>CM057453.1:747520000-748120000 GCA_016271365.2 Neoceratodus forsteri
CAGGACTTTGGCTGTGTCTCATGTTTCTTTGTCGCTTCTCTCGGGGAACAGACAGAGTCAATAATATGTTCCAGACTACGATTCCAGGCGAAGGTCGGTTACCGCCTGTTTTAAGCTTTCAGTGAGCATTGGTTGATTACCATGCAAGGGGGGGGGGGTTATGAGAGGCTGCTGGATGTTGAGAGAAAGTAGCGGGAGAGTCACAGAGGGTTGAGACAGGTTCCCGCTGCTGCTTCAGTGAGCTCTGCTAGCCAGCGTCTCTGTTTACATGTTGCAGAGGTCACTGATTTCTTGCTGTGATGGGGCATGTTGGTGGGCAGTAGTCCCGACTGGCTACTATATCATCTGGTAAGGACACGGTTCAGATGATGTAGTGGCCAATCAGACAGTTGAATTTCTTAAGGCCATTTTATAATACAAGGTAACCATCAAATAAAAACTGAAAGCCAGGAACCCAGGAGTGCCAATCTCACTTAAAATGAAGCCTGAAAACATTGAACAAATGTTATTTATATTACAATTGCCCAAGAAGCTGTGTGTGTTGTGTGTGTATGTGCGTCTCTGTGGAGATGACAGAAATATGCTGTTACTATCTCGTGTTGCCTTTGCTCCATGACCACTGACCACATCACAACACAATTTTTTTTACTTTGTACATTCCATCTCACTACTTGCTCAGCTCTTCACCCTCCATCTGACCATTACATAATTCATGTAAAGAAAAAGAAGGGTTTAGTAACAAGCTAATGGGATGTCTGAGGTCTCTGCTGTCTAATCAGACCTTCAGAACTGCAGAATTGTTCGGTTTCACTTTACAGTTTTTTAACCCTGAGGTATCCTGTAGCAACACTCTTGATTATCCAAGACACATCTTGGATATCCCATTTATTTGAAATGTGTGATTTAATTACACTAACATTGCATACATGCATCTACACACAGTGTTATTGGTTATGAATGGTGAATGATAGTTGGCCTGTTGGTACAGGGGTAGGGCAACTGCTCATGATACTGGCAGCCAAGGTTTAGGAATGAGCCCAAGGTGCTGGAGGGCCAGCTGGCTGGAGAGAGCTTGAGTGTTCCAGTGGAAGCTTGGTCTTTCTGAGGGAGGGAAGCTGTCTGTGCCACTGTACGAGCATCTCCTGCAGTAGCTTAAGAAGGAGTCATAGTGGCCAGCAAATTGGGGGCAGGAAGTCGGCCAGCTTGCACATGGGCACACCCATTGTGTGCAAGCATGTGTGTGTTAATGGCACCATCTCCAAAGGGATCAATCAATTTTTAAATCAATCAGTTTTTATTTTATACTGGAGGGTATGTGAGCAAAAATGCCCATTTTCACAAATGTCCAGAGATTTTACAAATATATACAAATCATCATATTATACAAGCATTTACAGTTTTAAGACAGAATCAAACACAGGATCTTGCATAAATACATAAATACAAAGGCAAGCCATTTCAGCAGAGGAGTACAATTGTTAAACCAAATTACAATGGCAGAAAATACAGAAACATCTATTTACAACAGATACATATCGTCATGTGGACGAGACAAAATCCCAACAAAGAGCAGGATTGGGGGGCCAAAGGGCAGGCATCAGGGGCAGGGAGAAAGTAGAAGTGCAGGATAGAGCGCCACCTCCCTTTAGGGATAAAGAGAGAAATGTGTGTGTGGGGGGGAATACAAGTGGGAAGGAGAAGAAAGCGGGGATGTAGGACTAGGAGTAGAGCAAGTTTTTCACAATTCGTTCAGAGAGGCAGCTGACTGTGGCATTCACAAATGGTTGATTTAAGGAGATGAATCTTGAGAATAACATTGAAGGTAGTGATGGTGCTACAGGTGTGAATATCAGGGGGTAGATTGTTGTATAACTTCGGACCCTTATAAGTAAAGGAGTTCTGGGCATGAGTGGTGTGGTAAAATGGGATGTTAAAGATGTGACATGAAGCACCTCTGGTAAAGCACTTAGGGACCGATTTAGGGAAAGGGAGGAGGCGTATGACAGCAGTAGGTTTATGTTAAAGAGCTACTGACGCCTCAAAGAAAACTTTGAAAAACATGATATTTAGGTACTATTCAGCTTGCATTCCATATATATTCTATAAATTTCTCCTCCTGATTATTTATTACTGAAGAAATTTACATGAAAACATAATCTGTATCCCATAGAGTTCATCTGCCTCTGTAGCTTACTCCCTACTTCAAGTCATAATCCTCTGTTGTGACATCACAATCTATTCCCATGGGAGTAACTGTGATGTCACAAGGAATGCATTATGACCTCAGGTAGGGAGAAAGCAACAGGAGTAGAGGAACTCTTCAGGAGCAGAGATTCTGTTTCATGCAGATTACATCAGTAATAAATAGTGGGGAGAAGAAATATAGAACTAATATGAAATACAAGCGGAACTGTGTCTAAATATTATGTTTAGTTAAAGTTCTCCTGAAGGTGTCAGCTGCTGCTGTTTAACCTTGTGTAAGAACGACAGCATTTTGAAGTGAAATCTGTCTTCAAAGGTGAGCCAGTTCAGGGAAGTGTAAAGGGAACAGTGGTGGGTAGACCACGGGACACCAATGATGAAACGAGCAATGTTGTTATAGGAGGTTCTGAGTTTGGAGAAGAGTAGGGAAGTGGGGGGGGGGGGGGGGGAATAGACAATAGCCCCATACTCAAGGAGGGGTAGGAGCAAGGAGCTGGCCACATGAAATATGGAGGTGGGTATCAGGAACTTCCTGATTCTTTATAGGAGACCTAGCCTCGCTTGGATCTTCTTATTGAGATTTGCTATATGGATGTGGTAAGTCAGGTGAGGGTCGAGGAACCGTCTCAGGTATTTAAAATCATCCAATTTTTCAGTGCTGTCCCCCAGATTGTCTGTGAGGGTTAGACTTCTATTAAGAGTTTTCTTAGGGCCACAGAAGATCATATACTTGGTCTTCTTAGAGTTGAGGACTAGGCTTTTTGCAGAAAACCATGAGTGTAACTTGCAGAAGTCAGCTTGCAGATTGGGGAACATTGTTTCCGGGATGTTGTCACTGCTGTAGAGTGCAGAATCATAATCATAGAGGACAGTTTCAGTGGACTGGCAGATATTGGGGAGCTTATTTATAAAAAGAGAGAAAAGAAAGAGGGCCCAGAATGGAGCCCTGGGGGAACCCATATTTGATTAGGTAGTGCCCATTTATAGTGGTCTTTTGGGATCTTAAGGAAAGGTAGTGTCTGACCCATTTTACAACATTCTTAGATTTGTAAGCCAATGAGGGTGTCTAGAAGTAGGTCATGGTCGACCAGGTTGAAAACCTTGGTTAAGTCAATGAAGACCGAGCCTGTGTACTGACCTTTGTCGTTAGCCTTGTGAAGATCACTAATGAACTTGACCAGGGCTGTTTCTGTGCTCTGACCAACTCTAAAAACATGCTGAGCTACAGAAAGAAGATTATGATCATTGAGGAAAGCAGCGAGCTGTGTATGGACAACTTTTTCAATGATCTTGGAGAGGGGAGCGAGAAGAGAGATGGGTTGGTAATTACCAACATCACTCCTGGATCCTGATTTGAACAGTGGTTTAATGGTGGTGGTTTTCCAGATGCTAGGGAAATGGCTGTAGCAAAGACAGAGGTTTAAGTAAGTTGGTTGGGGGGTAGTCAATACTGTCTGCCCCTTTGCTGGGTTTAGGGTTGTTATTCCAGATCATCTTGATAGTGTCAGAGGGTTTAAGGGCCCAGAAATAAAATTTGGGGACTCGGCTCAGTACAAGGGTTGGTAAAGGTAGAAGGGGTGGTGGGTGTAACGGGGTGTGTGTGTGTGTGTGTGTGTGTGTGTGTATGGTTTATATTTATTGAGGTTCCTGAGGAAGGAATTGAAAATGTTAGCAACATCTTTGTGGTTGCTGGTCTGCCTATCCCCTTGGATAAGGGTGATTAGTTCAGCATTCTTGTTCTTGCTGAGAAGGGAGTTGAGTGTCCCGCAGAGTTGTCTAGGGTTTGCCGATTTCCCAAGTTGTTTCTTTTGTAGGCAATCAATTTTGGCCTTTCTGATGGTGGACTTGCACTTGTTTCTGAGTTCTTTGTAGTGAAAGAGCTGGGCAGGGTCCTTGGTCTTGGAGTATCGGGCCCAGGCCTCATTCCTTGTCCTCATTAATTTTATGATATCAGGGGTGAACCATTCGTTAATGCATCCCCTGACCCTAATTTTCTTGTTAGGGGCAAATTTATCTTTAACAATCTTGCTTTCAGAGCAAGGAGCACCTGACTAAAGAGCTAGAACTGTTACTTATTAATAGAACACTTCTAACTCAGCAAGAGTCAGAGCCTGTTAGGATTAAACAAGCAGATGCTGTATTAGAAGTCTGGGGTCTCAATTAGGGTAAAAAAAGAGATAGTCCGTGTTAGGGGAATGGGACTGTATCAGCTTCTCAGTTTGCTGAGGAAAGGGGAAATTGTTTAACCAGGAAAGGCACACTAAGACATAGCTTGTTTCCAGGTGCAACCTGGGAGCACAAGGAAGTTAAGTGACTTGCTCAGGATCACACAGTATGCAAGTGGTGGCTGTGGGATTCAAACCCCTGTCTCCAGGTTTGCAGCTCAGAGCCTTAAACCACTACACTATACTGCCTCCTTGCTAAGTCAGGAGGTGAGCAGTTAATTAGAGGTGTGGCTTAGGCAGCAGAAAACCAGGTGTTTCCAATTAGAGTTCCTTGCTGCTAGTTTTTGGCAGACAGCAATCTTACTTTCAGAGTAAGAAGCAGTTGACTAAAGGGCTAGAACTTTACTTACTGGTAGAACACTTCTAACTCAGCGAGAGTCAGAGCCTGTTGGGATTAAGCAAACAGATACTATACTAAAAGTGTGGGGTCTCAATTAGGGTAAAAAAGGGGAGAGTCATTGTGTTTTTTGTATTGGGGAAGGGGATTGCAGGGATTTATTTAACTCCAAAAATTGATTAGCGTTTTGCTCGTAAAAGTGCTAAAACATTGTGAAAATGCATAGCACTTGCATCACTCTGGTTAACAAACATAACACTTCTAGAAAACCTATATGAATACTTTCTGTACAGTTAGCATTGTCCCACTAAAAAAACTGCTAATCAATTATTTAAAACCCTAGATTGTATCAGCTTCTCAGTTTGCTAAGTCAAGAGGAGAGCAGTTAATTGGGGGTGTGACTTATGCAGCAGAAAACCAAGTGTCTCCAATTAGAGTTCCCTGCTGCTAGCTTTTGGTAGACAGCAATCTTGTTTTCAGACCAAGGAACAACTGACTAAAGAGCTAGAACTTTACTTAATAATTGCCCTCCTTCACTCCCCTCCACCCTCCCATTCTTAGCCAGTTCCACTTTTATAGGCATTGGATTTGACTGACAACAGGAACTTCCTGTTTGAGAGTAGGAAGGGAAGGATCACTGAGACACATAAGTGTTGCCATCCATGAAGGAAAAGAGTAGTTTTCCCTCCACCCCTAGCTGCTGGAGGTCTGACTCTGAGCCAGGAAGAAGGAGACTGCTGAAGAATACAGGAAGTTCCTGTCCCAGAACAGGAAGAACAAGAGCTGTAAGGGCACATAGGCAGCAGGAAAGTAGGTGGAAAAGTAAATAAATAGAGGTAGGAGCGAGTAAGCATACAAAGTAACAGGAGAGGGGCCCAAAAATAAGACCTGATGGGAGTGGTGCAATGCAGTGGCTGTGGGGTGGCAGTCTTCCAGGAGGTGTTCTGGAGGCTGCAGTGCTGCCCTATTTGCAAGCACCTCTGTGGTCTGAGGGAGGAGGTTGCCCATCTCTAAGTCGACCTGGCTAGGATTCGTGAAACCTCCTCCCCTGGCAAGGGATCACCAGTGCCACCGCCGCCTCAGAGATTGCCAAGAATAAGGAGCAGTTGGACCAAGATGGGCTCAGGGAGTGTGAAGATGGTGGAACAGAGGTGCATCCCTCTCTACAATTCTTAGCTGTTTTGGCAGAGAGTGGTTCCTCTATAGAGGCACCAGCAGTGGAGACCAAGGAGGATGCTGGGAACCTCCACAAAGGAGACCCACAGGAGGGTGGCATGGGACCCCACAAGGGAAGGAGACAACTTCTGATGGGGGACTCAGACATTAGGGGGTAGAACTGGGGGAGGGAGGGGAGAGGGAGGTAAGGTGCCTGCCTGGCACCATGGTTTGGAGGAACAGGGAGCAAATCTTCAGGTTCATGGGAGCAGCTGCACAGGATAGGGAGCTGGACATCATTGTCCACCTAGGGACAAATGACCTGGCTGGGAATGGGATCAGAGTAGTGCAAGAGGAGTTTGTGGAGTTGGGGAGGGGCCTTAGACAAGTAGCATGTACGGTAACCTTCTCGGAGGTGCTGCCTGTCTATGGCATGGGTGAGGCTAGGGCTCTGCCCCACTGGGATTCAATGAGGGTTAAAACTGGTGCGGAGCTCAGGATTTTGGCTTCATTGAGACGGGGGCCCTCCTGAGAGGATACAGGCTCATATACTAGTGCGGATGGTCTGCATCTGTCCGGGAAGGGGAACCAGGATCCTAGGTGATAGGTTTAAATTTATTTATTTTTATATATATTTTGAAAGTCAGATTTAAATGCATCATTGGCAAGCATTTAAACTAGCCAAGGGGGGAGGCACTGAAAAGGAGCAGAGAAATCCCAGCCTCCCCCACAAAACAGTGTAGTTAGCAAGGTAAACACCAAGGTAGAGAAGTCAATAGGGAGCAGGACTGGGGTAAATGGAGAAAAAGGTAAAGTCAGTAAGGACAGGGATGGGGCTAAAAGGGGTAAGGCCATCAGAAAATGAAGGATAATGAGTACCGATACCCATAGTCTGGGTAAAAAGCTCCCTGATCTAGTGGCCTTGATGGGAAGAGGGACACCTGGATATCGTGGCAGTCAAAGAAACATGGTACACAGAGGACCATGACTGGGATGTTAACATACTGGGGTACACAATCTACAGGAGGGACAGGGAGGGTAAAAGAGGAGGAGGAGTAGCTCTCTATGTAAGGGAAATGATCTAAGCAATGGAACTAAAGGATAAACAGGGAGGAGAGGAGGCACTGTGGGTCACCCAGGAGACAGGAAATGGCACCGCAGTCCACACAGTTGTATACAGACCCCCATCTCAGGGGAGACAATGGACAAGGAAATGATAGAGGGCAACGTTAGAAGAGCTGAAAAAGGGGAGATATTGTTGATGGGGGACCTAAATATGCCAGATGTTAACTGGAGCACTTTTGCTGCAGCCACATCCATGGTCATTCTCGATGCCCTACGGGGGCATGCCTCAGACAGCTAGTGTTGGAACCCACTCAGGAGGGAGCAATCTTAGACATGGTACTCTCAAATGGGAATGGAGAGAGGATCTCAGATTTAGAAGTGGGTAGCTGTCTGGGAGCAAACGACTACCAAACAGTGTGGTTCATGATAAACACAGCCATAGAGTCAAGCCATACAAAAGCAAGGGGATTGGACTTTAGGAGGGCTGACGTTAGGAAAATGGGAGAGTACCTCAGAAAAACACTAGCAAATGGGCAAGAAGGAGGGGTGGGAGAACAATGGGGAAAAAATCAAAACAGCCATCACAGAGGCAGCAAGCCTTTGTGTGAAGCAAATCCACAAAACAAAACAAAACAAAAAAAAAAACACTATGGTTCTCAAAGGAGGTGACAGGGAAGGTTAGGGAGAAAAAGGAAGCACTTGGGAAGTATAAGGAAACACAAAAGGTGCAGGACTGAGAACTATACCAGTTAAAGCAGAAGGAAGCGGGGAAGGCAGAATAGCAAAGGCCCAAACTGAGGAAAAGATAGCCAACTTAGTTAAAGAGGAACTGTCATCAACAGGGTTTCTTAATGTCTGAAAGAACATAAAAAGCTAATTTGAGTGAGCAGTTGTGTTTATCTGTGAGTCTTTGCAGTCCAGAGTTATTCATATATAATAACTGGTGACCCTATTTAACAACCGGATTATGAGTACTGTAAATGCCATAATAACCTGAAATCGGGTTATTATGGCATTCTCATCCTTTACTACACCGTGCAAGGAGAGAAAAGGCTGTAAGAGAGGGAATGGAAAAAGTCAGAAGTCGGTGCTGTAACAGCCCCAGAAATCTTACTGACATGAACACAGACAGGGTTTAGAAATCCTGATATGGGGCCCCAGTACCTGTTGACACCACAGAGCCAGCCCTGAGATGTGTAATTTTTGATGATCAGCTGGCAGTATAGCCTAGAGGTTAAAGCAACCCTAAAGATGGATTATTTTTACTAACAGTTTGAAATGTAAGGATGATAACTCTCTAGTTTCAATGCACATACACAACACATAAATGTAGAAAGTATTGCAATAACATCTTAAAACACACTTAAAACAGACAATTTCCTATTTAACCTGTAGTCAATGGAGGGCCAAGATCCTCGATGACATAATTTCCTGTCAGGAGCCTAAAACATATGGCTACCCCAGCTCTTAATTGCAGAATGATTTACATATGCATAACTCTGGACTGCAAAGACTCACAGATAAACACAATGGCCCACTCAAATTAGCTGTTTATGGTCTTTCAGATGTTAAGAAACCCTGTTGATGACAGTGCTTCTTTAAGAAAGGGGATAAAACCTTTTATATGTACATTTTTGGGTGAAGAAAGACCAAAGGAGGGATAGTGAGGCTTAATAAAGGGGAAGGGGTGGGCAGAGGGTGACAGTGAAAAAGTAGGAGTACTGAACAAATACTGCTGCTCAGTATTCACAAAAGAACAGGTGGGGGAGATACCTAAACCAAAAAATAGAAGCACTCTGGATAGGGGGGTCAATACCAGTCCATTCACCACAGAAGAAAGGGACCTGAAAGAACTTCTAAAACTGAAGGTGGACAAAGCAATGGGGCCTGACAGGATTCCCCCCAGAATTCTAAAAGAACTAAGGGGAGAATTAGTGACACCACTGACTACCCTTTTTAATAAATCATGGGAGGATGGTGTGGTACCTGAGGACAGAGGAGGGTGGATGTGATTCCCCTTCACAAAAATGGGAGCAAGACAGAAGCAGGAAACTACAGACCTGTTAGTTTGACCTCAGTAATAGGGAAAATTATGGAATCATTTCTGAAGGAAAGAATTGTTGAGTTCCTAGAGGTCAGTGGGGCTCAGGACACAAGGCAGCATGGATTCACAGTGGGAAGGTCATGTCAGATGAATCTAATCAATTTATTTGACTGGGTGACCAAAGTAGAAGACCAGAGAGGAGCTGTGGACATGGCCTACCTTGACTTTGGCAAGACATTTGACACAGTCCCACACAAAAGATTAATAAACAGACTAGCCAGCCTGGGAGTGGGTTACAGGGTTGTAGCCTGGCTAAAACATATGTAACCCCCCTGCAAATGGGGGTTCCCAAAAGTCTTCTAGGAGCTGGCTAAGTGCTCCCAGCCTGAATGGTGTTCGGCGTTTAAGCCGCTTAACTGTGAGTGCTTTTAGAGCCTCTGGTACTGTATCTTTAAGGGCTGCCTGCTCGCAGGCTAAATTAGTTTGAATGGGGGGACTGTGTATTTAATGCTCGAATCCCGCTCGAGCTGCTGTCTGATCGCTCCGTTTCTGCAGTCGTTAAAAGCACAGAGGGAGCACACCTGAAAGATGTAACTGTTTGCCTGAGATCATTTAGAGCATTAGTAAAATTGCAGTTTGTCTAACCTGCCTTTATTGCAGCTGGGACTCTGTGTGTGTTATCCCTCCATTTTGGACCTGAACTACTGATCTGGGCCAATTGGGTTAGGGGAGCCCTAAAATGGAGACTGCTTGAGCCAACCAGAACGTGGACTCTCACCTGGAGCCTGCTTAAAGGGGGAATGTATGGCAGGTGCTTCTGGGAGCTGTAGTTTGGACCTTGGCACCTTTTTGTACCAACAGAGGGAGCCCTGCAATGATTGACAGCCGAATCCACCAACCAAGCTTGTGTGGAGCCTAAAGAAAGTGCTCTGAACTGTCCCTGGAGGGCCAGATGCGAGTTGACTGTGAAAGGAGAAGGAGCTCTGTTCTGCTGCGGTGTGCAGTTCATGCGGGAAGCGCGAGTAAGGTTCTGAAGTTGGCCTGTAGCCGTTAGCGAGTGCTCATCAGACTGAATCCGAGTTGTGGAGAAAAGGAAGAGGTGTGCAGAACCAGGCTTGCCCGTAGAAGACCAAAGATTTGCAGAAGTGCGATTGGCCTGTCAGGGACTCTGATGCTGTGTGTGCTCTCGGGTCTTGCGGTTTTTGCGCTCAGGATCGAGAAGCAGCTACCTGGTATAGTAGTTTTCTTTACATATAAATGTGTCTAGTGCTTATGGGAGATCGCGATTCCTTTTCCCCTTTTACTGTGAGTTATGAGCTGAAGCTGGAAGCTGAACTCGGTTCCAATCGGGTTGAATCCATCTGCTATCCAAATCAGTTGGGCCCTGTCACAAGGGTCTCATCTTGAGGCCCTGCTCATCCTGGTCATCCAGAACAATGTCCTCAATTCAGTTCTTGGCTTGGGGTTTGTGAGTACAAATCGGGGTAACTCCCTGCACCTTTCATTTAATCAGTGTGTCAACTGATTGCTTTGTCTTCTTCTTTTTGTGGACTGAGCCATCCGGCTCCGGATTACAATTTGTTTGTGCATAAATTTTCTTCCTACAGGGCCCCATCTAGCTGCACCAGCTGGCCAACCCTGGGTAATGGATCTGGCTAGCCCCCCACCATCCTGGGTAACCAGAGTGTGACTTTTTGGATCCTATATGCATGTACAGTACTGTGATTTGAACCTTACTAAACCAGATCAACCTGATTGCCCCCTTCCGTGTTACTGCCCCCTAAATAAATCAGATTTATTGGTTTTGAACTATATACTGTCTGTGGTGTCAGTACATATAGAGCCAGTATTGCATTGTGTTGTGTATGTGCATTAATCTTGTTTTACAGGGGGTCCTCAGAGACGAGTTACAGAATCAGTCCTGAGGGTAAGTGGTTCTGTATGTGTAAAAAGTGTACATATGTGGGGTATTGGGATGGTAACTCCCGTGTACTGTGTGGGCCACTAGTGGGAACAAAGGGGGGGTTACAGTGTCCCAGAGGGCTGTGACATAGCTAGCTTAACCACTACCGACCTTGACCTCTGGGTGGAGGCACCCGTCACTGGACCTAGGCCCCTTAACCTGTCACTAGCCATACAGGCAGGGGTAGTAGCCCTTGGGATAGCGCCACCTAGGGGTTACACATAGGATGGACAACAGAACGCAGAGGATAATAGTAAATGGAGTCCACTCCGAAGAAAGCGGGGTTACTAGTGGGGAACCACAGGGTTCAGTACTGGGACCGTTCCTCTTTAATGTCGTTGTAAGTGACATTGCAAAGGTACTGGAAGGGAAAATATGCCTCTTTGCAGATGACACAAAAATCTGCAACAGGGTTGATACACAAGGGGGGGGGTCAAAAGGATGAGAAGGGACTTGGCAAGGTTCTAGGCATTGTTGAAAATATGTCAGCTTAGATTCAATGCAAAGAAGTGCAAAGTAATGCACCTGGGAAACAAAAACCCAGGAGAAGAGTACACAATGTGGGGGGAGGTACTAACAACAAAAATGGAAAGGGACCTGGGGATAGTCATATCAGATGACCTATAGGTAGGCAAGCAATGTGAGAAGGCAGTAAGGAGGGCTGGGGGGATACTGGGATGCATAGGGAGAGGCATCACCAGTAGAAAACAGGAAGTTGTTATCCCTCTGTACAAACAGTTGGTGAGACCCCATCTGGACTACTGCGTGCAGTTCTGGAGACCCCATCTTGGCAAGGACATAGACAGGATGGAGGCAGTCCAGAGGAGGGCAACTAAAATGGTGCAGGGTCTGCACCAAAAGCCATATGAAGAGAGACTAAAGAAGCGTAATATGTATACCGTCAAGGAAAGGAGGGAGAGGAGGAACATGATAGAAATATTTGAGAACCTCAAGGGAATTAACAAAGTCCAAGAGGGTAGCATCTTTCAGAAAAAGAGATGTGCAAGAACAAGGCGGCACAATTTGAAGATAGAGGGGGAATGGCTCGGGGGAACGTGAGAAAGTATTTTTTCATGGAGAGGGTGGTGGATGCATGGAACGGCCTTCCTGAGGAGGTCAAGTGGTCAGAAACAATGAGGAAATTCAAGAATGCATGGGACAGACATAAAGCAATTCTAGTGGGGGGTAGGAGGAAGTAGACTGTTGGTCAACTATGATCTGCAGCTTATCCAGTAGGTAGGGAAATGGGCAGACAAGGTGGGCCAAGCGGTCCTTATCTGCCATCAGACTCCTGTGTTTCTGTGTTTATGTTTCTATATGTTGATGACAGAAGTGAGATTGTCTGAGACAGTGGTAAAAGCACAGTCAACCAGGTGAAAAGCACTGGTTATTTCCTTGACACTGTTATTGTCCAGACATCTGGAGAAGATGAATTTAGGGGTAGGTTTAGGGAATTGGGCTGCCCAGAGACAGAAAGTGGCACGGTAATCATTTAAAACAGTCTGGCAGTACTCCCGTGTTGATGCTATGAGAGGGGTTTGACACAATAATCCAGTCAATGAACGTTTGGGTCCCTGTCTTGTAGTTTGTCCTGGTGGGGGTAGAAATCAGTTGGTGTAGGCCAAGGCCAGTGATGCAGCATGTAGCAAAGTCAGCTTGGCTAGAGGCTCAATTTATGCTGAAGTCCCTGAGGAGTATCCACTCCCTGTCGAGGGGGAGTGAATTTTTCAGGGCTAACAGGGACTCAAGGTCGGATGGAGGATTCCAGGAGGGAGGCAGGTTGTAGTGAGGGTAAGAGTTTTCTTTGGTTCAAGTAAGAGGTTGATGGAGAGGGTCTCGAGCATGGTGAAGTTAGAGTTTGGACTGTTATCGATAAATGAGAACCTGTTTGAGACAAAGAACATGCAATCCCCACTTTTTTCTCCTGTATGTCTTTTCTGACTAGGTGTAGCCGCAAAGGTCAATCTCCCCATCAGAGATTTTGTGGGAAAGCTAGGTTTCTGATAGTGCTGTGAGATCAAAGTCATTGCAGGTGACTCAGGACTAGAAGGCATCTTTTTTAGCTGGAAGGCTCTGAATGTTTAGGTGGACAATAAGGATGCTTTTCCCTTTATTAGTGCTAGCTAAGTTGGGTGCAGGGCAAGGGGTGCCTGGTTCAGGGTTTGGGTGGATGGATCTGGTGAGGAGTAGAAGGAAAATTGGGGTCCTGGATGAGAGGTTGAGATTTTGGTTTATGGCACCTCAACTGTTTTACAAGAAAAACAGAGGTTAGCTTGGTGGAAAGACAAGGGTAAGAGAGGAGGAGAGTGATGGGAGTAAACAGTGAAAAAGAACCAGCAGGGTGGCAGGATGATGCTGGTACCCCCACAGAACCTGCACCTGCTGACAGGCTCTTCCATTCTGATCACAGATTTGATCTCTGCCAGGGCATGGCCGGCCCTGAGTAACTCACCATGGGGGCATGCCATGGTAAACTGGAGGGGTAAGTTAGTCCTGGGGATTTATTTATTTACTTATTGAAACTTTCAGAGAATACCTTTGAGCACACATGCTCTTTTACAAAGGTTCCACGTGAATAACAGGTTGCAAAACAACATAACAAATACAGTAAGCTAGATCCAGTGGAATGAAGTCAAACAAGTACAAATATGTTTGATTAAGTACAAATACAGTATAAAGTCTGGAATCAATTGCAGACAGTTTCACAATAAGGCAGGTAGACAGAATCAGAGTAGAACAAGCACAGTAATTGTACATGGCCTCTGAGCCAGAGCCTGCCGCAGTTCAAACAGTATACTGAGAAAGGACATCTGTTGAGATGATTAGCGGTTCCAGTTGCCTTGAACTGTTAGGGTTATCCATAGTGCTCTCTTTAGCTGGTCAAACTTAGGTTGACTGAGCAAGGTATCTGGCACCTCATTTAACCAGCCAGAGATGGTGGGATGATAGGGCTGGGGGTACCAGCTGAAGGGGGTGCATGCTGGAATTGGGGTATAAACCGTAATAAAAAATGAATGGTTAAGGACAGAACTTACTTTTCATTTTGACCTAAAAAATGTGAAGATAAATATGCTGCAACTTGAAACTGTGGAGATAAATATGGGGCATGTAATGGCGTACAAAATAATCATATTCCCACATGCACTGGTAAAACCCAGAACTCATAAAAGTTGAGACTATGAGTGTGTTATAAAGGTTAATCCTGACTTGTAACATAAATGTAATTGTAACCCCTAGATGGCGCTATCCCAGGGGGCTACTACCCCTGCCTGATTTGCCACTAACAGGTTGAGGGGCCTGGATCCAATGGCGGGTGCCTCCACCCAGAGGTCAGGGTTTGCAATAGTTAAACTAACTTGGTCACAGCCCTCTGGGACACTGCAACCCCCCTTTCTTCCCACTAGTGGCCCACACAATATATCAGAATTACCTTCACAGTATACACTTACCCCCAGGACTGGTTCCGGCACTGGGACCTCCTGTGAAATAAGATACAGTGCAACAATCACAGTACAGTACTTTAACATAGACAAATACCTCAGGCAGTATAACTTTGCTGAAACAAGCAGCTCTGATTTATTTAGGGGGATATAACAAGGACAGGGGGAAATCAGGTTAATTAGCTTATCACTCTACTCATCTACCTATGGCTCTGTGCACAGGCCTATCCCTATCAGTTACTGTCCCTGGGTACCCAAGCCCTAGTGGCTAGTCCAAACCGTGGCAGCTGGTAGGGGCCCTTTCACACAGAAAAATTAGTTAAACAGTCAGCAGTACAGTAATTCCATTTGGCAATTCAACAGGGAGCGACCCTGAATTAGTACTCACGACCTCCAAACAAGATAGGGTCCTTCAATGTCAGCAGGGCTACTCTTGAGCTCCAAGAGATTCCTCACACATTTATATGGTAAACAGTCACAGGCAAAAGTCACTTAATGGCAGCAGGATTCACTTGAGGTACACAAGCCTCTTCACACATTTATATGGTAAAACAGAAAGTACTATACCAGGCAGGCTGCTTCTCTATCCCGATCGCAATTACTGCACAATACCCGGGAGAACACACAACAGATTCAGTTCCTGACAGACCGAGTGCAATTCAGCTATTTCTCCAGTCTTCTACAGGGTGAGCCTGGTTTCTACTCTTCAGATATCCTTTGATTCTCTTCACAGGACGGATTCAGTCCTAACAAGCAGTTACACAAGCTGCAGACCGGAACTCTGGGCCTTACACACGTTTCCCGACTAAAACTGCACACTGAAAAGGCACAGGGCTCCTTCCTTCTTCACTGTCAGAGCTCAACTGAAAAACTTCAACAGACAAAACGGGCACTTCCTTTGAGTTCCTCCCAGTTCTTGACTGGATTGGCTGTCACTCACAATAGACTGCTGCTGTTGGTCCAAAAGGCCAAGTCTAAACTACATCTCCCAGAGTCACTGCCCATACAATCCTCTTGTGGCTGGTTCAGATTATGAGTCCAAGTTCTGATTCGCCCAAGGCACCATTTTAGAGTGCTAGCTTACCCCACACTGATTGGTCCAGTTCAGCAGTTCAAAACCAGAATGGGGAACTAGGCAGACACAGTTCTGACTGTAAAGAAAGCAGGTTAGACAAACTGTAATTTCATTATTACTCTAAATGGTTTCTGGCAAACAGTTACATCTTTCAGATAGGTTCCTTTGCACTCCTAGTGACTGCAAAATGGAGTGAATTGGCAACAGCTTGAGTGGTACTCAATCAAAGAAACACACAGTCCCCATACAACTAATTATGTCTGCAAGCAGACAGCTCTTAAAGAGACAGTACCAGAGGTTCTAAAAACACTCACTGATAAATGGCTTAAACGCCAAACACCATTCAGGCTTGGAGCATTCAAGCAAGCTCCTGGAAGTCTTTTGGGAACCCCCATTTGCAGGGGGGTTACATAATTATAAAATTTTATTTGTTTATTTATTTATTTAGTTTTTGTTGACCGGGTAAAATGGGTCACAATGGTCACTTAAACTATTGAACTCCTTGGACAAACTAGGTCACCTGCCATACCTAATACCATACCTAGATCATACGAACTTTCACCAACTGAAAATGGCCCAGGTCTATCAAAGTCTGCACGATTGTGCAGCTCTTAGTTTCATATTACTACAGCTGCCCCAGCCCCGTATGCTTGTGTCTGCATTTTCTAAGCAACAAGTTTAAATGCTAGACCATTTTATAAATGTGATAACATGCTCCAGGGTGTTGCATTTATTTGGAGAGATAGGCACTTTTCCAGTATGTGCTGAAGAGCACCTGGCCTGAGGCCTTATACCTCAGCACACGTCAGAGGTCTGCCTATGTTTCCCAACAAATGCACACTCTGCTGTGGGTCATTACCCACTCATAAAATGGGATCTGGCCAAATCTGCCTCTATTAGGTCAGGAGCTGCTTTAATCTGCAGAGGT
Organism: Neoceratodus forsteri; assembly: GCA_016271365.2. Classification (NCBI taxonomy): domain Eukaryota; kingdom Metazoa; phylum Chordata; order Ceratodontiformes; family Ceratodontidae; genus Neoceratodus; species Neoceratodus forsteri. The sequence goes on from CM057453.1 coordinate 747,536,435, forward strand.
AATACCTTAACGGGGCATTATAATGTCCTACAAAGCAGTATAATACAGGTGTCATTTTTCAGTATGACACTTCAAGGCAAAAAACTCAATATGTAGTTAACACAAGCCTCCATGAAAGCAGTTCAGCCACCCCCCCCAAAAAAAACACAACCACTTGGCAAACCCTGCATATAACCTCCCACCCCCACCTCCAAGTACATAACACAAAGGAAAAGGCAATCTGCAAAGAAAATCCTTATTGAATCCTCCTGATAGTTTGGAATAGTAAGGAGTGGAAGTGAACTGTCAGGTAGTCGAACACAGGTTGGTACTCCTCTCGTCATACTCACCTGTTTAAAATGAGTGCTGTTAACTACCACCCTCTGCTAAAGGATAGCGGGGTAGGGGTAATAGTTAATGGCATTCATTCTAAAGAAGGGAGTGTGACAAGTGGGGTACTACAGAGCTCAGTACTGGGACCAGTCCTCTTCATTATCTTTATTGGGGACGTTGCAGAAGAGCTGGAAGGGAAGGTATGCCTTTTTGAAAATGATATCAAAATCTGCAGTAGGGTTGACACTTAGGGGGTGTTTAAAAATGTGACAGGATCTTAGGAAGCTTGAGGAATGGTCAAAATATGGCCATTTGAGGCTCAATTCCTAAAAGTCCAAAATAATGTACCTAGCACATAGAAACCCCGACTCTGAGTATAGGATGGGGGGAAGTGCTAACAGTCACTGAATAAGTAAGGGATCTTGGGGTTATCATCTTTGAAGACCTCAGGGTGGCAGGGCAGTGTCACAAGGTAGTGGGTAAGGTTAAATGCTGGGTTATGAACATATGAACATATGAAAATGCTGGCAGAAAAAGGCCCATGGGTCTGTCAAGTCTGCCTGAGTGTGCAGCTTGCAGTCTACTTTTACTGCAGCCCCGTCCCTTTCCATCATCCCTACCCCAATTCTCCTCCCATGTTCTTATTTGTACTTACCTTTCCTTTGACTCTATCCCACCCACTTTTTATAACTGTCCACTGTCTTCAATGAGATCAACTCTTCTGGCAGTTTGTTCCACCCAGCCACCACCCTTTCTGTAAAGTAGTGCCTCTTCATCTCCCTCTTGAATCTACTTCCTTCCAACTTCAGACTTTGCCCCCTCATAACCCTCCCTCCCTTTAAGAAGAACAATCCCCCCATTTCGACCCTGTCTATGCCTTTTTAAGTGTACACCCCCAGTCCCCTGGGGTTACTACAGTCACAACACTGTCAGTGCTAGGCAGGGAAGGCAGCTGGAGAATAACTAGTTAAATGGATTTTCACCTGCTCCCTCTCTGTTCACTTGGTCTCAGCTGAGAGGAGAGGGGTGATGTCATTTAGAACTCTCGAAGAAGCATAAGCCATGGTAGCTAGCTGTGAGTGGGGAGTTTTAGAACCTTCAGTTAGTTATGAGTCAGCAGCTGAAGTGAACAGTTGGAGGAGTGAAGAACTGCAGTGTGGGCTCTGAGGAGAGACTACTTTTTCTTGCCATAGTGCTGAGAACCATGTGCCTGCCTTTCTCATCCTAGTCCTGAGAACCATCTGCCTGCCTTGTAGAAGTGCTGGAAACAGTATAGCAGGAGTTCCTGATTTTCTTCTCATCCCTAGTGAGATGGGAGGTACTGCAGAATGGATCCAAGGGGCAATCCCCTGATGTTGATCCAGGACATTTGAAGCTGCCTTTTTGTGTACAACTGTGATTAATCTGACTTTGGGTATCCCAGGAGAAAAGTACCTGCCTGTTTTCTGTTGGGTTGTGCCCTGACAAAGGGACCTATGCACCGAATTCTGTTTGAAACTGTTCTCATCTTTTCCTGAAGTTGGCTGACAATCATAGAGTCCCCAGTGAGACTTGGCATATTGTTCAGGACTCTAGTTTACACTCAGAAGTAGTGTGTTTCTAAAGCAGAATGTGAAAGTCATTCTAAGATGCATAGTTCTACTGTTTGCTAAATATTGAGGTGTAACTGTGAAAGAATGGGTGAATATGGACTTAGGAAGCAAAAGGTGGGCAACCCTCCCATCTGGAGTGACTAGTTCAGCGCTATGGGTTCCGTAAGGGCTCCTTCATATTCAGAAAAGTTTACCCCCTGGTGTGGGTTGTGCTAATTTTGAGCACCAGTGTGCTCAGTCATAGCCAGATTGCCAAACCTCTAAATCCTATGCCATGTGGGAAATGTTCTATGTTGTGGCCAGTGCCACTAGAAGAATTTGTGTGCTCTGTTGTGGCCAGTGCCACTAGAAGAGATGTGTGTTTCAGCTGAGGCTCTGCTGAAAAAGGGTTTGAAGTCCTATGCAGTATGGAATGGTAAAGTTCTGTCCAAAACAGACTTTTGTTGTTCTGCATTGCCTTGTGCCACGAGGTGGAGATCCACCTTTGCTTTTGTGTACCATTGGAATAAAGCCACGTTCTAGAACCCCAGCCTGGTTTGGACATTCTTATTACTGCTTCCTGTGTGGAATTACTGGGTACCCTTCTAGAAGTACGGACCTTGCATAGCCCCTAGTAAAAGTTCTGTCCTCACTACCTTGGTTTAGTAATGGTCATTTGTCTGTAATAATGCGTTTTGTACCCCCACCTCTCTCTTTCCCCTAAACAGAAAAATATGGGAGGTGTGCTAACTAGTTAAACAAGTGGCTGGTGGGGGGGGGTTACATAAGTATTTGAAAGTCTCTATCATTGCACAGGGAAGGGTATCTCCACCAGGAGGAGTGAGGTGTTTTTACCATTATATCACTCACTAGTACAGCCACACCTAGAGGACTGTGTTCAATTCTTGAGACTGCACTTCAGAAAGGACACAGATATAGAAGAGGCAATTCAGAGGAGGGCAACAAAAATGGTGCATGGTTTGCATGAGAAGCTTTATGAAGAGAGATTGAGGGATCTCAGCATGAACCCCCTGGAAGAAAGGGAGAAGAGCTATTATACAGACCTACAAGTACCTCAAAGAGGTAAATAGGGCACAGGTGTGCATTCATTTTCAAATGTGAACAAGCACTAGGACCAGGGGGCAGGCAATGAAGTTAGAGGGGGAATTCAAGAGTGAAATGAAGAAATATTTCTTCACTGAAAGGGTAGTGGATGCCTGGAATAGATTGCCAGTGGAAGTTGTAGAGGCTAAAACAATCGAGGGCTTCAAGCATGCATAGGATAGACATAGGATAGACATAGGGGCATATTAGATAGGATGCAGGGAGGTGGAAGGGTTGGTGAAGACCAGATAGGGTCTGCAGAGACAGAATAGATAGGGAAAATCTGGGCAGACTAGGTGGGCTAAGCAGTCCTTTTCTGCCATTGTATTCTATGTTTCTATGTAAGACTTGCCCAAGGATCTGTGTAAGAGGGAGGTGTTTGCTTTCCTGGCCAATTGGCGGACATTCTTTGGCATTAGATGCCTTTATTCCCAGTATGGGCTGCACCTGCACCCTAAGGGAGTGAAAGTGTGGGCCAGGAGGATGGACAGGGCAGTTAGGAGGGATTTAAACTAGAGGAGATGGGGAGGGAGCTGTTTCAGGGTTAACCATAGACAAAAGGCAGATTTAGGAGATCACTGAGTTATGTAAAACAGAGTAGTTGAACACAATGAAAAAAGACCCCTTGAGGAGTCAAGGAAACATACAGGGGCAAGTATCCTCACTTGCATGCAGGCCAACATGAGGAGCACACCCAGTTAAATGGGTGAGCTGGAGGGCTTAATCCACTTTGCAGTCCAGGACATAGTGGCCCTTATGGAGACTTGGTGGGGGGAAGAAAATGACTAGAAAACCAGAATGCAGGGATACGTACTGTTCCAGAAGGATAGCCCAGACTGGTGTGGATGTATGGGGTGGTCCTCCTTGTAAGGGAAGGATTCACTGTGGAGGACAGTGAGAACATCTGGTGGTAAACGGTCTCTCAAAGTCCATCTGGGTTGAGCTAGCATAAAAGGTGGCCATACGAGCTATCCTGGTGGTGTGCTACATACAGGCCCCCAAACTGCTCAGTGGAGCATGATGCCCAGCTGGGTGGTGACATTATGGGAGCAGTCATATGAGTTACAGTGGCAAATGTGGGAAACTTCTATCTCCCAAGCATAGACTGGGGTCTTCAGAGGGCTAGTGGCAGGGATGAGATTAAATTCTTGTTCATCTCCAGGGACTGCTTCCGAGAACAGCATGCCCAACAGGGTACTAGGTTTGAGGGCACCCTTGACCTTGTTTCCAGCAGTGGGGATGGGGTCATCTCCAGTATAAAAATCAGGAACCTATGGAAAGCAGTGACCACAACTGGGTGATCCTGTCCCTGGTGACAGGAAAAAGTAGACAATCCTCAGCTACCAGGGACAGAAACTTTGGAAAGGCAGATTTTTCCATGCTTAAGGACCATGTGTCCAAGGGTCTGGAGTGGCAGTACTAAGCTGGTCATAACTACAATATGTGGTGTGTGTTGAAGAAGATGCTTGAAGCAGCTGTAGAGATTGGTATTCATCTAAGCGATGAAGGAAAAAGGGCCAATGTGTCCTTCTGGTGCAACAGAGACCTAAGGCAACTTATTCTGAGCAAAATGAAGTTGTATGACCTCTGGAAAGAGAGGGGTTGCTCCCAGGCCAGAGAGGAGTACAGATCAGCACTGAGGAACTGCAACACAAGAACTAAAACAGCTAAGGAAATGCCGGAATCTAGAACAGCAGGAGCTGCAGACAACACCAATGCCGAGAGAGAGGCGGTCATGCTGGGCCAGCCATCTGAGAGCCGGCGCTAATCTTTTATAGCATAAGCCATTTTATTGTTGGAACTGCTTTTAAAATGTTTTTTCATTTACCAACTGTAGTCGTTTTATTTTTGTAACATCTTCGTGGTCAGAAGATCTTTTTGTTGTAGGTTGTGGCACCAGTATGCTGTCTGACCGATATGCGGGTGCCTGCGAGTAGCTGTGACGCTGGAAGTGGACACTGGATGTGGAGCTGAATTTTTCTGATGGTCCGACGATCGGTTTTAAATGAACGAGCTGTCTGAGGGAGTCACTCACTGCTATTCCTTGAGCGTTTGTGTGGGAGGACTTTCGAATTTCAGCAGGAGCTGCTGAGGAGTAAGGAGTTGCCATCTTGGCAGGTGTTCTTGCATTTCTGGACTTGGTTTAAATCGAGTTTCGTTGCTAACGACCCGACTGGTGAGACACTGGGGAAAGGCCCGTAGCCGGCTATTGGGAGGCCACTATTTCCCTAGCCTCACCCAGATCTGGGGCAGGACACCTGCACCTTGCCGCCGATTATCGACGGGGGTGTGTGGAGTAGTCCTAAGACATCTGGGGGTCGGTCTGGCGTCTGATCCTCTGGACGTCTGTAGCCGCCGGTTGTGGGTTTTGTGGGGAGTAGTGGTTCTCATGGTTTGTTGGTTAGGGCCTTTTTTGGGAACCTGCTGGATTATTGGATATCCAAGCCTGTGGATGGATCCTGAGTGATATCATGTTCTGCCTGTAGATTCAAAAGCAGTCTGTAACTTTCTTGGAAACCTGATGGATTATGGGAACTTCGAGCCTGTGCATGGGTTATGAGTGAGATCAGGTTCTGCCTGTGGATTAAAATTAGTGACTATGGCACCTTACTTTTTTGGTTATGATGGACTGTTATACATGTGATTTGAGCTCCTGAATTACATAGTCCAGCTTCTTTATGACACTGCTTATTTTGGTGGGGTTGTGAGAGTACCATATATGTTATATTATATATTACTGTTTCTTCTGGTTTCTACTATGTGAGAGGTAGTATTGGGACTGAAGACTTTTTCTAACTACCTGGACTGGTGGGAGCTTTCCGGGTGTTGATTTTACATTATTCTGTAGCATTCTACAATATCTGATTTGCCTCTTCTTCGACTCATGACCATGAAGTTTTATGTAGTTTTTGGATAGTATATTTTATTTATTTTTTGGTTTGTTATTATAATTATAATTTGGAATTGATTGTTAATTGATTCGGTTGGGATTAAATTGTTGGGTGTTTAGTTATTATTTTAAGAATGTGCTGGAGAGGCCAAAAGATGGTCAGGCAGTATTCCCCCACCAAGCTCAGGGAATTGTGCCATTTTGACTGCCCTTATATGTCAGCGGAGACTTATAAACATTGCCAATCCCTCGGGATTGCTAGAAGGCACAGGAAATGGGTGAGAACTGGGCCTGGTGGGGGAATGGAAAGAGGAGGATGTATTGGGATGTGGGAACCAGGCGACACCCTGGGGCGAAATGGTACCAGGATGGGGTAATCCCTGTCTTGTCCCCATACCCAAGGGCCCAGCAGTTAATGCTGGTCAGGAGTCAACATCTTCCTCAGCATCTCATCCAACCCAGGCAGTGTTATGTAATGCCAGGTCCATCAAAAATAAGACTGCTATAATAGCCGATCTTGTTGAAATGGTGGATCTGGCATGCATTACGAAGACCTGGCTGGACGAAAATGCAGGCCCAGTATTGGCTTCTGCAGTTCCAGCTGGGTTCTCAGTGATTCACCGCCCGAGGTAGGATTGTAGGGGTGGGGGTGTAGCCATCTTTTTTAAGACCGAACTGGGCCTTGTGGATGTTCCAGTGGGGATCACCAGATCCTTTGAGTGTATCATGGGAAAGGGTGTAGGTTGCAGGATACTCCTCATTTACTGTCCACCAGGTGATGGGGGTATATTCCTGCAATCCAATCTGTCTCTCGTTCGGAAGAGCTTTTCACAAATTAAGTGTGATGAGCTAGCTTGGTTCTAACATAGAAACATAGAAGTTGACGGCAGATAAGGACCGTAAGGCCCATCCAGTCTGCCCATTTCTTTTTCTACCTTATAAATGTGCCATTGGCCTTTGCTCTGTCAATGGCCTATCTATTCATACTCATCGGTATTGCTCCCTTATGCCTATCCCATGCCTGTTTGAAGCCCTGCACTGTATTCATAGCCACCACTTCCTGAGGTAGACCGTTCCATGCATCCACCACCCTTTCTGTGAAAAAGAATTTCCTCACATTCCCCCTTAATCGGCCTCCCTCTAATCTCATGCTGTGTCCTCTTGTCCTGCTATTTTTCTTATATTTAAACATGTTAGACTCTTTCACCTTGTTAATGCCCTTAAGGTGTTTGAATGTTTCGATCATATCACCTCTCTCCCTCCTTTGCTCTTCGCAGATAAGGTTGCCAGCATCAGGTCCGGAATCGGCTCGGCTCTCTCTATGAGGGTTGGCAGAGGTCAATGGGAGGTGGTGAGCACCTGGTCTGTCTGGACAGATTTCAGCTGATTGGAATTCATGGACATTGTGAAGATTGTCCAGACTCTGCTCCTAACTTGTTGTAGTTTGGATCCGGGCCCTACCCCCCTTTTAGTGGCGTGCGTAGATGTTATCTGCCTGATTCTAGCTGAAATTGTATGGAGATCCTTGGAGAGGGGGGTCTTTCCAGACCCCCTAAAGGAGGTGGTCATTCGACCACTCCTTAAAAAACCCTCCTAGGATCCCCGACAATCTGGCTGACTACTGACCTGTCTTTAACCTTCCCTTTGTGGGGAAGGTTATTGAGAAGGTAGTTGCATTGCAACTGGACTATCACCTTGTAACCCACAGTGTCTGTTGAGCTCTTCAGTCTGGTTTCAGGAAGAGGCACAGTACAGAGACTGCCCTGATTCGGGTACTAAATGATCTCCTAATGGCAAGAGATCGAAAGGCTCATGCCATCTTGGTCCTTCTTGATCTCTCAGCAGCCTTTGACACTGTGGACCATGGGGTTCTTTTGGAGACCCTGCGTTTTCTCAGTGGACTGTTGGGTACAATCCTCAAATGGTTTCGATTGTTATTCGTAGGCAGGCCTCAGAGGGTGGTCACTGGAATGTATTCCTCTGATGCCCTCACCCTGTCCTGCGGGGTGCCGCAAGCTCCATATTGGTGCCCATGTTGTTCGTAGTGTATATGCTACCACTGGTAGATATCATCAGGCAATACGGCTTGAGCTTTCACTGCTATGCAGATGAAACTCAGCTGTATATGTCCTTTGGGCCCGGACAGGTTGATGCGGTCTCTGTGCTAAATAATTGCCTCTCCGAGATCAAAGACTGGATGAGCTCCAGTTGGCTGAGACTGAATCTGGATAAGACTGAGGTGTTGGTTGTGGACCGGGTCAACCAGGGGGGTTCGGGGCTGGGCACATGTTGGGCCTGTGGCTTGATGGTGTCCAGCTCACTACCTCAGATCGGGTGCGGAACCTAGGCATTATTTTTGATGACGGCTTGACCATGAAATCTCAGATGTCAGGTGTGGTTAAATCCTCATTTTACCATCTGAGGAATATTGCCTGGGTGAAACACCTGGTTCCGCCGGGTGACCTTACAACATTTGTCCATGCCTTCGTTACTACCCGTCTTGACTGCTGCAGTGCCCTCTACCTAGGGCTGTCTGGGGTTGATATCTGTCGCTTGCAGCTGGTGCAGAACACTGCAGTCAGGCTGTTGACTGGTACCTCTAGGTCCAGTCACACAATGCCTGAGCTGCGCAGACTGCACTGGCTGCCAGTCCAGTGGCAGATCACCTATAAGGTAGGCTTGCTTACCTTTAAAGCCCTACATGAACAGGGACCCGACTACCTGAAAGATCTCCTGACTCCCTACTCCCCCCAATCGCCCCCTCCGATCCGCCGACGGGGGATTGCTGGAGATTCCCAGGGTTTGTCTTAAAACATCTGGAGCTCGTGCTTTTTCATTTGCAGCACCAAACCTGTAGAATTCTCGACCTCGTTGGTTAAGAGAATGCCTGACCGTCAGTAGTTTTAAATCTTCGTTAAAAACGTAATTATTTTCACTGACTTTCCCAGACTGATTTTAAATTTATACTGCTGTTTGCTTGTATATTTATGGTTTATACTTTGTACAATGCCTTGATATTGAAAGGCGCTATATAAATAAAGATTTGCTTGCTTGCTTCTTCCAGCACATAAATGGAAGGAAGAAGGTGAAGGAGGAAATTGGGCTATTTGATAAGAAGGATAAGGGAGGGAGGTACCTGTGAGAGAGCCAGAGGCAATGACTGAGAAACTTCATGTATACTTCACTTCAGTGTTCACCAAAGGGCCCCTGGAGAGCTAGTAATATCAAGGATAGCCACAGTGCAGTCATTGGACATCTCACTTGCCCAGGTAGTTGTCTATCTGGCATAAATCAAGCCATATATATTTATTTATTTTATTTTATTGAAATGTTTCACCAGGAGTGGCATACTGAGCAACAAGATGCTCTTCTCACAGTGCGACCGGGGGTACAGAGGAGAAGTGTGACATGATACTTTATTTAGTTACCAGGAAGGCATACTGAGCTAAGAGCTCGATTACAGATGCGACCGGCGGGGCTGAGACCCAAATACATACATGAAATATATACATATGCAGTACATTTTGGGAAAGCCAAGGCTTACCTGTAAGCATTTGGATGACTGAATACAGATAGGGGTGGCTACATACAGTGTAAAGAATGAGAGGGGTAATATACATTACATATACATTTATAGTACAACAAGCATAGTAGTAAATTGTTAGTTAAAACAGGAGCAGCTGGAGGAGAAATGGGCTCTAAGTAGAAGGTTGCGATGGTAGGGGTTCTGTGCATGTCTTATAGGGGCCAGCAGGGCATTCCAAATCTGTGGGATTTGGTAGTTAAAGGTGGCTTGGCCTTTGGTTGTGCACATAAATGGGACGTGTAGTAGTCTGGGGTCCGTGTTCCTGAGGAAGTACGCAGGTGGGGATTGTTGGGAGAGGGTAGAGGCCAGATGAGGGGGGAGGGAGAGGGACCTGAATTTGGCAGCAAACCTAGCGCTGTTTGTCTGCGATCATGGAGGGACGGCAGGGTTAAGGAGCTGTGTAGGTTGCAATGGTACATGGATTGCGGGCAGAAGGAGTGGAACAGGGTGTCTAGGCTGGTTAGAGCGGACGCAGGGGCAATGGAGTAAACTATGTCACCGTAGTCGAGTACAAGAAGAATCATTTTTTGGACAATGGCGTGCCTAGTTTGTGTGGGGAGGCAGTTTGTTCGAATAGAGCACCTGGTTTGGGAGTAGCCTCTTGTGTGGTGGTCGATGTGAGGTGAAATCTAAGGTGCAGTCTAGCCAGGCGCCTAGATATCTGAAGCTAGTGCAGTTGTCCAGGAGTCCCGTCGAGGTTTTGAGAAAGGAGGGTGGGGGGCTTGGCGGGAGAGTCTTCGTTGGGAGCCAAATGTTTGTGATACGTTTTTTTTAGGGTTTAGGAATAGCTGGTTTGTCCTGAACCAGCTCTGGATGGCATAGAAATCCTACTGGAGGAGGGTTGCCATGCTTTTTGTGGTGGAACCGGAGGCATACAGGACAGTGTCGTCCGCATATACTTGGATGGATGAATGGGAACATGTTGATGGGAGGTCGTTTAGAAAAATGGAAAAAAGTAGTGGACCTAGGACAGATCCTTGGGGGACTCCGGCAGTGACTGGCAGGGGGTTTGAGGTGGGAGAGGCCAGTTTGACTGTTTGTTTCCTGCCCACTAGGTAGTCATGGAACCACTCAGTGGCTGGATCCGAGAGCCCTGCCTCGGTAAGTTTAGAGAGGAGTAGGGAGTGTGAGACGGTATCGAAGGCCTTGTCTAGGTCTATAAAGATGGCCGAGGTGACGTGTCCTTTGTCCATGCCGGTGAGAATGTCACAAGTGACACGTAGCAGGGAGGTGGTGGTGGAGTGGGATTTACGGAAGCCCGATTGGAACGGAGTGAAGAAGGAGGAGGCATCCAGGAATGGGGTGAGCTGGGACATGACTAGACGTTCCTGTATTTTGGCCAGGATAGGGAGTAGGGAAATGGGTCTGTAATTTTCTGGGGAGGAGGGGTCACCACCTTTTGGCAGGGGTATAACGGTAGCCAGCTTCCAGGCCATTGGTAACTTGCCCAGAGAGAAAGAGAGGTTGAAAAGGGCTGCAAGAGGGGCGGCTATGACTGGGGCAGACAGAAAAAGCATCTTGGCGTCCAGGGATATAGTGCATTTGCCTTTGTTTGGGTTCAGGGCCCATAGGGAGTGGAAGACTTCTGCTTGGGTTACTGGGCGGAATGAGAATGGCAGGACTGAGGGGCAGGTTTTGGGGACACGTGCGGTGGGGGACTGGGGAGTATGCTCAGGGAGGGAGGATAGGAGCTTGTCAGCACAGCTGGAGAAATGTGTATTAAAAGCTGGCTACGCAGATGGGGTCGGGAGATGAGGAGCCCTGAGCTGATAGTGTAGGGGTAGGGGTAGAGTGGGGAGCAGGATTTAGTGATTTCCAGAAATCCGTTGGGTGGTTAATGATGTTGCTAAAAGCCGATAGGAAATAAGTCTTTTTGGCTTGGCGGATGGTGTTTGTGCATGCGTTTCGGAAGGTTCTATATGTGGTGAGGGATGCCTGTGTTCCCGTTTTCTTGTATGTTTTCCAGGCGTGGTCCTTGGAGTGGCATTTTATGATTATGTCAGCCGAGATCCAGGGGAGATGTGCACCTCTAACTCTTTTTGTACGTAGGAGGGCGTGTTTGTCCCAGACTTTAAGGAAACAGGTTTTGAAACCCTCAAAGGCTGTGTCAATGGAGGGTGCCTTGGGTATAGCAGTTGAGTTGTACATTGGAGTCGTGAAATAAGAGTGTCATTGCATGCTTTGTTACCTGAATAAGAGTGGCATTACATAATTTGTTTACATGAATAAGAGAGATGTTACATACTTTGTTTACATGAATGAGAGTGATATTACATATTTTGTTTACATACCTACATGCCTACATTACTAGCATTAAATTGGATTATTGTTACACAGTGTTGACAGTTCAGAACTATAAGCCTAGAAGCTTTAGGACAGGGAGCGAGGACTAGGTCTGGATAGGTTTCACAATACATTACATAGACGGCTGTACTGACTAAGGGAAGACGTTTGACAGGGGGATAAGCAGAAGTGCAGAATGGGGCAAGTGCATGGGTTGGTAAAACAAATATTTATTTATTTTATTTTATTTTTTTTGACCAGGTAAGTGCACTAGACAAATCCTGCCTATTTTCTGGCCCGACCCGGGGGAGGGGGATACAGATGAATGCCAGCTGACCTTGAACCTGATTAAGCTGTTGGTGGTATTTTTAGTGAATGAGGGAAATTTGGCCAGGACACCAGGGAAATTCCCCTACTCTTTGCCTGTTGGGGGCCTTGCTTCCTGTGAGCAGAGGGGACCCTTTTGTCTGCGGTACCAAGATGGCGGATGACGGTGTGGTTGCTGGTGGAATTGCTGGAGATATTTTGGATTCTGACCCGACTACAGCTTCACCCATGGAGTCAAGAATACCTGACATTAAGAACCTACAAGGCTGCAATCTGCAGAAAGAAATACTGAAGGTACCACTTTAAATGAAGTGCCAGACAATCATTAAGAAGACTTGCCTCAGACACCACTTTACCCAGTTTCAGGAACTCAGAGCACTTCTAATGACACAGAAAATTATCTGCAAAGCATGTATTTTGCACACAAGGACTTTCTTATTGGTCTAATGCACTCTGATTCACAGTTTTCCTCACAGCCTTTTTTGTCAAATTACCCTGCAGCAGCCACTTCTGATATGACTTCTAGCACCAGAAATGCCACAAACTCTGCATCAGGATCTCCTCTCTCTTTGCATATATGGGACAGTCATCGCACTGCAGAGGACATTGAGAGCATTTGGTCACCCACGGCAGCGCTCCGTGCTGCTGGCTGGCAGCAACATTCAGAAGGAGCACCCTGGACCTCCCCAAGGGCTGTTTCAGCCCAGGAAATCATCTCTGAGGCACGCAACGAACTCCGATCTTCAGAAGACACACTATTACCGACGAAAACTGCTCCGGAACCAGTATCTTTTCCTAGTAATGCTTCAAGCACACCTGCTATCTTCCGAACAACACCTGACATCACAGATACTGTCACGGGCCCCAACTTAGCCAGACGTGAATCTACTTCATCCTCCTCAACTTCAGAACATACTGGGGGACATTGCTACAAGCCCTGACAGAAGAACTGTATTGCATAGTATGTTGCGGGACTCTTTAGGGATAGGGGCAACAGAATTATTTGCCTTCATTCATGTGCATGGGGAATCTGTTTATGACGTAAGTTTTAAAAATGTGTACACTTTGGAGAAATTCTGGGAGAAATATGAGCATGTAAAACATCTGCCACTCTGGGCTACCTTTATGGTCATCCCCCTCACGAAACCAACAGTGAAAACATAGAAACATAGACTTTGACGGCAGATAAGGACCGCTAGGCCCATCTAGTCTGCCCATTTCCCTACCTACAGGATAGGCCGCAGATCCTAGTTAACCAACAGCCTATTTCTTCCTACCCCCCACAAGAATTGCCTTATGTCTGTCCCATGCATTCTTGAATTCTCCCACAGTTTTAGACCCCACAGCCTCCTCAGGAAGGCTGTTCCATGCATCCACTACCCTCTCTGTGAAATAATACTTCCTCACATTGCCCCTGAACCGCCCTCCTTCTATCTTTAAATTGTGTCCCCTTGTTCTTGCAAGTCTCTTTTTCTGAAAAATGCTACCCTCTTGGACTTTGTTGATTCCACTGAGGTACTTAAAAGTTTCTATCATGTCCCCCCTCTCCCTTCTTTCCTCAAGGGTATACATATTAAGCTCTTTTAGTCTCTCCTCATACGGCTTCTCTTGCAGACCCTGCACCATTTTAGTTGCCCTCCTCTGGACTGCCTCTATCCTGTCTATGTCCTTGCGGAGATGGGGTCTCCAGAACTGGACACAGTACTCCAGATGGGGTCTCACCAACTGTCTGTACAGAGGGATAACAACTTCCTGTTTTCTGCTGCTGATGCCTCTCCCTATACATCCCAGTATACCCCCAGCCCTCCCTACTGCCTTCTCACATTGCTTGCTAACCTTAAGGTCATCTGATAAGATTACCCCCAGGTCCCTTTCCTTTTTGTTGTTGTTACTACCTCCCACCCATTGTGTATTCTTCCCTGGGTTCTTGTTTCCCAGGTGCATTATTTTGCACTTCTTTGCATTGAATCTAGCTGCCATACTTCGACCATTCCTCCAACCTTGCAAGTCCCTTTTCATCCTTTCCGCCTCCTTGTGTATCAACCGTGTTGCAGATTGTTGTGTCATCTGCAAAAAGGCATACTTTTCCTTCCAGTCCCTCTGCAATGTCACTGATGATGACATTAAAAAGGACTGGACCCAATACTGAACCCTGCGGTACCCCAGTAGTAACCCCCCTTTCTTCAGAATGGACTCCATTTACAATTACCTTCTGTGTCCTGTTGTCCAGCCAATGTTTTACCCAGGCTAGCACCCTGGGTCCCACTCCCAGGCTGGTTAATTTGACTATTAATCTTTTGTGTGGGACTGTGTCAAATGCCTTGCTAAAGTCTAGGTAGGCCATGTCCACAGCCCCTCCCTGGTCTACTACTTTGGTCACCCAGTCAAAGAAATCTATTAGATTCGTCTGACATGACCTTCCCGCTGTGAACCCATGCTGCCTTGGGTCCTGTGCTCCACTGGCCTCTAGGTACTCGACTATTCTTTCCTTCAAAGTGACTCCATCACTTTCCCTACCACAGAGGTCAGACTGACAGGTCTGTAGTTTCCTGCCTCTGTCTTGGACCCACTTTGTGAAGGGGAATCACATCCGCCTTCCTCCAGTCCTCGGGTACCACCATCCTCCATGATGTATTAAAAGAGTAGCCAGTGGTTTCACTAGTTCCTCCTTAATTCTTTTAGAATTCTGGGGTGAATTCCATCAGGACCCATTGCTTTGTCCAACTTCAGTTTAGGAGTTCTTGCAGAACCCTTTATTCTATGAAAGGACTGGGATCGACCCCCCTATCAAGAGTGCTTCTGTTAATTGGATTAGGCACTTCCCCTCCCTCTTTGTGAATACTGAGCAGAAATATTTGTTCAGTATTCCTGCTTTTCACTGTCCCCTCTGCCCACCACTGTTCATTCTATTCAGCCTCACTATCCCTCCCTTTGTCTTTCTCGGCTTGCTGATGTACCTATAAAGGTTTTATCCCCTTAAGTAACTGAGTTGGCTATCTTTCCTCAGTTTGGGCCTTTGCTATTCTGACTTCCCTCCTGCTTCCTTCTGCCTTAACTGGTACAGCTCTCTGTCCTGCTTCTTCTGTGTTTCCTTATATTCTGGAATGCTATCTTTTCTTCCTGACTTTCACAGCCACCTCTTTTTGAGAACCATAGTGGCTTTTCTTTCGTTTTGATTTGTTCATTTGCTTCACACAAGACTTGTTGCCTCTGTGATGGCAGTTTTGATAATTCCCATTGTTGCTCCACCTCCTTCTAGCCTGCTTGCTAGTGCTTTTCTGAGGCACTCTCCATCTTGCCAAAGTCAGCCCTCCTAAAGTCAGTACCCTCACTTTTGTATGGCTTGACTCTGTAGCTGAGTTTAGCGTGAACCACACTGTTTGATGGTCACTTGTCCCCAGATGGCAACCCACTTCTAGATCTGCGATCCTCTCCTGCCCCGTTGGAGAGTACTAGGTCTAAGATTGCTCCCTCACGGTGGGTTCGAAACTAGCTGTCTAATGCCTGCCACCTGTAGGGCATCAGAATAGCCCTGCTCTTGGATGTAGCTGCAGCAAATGTGCTCCAGTTAGCATCTGGCATATTCAGGTCTCCATCAACAGTATCTCCCTTTCTCTGCCATTCTAAGAATGCCTTCTATCATATCCTTATCCATTCCTTCCCCTGACATGGGGGTCTGTACTAACCCCTCTGCGGATTGTGGTGCCTTTCCAGTCTCCAAGGTGACCCACAGTGCCTCCTCTCCTCCCTGTTTACTCTTTTTGTTCAGTTGCTTTTATCCCTTCCTTTACATAGAGAGCTACTCCTCCCTCTTCTCCCCTGCCTGTCTCTCCTGTAGGTTATGTACCTGGTATGTTAACATCCAGTCATGGTTCTCTGTGTACCATGTTTCTGTGACTGCTCACGATATCAGGCATCCCTCTTCCATTAAGGCCATCAGCTCAGGGCTGTTGCCCAGACTATAGGCATTGGTACTCATTACCCTCCATTTCCTGATGGCCTTACTCCTTTTGCCCCATCCTTGTCCTTCTTGCCTTTGTTACTTTCTCCATTTACCCCCCTTCTCTCGACACCTCTATGTTGGTGTTTGCCGCACTTACAACCGTGATTATTTGGAGGGGCTAGGATTTTCCTGCTCCTTTCAGTGCCTCCCCTTGGCTGGTTTAAAGCTTGCCAATGAAGCATTAAACCTATCACCTAGGATCCTGGTTCCCTCCCGGACAGATGCAGCCCATCATGCCAGTATAGACTTGCATCACTCCAGGTGGACCCCAGTCCCCAATGAAGCCAAATCCCTGAGCTCACACCAGTTTTTCAACCACTGATTGAATCCCATGGTGCAGAACACCTAGCCTCTCCTATGCCATAGATGGGTAGCACCTCTGAGAAGGTTACCGTGCGTGCTACTTGACTAAGGCCCCTCCCCAATTCCACAAACTCTTCCTGCACTTCTCTAATCCCTTTCTTAGCCAGGTCATTTGTCCCTAGGTGGACAATGACATCCAGCTCCCTCCCCTGTGCAGCTGCTCCGGCAATCCTGAGGATTCGCTTCCTGTCCCTGCAAGCCATGGCGCCAGGCAGGCACCTTATGATTACCTTACTGTTTCGTAGCGAGGGAGTGAGCATAGCGGATGTTCAGTACTGGCTCAGGCAGCGCTGAGATATACTAGAGGTCCCTCGACCTATTTTGGATGAGGACCTAGTATGGACTGGGGGATGGAAAGTAAAGGTACAACTTAAAAACACGGATAAAGGTATCTCTCATTTACCAGGCAGCTTTCACATAGGCAGGGACTGTGGCTTATGTTTTTACCCTGGACAACCATGGACCTGTCATAAGTGTGGTTCTTGCACCCACCTGAGCAGCAGCGACA
The DNA here is from genome assembly GCA_016271365.2 of Neoceratodus forsteri. Lineage (NCBI taxonomy): Eukaryota > Metazoa > Chordata > Ceratodontiformes > Ceratodontidae > Neoceratodus > Neoceratodus forsteri. The sequence continues at coordinate 747,553,382 of CM057453.1, forward strand.
AGCCCAGATGTGCTTTATGCTTATCCTATGGACATGTGAGTTTAGGTTGTCCAAACCCTCTATACTGCAATCTGTGTAACGAGCTGGGGCACTCCTATCACCAGTGCCCTTGGGCGGATCATAATAGGCTGGCCGCCCTCTTCAGGACCAGATAAGCGCTTATAGCAGTTCCCAGACTCAGGCCTTACACCGCTGGGAGGCCCCGGCCCCTGCCACTTCCCCCACAACAAGTCTACGGTAGACAACGGGTGGCTGTTTGTGTTTGTCTGTGTCTGTAGGTTAGTTTTTGTTCATTTACATGTTTTTCTGCTGGGAATACCTGTGCCATTCTTGCACACAACATTGGTGAAAGTCTCCTGAACTGAATTTCTGCAAATCGCCATCATCAGGTATCAGCTTTTTAATTTTAAATCAACTTTCTTGAAGCCTCCCCAAGGAAGCATATGCCTTACAACTAGTCTTACAAACATGGTGATGCTAGGTCCTGCACTGAATCAACATTTTCAACATTCTCATCTGACCACTCTTAAAGCAACTGCATAATGGACTTTAAAGAACAAAGGAATTTTAACACATTTTGTGACTGAATCAACATTTTTGTCTGACCTTTTCCAAAGGTATTGTACTTGTCTCTGAGGACTTTGAGATCAAGGAAACATACAGACAAAAGGATTTCACACATTGCATATGCCTACTGTCTGACCTACTCCCAAGGTATTGTACTTATCTCTGAGGACTTTGAAGAACAAAGGAAACATATAGACAAAGTTTTACACATTGCATATGCCCAGGCCACAGTTTACCACCTTTCAGGAACTTTAACATATTATGTGATCCTGGATCTCAACAGTACTATACTACTTCTCTTAAACCCTCTCGACCAAACCCTCCCAGTCTTTTTTCATTTTCTCTGTGCTAGCCATGAGTGCTTAGCTATCCACCTTAGCCCACTAAAATCAATGCCCACCACCCTCCTATTGCTGTACCCCCCGACTGCCCTGGCCCACACTGCTTCTCGGCTCTCTCCTGCCTCGCTAAAAAAATGCTTTGGCTTAGTCCCACCACCTGTTCCTGCTCACCCCTCACCCTCCTTTTCCTTTATGCCAACTCCCCTCCCTACCCTACCCCTCCACCTACTCTCCACCTTTCTATACTACTACCGAAACATTGTACCATGGCTTTTCGCTGAAAGTCTTAAACAAACATCACCCAATTAATACCTGGGTGCAAGAGCCATATTTCCTAATTGGAAAACTGCCCATCATTATAACTCACTAACGATCACCCTCTACTGGGACTCCAGAAGACAATCCAAGCATCTTAAAAGTACAAGCAGAAACTCACTCCAACCTATTATGAACTCAGAATGGCATCATGAAACTCCTGCTCCTCCTGCTTTTAATATCTGGTGGGATACACCCAAACCCTGGTCCTGTTGCACAAGCCGACAAAAACAGAAAGTTGGTAGTGGTCTCTCCATTATCACTCTAAATATCTGCAGCCTCCTTCCCAAATTGGCATCTCTTCAAACTCTTGCTGGACAAAAAAACCCTGATATACTAGCCATTGTGGAAACCTGGCTATCTCCCAGCACCCCGGATCATGCGGTCTCACTTGAAGGCTACAATCTTTTCAGACTCGACCGGGCAAGCAAGAAAGGTGGGGGCTGTGCTATCTACATAAAAGACAACCTCTCCTGTCAACGCGGCAGCTTCACCCCCACAAATACGCAGATGCAACTCCTCCCTATCAAACTGCTTCTTGGTGCACAAAACAAAGTTCTCACAGTGGCCGCAGTCTATATCCCTCCAAAAGACCACCGTGCCAGTATTAAGTCTGTAATTGATTTTGTTAGTCTGCAGCCCTCTGAAAATGAGCTCCTCCTCCTCGGGGATTTCAACATAAACTGGCTCTACTCTGACACTGGCTCTTACAAAGATGACATCCTAGCAGCAAACCTGACTCAGATGGTAACCTCCCCCAACCGGAAAAGTTACAAAACTGGTACAAGCACCCTTATTGACTGGGTTCTCACAAATCACCCTGACCGGATAAAAAAACATTAAAGTCCTCCCTGACTCCCTCAGTGACCACTCCCCAGTGTCTTGTACCTGGTCTAATAAATTTCTCAAGCCACCCCTCAAAGTTATAACAAGCAGAGTATTGCCTTATGGGAATCTTATCAAGTTGAAAACCATCTCCTACAACAGGACTGGGCCCAATCCTTGAATCAACTGATTAATACCGCACTAGAATACTTCATTAAATCTTTCAATTCTGCATCGACTTATACGCCCCAGTAAAAAAACGTAAAATCAAAGCGCTATCAAATCCATGGATTACTGCCAAACTACTTGCCGAGCTCAAGGTTGGGACCACCTCTGGGCAGTTGCCAGAGACACAGAGCTCACCTCATGATACCCTAAAATACAAGCAGGCACGAAATAGATGTACCTCACAAATTAGGCAAATGAAGGCGCCTATTTCAAAATGCCCTTGAATCCACCTGGGGTGATGGAAGATTTTTGGGACAACATCCGAAACATAATGGGTAAACAATCAAAATCATCACCTACCATTATGAAAGTTGATGGATCCACCACTCTTGACCCAAAGTCTATTGCAGATACGCTTAATAAGACATTCACAGACCTTAGTGGGGTCCTCCCCAGATTTCTTCTCGGACTTATCTGTGCCTAGCCTAGTATCACAAAACACCCGTGACAAACCACAATTTTACTTCAAGAAAATCAAAGTGCACGAAGCACACAAGTACATAAGAAAGGCCTGCTCCAAATCCAGAACAAGTAGTGACATGCTAGATCTAAAATCCTGTCTCTCACCCTGGATGAAGTAATTCACCCCTTGCAAAAATTCTTAATCTGTCACTTTGCCAAGTCAATTTCCCAACAAATGGAAATCTGCCATAATTCGCCAGTGCACAAAGAGGGACAAAACCTCAACAGGAAACTATCGACCAATATCAATACTCCTTCCCCTCTCAAAGCACTTGAGCGAATAGTGGCAGACCAACTCTCTGATTACCTGGACAAATACAGTCTACTCTGTAATCAACACACGGCTTTAGGAAAGGACATAGTACAACAACAGCCTTACTTGATTTCTCTGGAGAAGTCCACTCAGACCTGGACAAAGGGTGCCAAACAGGTGCAGTCTTTATCAATCTTACAAAAGCTTGACACTGTCCATCATGGCCTCCTCTCCCTACTTTCTAGCCTAGGCCTGGCGAAGGTCCTTGTGCTTAGGTAAAAGTTACCTGTCCAATCGGTCACAGGCTGTAAAATCTCTAATGAACTCTCCGACTTCAAGCCAGTTCTCTCAGGTGTACCACAGGGATCAATTCTTGGACCGCTCCTCTTTAGCCTGTTCCTTAACTCCCTCCCAGATATCTGCCAGGAGAAAATAATCTTATCACGCTGATGATGCTGTAATTCTCTCTTCCACAAGGATCCAAACTCCTCTGAAAAAGCCTGCAACTTGCTTTCTCTAGTGTTGAAAGGTGGTTCCTGGATAGTAAACTTGTGCTAAACCACAATAAAACAAAAGCCATGCTCTTCTCCAATCACAAAACAAAAATAGGCATACTCCTCACCATACAAACCTCTGCGGAATTACACTGGACCAAGTAAATACTTTCAAATACCTTGGCATCACTTTTGACCAAGGGCTCACCTTTGCAACCCACATTGACAACACTGCGAAAACAGTGAACCAACGCCTTGGAATACTATTCCGTAACCATCAATTTCTAAATCAAGCGGCATTGAGAATAGCTATAGAGTTCCATAATCTCAATCATTGACTATGGCCTTACATAGATACATAGATACATAGACAGCGTCGGCAGATAAGGGCCTATGGCCCACCTAGTCTGCCCATTTGAGCTTGTAAGTTCAGTTTGTTTTCCTAGAAGTCTGTTTCCCCTTACCCCTGCCCTCTAGAATTCCTTTATGTCTATCCATGCATTCTTAAATCCGTGATTGTTTCAGCCCCACCACTTCCTCTGGCAGGGTGTTTCCACTTGTCCACCACCGTTCTGTGAAGAAATTCTTTCTCATGTTTCCTCTGAATCGTCCTCCCTCCAACTTCATCCCATGCCCTCTAGTCCTGAAACATCTTTTTCGCTTAAAATAGTGTTTTCCTGCACCCTGTTCCTCCCTGTAAGATACTTGCATGTCTCTATCATATCCCTCTCTCCTCCTCTCCTCCAGGAGTATGTTCAGTTCCTTCAACCTGTCTTCATAGGACTTGTGTTGCAACCCATCTTACCATCTTTGTTGTCCTCCTCTGAACCTTCTCTACCCTGTCTATGTCCTTCGTGGTATGGTCTCCAGAACTGTACACTGTACTCAGGTGGGGCCTCACTAGTGTCTTGTATAGCGGAATTATGACCTCCCTTTTCCTGCTGGTGATGCCCTGCCTATACATCCCAGCATCCTATTTGCTTTACCCGATGCCTTGTCACACTGTTTCCCTACCTTGAGGGTCATCAGAGATGACAACCCCAAGATCCCTTTCCTGCTTGGTGCATGCTATATCCTCACCCCCAACTGATATATTGTGCAGGGTTTTGTGCCCCATATGCATTATCTTGCACTTCTTTGCATTGAATTTCAACTGCCAAACCCTTGACCATTCTTCAAGTTTCTGCAGGTCCCTTCTCATTCTGTCTACACCCTCTGGTGTGTCTACTCTGTTACAGAGCTTTGTGTCATCAGCGAACAGTGAAATTCTGCCTTCTAGATCCTGTGCAATGTCACTGATAGAAGATGTTGAATAGGACGGTCCCAGCACTGATCCCTGTGGTACCCCACTGGTTACTCTTCCCTCTGTGGGTGACAGCCATTTACCACCACCCTCTGTGTCCTGCCACCCAGCCAGTTACCTACCCACCACTACTGTCCTGCCCACACCCATATTCCCCAGTTTGTGTAATAGTCTTCTATGTGGCACAGTGTCAAAGGCCTTGCTGAAGTCCAGATAGGCCATGTCCACTGCCCTCCCTGATCCACCTCCCTAGTCACCCAGTCAAAAATTCAATGAGGTTGGTCTGACATGACCTCCCCTGGTGAAACCATGCTGCCTTGGGTCCTGTAGTCCATTGACAACTAGATGTTCCACCAATCTCTCCTTCAGTAGTGCTTCCATGATCTTTCCCACTACCGAGGTGAGGCTGACTGGTCTGTAGTTCCCTGCTTCCTCTTTGTTCCCACTTTTGTATAAGGGACTACATCTGCTGTCCTCCAGTCTTTGGGTACCTCCCTGTTTCCAGTGATTGGCTGAACAGGATAGCCAGAGGTTCAGCCACCCTCTCTTAGTTCTTTAAGGACCCTGGGTGCACCCCATCTGGCCCCATTGCTTTATCAGCTCTTGTGACTTCCAGTTCCTGCAGGACCCTTTCTCGTGTAAAGGGACTTGTGTCCATTCTGCACCATTCTCACCCTTGTACTCCTTCAGACCCATTACCCCCTCTTCCTTAGTAAAGACTGAGCAGAAATACCTGTTCAATATGTCAGCTTTATTGTTGTCATCCTCCATGGCTCCCATCCTCCCCTTCAGTCTCACTATCCCTCCTTTGTCTTTCTTTTTCACTTATGTACCTGTAAAGGTTTTGTCCCTTTACCCACTGATTTTGCAATGTGTTCTTCTGTCTGAGCTTTTGGCTTCCCTTACTGACTTCCCTGCCTCCCTTTGTTTCTCCTGGTACTTCTCCCTATCCCCTTCTGCCTGTGTCTTTTGTATTGCCTGAATGCAATCTTTTGGCTTTCACTTTCTTTGCTACCTCTTTGGAAAACCATAATGGTCTCTCTTCCTTTTCCTCTTGCTAACCTGCTTAATGCATAATTCTGTTGTTCTTATAATCCCCATTTTAAATACTGACTGTTCCTCAACCCCTGATTCCTGTCCCATTCCTTAATGCCTCTTTCAAGTATCTCCCCATCTTCCCAGAGTCTGCCCCCTAAAATCCAGGATCATGTTTTGTGTGGTTTGGTTCTGCTCTTTCTGTGATTTCAAACCACAATGACTGGTGGTCACTGTTACCCAGGTGCTCCCCACTGTTACCCCATCACACTGTCCCTGTTTGTGAGCACAAGGTCAGTATTGCCTTCTGCCAGAGTTGGTTCCATGACCAGTTGCTTGGGAAGGCACCCTGAAGGAGTCCAGGATAAATCTGCTCTAGTTGATGCTGCTGGGATGCTCCAGTCCACGTCTGGTATATTGAAGTCTCAACCAGTACTACCTCACCCTTGTCTGCCATCCTTTGGATGGCTAGCATCAACTCTCATCTGTTTCTTCCTCCTGGGCTGGTGGTCTATAGACCACACCTGTCTGGATGGCTGGCCCCATTTTCCTTTCCAGCTTAACCCACAGTATCTCTCCCCCATTTGTTCCTCCTGGATCTGTGTGGCCCTTATGTCATTTTTCACATACAGTGCCACTCTTTCTCCCTTCCTGCCTGCTCTGTCTCTTCTGAATATGTTGTAGCCAGGTATGGCCATCTCCCAGTCATGGTTATCATTACACCAGGTTTCAGTGATGGCCACAATGTCCAGGTCTGACTGTACCATGACAGCCTCCAGATCTTCCATCTTGTTGCTAAGGCTCCTGGCATTTGCACACATGGCTTTCCATGATTTGACCTCCCTAGACTGCTTCACTGTTCTACTCCAGCCCCTTCCTTGGTTGTCATTTATCCCTGGTTCTCCTTGCTGTTTGCCCTTCTGCTGAATTTTGCCCCTTTTCTGCTTATCCACCTTTTGGACACTAATCTCCATCTTTTGCTTTTCAGCTACCTCCACTGCTCTAAGGCGTATCTCAATCACTCTAAATAAGGCCTGCCGGCTCCTCACGGGGGCTCAAAGACTGACTCACACGTGTGATCTGTACTATGAATCAGGCTGGTTGAACCTATCAAATCGTCTTATTTATCTCACCTGCACAATGGCAAAAAAATCTATCTTGGGACTGACTCCATTATGTATTCAAAACCTACTCCGACTGAATCCTGGCTCACGACCCTCCACCAGATCTGACCCAACCTTTCCTGGTTCGAGATGCCGGACTGCACAGGGACAAGATCTTTCGCATACAGGGCCCGACATGGTTCAATGGCTTAGTCACCTACTCTATCCTCAACCTCGCTTGAAGCTTTCAAATCCATGCTGTATGCCCACCTCACCACCACTAGCAACTGTGATTAGCTAGATAAAGACTACTACTCCTCATGTCCATCCTCCATCTGAAGCCTCTTCCTCCCTGACTAATGAACCCTCTGGTACCTCTACTACTTCCTGTCTCCCACCCAAACTCACTCCCCCTTTTTCCTGTCCCTCTCACTTCTCTCCCGCTCACCACCTTTCCCTCCTCTCTAGCCTCCTTTGGGCCTAATGATCATCCTCTCCTGGAAGTTTCCTTAACCTCAAATTGTCTACCGCTTGAACCTGTTATAGCTTGTTTTTCTATGAAACTTAAAAACGTTACTGCCTTAAACTGTTAATAGCAAATTTATGATGTAACTTTCCTGTCTGGTTTTACCTGTAATGTGTATCGTGCTTTGTTAAATGTTCTTTGTGACGTGGAACCTTTGTAAAAGAGCCCTGGCTCAAAGGTATTAATTCCTAGACTAATAAACAAAACTTCTACCCTGGCACAAGAACCTCCTCTCCCGCAAGAGCCTGAACCCACGGCCGGACAAGGGGCCATTCCCAAGTCCCCTGGCACCCCTATAGCAGCAGTACCCACCTTCTGAATCAGTCCCTGCTAGTACCCAGGCTACCATGCCTCCTCCTCCCCAAAGGACTCAGACCACTTTGTAGTAATCCCCCTTCTAAATGGGGTAAAGGTAAACGAAAAGCAGAAGCTTCCACCCCCAAGAGAACAATTATCACGAGGAATAAATTTCAAGCCTTAGCCAAGAGACGACAATGGGGAGACATGGAATGGGAAGATGGAGACTCGGATTCTTCTCTAGCCTCTTCCTCCCGTATGGACTTCTCCTCTGACTCCCAGCTTGATCCCTCGCCTTCAGCAGATGGAGGTAGGACCTATGCTAACATTACCTAACACTAGCTCCTCCAGAATGGCACTGTACTTTCTGGGATGAACCACCACCAAGGACTCCGCTGCTTCACCCTAAATGCATGCAGCGTTAAATCCAATAGAAAACAACTCTCTACAATGCAGTACCTTTCTGACTTACACCATGACATCTATTTTCTCCAGGACACCCGTTTGAAAATCTCCTCATGAGCTTTCTCAAATTAAAACTCGTTGGCATCAGGGCTCTTCCTTCTGGTCATATGGAGAGGATAGGTGTGATGGCCTAGGTATTTTGTTTGCAAATTTTAATTTCCAAATTTCCCGGTTGGTAGACATAATACCAGGACAAGCCATGCTTGTAGACTGTACATACCAACAACACAAACTCAGGCTCATTAATGTATATGCCCCCCCAGAGCATTGCCTCCAGAACAGACTTATTTAACAAAATACACCCATACCTGTATTCCAACTGGCAAATCTATATGGGAGGCGATTTCAACTGTGGCCTTACTCTCTCAGATCGGGGCGGCTCCACCCAAAAACTTTTCGCAGATTCAATTGCCCTGAACAAAATTATTCAGACTGTGGCCCTCATAGATGGGCGTAACGCTTTACATGGTCCAGGTGCCAAAACCTATCACAGAGGCCCATACGCTACCAGGATAGATTTTCTTTTTGTTTCACGGAATATTTCAGTCACACAGGGAAGAATCATACCCTGTGAGACTTCAGACCATCTGGGGATCTCTCTGGTTTGCTCCCCCTCAGGGAACTCCTTTCCTGGTCAACCCCACTCTAGGTGGAAATTGAATAGTTCATTGTTGACAGACCCGGCCATTTCAGTGCGTTGCACAGACCTTCTAAGGGCCCGGCTGTCCGTATTGGAAACATTTCATTCCCCTCTACAATGGTGGGAAGACACTAAGAGTGATATCAAGATTTTCTTACTACATACAGGGGAAGAGAACACTGAGTTCATATCTTTGATACCTCACTCTCAGACAAAAACTACAACAGGCCATATCTCTTTCTTTCACATCCCACATAGACTACTGTCGCACAATAAAGTCCATTAAGGAAGAAATGGAACAGTTCCAGTATCACCGAGCACATTCTTTATGGATGGAAGCTCAACATGGGACACAAGGCTCCGGTCCCTCCTTAGATATCTATAAAAGTTGCACTGACAGGGTAAATGCAACCCACATAGAGGACCTTTTTGATCCTGCTTCCAGTACCCCTCACAATTCCTTGCTGGACATAAAGCGTATCGCCAGCTCTTATCTAGCTACGATGTTTGGCACCACAACTCCTGTGGATAGTATCATACCTTCATTTTCAGGTATTTCTATTCCTCCTCCATCCCAAGATTCATTGAAACATCTCCTTAAACCTATAACACCAGAGGAAACCCAGCAGGCTATAAAACGCCAAAAGAAGCATACTTTCCCTGGATCCGATGGCCTTACTGCAGCATTATATATACAGTTTATGTTATTTTTTGCCCCCTTCCTGACGTTAATATATAATACCATCATAAGCACTAATTCTACTCCTAAAGGATTTTCTGATGCCATTATGATTTTATTATTCAAGAAAGGGAACAGAGCCGATATACGGAACTGGAGACCACTAAGTCTGCTAAACGCAGACTATAAAATATTCACTTCCATCTTGCTCAATAGGATGCTCCCTGTTGCTGCTCAGATTATTTCTGAGGTGCAGACTTGTGCCCTTCCCAGCAGACCTATCCTTTCCAACCTATCCCTCATTCAAGACATTATTTCAAACAGTACCCCCTCTTCACCTGCCCTGTTACTCTCATTGGACCAAGAAAAGACTTTTGACCGGGTCTGCCATTTTCATTTGTTCCAGGTTCTTGCACACTACCATGTTCCCCAGAAATTCATCTCTTGGCTTAAACTCTTATATAGTACTGCTTGGATACAACCCCATATAAATAGTTCTCCATGCCCCCCTTTTTTAGGCCTTAGAGGAGTGCGACAGGGCTGCCCCTTAAGTCCTCTTTTATATATTTTCCAACTGGACCCTTTATTACGAACCCTACTACTGCACACATCTTTACCTAGAATCTCTTCCCCCATTGGAAGACCTCTACCTCCAGTATGTGCATATGCTGATGATTTGTGCATTTGTACTACCCCCTAGCTTCAAGAGATAGTACTTCCCCCTATTTTCAAAGCATTTGAGACAGCTTCGGGCTCCCAAATAAATATAGCAAAAAGCACAGCACTAGTGGTGCCAGCTTCAGCCAGCATGGACTTACCAGCGCATATTGTAGATATCCCTCTGGCAATCGCTCCAATAAAAATCCTGGGATTACATTACGGCACCTCAGATGATGCCAGCTATAACTGGAATATAGTATTAAATAGAGCAGCACCTCCCTTTCCTTTTGGAAAGGACATAGCATAAAAATGGAAAAGTGTTTTATTGAAAACTTTAATACTTCCCTTCTTACGTGGCATCAGTGTTTCGGTCCCTTTTCTCTGGAGGTAAGAGTTTACAATATTTTTCAAGGCTTCTGGGGCAGCCGTTTAAATCCCATAGAAGATCATACACATACATGGATTATTGTCATGGTGGGGTAAGGATGCTGAACCCGATAGTATTTTTCCATAGCCTATTCCTGAAAATCACGATACCCCACTTACTCCATGATCCACCCCTATTTTGGCATTTAATTATATATTCTTTTACCATTTAGGTATGCCAAATATGGCAACAACTCCCGCATGACATCGCTAGGAACTTCAGAAAACTAGGTATCCCCAGCTTCCTCTTCCTCCCTTTTCTGAAGATCCGGCAATGGAAACTCTCCCCAGCACATATATTGACTAAAACCAGGAGACAGCTTTATAACTTTGTTTTAGATACCCATTTTTCCTGGCTTACCACAGATAGTATCAACACAAGTCTCCTTTCTGGAATTAGAAATGCCCTTCTCTCAGTTAACTGACCCCAGGATCCCCACACAATTTTGGAATATCTCCTGGCTAGCTTGTCATGGAAGACTGGGTGTCAAGAACAACCTAAAACATAAATCAGTAGTGGGCGAATATGCCCCGAGACTCTTGCACAGCGGTACTGGAAACCATGCATCATTTTTTATTGATTGCCCATATAGTCAAGTTGTTTGGACTCTCCTTTTACATAAATGGAAAGAAAAGGCACTTCAGAATGTAACATATGATATCCTGGTGTACAGGATATACCCCCGGATTACAGAAATATCACACAGGGACCTTCGTCTCATCTTTGCATCCTGCGCTATTATTTATGGCAGGCCAGGTGTCTTTCTCCTGCAACAGAAAGTGTTTTCTGCACGCAAATAGTTGCACAGATTGTTTCTAGCCTTGTGTTAATCAAAATGCGGAAAAAAGTTGTTGACTTCTGCTGTATACAGTTCATATTGGAACAATTGTGCATGGATTGAAACTGCAGTACCCTGAAGATGTTTTCTTTTCCTCTCTGTATTAGTAAGCATTTATTTTGCTCCATTTAAACTGAAATGTTTCTTTTGACTTCTTTTCCTTTTTCCCCTCACCCTTGTTTATTGGTTTTATTTGTGGGTTGATTTCCTTTTGTCTTTTTGCAAACCTTATTTACAGTTTCTGTAAAGTTGACATTGTATTTTGTTTATTGAATGTACTGCACTCATTTTCTTTAAATAAAACATTCCCTGCTCTTTTTGATAAGTGCCATGGGATCTTTAACATCCACCTGAACTACCACAAATCCAGGCAGATGGGACCTCGGTTTAACGTCTCATCCGAAAGACGGCACCTCAGAAGTGCAGCACCCCTGTCATGCTGCACTACAGTGTCAGTACTGGGATATTAACCCAAGTGCCAGATGTGGGAACTGAACCCACAGCCCTCTGATCTCCTGGCCTCAGAGGCGAGTATGAGCCAGCCTTTGTGGTCGAATGCCAAGCCGCTGGTTAGGCTGCGTAAGGCAACGTGGGAAATAAGGGGGGTAGAAGCAGGAAGGGGGGGGGGAGGAGTCAGGGGCATGTACAGTTTGCTGCGTAGAAGTTAGTGAGGGCAGAGGATGAAGAATGTTTGGAGGAGGAATAGCGGATTTGGGCCAGCAGGTCGTTCCAGAGCTTAGGGAGATGGTAGGAGAAGGCTGATTGGCCTGCAGAGGTCCATTGCTGAGGGATTACCAATAGCCGGGAGTCAGTAGACCTGACAGCATGAGAAGGGGTTGGTGGAGAGGATAGGGAGGTGACGAGGTAGGGCGGAAGGGAACTGAGCCAGAAGTTAGAAGCAAATTTAGCACTGTGAAGTGGTCTCCAGTTGCTCAGGGATGGTAGGGCGAGCGAATGGAAAAGCTCGCAGTGGTGGGTACGAGGGGGGGCATCAAGGGTGAAATGGCAGAAAGCATTGAAGAGGGGGTCCAGTCTGGATAGGGTGGACTTGGGGGCGGAGCTGTAGACTACATTGCAGTTGTCGAAGGAAGGTAGTATCATTTTCAGAACGATTTCATGTCTCACAAGTAATGGGAGACAGCTTCGATTTCTATAGAGAGCGCCAAGCTTAGGGCACAGTTTTTTCAGGATTGCGTCCACGTGGGTGGAGAAGTAAAGGTGTCGGTCAAGCCAGACCCCTAGGTACCTAAAGGAGGACACGTCTTCTAGGTCTGTACCATCAAGGGTATGGAAGATCAGTGGTGAGGTAAGTCTGGATAGTCTCTGTTTAGTGCCGAAAGTCAAGGAGACTGTCTTCTTGGCATTGAGGGAGAGTTAGTGGGAGTTAAACCAGTGCTGTACCTTGTTGAAATCAGTCTGGAGACTGGAGGCGACTTCCTCTTGGGTCCGGCTGGAGGTAAAGAGGACTGTGTCATCTGCATACATATGTATTGAGGTAGTAGAGCAAGTTTTTGGCAGATCATTTAGTAGGATGAAAAAGAGAATAGGGCCGAGCACTGAGCCCTGGGGAACGCCAGTGGTAATAGGGAGTGGGGGTGAGGTGGAGTTAGCTATTTTTATAGACTGGGTTCTGTCTTGCAGGTAGGCTCTGAACCAGTTAGTGGCCATTGCGGATAACCCAGCACCAGACAGGCAAGATAATAGCAGGGGGTGGGATACCGTGTTGAAAACTTTGGCTAGGTCAGCAAAGATTGCTGATGTAATTAGATCTGTGTCCATCCCCGAGAGGATGGAATCAGTGAGTCTTAGTAGGGAGGTGGTGGTGGAGTGGTTTTTCCTAAATCCGGACTGGAAAGGTGTGAAGAAGCTGGATTCAGAGAGAAAGTGGGAGAGTTGTGAGAGCACATGGTGTTCCTGGAGTTTAGCGAGGGTGGGGAGGAGGGAGATGGGGCTGTAGTTTGCAGTGGTAGTGGAGTCTCCTCCTTTTGGTAGTGGTAGGACTGTGGCATGCTTCCACTCCTTGAGAATTGATTCAGTGGTGAACGAGAGGTTAAGCAGGGCAGCGAGGGGAGCAGCTATGGCAGGGGCAGATAGGAAGAGGAGTTTGGTGTCTAGACCGTCAGGCAATTTTCCCTTAGTGGGGTTCAGGGTGAGAAGGGCATCTAAGGTTTCCATGGGAGAGATGTGCCTGAAGGAGAAGGAATTCAGGCCGGGCGGTATAGGGGGTTCTGTCCAGTGATTGGGTGGAGTTTCTGCTGGAAGGGAGGCCAGGAGGGTCGTTGCACATGTGGTGAAGTAGAAGTTGAACTCGGAGGTAACTGACAGGGTGTCTGAGAGGAGAGTCCCTTGTGAGAGTGGGGGGGGGAATTTGTTGTTGGTGGGGAAAGGAGTTGATGACTTTCCAAAATTTAGATGGTCTACCAAGATAGGTGTTTAAGGTGCTGTTAAAATATTAGGCCTTGGCTAATCGGGTGGCCTTGGTGCACTTGTTTCGGAGCATGCGGTAGATGATGTCACCTGGGAGGAGCGTAGATTTGTAATTTCGCCACGCCTTGTCATGGGCTTTTTGGCATGCTATTATCTCAGGGGAAATCCAGGGAAGGTGAGTCCCTCAGACCCTAATGCGGCGCAGAGGGGCATGTTTATCCCAGGCACTAAGGAAGGTGTTTTGGAAGTGTGTAAGGGCAACATCCATGTTAGTACTTCTAAGGTTGAGGTCCCAGTTAGAGTGAGTTAGTTCTTCCAGGAGGAGGGAGAGGTTTAGAGTTTTGTATGACCGTTGGATTATAAATTTGGGAGGGGATTTAATCTGATGGATTTTGCGGACTAGGTAGGTGATATGATGGTTGCTTATGGAGTCTGGAAGTAGGCTGGAGCCGACGACCCGGTGGGGCTGAGAGGTGAGAGCCCAGTCAAGTAAGGAGTGATTGCCAGTCTTGGGGTTTGAGCGGGTCGGTTCTGAGATGGTTTGGGTAAGATTGAGTGCAGTTATCTCGGAGCGAGCTTTGTTAAAAGCGGGGGATGGCCAGTTGTGATTAAAGTGCCCCATAATATAAAGTTCACCCGACTATGCTAGGGATGCTAGGTGGCTTAGGAGGCCAGTGACTGTTGCAGTCGGGGTGCCAGGGCAGCAATAAATGCCAGCCACAAAGATAGGGAGTGAGAAAGGAGGGGACAGTTTGAGCATAAGCAGTTCCTAGGCTTTGGGCTGTGATTTAGCGAGAGTGACAGAAAAATGTAAGTCTAAGTTGGTGTAGATAGCCACTCCTCTGCCTTGGGTGGGTCGGTCTTGCCAAGTGATATTAAAACCTGGAATGGCGATGGCTGGGTCCTGAAAGTTTGGGTTTAGCCAGGTCTCAGTTATGATGATAATGTCGGGGGCATGGTATGTGGCTAGTACCTGGAGCAGATTGAGCTTGGGGGCTAGACTTCGAATGTTTAGGTAGAGTAAACGTAGTCCCCGGGGGAGGGAGCCAGCCCGAGTATCAGTGGTGGCCTTGGCAGGTGGGTTAGTCGTTGGGTTAGAAGGACAGGGGACTGGTGCTGGGCCGGGATTTGGGTGTATGTCCTCCATTGCAAGAAGTAGTAAGGCCTGGGTTAAGTGTTGACGAAGTATGTAAAGACATCATGATTTGGGTGAGCGCCGCTTGAGAGTAACTTTAGGGAAGACAACATGGGAAGCATGGGAGGTAATTTGGTGGAGGGTAGCCAAAAGGCAGTCATAGGTGTAGGCAGGGGCTCATAGGGAACCAGGACCAGGTAGTGGCTGGAAGAGATGCAGTGGCTGCTTGGTGGGCATGGGTAAGATGTTTTTTTTCAGCCGGGGAGGGGGGAAGGGCAGGATAGCAATTTATAGGAGGTGTTGGAGGGGTAAGCAGAATAGGAAGGAGAAGATCAGGAATATATAGCCATGGGACAGGCAGGATACAACAAAGGATGAAAGTAGAGCATAAGAAACAACTGGTGAAGTCATTAGAAATCTTCACAAATCTGTTTAGACATGTGTGGTGTCAGAGTACTGCAAAGTGGTTGACGTGGTCCCCAGGTTCAAGAAGCAGCAAGTTTGGACCCAGGCAACTACAGGTTGGTCAACCCAACATCAGTGCTTGGCAAGGTACTAGAGGCCATTATCAAGGACAGAATAAAGAGCACTCGGTTAAGGTGAAGGTTCTTGCACTCTGTCAGCATGTTGTTATGAAGGACAGATCATGTCAAGCCAATCTGATCACCTTCTCTGTGGGGGTGATCAGTGAGTTGGGCAGGAGCAGGAGCAGAGCTGTGGACAAGGTCTATCAGGACTTGAGCATGACCTTCGTTACTGTGGTGCATGACAAGCTTCTGGGCAAAGTAATCCAGTGCAATATACATGAGACATGCACAAGGCAAATTCCTAAGTAGGTGGTTGGGATGGGGGGCAGGAAACAGAGGGTGGTGGTGGACAGGCAGTACCTTTTTTTTTTTTGCTGTATTATTTCTTCTGAGCTCCCAGCTTCTACCATCAGTTGTCCCCCAGGAAGCCCTCCCCTGAAGGTTAGACCCCCCTCCCTTGTGCACCCCACAACTTACACTTCGTGGCAGGGTGGTGGGGAGCAACTCAACTCACCCCAAACAGATCCATGCCAGGGAGGTGCCTTCTTAGAGGTGGTGCGCTACGGGGACCACGTCATCCAGCTGGGGCTTTTTTCCGCTTTTCTCCCCTTGTGAGGAGGCAGGGTGTGCAGTGATGCCTGCGGTGAGAGCGCGCATGCTGCTGCGCGTGCTCTCATCAAGCATCTACCTGTCTCCTCCCCTTCAGCTGTAGCATCGACGCGCTGCCTCCAGCAGCCGCTAGGGGCCAGTGGAGCGCTGACAGCTAGTGTCCCCCCAACCCGGAGAAGGAGAGCAGTCCAACGGATGCTTGATCCTTCTTCTCCCTACCAACCCCTGATGACCCATGCTCGTTCCCGAACACGGGTCACCGGCGTGACTTGAGGTAAGGCGTCCAGTGCCTCAGCCCTCAACGCCACCGGGCCGGCGACAAGCAGTACTCTTGAGTTCAGAGGAGTACTCGGTTGCATCCCTCAGGGGTCCAGTCAGGAGCTGCTGCCCTTCAACATCGTTATCAAAGATTTGGAAGCTGGGGTTTCCAGCAGATGACTGCGGATGACACTGAGCTAAGCAGGGTGGTGGACTCCCTTTAGGATGCGAACAAATTTTAGGAGGACCTGAAAAAGCTGGGTGATTTGCCTGACTGCTGCAGCCTTAGATTTGATCTCGGTGAGTAAAAGGTGCTAATCGTGGAGAGGACAACAGAGGTAGGACCTACACACTGTGTGAGGCTCTTCCTGCTGCAGTCAGGGAAGAAAAGGACCTGGGGTCATAATAGTCAAGGGGTTGAAGCAGGGCAATCAATCCACACCCATGCTACCGTGACCTTAAGAAAAAGATCATCCTGGGGAGAAGGGTTAGTGTCTGGCACAGATCCTCCTCTCAACACCTCAGCCAGCCACCACCTAAATGAATGTGAGGCAGTGCACACTCACAGTAATCGGCTGGTTTTACTATGAGCAAGCACTCTCTGTTGATCATTTTCAACGAACCTCTCAACTGCTTTTACTAAATTACACCAAAAGGCCAGTCTCCAGTGTTTCTCAGCAGCATGATTTATGGGAAGGCTGAACCCTCAAAATGAAAGGCCCAGGAAGAAAGAGCACTCGCATCTCACAAGAAGCTTAGAAAAACAAGAAAGCTTACGCAGTGATAGCACAGGGAATCTTTCTGTTGAGCCTGTCTTAAGGTGTTCTAACGTATGTAAACATCACCAGGTGTAATTTAGTTTCACGGTATGTTAGCTATAATATCACTGTGGTGTTGTACTGATCACTAATCGCCTCTCTCAATACTGCTTATTGTTACATATGGGCCTATGCTGGCTGTCTCCCCATTGCCAAGCATTTTTTCACCCCTAGCTGCTTCACTAAGTTACTGTGATCCCACGCTCCCATCTCTGTGTTTGATTTACTTCCATCTCCCAACCACTGTCCCATTGCCTTGTTGGAACTATCAACCACTCTTACTCCCTGAAGTCATCTGAAAAGTCTTTGCTGCTTGACTCTAAATGCAGTACAAAATGGGTGTTCTTCCATATTGCTTCCAGATACTGACACTCCTTCCCTCTGGGTATAAAAAGCTCCATCACCCATTAGTGCTTCAGAACTGAACTGTAAAAGCATGTGTAGCGGGAGTATGACAGTATGATGCAGGCAAACAGTTTTGAATGTAGTAGTCTGCAACATTGCAAATGCATTACAGCCTGCGAATGTTACTTTCAAAGATTTGGATGGACTTGCCACCTGGCACTGCTTTACTGCAGCTACCATCAAAAAAGTGACTTGTGCATCATTTTTATGATAAAAGTGGGATCAAAAGTGCTGCTACATTTGGTACTTTTGCACAACACTTAGAGCACCTTTTACAGCAGGTGGTCTAACTTTCAGCACACATCAAAAGATTGGGCCAAATTCATGGTGCAGAGCCCCAGGAGGGCTTGAAAATCCCCTAAAATCCCTTCAGGAGCTGCACTTGGTGCTGCAGTCACTGTCTGCTACATGGAGCTGTCAGCTCAAGACTATCAAACAGATAGTGACTGCACTCGGGTACAGAGAATTACACCAAAGCAGAATAACTGCAAAGATTTACAACTTTCATTTCAGTACTGTGGCTCAAGGGCTGATATACTGTGTTAAATCAACATTACATACTGTACCAATATCGGTGCGATGGGAGACCTTCTGCAAAGTGTCTGGCACCTCTGTCTGTGCTAGACCTCCCTCAGAGATGTGGATTGATGCCATTGCTTTCTCTTCAGTAGCACAATCCTTAAAGAAGCCTTATAACAAATTCAAAAATAATTTCAAAAGTAATTATAAATAGGTTCTCAGCAATGCTGCAATCCGATTGGCTATCAGCATACTGAGACCTTTACATTAATTAAGCAATAAGGCATGACCAAGGGTTATGTTAATGGTCTGTTAATCACCTTCTAGGGGTGTACTGTGGCACGAGGTGCAGCCGAGTGCCACATGCCCCTAGAGGGTGATTAACTGACCATTAACATAATCCCTGAGAGTGCCTTATTGCTATTATAATAAAACATGTTTTTAAACAGTGTTAAACCTTGTTCAGCATATGGTTAACCTCTACATGTATGTTAATAAAAGATTAACATAAGGCTGTTAGAATGTTTGCAGCCAATCAGAAAGCTCCATTTCTCAGACCCTTTTTATAATCTATATTACACTGTTATGTACATCCTGATCACCATGGCACAGGAATTCTTCCTGTATACATTCTATCCTGTGACACTGCTAAATGACTGAAATGATGTATTCTTAATCTAAACCAGCATTCTTGAACAGTGGGTGGGTAAACTATTTTATAAAAAAAAATCTTCCTCTAAATAAGGAAAACATTTTAAAGGTACATTTCTGATACTTTCATTTTAGAATAATATTGTATAATTGCAATAAGGGTACTCCAGGAGTTAGATTAAGTAAGCAGTAGGACATGACAGGTAGTGCATTGTACTATGATAAATGCACTCCCAGAAGTGTAGTTAGGAATGAGGCTGTAGCCTAAGTTCTGGCTTCTCCTGGGAGTGTGGTTATCACAGTGTAGTACTACCTGGAGAGCCTTATTGCACTTATAAAATGGGTGTCTATGTAAATTGAAAACATAAAAAGAATAATTTAAAAACATAATATCTGTTTGTTTTAAAAAGGTAAAATAGTTTCCTATAAGTGCCACAAGGGAATATTGGCTTTTGAATTGTGGTTTGAAGTGCTGTAATAAAGTATGTTCTTTATACTGTATGTTTTAATAGATTCTTTTCTGTATTGGTTCATGTTGTCAATGGGGAATAATTACACATAAGCACAAGCGTGCCCTCAGAGGTGGCTAGGGCCCTGCAGTGGGCGGAGAACAATCTGGTGTATCTAACAGCATTTCTCCTGGCATAGTAATTACAGTAATTGTCCAAGCCCACTGCCTAAACTATGAGAGGACGTCCTCTCCATGGGAGCAATATCTGATCACAGATATGTTGCACCTGTTGTTCAGAAGGTCCTGGCATCCTTAGCTGGATAGATTTGTGTCAAAGGAGTATGCTCTAGTGCTGAGGTCTTTCAGTGGTATGCTCTGGTGCTGAGGTCTTTCAGCCAGTTTCAGTTTTTGTGGGTGAAAGTGGCACTGCTCTTTCACAGAAGTGGGCCTGCAACCTTGTCTTGCACTATGCTTCCAGTATCTAAACTGATGACCCTTCTCATTGTACTTGCAGGGTCTGTTGGATGAACTCTGTGACTTTCCTGGACTGCCACTGGTTCAATGATATACCTCTACCTTCACTGTAGCATATACTATGTTATTAGCAGTAAAACAGCCTTTGAATGTAACTGCAATAGCAGCAGATACTAGCCTGGATAGGGTTTCCAGTCTTGCGGTGTAAGACACTGAAGTCAGCGCTCCATGTCTTTTCAGTGTGATGCAAATTCACTGAATGACAATTACAGCGCATCAGTGTTAGTGACTGCAAATTTAGTGATGCTTTTTTTAGGGAGTATTTTTTTCAGCGAATGTCAGTGAACTCAGCGATCGCATTTACAAATGCATTGCTGAAATGACATGGAGTCCTGTTAAGCCCTCTAGAACCTACCTTTCTGCCTGCCGCCATTGATGTTCCCCTCCAGCCTTAAGGACTTGAACTACCTCAGGGGCTAGAGCAGGAGCTGCACAGGAGAGCAATAGAATAACTTTGCCCCTCTGATAGCAAAAGCTCCCGTACACCAACAAAGGCATACCCCTCTGGCTTCGCTGAGTGATCCTAGTGACACAGGGGGGCTGTGACCCTGCAGCCCCTCAGGGGCTGCACCCCCAGACCCCCCCATCTATAGGATTCTGACACCACGGCACACTTGGACACAGGGGGTAAGTAGGTGATTCATAATCACTGTAATGCGCTTGAGCTATAATTTCTGATCGCCGAAGTTCCTCAATTGCTATTCTTTGCTATTCACTATAATTGTAATCGCTGAGTTTCATTCGCCATATTTGAATTGCTGTAATTGCATCGCACAAATGACATGCTACCGCAGTCAGAGAAACTATTGGCCTATAAGGCAGCACACCACCACAATGACAATTTCACAGTGAACACCACCACTGCAACAAATCTTGCCAGGCCGCTGTGGTGATCTGCTGTACAGTGATGCTGCAGTTCCCAGTGTTTCGCCCCCACTCCACACCAACTCTGACTCGGAGTTGGTTATTTAGAGATAGGGGTGAGTGGGGGACACAGCCCCCCACAAGAATACACTTTGACTTGATTGGAACAATGCCGACGGTCGGCATTGTTTCCGTCGCTGTTGGGGATGTCGACAACATCGTTGTCGATATCTTGACGTGGAACCCGTCTATAATGCCAAATCATGGCTTTTAAGTGTGATATCCATGGAAAATCTGATAAAATCCTAATTCCTGCTCAGCTGTTTAACCATCTTCTCTGAGAAGAAAAACACATATCTGTACCACCCCATGGGTGGGGCTTACCATGATTGTGCTCCTGGCCTCTGGCTCCTGCTAGCCCAGGTCCATTTTGGTGCTGTCTTTATGTTCCTGCTTACCCATTGTCAGAAACTAAGTAGGGGGATCGGAGGAATGAAACGCTGGGTACCACGCAGCTCAGTCTGCAACACATTCAGGCTGGATCCTGCTCGAATGTGCAAGCTGCAGCAATTGGCTTGCAGACTGCATAGTGCTACGGTGCTTGAAAGTTAAAGCCACTCCTGGGGCTGATGGTTGGGTCCCCTTTGTGACTCCAACCCGGTGGGACTTTCAAACCATAATTGGGGTTTGTGACTCCAACCCGGTGGGACTTTCAAACCATAATTGGGGTCCAGAGAGGCACTAAGAGGGCAAGCAGTAAACTTTATTTGAGCACTTTAGAGCACTGTATCCTTAAGAACTGAGGCAGTTTTATGAATGAAAGCCTGCCTGTTACTTGGGGGGGTCAGCGTTTCGGTGCTGGCGTCAGGCAGGGGGAGTATCTGACAAGTCCCACTCTGTCACTGGACGGCAGGGTAGAGGGCAGCTATTGGACCATGGGGCAGTTGTTATTTAAAGTTCTGTTTGCCCATAAAATGGACGGAATCTGGGGACTCTGTATAGACTGTTTGGACTACAGCCATATTTGTTACCCTTGACCACATATTCCACCAATCAGAGTACTATGACCCCTAAAGGACGTTGTAGTAGCTCCTGGGAGTAGGAAGGGACAATGTTCTTGATGCCTAAACAACCAACCAACCAATCCAGTTTCATGAGGACTTAATGCATATTAATTTTGCAGATGGACAGCTATGTTCAACCAGTCAAAGGCTGCCATTCGCTTCTCAGACCCCAGGGACAGTTACAGCTGGGGCAGTGTAGCTGAATCTTTCTGCAAGCTGGGAGGGCTTGGTCTCTGTCGAAGGAGAAAGTTTGGAAGGCTGTTTAAGGCTTCCACAGCCAAATTCCAGGAGACTTGTGAAAAGCTCTCTATCACTTGGAGAAACGGAGAGTGTGTCTGAAGAGTGTTTGCATCTAAAACATTCAGCATCTGAGAGAAACCAAATTCAGGGATGCCCAAGGAGAAGACTCCCACTCTCTGGGAATCCAGCTTAATATAAGGCAAGCAATTGTGGTTCAGGTCTGCAGTCTGAAAACAAGCCTGAGAGACTGTAATTGTCAGCCCAGCATGGGGGGTGAGCTAAACTGGTAGCCGGAGACAAGTCATGCTTTCCAGCTGCAGAGCAAAAAAGAGAGAGTGATCCCTGAGCACCTGGAAGAGAGACTGCCAGTAAGGACAGTCTGAGGAGTCAGCCAGGTAGTGCTACTACTAGGTGCTACCTATTGTCTCCCCTGGAGAAGTGTGGCCCTGGTCCCCAGTACTGGCCTGTTCCAGCATCAGATCCAACCTGCAAGAAGGTGACAAGCTGCCAGAGCCTGCAGCAGCCCTGAAGGTGCAAGCTGCCAATGCCTGCAACAGCCCTGAAAGTGACAAGCTGCATAGACTCTACGACAGCCAATACAGCTGCCACCCTGTGTGTACTGCTCGAGGCCCCAGCTTGACTGACCATAACGGCCATCCTTGTCAGACCCTGTGAGAGTGCCTACAGAATTGTGAGTAAACACAGAGACTGCCTTGTCTTGGGATTTGTATGAAGTTTGCCAGTCAGCTGTATTTGGTTTCATAAGTGCACCAATGCTGGCCAACCCGGCAATGTACAGGTCTGCAACTCCTTAGCTAGGTACCCAGACACAGACAGGACAGGACAGTAGGGGCACTGGTATCAGTGGGGAGGTGGGCCAACTGGAATGTTTGATTGCTGTTTGGGGTGGGCACAGTCGTTGTTGTTTGACTAATCAAATTGCCATTTATTCTCTACTTTCCCATTCCCCTTTCCCGTTTTAATAAATTATTGCTTGTAACAGTCTGTGAACATATTATTAATTATAGTCAGTAATTGCATGCAGAGCAAGGTAGTGCAACTGTTTATGTTATTCCATGTGTGGGGCAACTGGAACAGGAGGTGGGTAGGTACAGAATACCAGAGGGTTGTACTACACAAACAATTGGCCCATTATAATTTACTCTGGGTGGAGGCACTGCACTGTTTAATTTTATCTTGGGAAAGAACCCCCGTTACCATCAGAACAAGGGATAGTAGCCTGTTGTTACATGGCACCTGAGTTACATATCTATAAAAAAAAAAAAAAAACATTGGACAGTGTTCTCCAAATGGAGCCACAGGCTTCAGGGAGAGGCTGTATTGACAACGTTGAACAGAAAAGGAAATAATGATAAGTATGAAGGAATTTCTCCTTTCTGTATCACTTCATGTTGTCAATAGGCAGTGATTGCAAATGGATTCTAAAAAGCAGTACCCCTCTTCAATAGGGAAGAGTAGAATATTGCCTAATATATGGCTTGTAAGGGTAATTACAGGGATTAGTTCATTTGCCACCTCCAGGCACACACTGTGCTTGAATACTGCATCAGCGCTGCCTTGGACATCTAGTTGTCAGTGTTCTGTGCATGTACAAATGGAAGAAACATTGCTGTCTGCTAATCTAACACTAGACCCCCCCCCAAGACTTTCCAGATGTGAGGAGTTGCCCTGGTGAATCATACCCTTATCCAGAGGACTGAGTGCATTCCAAACTGTCTTGGAAATCTCAGATAATGAGATTTGGGCAGGCTGACTGGTCCCAAACTTCCTGGTTTGCATGGAAGACATGCAAATATTGGAACAAATGGAATTGAGCCCTTAGTGCCACTGGATCCTATACCTTATGGTAATGGCCCCTTGTTAACAGAAACCTAGAGTTCACCAATCACTCTTGCCACTGTTCACAATGGAAATGCCTCATTAGATCGAACATCCAGTGGAATTGGTGGAAAGGTTAAAAAATGCTAGCAACCGGGTGTGAGACACTAAATTTAAATCCCAAGGATAAACTAGGAATTGAAAGCTGGATGGCTCATGCTGACTGTTGTAAGAAAATAGATGACTAGTGACATCCAGCAGACCAGACCTGGGTTTGAACCCCACAGCTTCCACTTGCATACTGTGTGACCCTGAGCAAGTCACTTAATGCCTTTGTGCTCCCAGGTCGCACCTGGAAACAAGCTCCAGCTTAGTGTGCCTTTCCTGGTTAAACAGTTTCCCCTTCCCTTCCAAGTCGGGCTCAGAGGCAGTTTCCACAGATAGTCCAGACAGAGAGCAGACACCTGCCCCCTTAGGCTGCTCAGTGCTAGACCTTGTCCACTCCTCTTGTAAAACATCCAAAATCTGCAGGCCATCACCCCTGTGAGCCTGATGCCCTGGGCTTTGGTTCAAGATGAGAGGAAGAGCCATACCCTGCCAAAAACTATCAAGGGACCACCTACCTAGAGGTCATTAAAGGGAAACCACCTTATTGACATTCTGACTGCAGACAGCCTCGCTGTTCGATTGGAAGAAGACATTGTCCTTGACCGAGCAAGCCCCCATGGGGTACAAAGGAGTAAATGTTTCCTGCAGCACCCGATTTTTCTGATGCAAAATACCACACCCTTCATGGCTGTTCCAAGGCTGCTAAAAGCACTACCCCGATTGCTGACTGTCTCACAGCATCCAGGATAACGGAGAAAAGGGGAGGAAACAGATACACACTGTCACAGGCTTACTCCCACAAACACTGAAACTGGCTGAAAGACCTCAGCACTTGAGCTTACTCCTTGGATGCAAATCTATCCAGCTGAGGATGCCAGGTCCTTCTGAACAAGAGGTCCAGCACATCTGGGATCAGATATTGTTCCCATGGAGAGGAGATCCTCTCGTGATTTAGACGGTGGTCTTGGACAGTCGGTTACTCTGCCAGGAGCACTGCTGTCAGGTACAACAAATTGTTCTGTGCCCACTGTATGGCCCTAGTTACCTCTGAGAGCACGCTTCTGCTTCTTGTGCCTGTATGTAAATATTCCCCACTGACAGTGTTGGAGTTAACAAAAAAGGAAGTAAGGAATTTCTCCTTTCTCTTCCTCCTCCTCCTCCTCCCAAGTTTACAAGTTAGGGTCTGATATGTGTCTAATTTGGGAAAGTAAGGCTATGGCTAGACCAGGATTTTAAGATGGTCTTGCCGAGATCACGTGATGAGCTAGCAGGGTTCAGATGTCTCAGAGATCGCGCTCGAGTTTCAGCAGATAAAATAAAAGATTTAAGCTCTATTTGACCCCCTAAGTTGGTTATTGCGAGGATCTCTGTGACTAAGCCGAGCCCTGTAGTAGTGATCGTCTCCAGAGCTTGATATACGAGGAACAGATCAACTTAGCCAGGAGAGCGAAATGGCCGAGTTAGAAGTTCAAAAGCCCTGAGCCTCTCGCTGCAAGAGTGCCGGCGGCTAAACGTTCCAAGCCCCACTCCCCATCTCCAGATGAGGCCGAGGATCCGAAAACAGAAGCCCAAGGAGGGCATTCAACTTCGCAGGATATTAGCGAAATCAAACAGCTTCTTCAGGGGCTAGTTGCGGATTTTACCATACTGAAACCTGCGTTACATGCCTTAACACAAAGGGTGAGGGATGTAGGGGCTAGAGTGGCTTCGCAGGAGAGAAAAACGGGGGCCATAGACCTAGAAATGATCGGCTCAAAAGGCAAGTTAAAAAACTTGAAAGAGCGTTTGGAGGACCAAGAGTCACGTAAGTCGGAGAAACAATTTAATAATGGCAGGCCTACCTGAAAAACGGAAGGCTCGGACTGTGTAACCTTTATGCAGGACTTTCTTCTGAGGCTATTTGGTCCCTCGCTGTTTGGTGACTCATATAACATTGAGGCGCACGGTCATTGAGAGACACCCCACCTGGAGCTCGACCTCGAGTTCTTATCATGAGTTTCTAAACTAAAAGGAAAAGACTCATGTGCTGAATAAAGCAAAGCAAATAGGACCTTACAGTGGACTGGGGCTTCAATATGGATCTTTCAAGACTTAGTGCCTTGGTGAGAGAGAAACAAAAGAATACGGAGATAAAAAGAAGCTGTATCTAGCGGGTCTGAAATTCCGATTGCAATATCCAGCTACACTAACGGTGAAACTTCCGAAAGGAGACAGGCGCTATCTTACAGCAACTGAAGCCTTGGAAAGCCTCAGAATTGAACTACCAGAACTATTTAAGTTGATGACTTGAAGTAAAGAGGGTTTGGCAAGAGCGCTGGCAATGCAGCAGCGAGTGTGATCAGTAACATCGGGGAAATATTGTGAGAATTGGCAGGGATAGCTAATACCTGATCTCGACCAGCTTTTGGACTGGAGAAATAGAGACTGACTATTTTTTACTATCGTTCTACTTTCAGTGTCTGAGGCTATGCCAGTTGAAAGTGTCAAGAAGGGGTGAATTGAAGCCCTTTGGCGGTTTATCTAGCTGGTCTGTATGGCTAGTTATCCCCCCCCTTTTTTTTTCCCCAGGGGTATTGTTACTCGGACAAGATACAAGAGTGAATGGTTTGGTGGGGAAAGGTTCCTTGCCTGTTACCAAGCTGGGTTATGTATTGGTGGTGGGGCTGTTAAGCTCTTTCCTTTTTGGTCATTGAGTGAAAAGCTCTAGAATGTGATAGCTAAAGCTAAATCTCAATGTCGGGGTTGGGAAATGTGGGGGTCATTCAATGGACGATATGCTGGGATTTGAGGGGTTCGGAGATATCTGAGGGCTGACTCATACACGTTTCATGAGGGATTGAGGAGGGCGATCGAAGGATCGGGGAGGGAGGAAGGGGGGATACTGGGGGGAAAGGAGTGAGAGAGAATCCATAAAGCATGAGGTAAAGAAGATACAACATATGAGAGTGAATAGCTGGGGCTATGACATAGAAGATGGTAACACTTAAACTTCTTTCGTGGAATGTGAAAGGTCTCAGGGAGAAAAAAAAGATTGGTCGTACTGCAGTATATAAATCAACTGGGGGTGCATATTGCTGCACTCCAAGAAACTCACTTATTGTCTGAGGAAGTAAACCTTCTTAAGAGGGGTTGGGTAGGCAAGGTAGTAGAGTTTGGTAAAAGGAGAAAGCGTCGGGGGTGGTAATATTAATCAGGGAAACGTGCCCATATATAAATTGAACGGACCCAATCAAGAGAGGATGGTAGGGGATATTTGTGGTGGGTTTGATCTTGGGATGCCCATTTTCTTGTGCTTCAATCTATGGCCCTACTCCAGCTAAGTCAGAATTCTTTGCTTCGCTAGAAGCTGATATTACTACACTCCCTCAGACCCCATTTATCATGGCAGGAGACTGGAATATCTGCTTTGATAATAAGATGGACAGGAACCCTGCCTCAAATAAACCACCTACTCCCCCGCAGAGAGCTTTAAACAGATTCTTAGAAGCAGCAGCATTAGTAGATCCATATAGAATGTACAGGAAAGGGGATACAGAGATAACTTTCTACTCTGGGGTCCACAAGACACATACTAGGATTGATTTTTTTGTGGTTAATAGGGAAGGGTTGAGAGGTATCAAAGCTGAATACTTATAATAGGGTTTTATCTGATCATTCTCGATCCAGTTGCTATGGGAACTTGATAACATTCCCCCAAGGCCATTTCGATGGCGACTAGATGAAGGATATTCGGGAGGACAGTATGGTGTCTAAGTTAGAGGAGGTACTAAGGATCATTCAAACTCAAATCCCAACATTAGAGGACAAGTAGCTGGCCTGGCCAGCTTGTAGTATATTCATGTAGGAATGGTGCAGGAATATACCTCTAGAGCGGAATAAACTGAATAAGCGGGAAGAATTTCTAGTTGGGGCCATTAAATCATTACTACCTTTAGAAGGTTCATGCAAAGAAATGGATAAGGAATTAGGGGACTTGAGAGAACAATACAGAAGTATATTGAACCTTAGGGCAGATCGCTGGCTGGAAAGACTAAATGCTAAATATTTGTTGCAAGGGGATGTGCGTTGCCGTGTATTGGCTCATAGAATTAAAGAGTGGGAGGCAGAAAGAACAATCATGGCAGTGAATTTTGGGGGAAGGAGTATTTCAGAACCGCAGAAAATGGCGGATGCTTTTGCGGATTATTATTCAGGGATTTATCAAGAGGGGGGTACCAGTACGGAGGTAGCAATCGAAAGGTTCCTTAATGATATACCGTTGCCCAAATTGGAAGTCGGGCAAGCCCAGGCATTAGCCGCACCAATCTCTGAACTAGAGATCAGGGAAGTAATTAGAGACCTTCCAAATAGTAATGTGCCAGGGCCGGATGGCCTGTCTGCAAAATTTTATAAAGTCCACCTAGGGACAACAATCCCTTTGCAGATAGACTTATTCTCAAACATTATGAACGATGGAGTTCCCCACCCTCCCTTATACCAGCTTACATTACCTTGATTCATAAGCCGGATAAGCCTAAGGGACCTGCCAGGTAATTATAGACCCATTGCTTTAATCAACCAAGATATTAAAATACTTACAAAGATTCTGGCTAATAGGGTTCTGAAAGTCGCACCGTTATTAATTAGTCGGGACCAAGTTGGGTTCATGCCAGGAAGGGGGGCGCAGGACACGTTAAGAAAGATGCACCACATTTTGCGTAGGGCCTCCTACTCAAAATCTGCTATGGGCCTGATAGCACTTGATGCTGAAAAGGCATTTGATCGAGTCTCCCATAATTTTTTATTTGCTACAATGGAGAGAATGGGCTTCCCGAAGGGTTTTCTTAGAGGCCTCCAAAATCTTTACAAAACCCCTACAGCTAGAGTCTTATGTAATGATTATTTATCTAAGGAGTTCCTTTTGCAAAATGGGACTAGGCAGGGCTGCCTTGTCACCAATCTTATTTAACATTTATTTGGAACCTTTATTAAGATCACTTAATATGGAGCCCAGGGTTCAGGGATTGAGGTTCAAGTTGAGCTCAAATTCCGGTGATGCCAATGATATTTTGTTACATTTAAGCAACCCTGCTGCTAGTTTCCAAAAGGCGTTGGAAGTAATTGGGAAATTTTGGAGGTATCTAACTATAAATTAAACTTAAGCAAAACTCAAATTCTCCCGCTTACCGTTTACACGCATAGAGCAGACTTTGAACACCTGAAGATTAACTGGGCTGGGGAAAAAATTAAGTATCTGGGAATCTGGATCACTTCTAGATTGGAGGATGGGGTGGAGGAAAATGTGGGCAACTTGCTAGTTACAATTAAAACTGACATTTTAAGGTGGAATAAACTTCCTTTAAATTTAACTGCTAGACTGGGACTGATTAAAATGAACCTCCTACCCAGATTATTATACCCGATCTATCTCTCACCCTATAGCATCCCGAAGGGGAGGTTTAGCAGTATCAGAGGTAATCTCAAATTTCTGTGGGACTCCAAACCTCCGAGGAGGAAGCTGCAGCTGTTCGCCTCCCTTACTCCAAGGGTGGGATTAAGCTTCGGACCTCTTCCTATATTATGTTGCAGGTCAGCTGGGTGCGATGAGGCGGTGGACAAGGAGTGAAGAAGTGAGGATACACTCCAACATGGCTTCAGCTGGAACAGCTTATGCTAAGGACCTAAAATTCTCCCCACTGCAATGCTGTTTATAGACCCAGAGGCTTTGCCAGAAGGAAAGCAGTCACCAATTTATAAATCAGTTAAAGCATGGTGGGATCTGCTGAACTCGATTCAGAGGAGAGCAGAAGGGAACCAGAAATCAGCCGTAATAGGAAACCTAACTTTCGCCTAGGGGGACAAGTAATTAGTGGTCAATGAAACACAATTGTCTGGCCTGATCCGTCAGACCTTATATTAGAGGATAGGGTGGAACTACCAGTGCAAGCCAGAGCATGTGATCCTTTCAAAAGGATTCAAATTACAAATCTAGTTCAGAAATTTATACGGGATAATAAGGAAAGGGGCGAACACTATTACTTGGGACCATTTGAAGAGATAGACCTCTTACAACACCCCTCTCCAAAGTTTATAGGGTGTTGTTAGACTTTATAGTGTGGAAGTTAAAGCTCAGATGGGATACTGGGAAAACTTTATCCCCTTGAGGCCTGAATGGAAGGAAATCTGGAGAAATATTAATATCTTGCCTATACCGAAGTATAAAACCATGCAGTTTTTTTGCTCAAATATCTACTATACTCCTGTTAAATTATGTTCTAGAAAACTCAGACAGACAGACCTGTGTTTTAGATGTGGAGCAGAATCAGGGGATCTGCTGCGTGTATTGTGGAGCTGCCCTATAATCCAACCATTGTGGAGTCAAATTGGTAAAAAAATGGATCCGTTACTAAATTACTCTGAGTATATCAAACCAGAGATATGCTTGTTAGGGGACATGCAAGTGGTACTAAAGAACTCAGCCAAATATCATGTGTCTTTGATGTCCTCCCTGGTTAAAGCTTTTGTCCTTAGACACTGGAAAAATGATAGTATTTGTAGCTATGACCAATGGGTTGGGGCCCTACTGCAAGTTTTGGACAGACTTATAAGGCAAATAGTAACAGAAGGGAAAAAGAAGGTATATGATAAAAGATGGAGGATGCTAGAGGCAGTATACTCGATACAATTGAGGAGTGCCCGGACACAGGTCTGTCTGTCTGAAGGAGTTTAGCTTGTTTGATGGTTTATCTCAGGAAAATGGGAGAATGGGACAAGACTGTATGGAAAGATAGGAGCTTGTATAGTGTAATTTTTGTACTAATGGAGGCATATTACTCTCAGGAGATGGTCTCTTTCTGGATTAGCATGTTTTTACTTTTGGCAGATAGGGATGGATTCTCTCTCTCTCCTAGGGACACAGTTATTAGAGTTAAGTCTGGAGATGATACTACCTGCCTTGAAATTTGAGGAGATACTAGTAAGACGATTCAAGTTAAGTAGTAGACTGGATTAGAGCTAAATTTCAAAGAATAGTATGGAAGGTAACATTAGGCAAAACTGGATCTAAGCTTATGGCCTTGATAAAATATAACTGCGATTGTAAATAGTTGTGGGGATGTATATAGTATCCATATCCAGTTTGGGGATGTGGGCCAGGGACTAACCCTGGGATATGTGTGTGTAAGTATACTGTTGGAACAAAAATGGACAAGAAGAATCCTGTGATCTGATTGGTCAGTCTGGGTCTTTACCCGTGAGTAAATCTCACAACATATACATGAGTAAAGTCCCAGCTGTTAGATTTGATCTAAAAAAAAAAAAAAAAAAAGATGGTCTTGCCGACAGCAAGCTACCCTCTGTGGTAGACATAATCATAAAAGTACCAGTGTTCTGTTTAGGAGCGAGCAGGTGTTCATGATCAGAAATCATGTTTTTTGTGGCCTGTTGCTGTTCTTGATAATATTTTCGTTAGATGAAGAAGGGATTGCATCACAAGCAGGGAAATTGTTTCTACAGGAATGATCTTGGTGATGATTTAGGACTCAGAAGCTAACAGGAACCAGCTTCAGAGGCATGAGGTAGCAAAATTGTTATAAGATGATGGAAACACTGTACAGTGTTTGCTTCTGTTTTTTGTAAAGAAAGTGTCAACAACAATCGCTTTTAAAATATATATCTTGGCTGCTGTGCTTCTCGACAGCTGTCAGATTTGCAATCGAGTGAGATGTCATGTCAGGGAATGGCAAAGGATTGGTTCAGGTAGAACAATAGAAAATTATTCAGAGGTTAGTGTGGTGTTTTATTTTGGGCACAATGTGATTTCATTCATAGAAACATAGAATTTGATGGAAGATAAGGACCACTTGGCCCACCTAGTCTGCCCATTTCCCTACCTAACAGATAAGCTGCAGATCCTAGTTAACCAACATCCTACTTCCTCCTACCCTCCACTAGAATTGCCTTATGTCTGTCCCATGCATTCTTGAATTCCCCCACTGTTTTTGACTCTACAACCTCCTCAGGAAGGCCATTCCATACATCTACAACCCTCTCTGTGAATAAATACTTCCTCACATTACCTCTGAGCAGTCCCCCCTCTATCTTCAAATTGTGCCCCCTTGTTCTTGCACATCTCATTTTCTGAAAGATGCTACCCTCTTGGACTTTTTTGATTCCCCTGAGGTATTTGAAAGTTTCTATAATTTCCCCCTCTCCCTCCTTTCCTCGAGGCTATACATCTTAAGCTCCTTTAGCCTTTCTTCATATGTCTTCTGGTGCAGACCCTGCACCATTTTGGTTGCACTCCTCTGGATAGCCTCCATCCTGTCTGTCTTTGCGGAGATGGAGTCTCCAGAACTGTATACAGTACTCCAGATGTGGTCTTACCAACTGTCTGTACAGAGGAACAACAACTTCCTGTTTTCTACTGGTGATGCATCTCCCTATGCATCCCAGTATCCCCCAGCCCTCCTTACTTGTCTTCTCACATTGCTGGCCCACCTTTAGGTCGTCTAATATGACTACCCCCGGTCCTTTTCCATTTTTGTTGTTGTCAGTATCTCACCCCCCACTGTGTACTCTTCCCCTGGGTTTTTGTTTCCCCGGTGCATTACTTTTCACTTCTTTGCATTAAATCTAAGTTGCCACACATTTGACCATTCCTCCAACCTTGCCAAGTCCCTTTTCATCATTTCCACCCCACCTTGTGTATCAACCTTATTGCAGATCTTTGTGTCATCTGCAAAGAGCCATACTTTCCCTTCCAGTCCCTCTGCAGTGTCACTGATAAAGACAAGGACTGGCCCCAGTACTGAACCCTGCGGTACCCCACTAGTAACCCCCACTTTCTTCACTGTGGACTCCATTTTCTATTAACTGCTGTGTCCTGTTGTCCAGCCAGTATTTTACCCAGGCTACCACCCTGGGACCCACTCCCAGGCTGGCTAATTTGTTTATTAATCTTTTGTGTGGGACTGTGTCAGATGCCTTGCTAAAGTTTAGGTAGGCCATGTTCACAGCCCCTTCCTGGTCTACTACTTTGGTCACCTAGTCAATGAAATCAATTAGATTTGTCTGACATGACCTTCCAGCTGTGAATCCATGCTGCCTTGGGTCCTGTGTTCCACTGGCCTCTAGGTACTCAATAATTCTTTCCTTCTTCCTTCCAATTCTTTAAACACTTGTTTTTAACAATGCATTATACTCCTTTAATCTAACCCCTGGTCATGCCTTATTGCTTAAATACTCACCTGCTATACAAATTAATTAAAGCATTGAAATGCAGTGCTTTTTAAACAATTTATAGTTTTTGCTATTAAATAAAGCATAACACATTCATTAAATGAATTAAATAATTTGTATTAATTCAAGTTGATGTGATGTAATATACTCATTCAAGTTCATGTGCTAGTACTTTGCCTCGAAAGGGAGCTTTGTCTGTCTTATCTCTCTGCCTATCCTGCACTGCTGCATCTGCCTTTCCCTCTGCTTCTTGCTTCCATCCCCCTTCTCCTCAATCTTTCCCCTACCCCATTTCCCACCCTGACCCGGGCCATCCCTTTGTTACAAGTGCAAAGACCATCCTGAGGTAGTGCTATATTTATTGTGCTTTCTGGCTGCTAGAACCAGTTAGCCCAGTTCTGCACTCCCATCCTGCAGCATCTTTGCTATGAGTTCCTCCCCAGCCAGTGCTTCAACGTGGTATCTCCCTCCCACAGCACACTCACACAGGCACACTCAATGTCCTTTTCTTTTCCTTTTTCTTTTCTTTTCTTTTATCAAGTCCTCCTCGACTCTAGTCTGCACTAATATGCCTGTATAAGGCCATACAGCCTTCCAACTAAACCTTCTTCTCTCAAATCTAGTCCTTCCTCCCGTGGTTAGTACTGATCTCAAGAATATTGCCTCTGCCTGATCCCAAAAAAAAATCTAAAACCCAGTTATAAAGAGGCTGTGCCAGGCAACCTATCTTCTCATTACCCTAATTGCACTGCTATTTCTCTCCGATACTTTGCCTACCGGCCACACATCAATTCACAAGCCACTACACCTACATGATTTCTCCTTATCCAACACCCTTGTTTCCCCTTTTAAGTGCTCTCCCCACTCATTTATTTACTGCACAGAAAATGTCTATACATTGAGTGGTTTCTATCTAAATACCTCAGATATCGCATCCTCTCACTACCATACCCTAACTGCCCGATCCTTGTTATCCTCATACTCTCCCTCCTACTTATATATGGTGATATAGAGCCAAATCTAGGTCCCCTCTACTCCCCCACTCATACCAAGGGTCTCCGACTCTTTCGCATAAATGCCAGGAGCCTTCTCCCTGAAATGGTTGCCCTCAAAGTCTGGTTCACCCAGCATAACCCAGATCCTATGCATCACTTGAAACCTGGCTATCAGCCTAGATTCCAGATTCTTCACTTTCTAGCCCTGATTTCATCCTCCACCACCAGGACAGAGGTAAACCTAGGTGGTGGGGTTGCACTTTACATATGCCAATCCTTATCTTCCTCAATCTCCTTCCAGGAATCCTTTCCCTCTTCCCACAAACTCCTTCTAGCTCTCCTCTCCCTCCCCTCCACCATCCTCATCTACATTGGAGTACTATGTGTCCCTCCAAAAGCAACTGTTTGACTCCCTGGTCACCTGTATCTCCTCCATCACCACTCTGGCTGATAAGGGTGAGCTCATCTTACTTAATGATTTTTTAACGTTGATTGGCTCTCCCCTTCCTCTAAACTTACCCTCCTTAAAATCAAATCTGTTAACCTTACACAGCTGATCTCAGAGCCAACACACCTCAACCCTAAATCCTCTAACTACTCCCTCCTTAAGTGGGTGCTTTTCACACACCCCCACCACATTACTGCCATTGGTGTCCTACCGGACATCCTTTGTGACCACTGTATTATCTACTGTGTACGAAAAGTGGCCACTCCCCCTAATAACCCCCAAATACATTTGGCACCACCCTCTCTGTGCCCTGAACCCTGACGCTCTCCTCCATGACCTGTTCCTCACCAACTGGTTCCCTGTGTTGCAGGCCTCAAACATAGACTCGACCCTCAGCATCTTCACTAACACCCTACTTCCGAGTCTGGAATACACATGCCCCATTAAAGAAGGCAAGGGTTAGATGTCTCCACCATCCCTGGATTACACCAGACTTCCTGTCCTTCTGCAGACCCAGGGACAAACCTTGTGCTCAATTCAAAATTTCCAAATCTCCTGCTCACCTACAACCTTACAAAACTTATAGAAACGCCTGCACCAAGGCCGTTTGACAAGCCAAAGCAGACTATTTCAAATCTCGCCTCCAAACAAACACAGGATCCCAACTGCTTTCTGGAAGGTTATTGACTCACTCATGGATCCCCTTACAACTCAAGCCCCCGTGCTCAAGCTTGACAGCTTGAGTACCTCTGATCCCACCTCCATAGCCAAATCCCTCAACAAACTCTTCATTACTTGCGCACTCCCTGACAACCCCCAGTTCACTGGCCTCAAAATGGTTATTACTGCCTCATCCTCCACCAGAGGTCCTCCAAGCACTCATGTTCTTGCATCCAGTAAAATCCAGCCCCAATGGACTTCATCCAAGGCTCCTCTGCATCTCTGCCCCAGCCATTGCGTATTCCCATGCCCATCTCCTAAACCTCTCCATTACAGTCGGCACTGTCCCTCAGGCCTGGAAGCATGCCATAGTGATTCCTCTCCACAAAGGTGGGTCTGGTCTCTGCCCAGCAACTACAGGCCCATCTCCCTCCTGCCATCCCTAGACAAGCTGAAAGAATCGCTCATCTATTCCAGACTCCAAGACCATCTTACAGCCACAAACACCCTCTCCCCTTTCCAATCTGACTTTAGGAAACAGCGCTTCACAGTCACCACTCTGCTTTGGGTCATAGACTCCATCCACTCTGCCATGGATCATGGCCTAGTTACCTCTGCCATATTTGTTGACTTGGCTAAGGCCTTGACTCCCGTTTTCCATGACCTCCTGCTCCGCAAGTTCCATGCCTCTGGGCTGTCCCAACCCACACTCAACTGGTTTGGCTCATACCTACATAACAGACAGCAGTCAAACCAATTTGGTAATGCCCCCCCCCCCCATTCAAGCAGGCATACCCCAAGGATTGGTGCTTGAGCCCATCCTGTTCTCCATCTTTATTAACAACTGTACCTCAATCTGCTCCTCCACCCAGATACATAAGTACGCAGATGACACTGTGATTTTCTCCTCTGGTTCCTCCAACAAAGCAGTCTCCCAGTTACAACAGGACTTTAATAGAGTCCAACGCTGGTTCCAGAATAACCAGCTGAAACTTAACACCAAGAAAACAGTATCGATGGTTTTTGGCACCAGGCAGAGGCTGGCTTGACTTTAGCCCCCGACCTTCACATAACTAGGTGGACCCCTCTCAAGGTGATCCATTCCTTCAAATACCTAGGTGTCTGGCTGGACAGTTACCTCAACTTTTCCCACCATATTTATGCTGTCTGTTCCAAACTCTGCCCAAAACAGGGTATCCTCTACCGCTACCGAGACTGTCTGTTTTTACCTACTCATGAGAGCTGTTTGTAAAAACAATTGTTCCCGTATTTAATTACGCTGATGTAGTCTACGCCTCTGCACCTATGACCTTCCTCTCTAACCTCTTTTGTTTTTATCAACTCTTTTTCTCTCCCCCCCTTCCACTGACCTTCTCTCCAGCATTGATTCTCAGTGTTGCCTCTGCCTGCCCGCCTGAAGCTTCGGATGTACTCTCCGGGTGCCGACCTCCTCCCCTCCACAGCTCTACCTTAACCCCCTGGCTCTGGGTGCCCCAAGGAAGGACTGCCACTCCTACCGCCACTCTATTTAGAATGCTGGCGGGTCACTGCTTATGGGGAGGAAGTGGAGAGCACTTCCCAAAATCTCGGCATTGGGCGTGGGGCTGCTGCTACTGGATCTGCCTTCACCTGTCAGAGGAGAGGAGGGTTTTTCTACCTGTTTTCTCCCTGCCCTCCTCACTCCCATAGAGCTTGGAGATGCAGTGATGGCCACCGTCTGCTGAACTGCACCCCCAGTGCCATATGGCAGTGACGGAAGTTCCAGGCTGCCCCCGGCCAATGCCAGAGGTCGCTCAAGAGCGACACTATGCCCTACACCCTCCCTGAGAAGGCAGAGCTGTCTGTCGGATGACCGATCCCTCCCTGCCCCTGACGACCCCAGACGGCCTGGGCTCGTTCCCAAACCTGATTCAAGTCCCTGCGTCATGATTAGAGTTTCCTGAAAATTTCATGCTGTTTGGTTTTGTGGTTTTCTTTAAATCAGCATTTGTTAACTTGCTCTACAGTGGCTGAAAACGGTGGAGTTGTTTCTGTCCCTCTCTGTCAGGCTTGGAGAGCGATGACATCATTGTGGAGTACTGTAGCTTGCCGCTTCAGATTCCAAGTCACAGCAGGCTGTAGAGTTAATGGTTTGTTCTCAAGGTTTCTTATAACCTCAGTCTGTGGTTAGTGTTTAGATAGATTAGCTTAAAATCTATCATTCTCTTCTTATAAAAGTTAATAATTTTATTTTCAGTGCTGAATTGAAGTAGTGGAAATCTTTCTCTGTGAGAGATCCGCTAGTCTGTATCACAGCCCTCCATTCTTTCTCATCAAAACTCTGATTTTTTTCTAACTATATGACACAGGTTTGTTTAATGAATATACAATAAATCTAAATTGTGTTCATTCATAGAAATAGTTTGTCTTTGATGTAGCCTTCATAAACACATTCATGTAAGAAAATTTTTTTATGTCAGATTGACAAACAGGTGCCTGTCACATTCTATTATTTCAAGCACATGTCCTGACTGAACTCACAAATTTCAGTTCTTTGGTGGTTTCTGTGTGAAAATACATCATGTATGTGTATATATAGAAACACTATATGGCATCCCAATGCACTATATCTCTTCCCCACAGCTGAGGCAGCTGCACTCTGCTGCCACCTGTCCCCTGCCCCACAAGCCCCCTGCCTTCTGCTTCACATTTGAGGCTGATGCACCCTACTACCCACTGTCTTCTCCCACACAGTTGGGGATTGTGCACCCTGTTGCCTCCATCCCCTGCCTGAATAGTCAGGCCTGCTACCCCCTGTTCAAACAGTTGGGGTTGCTGCACCCTGCTGCCCTCTCCCCCCTCCCCACAGTCAGAGATGCTGAACCCTGTTCCTGTCTCCACAGTCAGGGCTGCTGTGCTCTGCTAGGCCCTAGAGTCCTAGGTCCCCTTGCCTCCACAGTTGGGGCTGCAACACCATGCTGCCCTAGGCCACCTGAGCTGGGGCTTTTGCTGCACCCTGCTACCAACTTCCATTGCCCCAAATGGGCAGGACTGCAGCATCACACAAACTGTCTCACAATCAGGGCTGCTGCACCCGGATGCCCACTATCTTCTCCCACACAGTCTGGGATTGTGCACCCTGATTCCTCCATCCCCTGCCTAAAGGATCAGACCTGCTGCACCTTGCTGCACTCAGCCCAAACAGTTGGGATTGCTGCACCCTGCTGTCCTCTCCCCCACATAGTCAGGGATGCTGCACCTGTTGCCCCCTGTTCTTGTTTCCACAGTCAGAGCAGCTGTGCTCTGCTAAGTCCTACAGTCCTAGGTTCATCTATGTACACAGTTGTGGCTGCTGCACCACGCTGCCCTAGGCTATCTGAGGTGGGGCTTTTGCTGCACTCTGCTATCAACTTCCATTGCCCCAAATGGGCAGGGCTGCTGCACCACGCACACTGTCTCACAGTCAGGTCTGCTGCACCCTGATACTCCCCTGTGTCCTGCCCCACAGTCGAGGCATCTGCACCATGCTGTCCTCTGTACCCTGTCACCACAGCCAGGGCTGCTGCACCCTGCACCTGTCTACACAATTGTGGTTGCTGTGCCCTAGAGCCCCATGCCTCCGCAGTTAGGGCTGCTGCACCATGCTGCCACTTGCCACAAGAGTCCAAGCATTTGCTGCACCCTGTTGTGTACCTCCACAGTTGAGGCAGTTGCAGCCTGCTGCTCCCCTGGCACCTGAGTCAGATCCTTTGCTACACTCTGCTGCCCACATCCCTTGACACAAACAGGCATGGCTGCTGTGTCCTGTCCCATACGTTGTGCTGGTGTACCCTGATGACACCCCTATCTTCTGGCCAAACAGCTGGGGCTGCTGCAGCCTGCTGGCCGCTTTCCCCACCCCCACAGTCATGGCCA
Source organism: Neoceratodus forsteri (assembly GCA_016271365.2). Classification (NCBI taxonomy): domain Eukaryota; kingdom Metazoa; phylum Chordata; order Ceratodontiformes; family Ceratodontidae; genus Neoceratodus; species Neoceratodus forsteri. Next base: position 747,592,505 of record CM057453.1, read on the forward strand.
TGGCACCCTTTTGGCCCCTGTTCCTGAAGGAGGGTGCAGCAGGGCACGGTGGCATGGGACAGAGGACAGCATGGTGCAGAAGCCTTGGGCAGAACACAGGAGAGCATCAGGATATAGCAGCCCTGACTGTGGCGCAGGTGCACAAGGTACAACAGCCTAGCCCATTTGGGACAATAGAAGTGCATTGCAGGCTTCAGCAGCCCCAACTTTGGAGGCAGGAGGCATGGGACTCTAGGGTGTAACACAGTAAAGCAGTCCAAACTGGAGACAGGAATGGGGGCAACAGGGTGTCATGGCAATCACTGTGGGGGAGGGGACAGAGGGAAGCAGGGTGCAGCAGCCCCAACAGTTAGGGTAGGAGATAGGTGTGGCATCAGAGTACAGAAATCCAAAATGAGGGCCAGGGTGCAGCAGCCATACCTGTTTGGGACAAGGGGTGTGGGCAGCAGCGTGTACCAAAGGATCTGACTGTGGTAACAGGGGGGGCAGGATGGTGCAACTGCCTCAACTATGGAGGCACACACCAGGGTGCAGCAAATGCCCTGACTCTTGTGGCAAGTGTCAGCATGGTGCAGTAGTCCTAACTGCAGAGGCATGGGGCTCTATGGCACAGCAACCCACAACAACCCCAATTGTGTAGACAGCAGCCCTGGCTGTAGTGACAGGGGACAGAGGACTGCATGGTGCAGAAGCTTCAGTTATGGGGATGGACACGGAGGGGGGGCATCAAGGTGCAGCAGCCCTGACTGTGAGCTGGGGAGTGCGTGATGCAACAGCCCTGCCCATCTGGGGCAATGAAAGTGGGAAGCAAGGTGCAGCAAAAGCCCCACCTCAGGTTATCTAGGGTAGCATGGTACAGTTGGCCTCACTGTGGAGGCAGAGGGACCTGGGACTCTATGGCTTAGCAGAGCACAGCAGCCCTGACTGTGGAGACAGGAACAGCTTGTAACGAGTGTAGCATCCTGGACTGCAGGAGTAGGGGAGAGAGGTCAGCAAGGTGCAGCAACCTCAACTGTTTGGACAGTGGGCAGCAGGGTGCAGCAACCCTGATTCTTTAGGCAGGGGATGGAGGCAGCACGGTGCACAATCCCAGACTGTGTGGGAGAAGACAGTGGGCAGCAGGATGCAGCAGTCTCAAATATGGAACAGAAAACAGGTGGCTTGTGGGGCAGGGGACAGGTGGCAGCAGAGTTAAGGTGCCTCAACTGTGGAGAAGAGACATGGTACATTAGGATGCCATATATTGTTTCTGTTTATACACATGCATGATGTATTTTCACACAGAAACCACCAAAGAACTGAAATTTGTAGAGTGTGACAGGCACCTGTTTGTAAATCTGACATGAAAAAAAAAGTTCTTACATGAATATATTTATGTAGGCAACATGAAAGAGACACTATTTCTATGAATGAACAAAATTTAGATTTATTTTATATTCATTAAACAAACCTGTGTTATATAATTAGAAAAAAATCAGAGTTTTGATGAGAAAGAATGGAGAGCTGTGATACAGACAAGTTGATCACTCACAGAGAAAGAATTTCACTACTTCAATTCAGCACTAAAACTCAACTTATCAACAGAATGACAAATGCTAATTTTGGTACCATTAAATACAATGTGTTTAGATGTGCTGTATGGATTATACGTAGCATAGATGTGGTTTTAAAAACTGAGGGCTATTTCCAGAGGAATTCTTGTTTGAAAAGTGAAACCGGGATTCACTACATGTGCGGACCAGCAGTATTATATGGTACCCAAATAAGTCTTTGGCATTCTGCAGTGCCATGCTGATGTTGAGGAGGTGTGAGACACATAAACAGTAAGGGATGTTTGATCAGCATGACTGCTAGGCGCTTCACTACAGAAAGACATGGAAGGCTCCAGTATGGCATGGGTAAGGAGGCAATACTGCTTTCAAATGATCAAGGTATACACTAATCACATTGATGCATAAACTGACAGCTGTCTTGGCTGACAGCAACTCGATCTTCTCTCACTCCCCATGCTTTGTTACAGAGGCGGAAGTAAGTCAGCTTTACAAAAAAACATACTGACAAGGCATTTGGATTTGGAATAACGCTTTGCTAACAGGGTGTCTTGATGAAGAGGGACCACAGTAGGTACACCTAGTAATATAGTTTTCCCTTGCAAAACTGCTGCAACTTCACTGTACTGCAGTGTAAGTCACTCCTCTGCCATATAGTGATGTCAGCAGTACAACCTTGGGTCCACAGCAGCACCAGGTTTGCAACAGAAGCTCTGGCACACCCTGCAGTTTTTAGCAGCTCAAAATGTTAAAACTAACTGCAGAGGACAGTAATAAAATATAATTGCAGAATCAATGCAAGAAGGGGTAATTTATGCATGAAAGTCAAAAGGACTGGGAAAGGTGCTGACAGCAATACAATCTTCTCTCAATCCCCATGCTTTGTTATAGAGACAGAAGTAAGTCAGTTTTACAGAAAAAAACATACTGACAAGGCATTTGGATTTTGGCAGAATGCATTGCTAACAGGGTGTCTTGGGGAAGGGGAATACAATATGTACACCTAGTACTGGTAATTTTCCCTTGCAAAACTGCTGCAACTGCACTGTACTGCACAGTGTTAGTCACTTCTCTGCCATACAGTGATGTCAGTGGGAGCCAGCAGCCTAGCAGCTGAACAGTAGAGGCAAGTGCAGCAGGGCTAAAGTGGGGCTCATAAACAAATCCAAAATATGGAAAGCAGGGTAAACCTTGGCCAAAAATTACAAATGCACACATCCTTTCATGTCTGGTACTGCATATTATGACTACATGCTGTAACTTTTTGTATCATCATGAAAGGTATTCTTTAATGAAAGCAAACTGTCTTACAGGCTTGACTGTCACTGTCTCAGCTTTTCCTTATGACCGCGATACAGGAAGTGCTGCGCTTGAGACACAGACAGTAAGGTAGTCTCAGGCTGAGCTGTGTTTGGGGCACTATTTGTTTTATTTTAGGTTAGTTATTAGTTTTATTTATGCAGAGTTGGTTGAATTAGTCCATTTTGTGATCTAGTTTCACTTTTAAAAGTGAAACTGTTGCGATCGCTGAACTGCTGCACAGCGAGTCTCGAATGCAGCTACTATGTTGAAAGGGGCATGTTTGCCTTACTAATCGGCCAGTTATTGTGGCAAATATCAACTGGCTTGGCCCATTGAGAAAACTTATGGCCAGTTATTATTTCACTATAATAGCACACCCTGGAGTGTCTTATTGCACTTATAAAATGGTATTTTAAATATTTGACCTAAAATGAATGAAAATAAGAGGATATTATTTTAAAAAGATAAAATTAGGACCTTTCATTGAAATATACTTCCATTTTAACTCTGAACACATGAAATAGTCCATATTGTGTAACTGGAGAGGTTAGCTAAAAACAGCAGAAGACAATGAAAACCATGATTGCCACCCATTTTTATAATAAAAAAAAGAAAAAGATGCTCATTACCTTATTTTCTTTTGGTAACTTGGTAAACCATAGACAGGAGAAGGTGTTAGCAAATCAAGACTGTCTCTCAATCTGTGTGGGTAATTCCTGCTGAAGCCCCAGATGTTTATCAAGTTCGTTCTTAAAAGTTCCAAACATTGATATATTTCAAATCAATAAAGGGGAAATAGATGTACCAATGGGGGAGACTAGATCCTTTGAATGTATTTTGGGCGCAGGAGTGGGGTGCAAAATTCTTCTCGTCTACTGTCCACCCAGGGATGGGAAGCAGTTTTTGCGGGAAGTCACACACTTCGTTTTCAACATGGCGTTGGAGTCCCCCAGAGTGCTGGTGCTGGGTGACTTTAATGCCTGGATCGATGACGAACGCTCTCATTTTGATCAGGGCTTCCTACAACTAATGACATTGTTGGGCTTCACACAGGTGGTGACCTCTGCAACCCATAATTCAGGTCATTCTCTGGATCTGGTCTTCCTACTAGGAAGGGAGACTTCGGGTGTGGTAGTAGAACCGATCGTTTAGTCTGACCGTTACACTATCAGGTTCAATTTCCAGGCTCCCCATTATAGGCCTGCCCCTTTGGAGATGGTCCAGTGCCACCCTTTATGGGGCATGACTCCAGAAGGCCTGATGGTGGTGCTAGGTCTATCCGGGACTTCTGACTGCAAGCAGGGGTCCAAATGACCTACTATAAGCCTATAAAAAGGCTGTGGTGGTGGCTCTGGATTCTATTGCTCATGTCCTTGTTCACCCCCTCACCCTTTGCTCTCGGCCCCCTTGGTTTGACGGGACCTTGAGGGAGATGAGGAGAGAGAGGGGTGAAGGATGGAGCACCACTGGCAGAAATCTGCCCTTGATGCCGACAGACTTAGATTGATGGCCCATTATATGGAATATCAATTGGCAATGTCCTGTAAGAAGAGTTCCAGTACAGGGAGATTTCCGCTGCACGGAACCGACCAGCTCATTTCTTTTGAACTGTGGACAGACTGTGCAATCCAAGCTGTCTGCAAGTTCAAAGAACCTTGTCACAAGATAAGTGTGATGAGTTTGCTCAGTTCTTTGCAGATAAGGTTGCTAACATTAGGCCAGAGATCTGTACAGCCCATTCCAGTGGGCAGGGCAGTGATCAGTGGAAGGTTGCAGAGCCTTGGTTTGGTTGGTCAGCTTTTGATCAGTTGGCGATCATGGATGTCATGAAGATCATCCAGAGTATGTGGCTCACCGGCTGTAGTTTGGATCTGGGCCCAACTCACCTCCTTGTGGGGTGTGTTGAGATTATCAGTCTGGTCCTGGCAGAGATGGTCCAGTGCTCGTTAGAGACAGGTGAGTTTCCTGACTTCCTGAAGGGTGGTGGTGATTCTCCTCCTTAAGAAATCTTCTCTTGACCCAGACTGCGTCGCCAACTACAGACCTGTCTCTAACCTACCTTTTGTGGATAAAGTTATTGAGAAGGTGGTCACACTGCAGCTGGAAGATCATCTTACCATCCATGACATCTATGATCCTCTCCAGTCGGGATTTAGGAAGAGGCACAGCCCTGAGATTGCCCTGGTTCAGGTGCTTAGTAATTTCCTGATAGTGAGAGATCAGAGGACTCATTCCATCTTAGTCCTCCTTGATCTTTCTGTGGCATTTGACACTGTGAATCATGGCGTAATGCTCGAGTACCTGTGGGTAATCTTTGGACTTTCTGGGACAGTCCTCAGATGGTTCCATTTGTTCCTCACTGGTAGATTTCAGTGAGTAGTGTCTGGAGTTTATTCCTCTGATGCTTTCTCCCTGCCATGTGGGGTTCCCCAGAGCTCTGTGCTATCGCCGATGCTATTCGAGGTGTATATGCTGCCTTTAGGAGACATTGTAAGGCAGTATGGACTGTGTTTTCACTGCTACGCAGATGATATTCAGCTACACATGTCCATTGCACTCAACTGGGACGATGCGGTCTCTGTGTTTAACAACTACTGCTCCAAGATCCAGGACTGGATGAGTACCAACTGGTTGAAGTTAAATTCTGGCAAAACTGAGGTTTTGGTGGTGGACCAGGGTCGTCTGGTAGAGGGGTCTTTGACTGGCAGGCCTCTGGGCTTTTGCTTGGCGGCAGCCAGCTGATGGCCTCTGAATGGGTGTAAAGTGTGGGTGTTATTTTTGATGAGTGGTTGACTCTGAAATCTCAGGTGTCATCTGTTGTCAAGATCTCATTCTACCATCTGAGGAATATAGCCTCTAAGCACCTGATTCCGCCTGGTGACCTTCTGACTTTGGTCTACGCCTTTGTGACCTCTCACCTTGATTACTGCAACACCCTGTACCTAGGGCTACCGGGGTTGATATCTGCCGCTTGAAGCTGGTGCAGAACACAGTGGGCAGGTTGTTGACTGGGTTTTCTCAATCTAGCCATGTCACACCTGTGCTGTACGAGCTGCACTGGCTGCTAGTTTAGTGGCAGATCACCTTCAAGGTCGGTTTATTGAACTATAAAGCCCTGCATGAACAGGGACCGAGTTACCTTCAAGAGCTTCTATGTCCCTACTGCCCCCTCCAACCGCTCCACCGATGAGGGATTGCTGGAGATTCCCAGGGTTCATTTCAAGACCTCTGGGGCTCAAGCCTTTGCATTCTCGGCCCCTACTCTGTGGAATTCTCCAGCTCATCAGGTAAGAGGGTGCCTGACTGTGGAGAGCTTCAAATCACCACTGAAAACTTATTTATTCTCACTTACCCTCTCTGATAATTATTGGCATGTCTGTTGTTCAATTTGGTATTTTATATATTTATAGTTTTATCATTTTAAGGTCTTTACACTCTGTGAAAAAGTGCTTTGTATCTGCTGAATTGCACTGAATACAAATCAAGATTATTATTATTATAAAGATTATTATTTTTTTAATGGAAATGAGTTCAAAACATTAAAAGCTGTCGGGCTCCAATAAAATGTGTTCATTTGTTGCTCTAAAAGTCTACAGTGTAAGCCTATTGAAAACTGGGCCCAGATTTCAGCCTTATATAACACGTTTGAACTGACCTTTGTGTTTACTACCCTAAGGACACCCGGAATGGAAGCCTTGCCTAATTTTGAATTGAAAATCTTAAATGCACTGAAGGCAGTTTTTAGTTTAGCCAAAAGTATATTCCTATGCTGTTTCCAAGTACAGTTTGCTGAGAAACGAACCTTCAGATAATCATAAAATTTGGTGGTTTCAATTGTCTCTCTGTCAAGATAAAGTTTCTTGTATCTGTTATTAATGTTATTATTACTGAAAATCACCATTTTAATCTTCTTCCTGTTTGATATTTTTACATAAGATGGCAAATTTGTTCATTTTTCTTTGTAATCCTAGATAGGATGCTGACAGAGGGTAATATAATCAGCATATGTTAGACACAAGACTTTTCTGTTTAATAAGGAAGGTGAATGAAAATCAGGGTCTTCTAGATTTTGTAGAATAGTATTGATATATACATTGAAGAGAATAGGGGCTAAAAGACAGCCCTGCCTAATGCCCCTATTAACTTTTATCAGTTTAGTTAAGCTACCTTTCCTGTTATATTGCACCTCTATCCAATTGTCATTATGAAGTCTTATGAGTGTATTTAATAAAGTGGGCTTGATTCCAAAAAAAAAAAAAAGCTGTCAGGTTGTATGTGTGTGTGTGTGGGGGGGGGGGTAGGCTTCTCCTAAGAACACCCATACATAATTTAAATGTATGATGTTCTTTTTTAAACTTTTTGAATGTATGACTGCCTACTGTATATAACGGTGTTTTCCCACCCTTTCTCTCTTTGTTTATAAAGTATTATTGCCTCCTTCCATCATCCTATTTCTTTTTTCTCTGTCTTTCCCCACACTTTACATATTGAATGTTAACCATGGAATACAGGGATTCAGAATCCTGCACTATTTCACTGGCAGAATGTTCCACTCCCAACATACTGTAAACACACGCAACAAATGACATTTGTGGAACCAGAGCCTCAATATTATCTTTGTCAGGGTAAGCAGCAGGAATTTCCCAGATAAGCAGATAAAGATGGGAGTATAATTTTTCATTGTTAGCAAAGAAACACTAGTGATGAAAACTATGAACAATATTTAATGATTCAGATTTGTTTATGCGTGTAAGGAAAGTGCGATGATCACAGAAACAACATTGAATTAATCTTTTTTTTTTATTTGAGGTAGTTTTTTGGGGGGGTCTAGATAAAGGTTTTTATTAAGTAAAGGTAGAAGCTATGTTTGTGGTAGAATATCAATTCTGACTGTAAGAGGATTGATTGGCTCATAGTGTGATGTAGCTAGTGAAAAATCTGGTCAGGTTTAAGACCTGGACGACTGTGCATATGTTATGATAATGCATGGTCACCTGAGTGGTGTTACCCAGTTAAATTTATTGGATTTTAAGACCCATTTTAAAATGGGGACTATTTAATTGTATCAGTTCAAAAGGAGCTGCATGTCTTAGTTATGGTCTATGGAATGGTAATGCTCCCTCACATTTCCACTCCAGATCTGTGTTTTTCAATAGCTGTGTGTGGAGGAAACTGTCACGTCCTCAATGGCTGCTTTATTTGTCTAACTATTATCACTGCAGTGCTAGCATCAACATTCATTCATCTGTAAAGCGCATTGAGATGTTGAGTGTATGAAAGGCATTGTAAAAAACCTTATTCACAAGGATTTTGTTCTTTTTCTGTTCTCACAGTTTTTCCATGAAACAAAGGTTGTTAGACCCCTTTTTGTCTAGTGTGCAAAGCTGGAAATGTGCAATTCTTCTACAAGTCAAAAAAGCAGCTTTCAGACTTAAAGAAAAGTGTCTCAGCTCAAACGTTAGAACTTATTTTTTAATCCAAACTATTAAAAAGTTCTTTTCTTGAGAAAGGTCAGTACAGCTCAGAACACTGGAAGCCTTTCTGTTTCTTTCAGAATCCCTCCTTCAACATGAATGAAACAATTATGAATATTTTTGCCAGTGGTTTGGAGTGCAACTCAGATTGTGAAGCTTAATGTGAGATTCCTTTCTTTAGGCAGGCAGCTGCAGTCTTGAACTTGTCATGGATTTTAGATGGCCTCGATTTGCTCTGCCACAGAGGAAGGGCTTTGAAGCAAAATGTTGGCTCTGTGTTCATGGTATTTGCGGCTAACCATTGTCTGTGTCTCTACTGTACTATTTTACTGCTTGATATAGGGTGCTAAAATGCTCTTCTGGTGTCAAGGTTTGATCCTGACCAACTCTTAGGAAGTGAGCAGCAAAGCGTTGACTTAGGAGACTGTATAGACTGCATAGCTCAGGGTTTATTAGAGTGCAGAGCCATGACCCTGGAGATACAGGTATGAAACACATCACTGTTACAGTGTGACCTTGAGCTAGTCATTTAACCTCCCTATGCCTAACCTCTCTCTACTTAAGCTCACTGAGCTTTCTTTAACGTTCCTCTGACACACACTGAAACTTCCTGTGTCTGCCTGATGACTGCTGTGACTGTTTATTTAAATAAAGTTTTACCAGGGAAAGCCTCCTGAGCTGAGAAGCAACTTGTTTCTAGATGTGTTCCTAATAGTAAAAATTGTAAAAGTGAATATAAATATGTAGAGTGAAAATTAAAAGTAGTCAAAACCGATCTCCAAAATGGGCAGCAAGTGTCAGTAGAGAGGAAGGGAACAGGAAGAGGGCATTGAGATAGCAAGGGAGAGACTCAAACAAGAATGAGAGAAGGCAGATGGAGAGAGGAGAGACAGAGTAGTGATAATTGTGGTGAGGGTAGTTAAGAACAGAGCAACAGAAGGAATGGAACAGGGGGCTTACTCCGACCAGAATGGGTTAGGGGGCAGGGCTACATGCTACATCCCCACAGCCAAAGGCACATGGTTTGTAAAGCACTACAGGCTGTGTTTATGTCCTAACATTGGTTATTCTAATATCTGTTCTAACAGCAGAATTTCTTCGCATTAGAGGCTCTCATCACAGCTAATCCAGAGATCCTGACACTGACTGCACTCGCCCTAAATTACAAACTGTTCATTCGGGGCAGACACATTATTAAGGTAAAACAAGCATTTGTCAATGCCGAATGTTGTCGCGCTGGCATTGGCATTGGCAGTGGCGGAGCTGGAGATGCATAATAGGAATGGCAGTGAAGTATTGAAGTGACGCCAACCCCACCCCCACCCTGTAGAGAGCAACAGGCATTGGGGTGTGCCTTTGGGTTGTCAGCTGTAATGCTCATGCCATTGTACCTTACCCTACCCTGTAGACACTGAGAAGTGTCATGGTGTGCTTTGGGGTCTTTGGGCATTATGCTTACCCCATTCCATAAGGAAATACGTTGACGTGGGTGCAGTATAGGAGCGTGGGGTGAAGTTTGTGGTCGAACAGTGCAAGACACACCACGATGCCTGTCAGTGGCTGCAGGGTGGGCATGCGGGGGTGGAAGGGCGTGAACATTACATCCGATGATCCCAAGTCACAGCCCTGATGGCTGTCAGTCCATACTGGGTGGGGTGCTACAGTTGGAAACCCTAACACCTTAGGCTTGTAGTGGTAGTTTCACTCTACATGTTCAACATGGGCTGCTTGTCAGGCCACCTCATGAAAAGCAGCACAATCACTTTATTAGCTGAAGGGTGGTTGTGCAGCTGTGGCATTTGGTGACAGATGGTCGAAAACACAGTTTTGGGCAGGATGTGGAGAATGACAACTGTATTGTTCACGAGGAGGCGTAAAAAATGGCAACGTTAAAAATCTGGAGTGGCAATATGAAATATTGGTGAAGCAATGAACATGCATACAAACTGCACAGCAGACGTCCACAACCCAATTATTTGTGAGAGTTTTTTAGGCACATTTTCAACATAGGTATTTTGGGACCTCCCCTCATGAACAGTGGTGCTGTGATTTTTGTTAATGCGTCCCAAAAGGTGATTTCCCAGAGCGAGCACGCCATTGTGCGCCACAGTTGCGGGAACGCGTTTTGGGCAGGCTGTGAAAAATGGCAGCTGTACTGTTGATAAGGAGGTGTGCACAAATGCCAGTGGTGAAAATAATGGCATGAAAATATTGCACATGTACGAAGTTACAAGGCTGCATAGAAACTGCGCAATGCAGGCTTGCAGCACAGTCATTTTATGGACTTCCAGCACCAAATATTCAACATAGGCATTTTAGGACCTCTGCCCATGAACAGGTCATTGTCATTTCCTCACAGCGCCCCAAAAACTGATTTTGCACAGCGACCGTGTGATTCTGCACCGGACGTGTGAAAACACATTTCAGGCAGGATATGTAAAATGACAGCTGTTCTGTTCATAAGGAGGTGTGTAAAAATGCCAATTTTGAACATGTGGAGTCAAAATATTACAGATGCACAAAGTCACGAGCGTGCATGCAAACTGCACAACGCACGCTCATAAAACACTAATGTTATGGACTTTCAGCCCCAAATTTTCAACATAGGCATTTTAGGACCTCTACTAATGAACAGTGTCACTGTCATTTTCATAATGTGTCTTGAACACGGACTTTCCATAGAGACCGCGCTATTCTGTGCCAGAACTGCGAAAATACATTTTGGTCAGGATGTGAAAAATGACAGCTGTACTGTTCATAAGGAGGTGAAGAACAATGGCAATGTTGAAAATCTGGAGTGAAAATACTATAAATTCGTGAACTTATGAGCATGCTCGTAACACAGTCATGTTATGGAGTATCATCACCAAATTTTCAGCATAGGCATTTTAGGACTTCTGCTGATGAACAGTGTAAGTGTCATTTTCGTAATTTGTCCCAAACACTGATTTCCCACATCGACCGTGCTATTCTGCGCTGGACGTACGAAAACACATTTCGGGCAGAATGTGAAAAATGACAGCTATATGGAAAAATGCCAATGCTGAACATGTGGCGTGAAAATATTGCAAATTCGCTAAGTTATGAGCATGCATAGCAACTGCGCAATGCACGCTCATAAAACAGTCATTTTGTGGATTTTCCCACCAAATTTGCAACATAGGCTTTTTGAGAGCACCCCCTCATGAACACTGGCACTGTCGTTTCGTTCCTCGCTCCTGAAAGGCGATTCCACGCAGTGACTGTGAAATCACCTTTTGGGACTGAATAATGCCATGACAGTGCAAGAATTCATGAGGAGGGGTCCCAAAAACCCCATGTTGAAAATTTGGTGCCAAAATTCCAAAAAATGCCTGAGATATGCATCAAAGTGAAACACCCCTATTTATTCCATTGTACAGCTTACTGGCATTTCCTCAGTTCGCGGTCAGCTTTGAAGAGTGCAGATGTGTCCCCGGTCCACTGAAGATTGTCGCACCAGACTCCAAAGGTAAGTATGGGGTGAGGGGTGGTGTGGGGAGGCAGGGTGCGTGGTGGGTGTGTGTGTGTGGGTGGTGGGTAGGGAGACTACGAGGGACCATTTTTGTGTTACAGGGTAGAAAAAAACACATCATGGGATAGTTTTTTTTTTCTCAGGGGATTTGGCACGCTAGGATGGGCTCCCAGCATGCCACCTAACTCTTTGAGAGGTTGCTGCAGCCGACTGGAGACTGGGCACTCTCATCAGTATACAACAGAAAGGGGTTAATTTATGTCGACGGGGATTGGGCAGCCCCATCGGCACAGAAGAAAAAGCGGGAGGACAAGAGCCGAGGAGTTGGGCACCCCTTGCATATAAGAAATGAGAGACTGCTTTATGCGATGGGTAGTACTGCACTCCCCGTCGGCTATGCTAACGTACAGTAAGCGGCAGGGATTAGGCACCCCAAAGTCGGCAGTTAGGCCACGCCCACCATAGACACAATGTGGCGAGGCAAGCTGCGGAAGGGTCCGCTACGCCTGACAAGCTTTTGCTTGAATTGCAGCGGACCTTTCCTCAGATGTGCTCGCCCCATTATGTAGGCATGGTGTGGCACTGGTATGCAGGCTGATTGGGGAATGAGGGATGCACCTACTGGTGCGTGCCCTGCATTCGCCCAACAGCGACTGTGCCTCCAAATCTCCACTGCAGCAAGATGTTGGCTGTGCAAGCGCGCCAACATAAAAAGGGGGGTTAGCATATAATTGCCTCCCAAACCCTAAATATAGGGGTACTACCGCACACAATATAGTGTTGGGTAGGCACTTTATTATTAAACCCTGAATTTTGCATCTTAATAATGTGGTCGCTGTTCAGCAAATTGCCTGAAAATTGGCATGCATCATGTCAGTGCCAAAATCTCTTGTTCTGGTAAATTTGGTAGTTATTGGTTCAGTGGTTGAAAAGTTCTAAAATACTTGGCATACTGTACATTGAATCCTCTCAATTAAGGCCTTGTTTATTTGCTCACTGATAGGCAAAAACAGTTGGTATTTGAAAGTTGAAACATACAAGTTTGTTAAAGTTAGCAGCAAGGATAATTTTTAGCTGGTTAGTTTTCAGAAAAAAATGCTTTACATATTAAATTATTAACCAGAAAAAAGTTCTATTATTGTACATGTGCAGAACAAAACTGAACATTCTAAGGATCAGCAAATGTTTGCAAAACCTAAACTGCCTGTTTATTTTTTTGTAAAAACAACAACAACAAAGTTTGTACATGTAAATCTACTCAGTGGCTGGGGGATTAGGCTGTAATTTATGTGGTGACGGGGTAGGCTGTGAGCATGGTTCCTCATTAACTGTTATGATGTACATTGTATTTAAGACCCCAGTCTTTTTTTCAGATTAAGTGATGAAACCTGTTTGTTTGACCAGATTTATTCACTCGATCAATAAAAAATTCAGCCAGATCTTTTTAAAAGACTCAACTACGTTATAACAGTAAGTGAGGAATTATCCTGTGTTTTTTCTGCCATAACCACCTGCAGGTGCCTAATCCCACCCCTGGCGTCTCCTTCAGAAGTCCCAATAGTTACTGACTGTTGATGCCCAATCCCATTGTTTTCTCACTCCCCACCCGACCCTTGCTGCTCAAGCCCCTACCCATTCCCACCATTTAGTATCCGTGCTACCCTCCTTCCTCCCACTGTCAACCAATGTTTGTCCCTCATCAGAAGTCCACCACATCCCCCAGTGTGATTGCTTCAGCCTTAGAGATCAGTATTGATTGTGGGTGACCAGTTCCTTCACCATTCTCTCCTGCCCACTGACCTTTTTTAGTAATAACCCCCAACTCTCCACACCCTTCTCAGTACCCCACCACAATTAGCCCCACCCCACGATCAGTGCAGAGTATCCCCTGCACACTTTTTACCAACCTTTATGCACCCCACCACCCATCTTCCTATCTCCACTGGCACTTACTTCTGTCACTTGTCCCAGCTCCTCTGTTCCTCAGTGTCAACTCATCAGTTTCACTCAACTCTCTGCTCCTTTGACCAGCAACTACAATGAAATGAGTTGGACCCCTTCATATCAATGTTTTTTTTTTGGTTTTGTTTTTAACTCATAACTTTTTTTTATCAAAAATTGATGTTGGGGTGTATGCTGGTGTACAGTGGAGTCAGCCAGGATGCAGTGCAGTAAGTGACGTGTCACAAAATACTGCATGACTAAAGGGCTTAATTGCCATTGAATTACAGCTCTGTTCCCTGCAGTGCACTGCTGCATTTTGTGACACACACAGCATTACTGTGTTGCATCCTGGCTGGCACCACCATAGTGTTTGTGAGGGTAAGGCTTACAAATATCTCAACAGACAAAAGCAGGAAAAAATATTAAAAAGAAAAAAGTTAATGAAAAAAACTTTAAATTAATAAGCCCATTCATTTTCAAAGGGCCCATTTATTTCACTGTTTTTTTTTATAATCATAACTTTTTGGTGTTTCACTATATTTATGTAATTTTTTCCTGTTGACCGATTTTTCCTTTTTTCTTTACTCCCACTCTCAAAAACCATATCGGTATCCACTTGTGAATCCTTAAAAATGGGTGTTAAATTGCAGGTTATGCTAACATATACGGCAAGCATCCATTTTGGGGGGATTTGAAAGTTGACACCCATCTCATGGTTCAAATTTAGCAGTATTTAGGCATGTTTAGCATACCACTTTTCATGCTGGAATGTAAAAATTTTGGGCCTTTTAATCTGCATAGAGCACTAGTTGTTTTCCCCATCTGGCAGAAGTAGTATCACCTCCTGGTCATGAGGTGGTGCTGTTCTGAAGCTGCGGATAGCGATGTTTGTCAGATTAAAGATAAAATTCTGAGCGAGAACCATTTGGTGATTGGATTCCTCTGGTGAGCTGTCTTCATAATGGTCCCTTGTTTGGCTCCCAACACAGCACACTGGATGTGACGACTGCCTTTTTTGGACTTGTGAGTATGGCAGGGTAGAGAGATGACAGGAAGCAGCACACCACTGAGCCATAGCAAGGACATCTACAATTGGGACCAGAAAGAGCAAGGCCAGCTGTGAAACTTAAAAAAAGGAAAAACAGGTTGGTGGTACTCATATGCCCTGATAGAGAGCAGTACAGGCAATAGTAGGTTTTCTTCTAGTATTTATTTATTTAGTTTTTGTTGACCGGGTAACAAGTGCACTAGACAAATTCTGTCTATTTTCAGGCACAACCCAGGGAGGGGGATACAGATGAATGCCAACTGACCTTGAATCAGATTAAGCTGTTGATGGTATTTTTAGTGAATTTAACTTTGAATATGTGCTGTCACATTGAAGCAAGCTTTGAACTGTCATAGTTCACTAACTCCAGAAATGGCCTAAAAGGGAGGTTTGAAATTAGTGAGCATGTAAACTTAAATTGAGGCACAGTGTGCTTCTCTTTGTTGTTTTTTTTTTTTTGGACTGCCTGTGACACACCCAGCTCACAAGATCGCATGATATCTTCTGAGTTGGGTATGAGATATCACTTTTTGTCTTGTCATTTGTATCTCCACTGGCGTAGTGTGTGTGTGATGTGAGTGTGTGATACAGTATGCTTGTGGGGAAGGGCTGTAATACATCTCCCGGTCTCATGAGCCTGTGAGTGTGGTGGGGAGAAATGGCAAAGCACCTGTGAGCCATCAGGGTAATGCTGACAATCAAGACGAGGCCAGTAAGTGGTAGCGCAAGTCAAAAAAACAGGTTGGAGCCTGAGGACACTCATTCTGTTGTGTCCAGATAAGAGTGTGTGTGTGTGTGTGTGTGTGTGTGTGTGTGCAGAGTTGAGTCAGATATTCATTTGTGCTTCTCCAACTCTGTCCTTGTCATGTTTATGTTAGCTGAACTGCCTGATTTGTGGTATGTGAGTGTCAGGGGAGGGGTGGACTATAATACTGTGCCCCATGCAGCACCTGCAGGACTAATCAAAGCCAATACCTAAACTATCCTGAGGGAGGCATAGAAACAGTAAAAAGAGCTGAGATGGGGTCCAGGGTGGAAGAAAAGAAAATCACCAAATTTGTTTGGTGCTGCTGCTGTGCTGAAGTGGGGGAACACATATGCATAGCTAAATAGGGGAAATCGCTACGCAGTGAATTGCTAAACGAGGGAAATTGCTGCACAGTGAGTTGCTAAACTGTGAGGCTGAAAACAAGCAGGGTGCTGTGCTGATCTGTGTGGGAGTAGGCATAGGTATAGGCATTACAATGTATTTCCTATGCTGTGGGGTGCTAGGGAGTTGTTTGTAAGGCAAGTGATGATGGTAGACTAGAGAATCTGCTTGTTGTGGGACTGTGTGTGTGTGTGTGTGTGTGTGTGTAACAGGGCACTGTTTCTAACCTTTCGCATGGTAAGACCGGCAAGAGTGTGTTATAGAGGTCAAATAATTGACACCTGGGCAGGGAGGGGAGGGAGCGGAGAGGACTACTGTGCAGGCAGTAAGGTGTGGCACTGAAAGAACTTGGCAGTAAAGTGCTCTTCTTTCTTCTTCTCATTTCCTTAATCTGCATCATGCTTACGGCAACATGCCAGTGTGATGGCTGGGTTTTTAAATTTGCAAAGAGGATGTTGATAGTAAGGCAGGAAGTGCTTGCAAGGTGCTTTTACAGCACGTGTGGCAACTTTCAGTATGTATTGCCAATAACTGTGCAAGTGCCAGGCAGATTTTGGGCAAGTGGGATCAGAGGATCTGAAATGTTGTATGTCTGCCCCACTTCACTCAGAATCTTAATAGCCTATTTAGCTAATAGCACACTTTTGTATCACTGTTCTGGCAATTATTTCAATGTAAATTGTTTTTCCTGTGCTGTCACAAACTGTCCCCCTCTCTGCCTTGTCACCTGCTTCATCACCATTTGGACTCACTCAAACTGCTGGCCTCCATTGTCACATGGTAGGGTCATTGGGATGTCCACCCCCATCTAAGAGGTACTCCAAGTGGACGTGGTATAACCAAGGTAAAGAAAGAAACGTACAAATAATTTCCTTTTATTAAATGTGTATATTTTGGGGTTTAGAGACATAAATCCACTGTAGTTTAAACTTTCTAGCTTACAAATATGAAAATCTATGGAGATATCAAATTTCAGGGCAGAATACCAAAGTTCTGATTCTGGTAATCTGCCTTGAATACCACTTTTTTCCTTAAATTTTACCCCTGCATATGGTTCTTGACCATGGGGTGGGGCAAAATAAGAAAAAAGCATTCAATAGGAAAAATTAGGTAAAAATAGTGAAACACAAAAAAGTTATGGAACGCACACAGAAGGTGGCTACCAAACAATCAAGGACTGGAGCCAAAAAGCAAAGAAAGTACTCAATGGCACAAACAGACAGGCTCAGCTTCTCAGTCTCCTTTTGACGAAAAAATCCACAGCAGTGTTGTATGAGGATAAAGAACTTTATTCCAAACTAGCAGCAGAGATTTACCACACCCTTCCCTCAAGAAACAAACAAACATTTTCACGCGTATCTAGTACTTTGTCAAGGCTTCCACCAGGCACCAACAGGAAAAAACATTACTGTTTCACCTCCCCTGCATCTTCACTAATCAGGCATGGGCTGTGCCTTGGGGTTGTTGGCCCTAACGCTCACCCCATTCGATTATGAAAGAAGCTGAGATGTGTAGATTAGATGAGAATGGGGGTGAGCATTAGATTTGACAACCCCAAGGCATACCCCATGCCTGATTAGTGAAGATGCGTTTTTTTCCTGTTGCTGCCTGGTGGGGGGGGGGTGTTAGGATTGGAAACCCTAACACCACATTTCCCTACTTTTGTCAGTTTAACCCTAACTAGTGCATTATTGAAGTTTTTGGAAAGAATGTCCTTACTTTTTGAGATAGCCTTGTCGTATCTTCATTTGGCTGTGGGTGTGCAGGGTCCTGCGTGTCCATCCTGCTATAGATATGTACATGTATGTTGCTGTGGAAGTGCAGGTCCCAGAGGGCCCTGCACTTGCATTTCTGCCAAAACAGCAACCAAATTGTCATCATAGCCTTGTTATTACCACACCTCATTGAACCTCATACTGAGAATTTTCAAATCCCTGCCGAAACATCATTCGACAGCATGGAAACGTCATTCCGCGCCAAAGGTGCAAAAACACATTTTGCCCAGGGTTTGAAAAATGACAGCTGTCACATTCATGAGGTGGTGTAAAATATGGGTATGTTGAAAATTTGGGGTCAAAATATTTAAAATTGCCAAAGTTATGAGCGAGCATAGTAAAATATCAATGTATGCGCATAACGTTGCCATTTTTACCTATTTTGACCCCACAATTTCAACATAATCTTCTTATGATACCACCTCATAAATAAGGGCAGTGAAAAAGTTTAAATCCCATCTGAAAGGTTATTTTGCCAAGTGACCACAAAATCACCTTTCCGACCAGATTTCTGTAATTCCACCACCATTGTTTATGAGATGGGGTCCTAAAAAGGCCATGTTTAAAATTTGGGCTGAAAATATGCAAAAATGGGAAAGTTATGCAGCAGAGTTGAAAACACAATTGACATACATTGAACCATACTTACTGTACCTTAGTTTCTCATACAGCAGTCAGCAGTTCCAGCAGCAAGATGTGTCTTCGGTTGCAGAGTGGATCTTCGTCCTGTGACCTGTTTAGGTTTATGAGGGTGTAGGGGTGTACTGGGAGGTGCGGGGTTGGGTGCTGAGTGGGAGGTGGGGGGGGATCAGATCAGCGAGGGACCATTTTCTTTTTGCAGGTTGAAAACACATCAAGGGATGGATTTCTTTATTTCAAACTGGGACGGTGATCGGATGGGGGGGGTGCCACTAGACCCCAGGGAAATTCATACCATTATGGGGACAGCGATAGGAGGGTGGGGGGTGCCACTAGACACCAGAGAAAGTGAAAGCAGTACAGGGACAGTGATCGAAGGGTGGGGTGCCATTAGACACCTGGGAAAGTAGAAGCATTGTGGGGACAGTGATTGGAGGGTAGGGGGTGCAACTAGACACCAGGAAAAGTGAAAATCATCAAGGGGACAGCAATTAGAGGGTGGAGGGGTGCCACTAGACATAAGGGAAAGTCAAACCATTATGGGGATGGCGATTGGAGGGTGGGGGTGCGACTAGACACCAGGGAAACATTGAAACAATATGGGAACAGCAAATGGAGGTAGGGGTTGTCACTGAATACCAAAGAAGCATTGAAACAATACAGGGACGGCAATGGGGAGGGTACCACTAGACACCAGGGAAACTAAGTCCAAAATGTGTTTGCATACAGAGGGATTATTTTTCGTATGGCTAAATTATTTTTTCATTTGGTCATACAAAAAAAAAGCAGAAGAGAGTCACGAAAAAGGATGCAAATAACAACAAAAAAAACCCCACACATTTAGGGTAATTTTAACAAAAGTAAAGTGCAGAATCCACCTGATGGGGGTCCTTATGAGCATGATATATGTGTTGGTCTCTCTGCAGCATTTCATTTTTGGGGGTTTTGAAATAGTTTTTTTGAAAAAAAAAAAATACAAGATGGCAGCATACAAAAAAAAGGATTCTTTTCTCATGAAAAAGGATTTACCCATATGGAAAAGGATCCTTTTTTTAAGACCGAATTCTTTACATTCTATGCAGCTGTCCTAAAAGTACCTACTGAGCATGCTCAGAACCAAAATTTGAAAAATGAATGACTTTGGAATGTATTAATATTTTTTCACCAAACTAGCAAAAGGCAGATCTGAGAGCCAAGCCCTTTCTACCCTGAACATTTCAGACCAAAGTTCCAAACCGTCTAGTTGCTAGTGATGGAGAAAGAAAACGGGAAAAAAACCCAGAAAAAATCACTTTTTTCACTATCCGAATCTCAGAATCTGCACAGCTGATCAGAACAAACATGCCCAAGTCAAGAGGTCTTTATTTATTTATTTATGGCATTTTTGGTAACCAGGTGAGCCCACTGAGACTGGAGATCCCTTTTTCAGGGGTGACCTGGAATTAGTTACATATGAGAACTTACATATACAGTATGGCAAGACAGTACATAGATGGTTGTATAAGGAACAAAAAATATACATAGGAGTAATGTGTTAAAAACAACAACAGCAGGTTACACAGTAACCAGTTACACATGCGTAGTATATTAACAGATTAATATCAGGGATACTGCAATAGCTTAATAGAGTTAAAACGTGAGATTAGAGAAATTGAATTCATAGGTTCATAGATACAGCACTGGTTATAGACTATCTGATGGGGGGGTGAGCACTGACTTGCATGTTCAGCAGTTGCAGCTGCATTGGCAGCATTCTAATATACAGACTTTTAGTCCAGCCTTGAACCCTTCTAACGAGTTGACGTCGATTAGGTTATCTGGGAGAGAGCAGCAGTAAAAAAGGGCAGAGTATGTCAAGGATCTTTTTCCAAGGTTGGTTCGTATTCGGGAGGATATTAAATAGATTGATGTATGAGGAACAGAGGGTTTGCCTCGGGCTTCAGAGTCAGTAGCCCAGTTAGGTGGGGGGGGGGTATAGACTTTGGTGAGCTTAAAGGCGAGGCAAAGAAGAGGATTCGCAAGTTTGTGCTCCAGCGTAGGCCAGTTTAATTCAGTAAAAACCTCACAGTGGTGCCTCCTTGGCAGTGCGTTAGCAGCAAAGCGACTGATTTTATTATACAACGCATTTAGTTTATGAGTTTCACATTCCCTCAGGAAGTGTAATACTGGGGCACTATAGACCAGTGTGGGAAGCAGGGTACTCCTTGCTATTCAAATCTTTGAGTCCGGTGCCAGAGAGTTGCTAAGTCTATAAAGGAGTCCACAATTCTGGTGAATTATTTTGGTTATGGAGTCAACGTATGGTTTGAAGGTCAGGTCTTGATCTAGGTAAATTCCAAGTTATTTCACTTTGTCAACTACATCTATTTTGGGACCAGCCACTGTAATCAGTTGGAGCAGTTGTTGCCTATTTGCACCTAGACGTTTGGGTCCAAATAGTACAGCCTTAGATTTCTTGTTGTTCATCACCAACAAGTTGGAGGCAAACCACCCTTCCTCGGCTTTCAGATATGTGGAAAGGCCTAAAGCAATTGTTCTGGGGTTAGGATCAGTCCAATAAACCACTGTGTCATCTGCATATAACAAGAGAGTCCCCTTATCACAGTTTTGGCCTATGTCATTAATAAACAAAGAGAATAACAATGGACCTAATATAGATCCCTGAGGGATTTCACCTGTGACTGCCAGGCAGCTGGAACAGACCCCTTTCCATTTCACCTCTTGTGGTCTATCCGCTAGATTGCTGGAGAACCAGGACAGGGAGAGCTTGTCGAAACCTAGCTGCTCGAGTTTACCAAGGAGCATCTGGTGGTTAACCAAGTCAAAAGCCTTAGTCTGGTCAATGAATATGGCTGTCGTCATTGACGCTGTGTCTCTTGCATTCAGGACATCACAGGTCAGTTTGACAAGTGCAGTATCTATGCCATGGCATTTCCTAAAGCCATGCTGATTATCTGCGAGAAGGAGGTGTTGCTATAGGTAGTCCTGGAGCTGATTGAGGAACAATCTGTCTTGTACCTTGGCTAATTAGCAGAGGATTGATATGGGTCTGTTATTGTCAAAATCAACACGTGATCCATCCTTGTGAATAGGGACTACTGTGGCCACTTTCCATTTTCCAGGGACAAACCCTTCCATAAGCGATCTGCTGATCAGTAGGGTGACAGGGAGGGCAATAGATGTGGCATCCGCTCTTAGTGTCCTGGGCTCAAGTTGGTCAAATCCAGGGGAAGAGTCTGGTTTCAGCCATTTCAGAAGGGTTAGTACCTCAGTCTCTCTGACCAACCTCAGGTGAAATTGTGGGTGAAGAGTTGCTTTTTCATCAAAACTTCACATTTGGGGAGAGGAGCCAGGTGTCCTGGGTTTAAATTTGTCAAGGTTTGTAAAAAACGTGTTAAAGGCTTTTGCCGCTTCGTGAGGGTCATCCGAAGCTTGATCATTGACCATGATTGTTCCCCCCATGTGCTGGCACTGCCTCTTAGTAGGGAGTTTATGTGACTCCAGAATCTTTTTGGATTACAGAGGTGGCTGTCCTTGAGTCCTCGCAGGAAGCAACATTTGGCTGCCTTGGCCCCTTTCTTGCATTTGTTTCTGAGAGCCCTGTACCTTTCCCAGTTAGATCTAAGGTTTGATGTTTTGTGAAGCCCCCATGCCTTATCCCTGAGAATCGTTTTCTTCTTGAGGTCTGCTGTGAACCATTTGTGGCACTTGCCTTTCACTCTGAGCTTTCTATGGGGGTTGTACTGGTTGGAAGTGGACATGAAAAGTTTTGAGAAGTATTCAAGAGCCTCATCAAGGGTGGGGAGGTCTTTTATAGGGTGCCAGTAGATCATTGAGAGAGCAGATATAAAGCTTCTGGTTCAAAGCTGGAGTAATCCTTGCGTGAATATTCTTGGGGTAGGCCAGGTTGTTTATTTCTCCATTTAACATTAAACACACCCTTCTGAACCCTAACTGTAGGGACATGACCACGCCCTATGCATATGGATAATACAAACACACACACACACACACACACACACACACTACACCAGTGGATATACAAATGATGAGATAAAAAGTTATATCTTATACCCAGCTTATCATGCTATCTTGTGAGCTGGGTGTATCACAGATGAAATGTTGCAGTGTTGGGTACATCACATTGTCTACTAAACCAATCGGAGAGCAGTTTTCTCAACACTGATGACATCACAGTACCTATGTGCAGCACTGATACCAGCAGCTGAAGTTAAAGACATTAGGCGGGAGTTCTGAAGCATGGTGCAGTGCTTGCACCAAGCCCAGTGCAGTGACACTTAGGTTCTGGTGTTGCACCAACCCCATTGCCACAACTGCACCTGATTCCACAATCTCAGGCACAGTTATGACAGTTTCGACAATTTACGGCAGCTTGTGCCAAATGTCTGGCGCAAGCTCTGTTAAAAAACCCCCAGGAATTACATAAGTTAGACCAGAAAAAGTTTGTCTAACTCTTCAATTTGCCACCGCTATAGAAACTCCTGTTAGATCGCCGCAAGCCCCATGCACCGTACAGTTGGCACACCCAGGGCTTATGGTGATCTAAGCCTTTTGAAAATCCTGCCCATATAGTGCAACCTTCATACAAATAGTAGTTTTCAAAGCTGTAACTAGTTAACTGCTGTATAAATAGACTATGCACTGGACTGATGCAACATATGCAGTTCTATCATCACTTGTGAGGGAGAAGGACTTTCATAACTCACTCATGCCTCCATCACTTGTTTGCTATGGTCCTGTCTCCTCACACATGAAGCAGAATTGCATATTTTGGGTCAGCCTATTGCATATCCCATGTATATGTTTTGTTGCTTTTGCTGACTGAAAAAGGAGGGCTAGGCAACTCTGCCTGTTTTTAACCTCATCCAGGGGTGGGGAGGGGTGGAAATAGATGCAAACTTATATTGAATCACATTAAGCTGTTGGTGGTATTTTTGTGAATGGGGGAAACTGGGCCAGGACACTGGGGAAATTCTTCTTCAGTCAATGCCACCACTCAACAAAGCAGGGCCTTCTTAGTTGAGCCGTGGCCTTGATTTGTTCAAATTGGGCCTCTAGACTATAACAATTCAACGTTTAAAAACAGTCCCCAAGGAAGTCTGCCCCCATGCTCTTCAGACTATTACATTATGCGAGTGCATGGGCAGCGCTTAGTATAAGAAAGTGGAAGGGACTGGGCTGTCAACACCACAGAGCTTACATATGATCCCTTTCCTTGCTCAGTATAGCTACCAGAAAATGTTCTTTCCCAGCCTGTAGCTTCAGGGGATATAAGGATTCTCATGGTGTTTGGGAGGAATAATTTGAGAAAGGGCACCAAAGGTGCCTATTAAAAGTGGCTTGTCCATATTTAGTACAGACTTTAGGTATATCCAAAATACTGGAATATGATTATCACTCCTTAGAGCATAAGATGAATTTGAGTTCCGTAATAATGATGTAATACAATTTGATAAATCATATCTTAAAACTTAAAAGTGCCTTGATAAGACTGTTCCTGAAGAGGGCATCTTTAAATCCTGATGTGCTAATTCACTAATGGTCTATCACCAACCTCTCATTGTTTGGTAAGGCTTGGAGAAGGCTGTGATAGATTCATTGAATTAGAGGTTGTCTGAAATGTAACATCGTTTGATCACTACCAATTCAGTTTTAGGCCTGGACACCATACTGAGACTGCACTAGTTTGAGTCCTTAACGATCTTCTAGTGGAGATGGGCAGAGGAGATGTTTCCCAACTTGTCCAGATGGCCCTATTGGCTCAGTTTGACACCAAAGATCACGTTGTCTTGTTCTGCCATCTGAAGTCGGTGATGGATACATCAGAAACCAATTTAAGATGGTTTCACTCATACCTGTCCATTTGCATACAGAGTAGGAGCCTTGGTGGTTTACATCTACCTTAGGACTCTCACCTGTTGCAAACCCCAGGGGTCAGTGGTGGGTCCAGTTCTTTGCAGTACTTATATGTGATCATTAAGGAACATTAATAAGAAGTATGATCGCTGGATTATCACAAGTATGCCATAAGACTGATCCCAGACATATCAGAGAAGGAACTATTGATCACAGGGAGGAAAGTGATGAAACTCTGTTACTCTGCACGGCTCCCATGTGTAGATGGGGTGTGCCTGCAGAGGGTCAGTGTTATTCCCAGTTTGGGCTGTTAATTGATGGAGGCCTAGATTTGGGAGTCCAGAGCTCAGTAGCTGTCCACAGGGCCTTTTACAATCTCAACAATTTAGCAAGACTGCGGGATTTCTTTCCCCTTTAGGATCTTGGGATACTAGCACATGCCTTAATGCCTTCACAGCTCGACTAATGTAACATGCTCAGTGCTGGCCAACCCTTTTGACTCATTCAACAACTACAGTACAACTGGTTCTGAATGCTGCTTTTTTAACTTCCTGTGTTCTTAAACTGAACTAGATACCTGTCTATTTTTAAAGTGAGCATAAGAGGCTACTGTTGAAATAAAACAACTTAAAAGGGCTTGGGCCAGTGTGATTCTCTGACTTTCTGGTGCCCCATGTCCCCACCAGGAAGCTACAGTATGTTCTAGTACCAAGAGTTTAATAGTGGCACCATGTGTAGACACTTTGGGAAGTAGACCTTTTCACACGTGACCCTGAGGATCTGGAGTGCGCATAGCCACCTAAGATAAAACTAGTTTCACTGGTGGAAATCTTCAAGTTAAAAGTTAAACGTTACCTGCTGTCAGTAAGATGTAGGATTGATTTGATATGAAATGTCTAATTGTTTTTGTGTCCTGTGATGATTTTATGTGTATGGGCACTTTGAGTACCCTGTTATATGGGTGCCTTATATACGGTTAATTAATAAACCTAAACCTAATAAACTGTAACTCTTTTTTCCTAACTGTATTCTTTTTCTGTTTTTCAGTCCACTGATGAGACTGTCCTTTATTGTGTTTTCCACGAAGGCTGAAACCATGATGCCATTAACAGGGGACAGGTCTGCTACTTATGATTTCTGTTTTTTTGGTGTTCATTTTATAATTATTTTTGGCAAATACATCCAGTACCACAATGCATCATATTTAAACATGATAGCATGCATATAGATCACAGTTTGCATTAATCAGTGCAAGCAAGATGACAAAGCTGTAACAGCTGCTGTTATTGTGTACCATAAAATGATTTCTGTTTTTAAACTTTTTTCTCGTCCTCCAATACCTTCTTTGTCCAGCTGCTTCTTAGTTTTCTGAAATATTCCCCAAGATGTCTCCCCCACTTTGGGTGGATGTGAAGGTTTAGCCCCTAGTGTATATAACATAAAAATGCTAATTTTTTGCACTGAATTTCAGCAGGGGTGTGAGCTAAGATAATATATTTGTGACTTGTATGTATTATATAAGACAGGGTTTCGTGGAGGCCCCAGCCTGTTCCAGGGGAGGCTCAAGCAAGCCTTAAAATGTACTATATTTAAATGTCAAGTTTTGGATGCTTTGTGTGAAAGGATGCTGCAAACTGAAACTGAATAATGGCATGCAAATTTATGTACAAAATGGGTGACCAGGAAAGTCACACTCAACAAACACTTGTTTCCTGGTGTGACATGGAGGGACAGCTGAATGGAGGAAATACAGTGCTTGGAAACTGTGTAAAACAAAACGCAAAATAATGCAAATGAATAGGAACAAGGTAACAACTGACCCATTATACTGGCCGCAGAAAAGCACAAATACAAAGGCTAAGCAGAGAGATACTAGGAGCAAGAGCAGGACAAAGCAAAATGGTTCCCTGAGAAGGCGTTTAAGAACAAGGTAAAACTGACAAAGAAAACAGTCTGAATCGTGGAAGTATTGCAATGAGGGGTAAATGGGGTCCAAAAGTCAGACGTGTGGAGCAAGTAGTCTGACATGGGGAGAGGGGCTATAGAGAGGGAGAATAACATGTTCAATAAAATGAGAATAAACTCAACTACTCACATGCACTTCATTGTATTCTTCCTGTAATGTGCAAAGTATGATAGTTGTTCTAACTATGGGGAGGCCCAAAATTATTTCTTTATTAGGGGAGAGGCTCAACATCTTTTCCAAGGTTTGGGGGAGGCTCACTATGACGAAGTGTGAGAACTAGATGGTAAGGCACTCGTGGGTAGATATCTGCAGTGTTGGGAAACTGCTTCTCAAAATACTTCGTGAAGTTTCCTGACTTTGCAAAGTGCTACTTCATGTCAGTCATCATTGAGAAAAGTAGCATTTCACTCACAAAGTACTACATGAAGTGACATGGCTGTTGTACAGTTTTTTTTTTTTATTATTATTAAAATAACAAGACCACCCATCACTCTCTGGGTCATGATAATCCACCCCCTTCCACCATGCCACATTGTTTAAAAGCATACCCTCCATCCTCCTGCCAGGCCCCTGCATCCCTCCTCCCAGTGTACCCTGCAAAGTTTTCAAGTTAACAATAACCCACGATAGGGTGTGGGATTATAGGCATTTAATTCATACCTTAGGTGCATTGTGAGGCACAAGGCTGCAGGCCTGTAACCCCATACCCCGCAGTGGGTTATTGCACTTATAACATGTGTTATGTGCAAAACAAGGGGGAAACCCCAGAAAGGGTTTTTTCCACGGTTTAAATAGCAAGAAAGGCACTGTATCCTGCCACCTTGCAAAATAGTCCCTAACAAATAAATGCATGCAATGTGCTGTAAAACCTGACATTCCCCTGCCAGCTAATGCAAGTTACCTCTACTCCATCCTACCCATCCCGGTAAATGAATAGTGAGTGGCATCTATGTTAGTAGTAGTACCTGATTGGCTGATAACCTGACAATTGGATATTTCTACCAGGATAGATATCACTCACCAGTCATTCACATTGTAACCACTGAAAGCGAAGACTCTCACTCCATGGGGGGGGGGGATTCTTTATGTATTTTGTAATCATTAGCACTATTAACTAGGGTTTGGGGGTTTCTGGGATGAGGGGGTTTAGTGGGCATTAGAGTAGTTAATGGTAGAGAGTTTTTTTTATGTTTCACAGAGATGGGTAGTTGGAAGTTGCAGGAAATTTGCATTAGCCAGCTGGAAGAATTCCAGTTTTATGGCACAGTGTGATGACACTAGAAACTGAGATTTTGGGGGCTTTTGGTGGAGGAGGGGGTTTATTGGACATTAGAGTGATGAATAGTGGGAGGTTCTATTATGGTTTACAGGACCGAATGGGGGGATGTGGAAGGAGCTTGCATTAGCTGGTGGTGGGATGCCAGTTTTTACAGCACATTTGAAAACTTGGCTCGGTACACGGGAGGAGGAGGGTTGCAAGGGTATAGTGGGGGATTGGGTTGGATTCTTTTAAACAGTATGATATGGTAGGATGGGGTGAGTAACTATGATCCAAACTGTTTTATTGTTTTTTAAACTATTTTATAATAAATAAAAAATTGTTGGTGAAGTTAATGCAAGGTTGGGAAATGTCATGAAACTTCACAAAGTGTGATGTTCACCCACTTTGCCCCAATTTGCCAGTGAATTATATATTCATAATATCTCTACTCATGGGTGACTACTCTTGAATATTGAGTGTTGTGTTTTGTTTGTCATGTCTTGTTGCATCTTTGCTAACCTTCTTGTCCAGGTCACCACCTTAAATAAAAAAACATGTTCTCAATGGTGTCACTTGGTTAAATGATGAGATTGATTGGAGAACTGAGTTATCTGGTGGGGGGTGTGGGGACAGCACCTGCTAGTTCACAGTAGCACCCACTTGTTGCAGATGGGAACTGGTTCCAGACTTGATTTTTTTTTTTTTTTTTTTTAATTTACATTTTTAGTGCTTTTCCCCCCAGTTTTTCACCCTGCCCCTTTTCGGGCATGCATGTCTGTGTGTGGAGGCACACGAATGCCATGTTCTGAGATGCCCTCCTGGCTTGCCGCCCCCCTCCCGCCTACTCTGCCACTTGACCTCCACCCGGTGGCAGTGGAACTGTGTGGGGGGTGGGGGCGACAACCACCCCTGGAGAGGAGAGCCGCTGTTAGGTGGCTTGATCCTGCTCAGTCCCTCCCACCTCCATGACAGCACCCCGATGACCTGAGGTCATTCCCGAACCCGGGTTGCCAGTGTAGCGCAAGGTAAGGCATAGTGCCTCAGCTATCAGCGCCACCGGGCCGGCTCAGACTTGATTGTTTTTAATCACAGTCCTCCATGTTGAAGGCTTACCTGTTAGGTGACAAGGGCTACCATATTATGTTTGCCATGCTGACAGTGAGTTGTATAAAGAAAAAACTGCTTTTCCAACTATGGTCAAATTACCACCATGAAAAAAAAAATTGGTAGCCATAGGTGATATTTTCATAGGCCTAACTGTGAACTTAAATACATCAAGTACTCTAATCCCTGTTCCCATTTGGTCACTTAGCATGCTGTTATGGTGGTCAGTGTTAATGTTTAGGTGGCAGTGAATAGGATTGTGTTTATGTCCAAGCCAAGGGTAATCAAGACCGTTTTTTTAGGTAATGAGGATCTTATCCCCCTGCATGAAGTGTTGATCTGTATACTGTTCTAGCGCAGTTATTGTTACAGATTTGAGCTCAGCCTCCTACTGTGCTCCATGAGCTGTGCTGTGATACAGCTGCTTAAAATGTTTCCTTCAGGGCCAGCCTGATAGTGCCTCAGTGGGCAGCAGGGGCTGTTTGCCATGCTGGTGACTCATGTTCACACTTCCAGTCCTCGGATGTGACAGCAACATCCCAGAAGCAGGAAGTGTTCAGAGGATACTCTCCTTCTCTGGTTTGAACTGGTTGCACTGCATGCTATACAGCCCCCCCTGAGGAGTCCAGGTGGCTGTACAGCCCAGGGGCACCTCACGAGTGCCAACCTTTTTCTTGTTTGTGCTGTGTTCCCAAAACAACAAATGATAAAAATCAGATTTTATTCTGCTTGAAGCAGCCAGTCTACCTTCTTGCCTCACTTATTTAATTAAACATGCTGTAGAAGTAGTACTGGGAAGGGCAGAACAGTATGGGTGTGGGCAGGATAGTAGTGTGGTGGGTAGGTAACTGGCTGGGCGGCAGGACACAGAGGGTGGTGGTAAATGGCTGTCACTCCACAGAGGGAAGAGTGACCAGTGGGGTACCACAGGGATCAGTGCTGGGACTGGTCCTATTCAACATCTTCATCAGTGACATTTTGCAGGACCTAGAAGGCAGAATTTCACTGTTCGCTGATGACACAAAGCTCTGTAACAGAGTAGACACACCAGAGGGTGTAGACAGAATGAGAAGGGACCTGCAGAAACTTGAAGAATGGTCAGGGGTTTGGCAGTTGAAATTCAAAGCAAAGAAGCGCAAGATAATGCATATGGGGCACAAAACCCTGGCACAATATATCAGTTGGGGGCTGAGGATATAGCATGCACCAAGCAGGAAAGGGATCTTGGGGTTATCATCTCTGATGACCTCAAGGTAGGGAAACAGTGTGACAAGGCAGCAGGTAAAGCAAATAGGATGCTGGGATGCATAGGCAGGGGCATCACCAGCAGGAAAAGGGAGGTCATAATTCCACTGTACAAGACACTAGTGAGGCCCCACCTAGAGTACAGTGTACAGTTCTGGAGACCTTACCTACGTAAGGACATAGACAGGGTAGAGAAGGTTCAGAGGAGGGCAACAAAGATGGTGCATGGATTGCATCACAAGTCCTATGAGGACAGGTTGAAGGAACTGAACATGTACTCCCTGGAGGAGAGGAGGGAGAGAGGGGATATGATAGAGACATGCAAATATCTTACAGGGAGAAACAGGGTGCAGGAATACAGTATTTTTAAGTGAAAAAGATGTTCCAGGACTAGAGGGCATGGGATGAAGTTGGAGGGAGGACGATTCAGAGGAAACGTGAGGAAGAATTTCTTCACAGAGACGGGTGGTGGACAAGTGGAACACCCTGCCAGAGGAAGTGGTGGGGGCTGAAACAATCACGGGATTTAAGAATGCATGGGATAGACATAAAGGAATTCTGGAGGTCAGGGGTAAGGGGCAACAGACTTCTAGGAAAACATAAACTGAACTTACAAGCTCAAATGGGCAGACTGGGTGGGCCATAGGCCCTTATCTGCCGACACGCATCTATGTATCTGTGTAACTGAGGGCATAACTGTGAAATGGTGTGCATAGTAGCAAATGAATGTTCCCAGGTACTGCAGCAGCCAGCAGCCAAACGTGTGTTGACTGAATGGAAGGATAGATTGCAGGGATTGAAATTAAATTTTGCAGCCACTAGCCAGCAGGGCTAGTGACTGGAAAAATCCACTATACTGATTGAAATGCTACCTTTTCCAGTAGAAGTCTGCAGGGCTAGTTAAGGGAAAATCTTACTAGCCTGACACAAACTCTACTGGCACTTGGCTAGTGGGCTGGTGCCAGTTTTCACCCCTTGATTGTTCAAATTGTACACTGCTCACTACGTGCTGTTTATGGCCTTGCCTGTTCAGATGATGAGGTAGAGCTCAAAAATCAAGTAGTCCTTGTCAGCAGTATGTTTTTTTAAGGAGCTGCAGAGTGGCTTCACATTAGCACCAGTTTCATGCGCTGCTTCTAGTTTTGCATTCTTAAGGGCTTTGACAGGTATGTTGCAACAGAATGAGACAGCAGGATGTGGTAGATTTGAAGTCCCTGGGGACTTTAACTGATGTGGTAACTAAACAAGCACTACTTGGGATTGTTCCACTATTTAGTATCATGTCCTGTATTGATGGCGTTTGTGCAGAATGGCTTCTTGCTGGTTGCAAAGGTTGTTGACCTAAATTGGGGAGTGTGTTTTTGGGCCAGTTTAATCAAAGCCCAAGTGAAGGTGGATTTTTGAGCCTTGGATATCCAGCAGCTGATCCATTATCTACGTATCAGCTGAGTTTAATTATGATAAATGTTGGATCACGCTAACAAAATCATGTTGATTGGCAGCTATTTTTGAAACCTAAAACATGCACCCAAGGACAGCAATTCAGAAGAGGTTTTCTTTTGGCACTGCAGTCCATTCCTGGCTGCAGAAAGCATGCTGGCACTCTGCGCTGTGAAAGCTAGCTTTTGATTAGGGGTACACATGGTGTTTATAGTTCTGTGTGTCTGCATCGGCAGGATTACTGGCACCGTTTCTCATGCTGTGACATCACTTTATGGTCCAGAATGGATTTTTTTTGTTCACATCTCCACAGTGACGTTGTTGTAAACATGCACTACTGCACTCTTTCAGTGAACGCAGATGGAGGCGTGTGGGGCAGTGGTGAAAAGGAAAGTTAGCATTCTCATGGAGAGTAAGACTTTAATTTACTCAGAGTTAGGGAGGGTCCTGGATTAGAGCAACTGGGAATCCATGAGCATACACTGTTCTTTTCAGGTCAAATTAACGTGCCTGCACCATCCTCAGTTAGCTTCAGAAAGTGCTTATTTAAGAAGGCCACTCAGCTGTGTTTTTGTTCAAACAAAATGGCAGATGGATTGGCAATGACCAGTTCATAAGTTCTATGGTATTTTTGTTGCTTTTTTTGTTTTATTAGTAGTATGATTAACTTGCTAAGAATGCACCACTGTTTGGTCATGAGACATGTAATCGTAGTAGTTTCTGCTGCTGCTGCTGTGCTGGACATCTATGGAAATGAAGCTGGGTACAAAAATTAGCATAGTTCCACGTCAGATAAAATAAATAATAACTCTTAATCATATCGTTGGCAACATACATAAATGACTGTGCCAATTTACAATTATTTTATTGGAATGAGACTCCGAAAAACAGTTTGGAGCCTAGGCAGCTTGAGATGAGGGTTTCTGTGTAAAATGAAGCCAACAATATGTACACCCCGCCAATGGGTAGGGCTTACTAATTTTGCCTCCTGTTGCCTGATCCTGCCAGCCCTGGGTCCGTAGTGCCCCAAGATGCTCCTGCCAGTCTGTTGAGCCAGCCTACTCTGAGGTGAGGAGGAATTATGTAAATAATTGATGCTGTCCCATCTAGTGGCACAGTGCAGTTCATATTAGGGAAGCTGCAGAGCTCCCACTATTTCAGATTATGTTGGCTAAAGGGCATATTTTTAGTGTGTTCTGACTCCTGGGATCCCAAAACATATCTAGGGGCTATGACACACCTAATGGGAAATGGACAAAAGTGTACTATGTAAATAAATGTGTAACTGTAAATATGCGTACTGTTGCTTTAAATGTTAAGACTGCTCAGTGAATGTGTTTCAGTCTGCCATATGGGGACTTAGTGCTTTGGCGCTAGAAACAGGCAGACCAGGACTCTATTAGCACCCCTTTCAGAACTGGATTACAGTACTCGGGAGCAGCTATTGGAGTGATAAAGTAGTGTATGTGTGTTAAAACAGTTTGAATTGCTTGCTGCAAGATGCTGAAGTTGGAATTTAGCATGAACTGTTTACATGGGTGCCATCATTTCAACCCCTGACCCTGCATTACCCAATCAGTGATCAAGGAGCTCCAAGGACAGCAGATACAGTTCATGGGTAACAGGTGTGAACATTGTTCTTGGCGCCTTGTCGTTTCAAAGATTTTGTTACTGTACAAATGTTATTCTTGTATTTTGTATCTTGTTTTTACTGTGTATGGCTCCCAGAGCCTCCGGGATTGGGTGCCTTGGAAATAAAGTTGCCTTGCCTTGCCTTTAGTGACAACCAATGAGTTATCAAGGAATCCTAATGCATATTTAATTTTGGTGATGGACAGCTGAGCTGTTTAATGTGGACTGGTGTTTCCCTCCTGAAGGAGTTGGGGAGAAGGCTGCTCGGGGCAGATCGTGTGAGAGGCTCTTTGAGGAAAGAGGGGAGCTGAGAGTGAGTGAGAGAGGCATATGGGAAGTAGGCCTACGGCTTCCATAGCGATGGCAGTAGACTTGCTGAAGTTTTCCACTAAATGGGAGAGCCAGTATTCCAGTTCCCAGTGGAAAGAAGATAATTTGGCATCCTGAGAATAGCCCTTATTCAGTACAGGGGCTGGGACTGAGTATCTAGAGCTTGCAATGTGTTCCAGTGACAGAGAACGGGATTAGGAGAAGCCCACTGGGTTTCCATTGCCTGTGGAGACAGAAAGTGTTACAGGTTGCTGCAGAGAAGTGTGGAATCTGGCCTAGAGACTATCTGCGCTGTCTGCCAGTGAGTGCATCAAATCTGCCATGAAGTTTAGTCTGCTGTCGCAGAAAGTGAGAGACTGCTTGAATCTCAGTCTGGGAAGAAACTTCATGTCAGTCCGGATGGTCTGGGGAGCCAACCAGATAGTGTCACCATCAGGCATTACCTATCATCTCCTCTGGAGGCATGTGGCCCTGGTCACCGAGACTGGCCTAATCCAACATCCACAGATGAGTGACCTGAAGGTGACAAGCTGCAAGAGCATGCAACTGCCTGGAGGGCACAAGCTGTAAGACTCCACTGTCAGTCACTACAACTGCCAGCGCTGCTGTTCAAGGTCCCAGCGCGACAGAGACAAACTGCATCTGCTAACCCTGTGCAGACCCTGTGCAGTTCAACTTCAGAACCATGAGTAGACACAGTTCCTGCCCTGATCTAGGAATCCTCCATAGTTGTTCAAGGTTCTTTGTCTTTAATATTAAGTGCACCAATGCCAGCCAACCCGCGACAATGTACAGGCCTACAACTTCTCAGTCTGGGTACCCAGTTAGACTTTTCGGGACACTGGTACCAGTGGGGAGGTAGGCTTGTTAATGATATTGCTGTTGGGGGTGGGCACCATTGTTATTGATGTCTATAGAAGTTATCAGTCCACCAAATATTGCAACTGTTAATGTTTGCTTCCCCAAATTCCCCTTAACCTGTTAATGAAACTTTTGCTGTTGATGTTTAAAACTGTCTGTGAGCATATTATTAGTGATAGCTATTAATTGTATGCAACATACAGTATTACTCTGGTCTATGGCATTCTGTGTGTGGGGTGACTGGAAGGGGAGTTGGGTTGGTACAGCATCACAGGGAGTTGTACCCTGCAAACAACTGGCCCACTATATTTTACTCTGGGTGGAGACACCACGGTGTTTATTTCTGTCTGAGAAAAAAAAAACCTGCACTATCAGAACAGAGCCCAGGCACCTCAACCTGGTTGGACCCAACAGGCAGGGGTAGTAGCCCGCTGTTACATGGTGCCAGGGTTACAAATAGATAACGAAGAGATGTTGAGTAATGTTGCATTTCAAAATGTATCCCTGACATTTGCCCTTTTGTTTCTACTCCAGGTCCTCTAATCCTCTATACTAAAGGAGGCCATCTCCTGTTCAAAAGTATGCTTTAAAATGTGATATACTGTAGATCATCCCCCTGCCACTAAAATTAACTTTCTTGTGTATTTGGAGTTCTTTTGGAGAACTTAGGCCTGGTATGTACAGTGGAGCCAGTCAGGATGCAGTGTAGTACCATGCAGTAAATAAGGCGTCACAGAATACTGCACGACAGAAGGGTTTAAAGGGAATGTATATCCTGTAACCTAACTTTAGCTAATTAGCACCCTTACCACCTGATCCAGCCCTCCATCAGCAATGGCTAGAGCAAGCAGTACAGCAAAATACATATTTATAATCTTTTATATGCCCCTCCAGTACTCCAAACCAGCACACCATCTTGATGAAATATTGTCACATAGACAGTAAATGCTATCTTTGTTGATGACAGTCATGCCTCACCACCTGTGAGAGCATGAACATCTAGCAGCCAAAGGGAGCCCATGGCTCCAGCCCAGAGCTATTTTGTGTACAGTGTCCATAGGCACTTGCAATTGTCCCCCCTACCACTACCTATCCACCCACCCACATACCTGGCACCAGAAAAGTCGAGAGTTATGAATAACTCACATCCCGATTCCTGATACTGGTTGGTGAAAATAAAGTCTGAGCCACCATGTGTCTCTCCACTGTACACAGCAGGAACGGGCACGCTCTTTCATACACAGGCACCCCGGGATAGCTGTTATTTTACAGTTATGGCAAAAAGAAAATCAGCATAGTGCAAAACTCTTCTTTCCCTGGTGTAGGAGACCTACACTTCTTGGTTGAATGGTGTCTTTAGCTAAAAGGAATGTGGTGTAAAGTTATATATCAGTTTTAAACAGAGGACCATGACCACGCATCAGTCAACGTGTGATTACAATCTTCTGTTTAAAACTGAAATATTGCTTTATGCTTATCTGAAGACACCGTTCTGACAGCAAGTGTAGGTGTCTTACACTGGAGAAAGGAACACTTTACATTTTGTATTTATTTTTTGCCATGACTGTACTACAACAGGTGAGCGCCAGATTCAGAGATGTTTTGTTTGCTGAATAATTCTTTTGTTGACTTTTTTTCACTAATTCCTATGGCTTGTGGGATAAGCAATGTAGCAGTAGTGCAATGGCCTGTAGGAGCACAGTTGTGCAGCTGTGTGCCTAACCTAGCCAGGTCCCATCTCCAGAGCGTCAGTCGGTACACTGGGGTCATCCACCCATGGCAGTCATCTCCTCAGGACAGGCTGAACACCCCGAGTTTCACTCAGACTCATCCAGTCCCCCTTGCTACCATTTCTGCTTCTCAACCTTGAACCTCATTGCCAATTTGAACCTGTAGGACATGAATTCTGGGTAGTCTGCTATCCACTAAATTCTTCACAGGTCTCCTCCTTGTAACCTCAGTTCTGCCTTAAGGATTGGACTTTTCTGAAGTTGCTGTCTGCACATTGAGTATTGAAGGCCTATTATTTCTTCCTCTGTCACAAAGCAGGAACTATTTGACTTGTATCTCATAGCAGTAACAGCAAATCAGCTTCACTTTCACCACCAGTACCTACACCTCCTATCTACTGAGAATTAAATTGAGTATCTTGAGCAGTTCTGAATAATGACTATATCACAGGCACAGCGTTGGACTATGTGTCCTGCTCTTTCCATATGGAGCCATTTTGTCATTTTTCAGCCTTTTAGCCTTTCTTTTCATGAATATTTTAAGAAGAAGAATCAGAATCAACATTTGTGTAGCACATTTCTTACACATTGTATCCTAAAGTGCTGTACAAGCAAATGTAGATCAAGAGTGAAGTGACTGAATGTGTAGTGGCAGACATCAACACCCACACAATACCTTGTACAGTTGCATGAATTGGTTTTATGGGAAGGGGACTGTGGGCCAGGACACTGAGGAAAATCCACTTCTCTTGTGACAAGTGCCTAAGGTTCTTTTACTTCCATCTGGACACCCACATGGACAGCACCAGGGATGTGCAGATGCAACCTTGGTTTGGTATCTCATCTGAGGGTGGACACACCCAAATAGTACAGCACCCCACAGTACTGCAATTGGGAGCCAGTGTTTTAAAGAGTGGGCCCAATCCCACTGTGGGATGGGAACCTACAGTCTTCTGGCCCAGAGGTGGATGTGCTACCAACTGAGGCACACTACACCTTTAAAGACCTCACCTTAAAAGGGGCCGCCCGATGGCTCAGTGGTAGTGGTACTCGCTTCCACATCGGCGACCTGGGGTCAGGAGCGAGCCCGGATCTGCGCAGGTCTGGCGGCTAGGCTGGGAATTGCTCCTGATGGGAGCAGGAACCAGCCAAGTAGGTAGACGGCCCACATCTGGAATAGTGGCAACCCCTCACAGTGAGCTGGGGAGCTTGCTTCCTCATGAGGGGTGGTGCATATCCAGTATGTGTTACTGTGTCAGAGGCTGTTAGAGGCTATGCCGGACATCTGGGGTGGAGGGCAGAACAAAGGGAGAAAAACATGGGGAAAAAAAACATGAGCATGGCCACCGTGAGTGATGGCCCCCCACAGTGCTCAGGACCATGCACCATGCAGATCCCCACTGGCTTTACGGTGAGGGGAGTGGCGACGGGGTAGAAACTGGCAGGTGGGCCCGATGGTAGGAGTAGGTGGCGGTTAGGGCCAAAGAGCTCCATAAAAAAAAAAAAACTCAACTTAAAGACCTCTACTTGTTCAGTAGTAGTTCGTTGTTGTCTTTGTTGTTCAGTCTCCTGTCCATCTCCGAATTCCTAATTATCTTATACTTCAATGTCTGAGTAAATGTTTTCACGCTCCAGCTAATCTTTTTGGATGAAAAGGACTACAGACCGTATTTCCTTCAGATCAAGCAATTCTGAGTTAGATTTTTCTCTCAGACTTTGACAAAGGCTTCCATACCAGATTTTATTCTGTGCCATCCACCTTAGTTATTTGTTTGCTTCTACATATCCAGATGTCTTAAGTGAGACAGTTCCACATTCCAGTTTGGCCTCTTCTGTCTCATCTAAATGATCCTTGAGAAACTGTTTTTCTTACTAGGACACCTCAAGTGTGTGGTGAGGAGTATTCCCTGTGGAAAGGTTTTTATCTCTTTAAATAGCAGATTTCGTAACTGGCACTGCTCAGGACCTTACCATTGTTGCTTTCGCTTTTTCAGACCTTATTATGTGGTCACATTTGCTCTTAGACTGGAATGGCATATCAACTTTTGTAAAGATCCAGCTACAGAATCTAACGCTCAACCTTTGCTCGACACAACACCATCCTATGGATTTGAGGCATCTTATGGAATTTTTGATTTGCATATCCAATGCCATCAGAAATCCAAGATTCCTCATTTTCAATCGATGTCAGTACTGTACCCATTTGCATCAGCTGCTGTCACCTGGGGTCACCTTTTGGAACAATCAGCCTGTCAGATTCTACTTTCATAACAGCAGGCACAGGCACAGGAACAGCAGCGCTCCTGAAGAGGAGCTGGAAAACACCAACTGCCACGTGATACAGCCTGCGAGGTAAAGAGCACCTCTCTCACTCACCTGCTGGACTCCTGTTGTGGGTTTAGCCCGGCGATACTTCGCATCGTCACTACCACCCACAGCCCTCAATTTATAGACCCACCTCTATGACATCATTTCCTGTTGCTGAAATTCTATCTCCCCACTTTCCCATTTGCAGGTTATAACTGCCGGCCACTAGAGGGACTCAGTGCTCCCTCTGTATATTTTCCTGCCCAGATAGCCCTTTCTTTTCTCCACTCGCTGGTTCACCTTTACCTATCGGCAGCAACTCTCCTCCTCCCTGGCCTCAACTACCCTGCGTTTCTCTGCCTGCTCTTCCAACCTGTAACTACCATCTACTCGGACCCCCTACCCTCCCTTCCAGACCGCTATTGCTGACCACTAGGAGTCGCTACTGAGCACCCTATTTTCAGGCCCAACCACTGCCTGTTCCGGCTCTCAGACCTTGGATTCCGACTCCTACCCAGGTCCATTCTCCTAATACCTTGGGAGAGTCTTGAACCTGGTACCCTGTACACCAGAGGCGGTGTCGCTACCACTGAACCAAAGTGGCACTAAAGCTTCCAGGCAAGCATC
The DNA here is from genome assembly GCA_016271365.2 of Neoceratodus forsteri. Taxonomy (NCBI): domain Eukaryota; kingdom Metazoa; phylum Chordata; order Ceratodontiformes; family Ceratodontidae; genus Neoceratodus; species Neoceratodus forsteri. The sequence continues at coordinate 747,631,260 of CM057453.1, forward strand.
TTCCACTTCTTTCTACCATTACCTTCTTAGCTCCTTAGCATAATGCATGCCCTTCGCCTATTGACATGCCTCATTCTCATCTTCTGTCTGATGCCACTATCCTACCCATCTATCTCAGAAGGCAGACGTACAATCTGTTTCCCCTTGTGCTCTGGGCACAACACCCTCCTATGTATCTGGAGCCAGCACTCACACCTTGCCCCCACTGGGTGCCTTCTGCTCACCCTGCCCACCCCAGCTTCCTCCAAGCTCCCACCTCCAACTCCCCGGGAGGCTTATCATTCTAGCCTTCCCAGCCTGTGCCACCTACCCCATGTGTTCTGAAACTCCTCCTCCTCCATTTGTGTCTGTCACAAAAATGCTTTTCACCGCTACCTGGCTGGAAGCTGTAGTTATGCTACTACTCCTGTCAGGTAACATACAGCCCAACCCTGGCCCGGTTCACAACAGCTCAGCTACAGGTTCTCATGGGCTTTGCATTGCCTCAATGAATATCTGTAGCCGCTTGAAAAAATTCGACTCACTCCAATGCTGGGTCACATCCCATAAACCAGATGTCATCACCCTGGTTGAGACCTGGCTGTCAAAATCCACCCAGGACTCCTTTGTCTCCCTCCCAGGTTACTCCCTCTACCAGGAAGACTGGGCTGGAAGACGGGGTGGTGGCTGTGCTAAGTACACTAAAGACTCCCTCATTGGACTTGCCCTCCCAGCACCTGCTCTTGATTTTGGGGTGCAGGCTTTAACCCTGAAACTGACTCCGGACCCCACAAGGGGCCCACTCTATCTAACTACAGCCTATATACCCCCTAAAAATCAAACACTGGCTCTGGCCTCACTAATGGAATACCTTACTTCGCTACACCACTCCTCTGACCAAATACTGGTGGCGATCTAAACATTAATTGGCTTAGCTCCTCTTCCTCCTCTCTACCGTGACTCCTTTGCATCATTCGATGTGACTCAACTGCTACCCATCACTAGGTCTAATCCAAGAGAGGTACCAGTACTCTACTCGATGTTGTGTCCTCTCAGTACTTGAAATGGATCTTGATATCAAGTCCTTCCTGACTCATTAGCGATCACTCTCCCATACTTTTCAGCTGGACTACCTCAGTATCCAAACCCATAGCACAGTCCACACTCAGTAGGGCTGAAACCTGGTGGTCTGAAAAACCTCAAGGAACTTCTGTCCCAATTGATTGGTCTCCTATACAATATGCCCCTGACATCGAGTATCGGCACTAACCTTCTTTACCCAAACCTTCAATAAAAGCCTCGACATCTTACGCACCACTGACAGCCCTCGTTCCAAAGTGCAGAATGCTCCCTGGGTGACCCCCCCTGCTCCAACAACTTAAGCACAGGGATAACTTATGGCACCGGGCTACTGAAACTGGCAGGCCCAGTGATAGACAGGCATATGCTGCTGCTAGAAACAAGTGCACCTGGGCCATCAGAAAGGCCAAGATGGATCACTATCAGTCCTCACTCACCTCCTCCTGGGGGAATGCCAGAACCTTCTGTGACAACATCAAACAGTTAAATGGGAGCACACGCTCCTCCCCACCCTCCCAGATCAATATCAATGCCACTATCTCCACCGACCCAGCCCTTATAGCTAACTGCCTCAATACTTCTTTCACGGATCTTAGCCCAGTCCTCCCTAGAGATTTTTTCGACCCTCCCCCCCACCTGCCCCAGTCCTTACATGCCCTTACTTTCACCTATGCCGAGTCTCTGCCCAAGAACTCAGACCTCACCTAATCAATGTCCTTAAGAGCAGTAGTACTGGCAGTGACACCCTGGATCCCTGTATCCTTCGCCGGGTATTAGATCTGGTCCTCGCCCCAATCACCAGCCTCCTTAATAAATCCCTCTCCGTCGGCTTGGAAAATTGCCACAGTCACACCCATTCATAAAGGTGGAGACAGGTCCCTGTCCGGAAACTACCGGCCTATCTCCATTCTCTCCAAAGCCCTGGAAAAAGTGGTGGCCTCTCAAATCACAGATTACCTTACCAACTACAACATTCTCTGCCCTGAACAGCATGATTTCCATGCTGGCCATAGCACCAGTACTGCCCTCCTAGAGTTCTCAAATTTTCTCCACACCTCCCTGGACTCGGGCTCTCTGGCTGGCGCAGTGTTTGTAGACCTATCAAAAGCATTCGACACTGTCTCCCATCCCCTCCTTCTGGATGCCCTCAGTCACTCTGGATTTGCCACTGGGCCTGTCTCCTGGTGCACCAGCTATCTGTCAGCCGCTCCCCAGCGTGTTAAAATTAAGCGGGACTCACTCCGACATCTGTCCCATCTGCTCAAGTGTTCCCCAGGCTCCATTCTTGGACCCTTACTCTTCTCACTATACCTCAACACCCTACTAGGTTCCTGTACACGAAATATTTTACTGTATGCAGATGATGCGTCATCTTTGCCTCTGATCGTAACCCTGTCGCCCTCCAGGACTCCTTGCAAAGATCATATAATGAAGCCGAAGGTTGGTTCAAGGAGCATAGACTGGTGATAAATCTCAAAGAAGCAAAAACCATGATCTTTGCCCACCCACAAAACAAGTCCAGCAACTTCAAACTCCATATTCTGTCTAGCAGCAAGTTCCCACTCGAACAAGTCTACTCCTATAAGTACCTTGGGATCTACTTTGACTCTGCTCTCTCCTTCCATGATCACATCTCTGCCCTTGCCTCAGCTGCAAATATTCTGCTAGGCATCTTATACCGGTATAAAAACTGTCTCTCCCCTGAGGCCCTCCGACTCGCGGTCACATCATCCATACTGTCCGTTGTGGATTATGGGCTGCCGATCAGACCGCCCTCAACAAAATTCGCATTACACTAAACAAGGCCTGCAGGCTAATTTCAGGGGTCCCTAGGTTAACGCACACTTGTCAGCTATAGGCAAAGGCCATGCTGCTTGACCTAGATGAGCATGTAGATATCAAACCTGTATCATAACAAAAAACTCTCCTTGGTCTATCCCGACCAGGTTTGACAGCCTCCATCCACCATGCAAATCCTAGTACAAACTCGAACCTCAGGCAAAACCACCCTGTCAATTCCCAGGGCTAGGATCTCGCACGGTCAAAGGGCCTATTGCTACAGAGCCCCATCCTGGTTCAACACGCTTCTCCCCACTATCTCTGATGCTCCCATGATCTCCTGTTTCAAAACCTCCCTCCGAAATCACCTATTTAATACTCGAAGCTGTGACTGTTACTAGTTTGGTCTTGCTCAAATGCTATGACAAAGCCACCTGAGTGGCTGCATCCAATAATAGAAGACAGCCTGGCTTTAACAATTTATTGTATGCCTCATTGTTGAAACATACCTGTTTGAACCAATTTGTTGTTTATCTCATTGTTGTAACATACTGTTGTACTGTGTTTGTCATTTTTTGTGATGAGGTACCTTTGTAAATGAGCCCATGGCTCAAAGGTTTGCAAACTGATGTACAAATAAATAAATAAAATAAATAACCAAGCAGCCTTGGCCATAATAAATACAGGTCAGTCTTCCTCCTCCCTGATGAATGTCCTGAGAAGATCAACATGAACTTCCTATGCAATTCAGTACTTCCATCCTCTGCCTGCCAAAGTTATGACTCCTACTCCATCATACTAGGATGTGCATACTGCGCACAAGCAATCAGCTTGTCAACCACATCATACTGCAAACAAACAGGCGGCCCTCCAGTTACATTGTACTGGTCAATAGCAATTGGCCTGTTGTCCATATCATACTGCTTACAGCTGTTTGGCCTTTTGACCTCATCATACTGCTCACAATTATCCAGCCTGTCATCCACATCAAGCTACTCACAAGTATTAGGCCTGTTGAATTTGTCTTACAATCCACAAGCATTCGGTTTGTCAGGCACATCATACTGCTCATAAGCATTCGACCTGTCACCCATATCATATTGCTCATAGTTTTTCGTCCTGTCGGTCACATCATATTGCTAATAAGCATTCGACCTGTCGTCTATATCCATACATCTCATAGTTGTTCGGTCTGTTGGCCCATTGTACTGCTCACAAGCAATCAGCCTGTCAACTTCATCATACTTCTTACAGTCAGACTTTCAGCTACTTCATACTGCTCCAAGCACTCGGTTGTCAGCGAGATCTGCTGTCAAGTATTAGGTCTGTTGGCCAGCACTGTCAGATGATATACTGTATACTGGACATTCAGTTTACCTTAAAATCCCTGTACTTAGCTCATACTTATCCAGTCCAGCAGTTAAAGCATTCCTTCAATACTTGAGAACTTTATTCCTCGAGGACCACCCTCAAGGAATGTGTAGGCCATGCTCCATATTGCAAACTAACAAGTCTCTTACAGGAAGAAGTCTTTGGTTCACTAACCACTCAGCTCTTACAGTAGGCTATTACCTTAGTCTTCTTTGAGTTCTAAGATCTAGAGAAAGTACTGTCATCTCCTTGGCTGTATTTGATCACACTATTCCTGTAATCACTTCAGAGCTGCTTGACCTAATGCCAACGAGAAATGATTCCTTCTCCACCAGTCCAACAGCTGTACATAATATAACAAATATATTTCAACCATGCTTCTGCTACTATCTGGGTTTTCTAGCAGCATTAAGAAGGAAAACAGTTTCTGGCACACACTAACTCCATAAGAGGGAAGCAAAAAACACTTCAGAGGCAAAATCCTTCCTTAAACCATTTATTGCACTCAAGGCATTTGAGAAAGGATTGATAAAGAGCCAAAACATGTCATGTCAGACAAAGTTGTCTTGGGTGCAATAAATGGTTTAAGGAAGGATTTTGCCTCTGAAGAGTTTTTTGCGTCCCTGTTAAGGAGTTTGTGTGTGCCAAAAACCTTTCTCCTCTCTGCTCTAGTACTTTCTGTGCATCACTTCCCAGTAAGCACTCATTCTGTTTTCTAGCTGCATTGACAAGTCTACCTTCAGAGTAGCGTGGAAGAAATACATTACCTTCTGCACCCTTCAAAATATAGACCCTCTGCTATATTTTGTTCCTCATGTTCTTGCAAATGATTAACAGCACCAACAATCAAACAATATATCTCAGGCATATGGTTCACCTTGTCCATCCATCCTGATACCACATGCTCTTACTTATCCTAGCAATGAAGGGTTAGTCAAGGTTTGAGAAAATCTACCCTCAACATTCCTCAAGGAAGCCTATGGATTACAACCTGTATTCTTCACAGGTGGGCCCTCTTAAAATATGGAGTTTCGGATCTTCTCTTGCTCTTAATGTTCCAACAGCCATGACATTAGTATTGCTTGGATTCCTAAGACATGGAAAGTTTGCCTCTTCTTCCTAACTTCAGTCCTGCAATTCACCTAACAAAGAACAGCCTCAAGAAAGCATCAGGAAATCACGTTACCTTTACTTTACAAAGATCAAAACTGACAGAAGTAATGAGGGGTCAAAACTGACAGGAGTAATAAGGGGTCCACATATCCTGTTTCGTAACAAACTCCGCTTGCTGTCCCATTCAAGTCCTCCTCTACCAACTACAAGCTATGGACTGGCATCCTTGTTCTACTCATCCTCTCCTGTGTACCGAAAACTGTTACACTATGACCACTTCCTGGTCTGTCCTTCATCTCGGAGTGTTGCTATCTTTCATTTTAATTTCATTTTTATTTTTTAGACTTGTAAGCAGGATGAGCAAACTGCCCGTTTTCCCCAACGACAAGTTACAAAACAAACTAAATATACAGAGTATAACACGCGTAAAAACATTAAAAAGAAATACAAATACATAAAAAACTAACAAAATATAACAGTCAGATATTTAACTTAAACATGTACAGATATCATTGTCCATCATCCAATATTTAAGTCTAGTTTTAAAAGACCACACTGTCATACTTTCTGTAATATCAACAGGTAGTACGTTAAAAAACAAAGGAGCCCTGTATAACATTGATCTCTGGCCAAATGCAGTACGAAACAAGGGAGTCTTATAAGTAAATTTTGTCTGTGATCTAGTACCACTGGAATTAAGGAATCTAGGAAACAACAGTGAAACTACAGGGGATATAAAGACAATTTTCACCTTAAACATCATAATACCCAGTTTATACAAAATTCTATTTTTAAGAGATAAACTATTAGAATGTTTAAACAATGAACAATGATGAGTTCGAAAAGGAGCATCAAGCATAAAACGTAACATGGAATTATACGTTACCTCAAGTTCACTAAGTAAACTACAGGAAAAAGAAGAAGAAATAATAATACCATAATCCAAAACACTCAACAGAAAACTATGGGCAAGTAAAAACCTAGATTCTTTGGTCAAAAACTGCTTAACTCTATAAAGTACACCTAATCTCTGATGAAGAGTTTTCTGAAGATTGTTCAAATGAGGTTGAAAAGTTAATTTTGAGTCGAGGACTATCCCTAAATATTTAAAACTATCAACTAATTCAATCACTTTTCCATCCAGTGTGACAATAGGATTAAAGTTATTAGACTCAATCTTATTTGCAAACAACATGAGTTTGGTTTTACTGGAATTAAGTACCATATAATTTGATAGCAACCATTTCTGGAGGGAATCAAAGTCAGACTGAACCCTAGCCAAAACATCATTGGGGTAGACCCAACAGTATAAATTACTGCATCATCAGCATAAAGTATTATTGATTAATGAAAGCAAATCGAAGGAACAGAATTCATATAAAATGAAAAAATCAGTGGGCCAAGAATTGATCCCTAAGGTACCACACATTTAATAGCACTAGGAGAAGAAATACTGTCACCTATTCTAGTACTGTGGGATCTGTTAGAAAGATAATTACTATACCAAGAAATAACCTTGTCTGAAAAACAAAAACTAGAAAGAATATCATTTAACAAACCACGTTCAACCAAATCAAAGGCCTTGGTGAGGTCCACAAAAAGCACCGCAACAGTTTGTCCTATATCAAGGGCAGCGTGAATGGCACCAGTGAACCCCACCAAGGCCATCTCAGTTTTATGATGTAGCTTAAAACCATGCTGGCAATCAGAAAGCAAATTATATTTTAATAAGTGCTCAAAGGTTTGATCCAAAACAACTAGTTCAAGAACGTTAGATAAAGGTGATAATAGAGAAATCGGACGATAGTTTGACAGTACTGCAGGGTCACCAGATTTCAGTGTAACCCTCAGGTGGCGCTATCCCAAGGGCTACTACCCCTGCCTGCTTAACCACTAACAGGTTGAGGGTCCTGGATCCAATGGCGGGTGTCTCCACCCAGAGGTCAGGGTTGGTACAGTCTGGAACGACTTGGTCACAGCCCTCTGGGTCACTGCAACCCCCCTTTCCTTCCACTAGTGACTCACAAACGTTTCCTACACCACCGTAGCAACAGGCACTTACCCCCAGGATTAGTTGATCAGTCTGGTTCTGGAGACCCCCTGTGAAATAAGATACAGTATCACAATAACTCCTGTACAGTATGGCTGCACAAACACGCAATTCAGACAGTATACTTTGCAAAACAACCAAATCTGATTTATTTAGGGGGGAAGTAACAAGGACGGGGGAAATCTAGTCGATTAGCTTAACACTCTACTATTTCAGAGCACTGTGCACAGGCCAACTCCCTATAAGTCCTTGTCACTGGGTACCCAGGCAGTAAGAGGCTAGCCTATTCGATACAGCTGGTTGGGGCCCTGAAGATGAAGACAAATGTTCACTACCCAAACTGATAATCTGGAGCTAGCAGGCTCAGTTCATGTGGCCAGAGGGAAGACACATCAACCCTGAACTCAATAACACATCTGACAGGGAGCTACCCTGATTTTGTACTCACGACTCCTGTAGATGGATCTCTCTCACACCACCTCAAGGCATAGGCCTGCGAGCCAAACACTTCTTCACACATTTATATGTAGGGCAGAGGGGTACCATACCGGGCAGCTGCTTTAATTCCCAATCGCATTCACTGCACGACCCGAGAAACGCAATGCAGCTTCACTTTTTCTGACAGACCGAGCACGATGAAGCAGATTCTCCAGTCCTCTACGGGGTGAGCCTGGTAGGTAGCTGCCACATAACAGCCTCCTCCGCCTGCACGCCACAACGGATTCCATCCGATTACCTCGGCGATCAAGCCGCCCGACTTCTGGCCTTCCACACGTGCTTCCCGCTCAAAAACTCACAGCACAGGAGCCCGGAGCTCCTTTCTCACTCACAGCCACAATGGTTCTGCCTCTCCAGCACAGTTCATGGCATTTCCCTTTAGCCCCAGCAGGTTCCGGTTGGCTAATTCCTTCTGTCAGTCACAGCATGCGCCCTCTATTGGAGCAAAAAGGCCCCAGGGTCCAAACTACACTTCCCAGAAGCTCCTGCCATACATTTCCCTTTAAGCAGGCTTCAGATGGAAATCCAGGTTCTGGTTGGCTCAAGCAGTCTCCATTTTAGGACTCCCTTGCCCCAATTGGCCCATCGCAGCAGTTCAGATCCAAAATGGAGGGGCTAGACACACAGAGTCCTAACTGCAATAAAGGCAGGTTAGACAAACTGCATTTTTCACTATTACTCTAGATGTTTTCCAGCAATAGTTACGTTCTTCAATTGGGCTCGCTCTGCACTCTTAGCGACTGCAGAAATGGAGCGAGTAGACAGCAGCTCAGGCGGGATTCGAGCATTAAGCACACAGACCCCCTATACAAACTAATTAAGCATACTAGCAGGCAGCTCTTAAAGAGACAGTACCAGAGGCTTAGTGCCCACAGTTAACATTACACCAAACACAGCCAGGCAGGGAGCACTTAGGCAAGCTGCGGGAAGATTTTTAGGAACCCCCATTTGTAGAGGGGTTACATCCTTCCTGGCCTGAAAAGAACTTGGTGTCTGTGTCAAGCAGTTACCCTCAAATCCTTTAAGGCAAACAGTTTAAACTTGCATCCCTTTCAAGCAAAAACAGCATATTAAGCCTTTGTTATATACACTTATACTGTATTACACAGCTTACTGTTGGTCATACAACATTACGCATACAGACAATTTTTTCTTTTTAAATCGGGTCAATACTTCCTGCACATGGAACCTGGATAAAAGGGGCCCTTTCCTTTCAGCTACCTGAGGGCTAGATGGGGCAGGGGCACCATACTCAGAGGGCAATACCAGCAGTCTGGAATTATTTCCCAGGCTTAGTTTGGGCAAAGAGCTTGGGGTCACATACACTCCCTTATGAACCACATTCAAAGGCAGATTCACAGGCTGGCCCAGGGACTTATAACTCAGTCTCACTACAGGCCGTACTTCTCGACCAGTCCGTCTAGGGGTCTCGGGCAAAATTTCTAAATGCTCGGACTCCACTCCAGCCTTACTTGGGGTTGCTGGGGAAACCTCTATGGGGGCAGGAGACCTAAAGTCCATGGTACCTTCGGTGCCGAGGCCCCCTACTTCTGAACTCACAATACCTGGCTCAGCCGGGGGAATTTCTGGTACTGGCAAGGAACTATCAGGGCACTCTAAATATTCTTCTTGCTCTGGCATATCACCAGCTGCCTCCCCCATGTCACTTCCTTCTTCTGAGAAGTCAGACAGTTCAGCCACTCCCAATGAACCCACATCTTCGGATTTAATGCCACTTAATTCACCTTCTGGGAGCATCGGCTCCAGAGACAAAGCTGGGGGCTCAGACAGTCCAGGAAGCCCAGCTTCATCCCCAGGGTTGATTAGGGGATTGCCCCTAAACAACTGACTCGGTTCATAAGATGGGTAGTACTCAGGATTACACTCACTGTCCTCAGACACAGACTGCCAATCAGATTCAGTGGAGAGGGCCCCTTTTGCTCAATTTCTGGGGAATCAGTCTGTCTTAGTCTTTTCTTGCCAGTGGCTTTAGTCACGGGCCCAGAGGGGGTGGTGTTTGGTGGATCAGCCTCTATCAGGATCTGTCTGATTGGCAGCAGATTATTTCTGTGTATAGTTTTCACATCTTTCGATTTGTTCTTGGGTCATACTTTGTATACGGGTAAATCTTCCAGTTTTCCTACAACTATATGGGGGAGGTGATGCCATCTGTCAGCAATCTTATGCTTGCCATGCAGCCCCAGATTTCTCAGTAACACTCGATCCCCTTCTCTAAGCTCCATTGCTTTCACTTTTTTGTCATACCTTTCTTTATTAGCTAGATTTCATTTAGCAGCCATGGTCTGGGCTAGTTGGTAGGCATGGTTTAATTGGGCCTTCAGTTTCTGCACATACTGTAGATGAGTAGCTGCTTGAACGGCATCAGGAGAAACTCCGAAACAAACATCTACTGGCAATCTAGCCTCTCTTCCAAACATCAGTCTATACCTGGGAAAACCCAGTGGCATCACTTTTGGTGCAGTTGTAAGCATGTACCAGGGAGCTGATCTACTGGCTCCATCTAGGCTTGTCTTTAGGTTGCAAGGTGCCCCACATGTCCAGCAATGTGCGGTTAAACCGTTCAGGCTGGGGATCTCCCTGAGAATGATAAAGAGTAGTTCTTGACTTTTGTACTCCCCACAAGGATAGCATTTCTTTAATCAAGCGGCTCTCAAAATCTCTCCCTTGATCGGAATGGATTCTTTGAGGGGCCCCATAGTGAACAAAGAAATTTTCAATAAGTACTTTAGCCACCGTGGTTGCTTTCTGGTCTTTAGTGGGGAAAGTTTGAGCATAACGAGTGAAGTGATCAGTAACTACCAATATATTACTGATGTTTCTTTGATCTGGTTCTAGACTTAGGAAATCAATACAGACCAACTCCTTAGGGGCGCTAGTAGTGATGTTAACCAGAGGGGCAGCCCTCTGGGGCAGTGTCTTTCTCTGTAGACATGGGCTACAAGTCTTGATACGGTGTTCCACATCAGCACCCATTTTGGGCCAATAGAACTGGGACCTCACTAAGTCAAGGGTTCTGTCTATGCCGAGGTGTCTCGTGATTATGCAGGGACCGCAACAACAATTCTGGAAAAGCAGTGGGCAGCACCAGTTGTTGTTTGTTTACTCGCCCCCCTTGGTCGACTGTCTCTCTGTATAATAGTCCGTTGATCAGTTTTAATTTGGGACCTTCTTTGTATAACAGGGCAGTTCTCAAATCAGGGGAATGCAGTTTGGACACATCCTTCCCCGCATGCAGAGCCTCCACAGCAGTTTTTTTTAATGGGGTCTCAGGATTGAGCCAGCCGAAGACTCTCATTATTGAATTGGGGAAATACATCAGTATTCAATGCAGAAAAATGACAATAAGCAGCAGGTATACAGTTCTCAGAGGGTCCCAAACAATCTACCATGCAGTCCACAGCATCAGGGGATACCTGTTCCTCCTTGTCAGATTTTTGGCAAAGTGCTCGAATATCAGTTCCAATAATCTGACCCAGTTATTCCGGGAAACAGGCCTCCGAGAGAGAGAGAGCATCAGCATCTATGTGGTTCAGGCCTGCTCTGTATTCAACCTCATAGTCGTAGGTAGATAAAGCAGAGAGCCACCTATGGCCAGTGGCATCCAACTTAGCTGAGGTCTGCATATAGGTCAAAGGATTATTGTCAGTTTTTACTAATATCTTAGCACCGTATAAATACTCATGAAATTGATCAACAATGGCCCACTTCAAGGCCAGGAACTCTAACTTATGCACTGGATAGTTCTTTTCTGCGGGGGTCAGGCTCCTGCTAGCAAAGGCTATGGGTCTTAGGCCATTAGTGTGCTCTTGGTATAACACAGCCCCCAATCATTGTAGACTGGCATTAGTATGAAGAACATACGGTTTGGCCAGGTCAGCATAGGCCAACACTGGGGCATGGGTAAGTTGATATATGATGTCATGGAAAGCCGCCTCACAATCAGAAGTCCAGCGGGTCCCAAATATATCATTTGGGCTAAAATATTTTTTCTCGGTCTCAGGGATCACCACTTTCTTATACTTTTTGTGGGTTGGAGGGTACTCTTGAGTAAGGTTAAGTAGAGGGCGGATCACTCGAGAATAGTCCTTGATAAAACGTCTATAATAACCACAGAAGCCCAGGAACCTCTGAAGCTCTTTCAGATTCCTTGGCTGAGGCCAGATAGTTAAAGCCTCCACTTTATTGGGGTCAATCTCTATGCCCTTGGTGGATACTATGTGTCCCACATATTTCACAGATGTTTGAAAGAACTGACACTTATCTATAAAAAATGTGAGGCCAAAGTCTGCCAATCGGTCCAGTACCTTGAACAACCTGCTTTCATGTCCTTCCAAGGAGCTGCCGAACACTATGACATCATCCAGGAATGCTAAGCACTCCAGCAAGTTCATATCCCCCACTGCACGCTCCATCAAGTGCTGGAAAGTGGCAGGGGCACTGGAAATCCCCTGAGGCATCCTCATAAACTCATAAAAACCGAGTGGGCATATAAAAGCAGTTTTTTCGCGGTCCTTGGGGGCCATCGGGATCTGATAGTACCCACTGCGACGATCCAGTGCTGAGAACCACTTGCTACCATTTAGACAATCCAATGTGTCCTAAATGTGTGGCATGGTATACTGGTCGGGTATAGTTCGCCTGTTCAAAGTACGATAATCCACACATATCCTGACAGTTCCATTCTTCTTCCTTACCAGCACAATAGGGGAGGCATAGGGGCTTCTAGATTCTTGTATCACCCCAGCTGCCAGCATCTCCTGCAGGTGACATCTCACATCATCTATATCAGCAGGGGACAAGCGCCGAGAGTGCTCTCGGAATGGTCTTTCATCCTGTAGCTGGATGTGGTGCTCATCTCTTTGTACACATTCTACATCCCACTCCTTCAGGGAAAACACCTGTTCTCTCTGTGCAAGCCATTCACTAATCCTTTTCTTCCATTCTGCTGGCAGCGGGGAGTCACCAAAATCAAACAGATCGGGGTCAACCGATCACCCTTCCCTTAATTCCTGTTGCTGAGCAGAACAGCAGTGTCCACACAGTGCACCGTAGCTAGAGTGCAGTCTCGCTTTACTCGAATCTCTCGATCAGATACATTGTGGACTTGAACCATTACCCTTCTGACAAAAGCATGAGCTCAGGTGGGTAAAATACTGGGTTTGACCAGCAGTCCTTCTGGCAATTTTCCATCGCCTGGTGCATCCAGCATCAATATTTTATTCTTAACATCCTTTCTAATCTGGACCTCCCCTTGTAGAACACACTGTGCATTTGGTGCTAGCAGCAAAGACTCTGGATCCTTCTTCCAGACAACACCCACCGGATGCTCGGGTTCCACTTGGCTAGCCTTTCTCTAGGTCTCATAGGCCTTTTGAATTAAAGCCAGAATTCGGAGAACTCACCCAGTCTTGGACCTCTGTTTTTCAGAACATAGCTGCGCTAAGCGACCAAACATATGAGCATTGGTTCCGATCAACAAGGGCACCCCATCATACAGTTCAGTGGGGGGACACACTAATGCCAGAGTCTCCACTTGTTCGGCCACCCCAGCCACAGAAGTAGGAAAAGACAGCCAGATAAGGCCTACCCCTATGCTGGTTATATCCTTATCACTTAGTCCCCAAACGTGTAGTCCATCTAAAGGCTGCAGGGGCACATCAGGCAAATATTTCTGATACCAGTCCTGAAACATGATGGTCACTTGGGAACCACTGTCCAACACAGCCCTGGTGGACACCCCATTCACTTTCACTGTGGTTTCCATTGAGGGACCCACTACTTCAGACCATTCAGGGGGCATTGTCTGGGAGGTTGCTTGGGCATTGGCCCGGGTGGCAAAACTCTTTCGAGGGGGCCCTCCTTGGGGTCTGGCACAGGCCTTGTGGTGCCAGGCGACTAGCTTGCTGGTGACCCTCCTTAGGTTCTCTGGCAACTGGCACTCAGTCTGAAAATGTCCATCTTCCCCACAGTGGTAACAGAACTTAGTATCCCGGGGGTCTTTGGTGGGAGGGGAGATATCTCACCTGCTGGGAGGCTTCAGGGGTTCTAGTGTGCTCTTCTGCACCAGGTCGTTTGCTCCGAGATAACTCAGGCTCCCCAATTCTAGAGGGGTTGGCAGCAGTCTGTTTCAACTCTCTCACTATCTCCCATAAATCTCTAATCTTAGCCCTCAAATTGCTCTCCACTTGGGGATCAGAAGAAACAGCATGCATTCCTACCCCACCGTGGGTCTCAGGAGACGTGGGGAACAAGTCTGACTCGCAATAAGTCTCTGTCACCCCCCTTGGTCAATCCTGTCGATGGATGGGTCTCATCTGGTTCACTAGATTCAGGGGTCTGGCACAGATTCACAACCCCTGCACAGGGTTCCCACCCCTCTTCATCGGTTTCAACCTCACAAATTTCTCTCATCAATTGGCAATACTCAGGAGAGGCAGCCCGTCGGTCATGCATTTTAAGCTTCAACAATATCACGCTGGAAAACCTGGCGGACTTCAAAATATGGTCCAGGTGGACCTGATTCAATGCTTGGGCAGTTACTCCCCCTTTTCGGTGAGCCTTTTGCAGTGCCCTTTCCATTCTGGTAACAAAGGCAGACAGTTTCTTATTTCTCCACTGTTTAGCTGACTTAAACTTCCATTACAGGTCTTCCCCTGTTTCTGTACTACCAAACACCCCCTCTAAGGTGGAAAGTTACTGTACTGCAGTGGCTTCGGGACTAGTAGCCTGCAAAAAATGAATAGCTTCCAAAGTGGGACCCCTCAGGCTCTCCATCAGTCTCTTTCATTTCTCTCCCTCGGAGCACTGCCACTCTTGGACTAGGGGGGTAGCATAGTTCATCCAAGTCTCCAAGTCCTCTTCCCCCAAGGGCACAGGCACAGTACCAGAAAAAAGTTTTAATCTCTGATATGAGTCCAACTGTATGAAGAGAACAACTGTAGGAGGTGAAGCCAGGATGGAGCTCTTGGATGACCCGGGGGATGTACCTGGGGACGGCTGGGGGGTAGGATCACTTGAGAGATCTAACACCTGTAGCAATTCCCGGGCAGTCCTCCCCTCTGCAACCAACAGTTTAAGCAATTTATCTTTAAAGCTGTTAGTCTTAGGGGATTCCCCCAGGGTGGTCAAACCACTTACGGCATGAATGACCCTCCTTCCCTTTTGAGCACCTTCTGGGAAAATCACTGGGGGCATTCTCTCAGGGTCTATGATAATGCTGCATAAAAGCAGCACCTGCAGGGTTTGGTCGAGTAGGTCGGCGATTCGACCCTTCACCTCCACCTTGCCCAAACATTTAACACACTCAACCGCAGAAATAAGGTCAGCGTTTTTTATTCCCAAAGGGACATCCAATAGTAACACAGTTTTCTGGGAATCCAAATCTTCAGCTTCACTCCACCCCATCAGCTTATGCACCATCATCTTAACAGGGTCTAGTTTGAGTTTGGGCCTGAGATCCCCCTCCAGTTTTTCCTTTAGTTTGGCCATGGTGGGGTACATTGTCTGTTTGGCCACTAGAGGACGCTAATCCCAGTGGTGCCTCCAAAATGTAACCCCCAAGTGGCGCTATCCCAAGGGCTACTACCGCTGCCTGCTTAACCACTAACAGGTTGAGGGGCCTGGATCCAATGGCGGGTGCCTCCACCCAGAGGTCAGGGTTGGTACAGTTGGGAACGACTTGGTCACAGCCCTCTGGGTCACTGCAACCCTCCTTTCCTTCCACTAGTGACTCACAAACGTTTCCCACACCACCATAGCAACAGGCACTTACCCCCAGGATTAGTTGATCAGCCTGGTTCTGGAGACCCCCTGTTAAATAAGATGCAGTAACACAATAACTCCTGTACAGTATGGTTGCACAAATACGCAGTTCAGACAGCATACTTTGCAAAACAACCAAATCTGATTTATTTAGGGGGAGAATAACAAGGACGGGGGAAATCTAGTTGATTAGCTTAACACTCTACTATTTCAGAGCACTGTGCATAGGCCAACTCCCTACAAGTCCTTGTCACTGGGTACCCAGGCAATAAGAGGCTAGCCTATTTGTACAGCTGGTTGGGGCCCTGAAGGTGAAGACAAAGGTTCACTACCCAAACTGATAATCTGGAGCCAGCAGGCTCAGTTCATGTGGCCAGAGGGCAGACACATCAACCCTGAACTCAATAACACATCTGACAGGGAGCTACCCTGATTTTGTACTCACGACTCCTGTAGATGGATCTCTCTCACACCACCTCAAGGCATAGGCCTGCGAGCCAAACACTTCTTCACACATTTATATGTAGGGCAGAGGGATACCATACCGGGCAGCTGCTTTAATTCCCGATCGCATTCACTGCACGACCCGAGAAACGCAACGCAGCTTCACTTTTCCTGACAGACCGAGCGCGATGAAGCAGATTCTTCAGTCCTCTACAGGGTGAGCCTGGTAGGTAGCTGCCACATAACAGCCTCCTCCACCTGCACGCCACAACGGATTCAGTCTGATTACCTCGGCGATCAAGCCGCCTGACTTCTGGCCTTCCACACGCACTTCCTGCATGAAAACTCACAGAGCGGGAGCCCGGAGCTCCTTCCTCACTCACGGCCACAACGGTTCTGCCTCTCCAGCACAGTTCATGGCATTTCCCTTTAGCCCCAGCAGGTTCCGGTTGGCTAATTCCTTCTGTCAGTCACAGCATGTGCCCTCTATTGGAGCAAAAAGGCACCAGGGTCCAAACTACACTTCCCAGAAGCTCCTGCCATACATTTCCCTTTAGGCAGGCTCCAGGTGGGGAGTCCAAGTTCTGATTGGCTCAGGCAGTCTCAATTTTAGGACTCACTTGACCCAATTGGCCCATCGCAGCAGTTCGGGTCCAGAGTGGAGGGGCTAGACACACAGAGTCCTAGCTGCAATAAAGACAGGTTAGACAAACTGCATTTTTCACTATTACTCTAGATGTTTTCCAACAACAGTTACGTTTTTCAATTGGGCTCCCTCTGAGCTCTTAGCGACTGCAGAAATGGAGTGAGTAGACAGCAGCTCGGGCTGGATTCGAGCATTAAGCACACAACGCCCCTATACAAACTAATTAAACATGCTAGCAGGCAGCTGTTAGAGACAGTACCAGAGGCTTAGTGCCCACAGTTAAGCGGCATTACGCCAAACACCAGCCAGGCAGGGAGCACTTAGGCAAGCTCCGGGAAGGTTTTTAGGAACCCCCATTTGTAGGGGGGTTACATCATGATAGGGGTAACTATGGCTGTCTTCCAAAGATTAGGAAAGACCCCATAAGACATAGAAAAATTAAATAAAACTGAAAGAGGATAAGAGAAGGAATTTATCCCTAACTTAATAATTTGAAAATCTATTCCATCACATAAATTATAAGGCCGTCAATCCATTTTTTCTACATATTCTTGAATCAATTCTGGAGTTACCTGATTAAAGTGAAATTCAGAAGGAGCTATCCCGTATACTAGTTTACAATTATCGGAAAAAACCTGATGTGATGCCTGATGCTCAAGGTGGTCTCTTTGCAAAAAGTTTCCATAGAAATGAATTCTATAATTATCCAGATTGCCAAAACACTTATTAAAAGCTTCAGAAACAGATAAATTATAATTAATCACACCTGTCTTGTCTGGGTCTCGAGTCCTCGCCTGTTTTCCAGTCAGACATTCACGACTGCATAGCCATCTCTGCTTCAGGAGAACATACGGTACCAGCTCACGTCACTAAGATCACAGTTCACAGCTGGTCTGGTGGTGCTGGAGGTTGAGGCACTGGTCACTACACCTCACGCCACGCTGGTGACCCAGATTCGGGAACTAGCCCAGGCTGCCAGAGGTCAGTGGGGGGAGAGAGTATCGAGCATCCAGAGGACTGCTCTCCTCTCTCGGGGGGAGGCTTGTCGTCCCGCTCATTGACTGCCCTCTGGCAGTGGCTGGAGGACAGTACAGGTCAGGAGGCTAGATCTGATGTCCTTACGTTGGTAGGGGAGGGGGGATGAGGAAAAACTAGCTTAGCAGGCTCGATGATGGTCTGCCACTCCCAGGGGCCATCCCTGGATTCTGGATTAGGTTTCCAGGGGGAAGGAAAAGCCAGCAACCTCATTCCTGGCCACCCCCGTGGGGGCAGTCTGTGGGGGAACTACCGGGGATCAGTAAGTATGGGAGCAGCAGAACTGGAGAGAGAGAGAGAGTCATTCCGTCAGGAGGACCGAAGCCGCCTGCCAGGGCTCTGGAGGATAAAAACCTGTATGAAAAAAAAAATAAAGATCACGGTTCACTCATATCATCCTGCTTGAAACCTAGACATCCAAAAATTAAACTCCGCCAGGCTTATCAACAGCTAGCCTCGTAATTATTAGAAGCCTGGTAGTAAGGATAACCCAGTAACCTTGGTTCCCCAGAGGTTCCCCCACAGGGTGTTTTTTTTTTTTTCTCCTCCACGCTATTGGGTCTGTTCTGTGAGTTGGAGGAGGTGGGTTCTGTTACATCGCACTTTAATCCTTGGCTCTTTTACATACCAATTTCCTTTAGCCTTGAGAAACTTCTGGCACCTCTGCTGAGGGTGGAAATCCAGAGGAAAGAGATCAGCCAAAGTAACGTCGCACAAGCACCTACATAACTGGCAGCCATACACTGAATTGAAAGATTTAACCTGTAGTTCAGTGGGTGACTGATAGACTCCACCCCCTGCCCTACATAAGCCATACACTCGCACACCTCCTCTGCCTAATGTTTTTCACAACCACCTCCCACCCCTCCTCCTTCTGTGGTGCTCTGCCTCTAGTGTAGCTCTTTTAGTCACCAACTTCTTTCATCCTTGAGAAACATCTCCTGGCACCTCTACTGAGGGTGGAAATCCAGAGGAAAGAGACAAGCCGAAGTAATATTCAGAGTAATTTTGCACAGGCACTTACGTAACTGGATGCCACACACTGAAATGTAATATTTCAGTGTTTTTAAGGGAAGAAAACACAGGGCCTATAGACTGACATCTCACGATGTCCAAGGGTTCATTTTATACTGCTGTAGTGTTATCAAGATCTCATTTGGTATTCAAGGGGACTTGTAGTAATGGTTTACCAGAAAGGTAATTTTTGTTCATGTTGTTAGAAAGTAGTGTTCCAGATTCCACTCTGGTGATAAGAATGGGATATAATTGTATACTAGTGTAACCCCCCTGCAAATGGGGGTTCCCAAAAGACTTCCAGGAGCTTGCTTGAGTGCTCCAAGCCTGAATGGTGTTTGGCATTTAAGCCACTTATCAGTGAGTGTTTTTAGAACCTCTGGTACTGTCTCTTTAAGAGCTGTCTGCTTGCAGACATAATTAGTTTGTATGGGGGACTGTGTGCTTCTCTGAGTACCACTCGAGCTGCTGCCAATTCACTTCATTTTTGCAGTCACTAGAGTGCAAAGGGAACCTATCTGAAAGATGTAACTGTTTGCCAGAAATTATTTAGAGTAATAATGAAATTACAGTTTGTCTAACCTGCTTTCTTTGCAGTCAGAACTGTGTCTGCTAGTTCCCCATTCTAGTTTTGAACTGCTGAACTGGACCAATCAGTGTGGGGTAAGCTAGCTCTAAATGGTGCCTTGGACGAATCAGAACTTGACTCATAATCTGAGCCAGCCACAAGAGAATTGTATGGGCAGTGACTCTGGGAGATGTAGTTTAGACTTCAGTGCCTTTTGGACCAACAGCAGCAGTCTATTGTGAGTGACAGCCAATCCAGTCAAGAACTGGGAGGAACTCAAAGGAAGTGCCCGGTTTGTCAGTTGGAGGTCAGTTGAGCTTTGGCAGGAAGAAGGAAGAAGCCCTGTGCTTTTCAGTGTGCAGTTTTAGTCAAAAACGGTGTAAGGCCCAGAGTTCCGGTCTGCAGCTTGTTAGACTGAATCTGTCCTGTGAAAAGAATCAAAGGATCTCTGAAGAGTAGAAAACAGGCTCACCCTGTAGAAGACTGGAAGAATTGCTGAAAATTGCACTCGGTCTGTCAGGAACTGAATCTGCTGTGTGTTCTCCCGGTATTGTGCAGTAATTGCGATCGGATACAGATGCAGCCTGCCTGGTATAGTGCTTTCTTTGTATGGATGTGTGAAGAGGTTTGTGTACCTCAAGTGAGCCCTGCTGACATTGAAGGACCCTATCTTGTTTGGAGGTCGTGAGTACTAATTCAGGGTCGCTCCCTGTTGAATTGCCACATTAAATCCAAATGGAATTACTGTACTGCTGACTGTTTAATTCTCCTTTTCTCGTGTGAAAGGGCCCCACCAGCTGCCACGGTTTGGACTAGCCACCAGGGCTTGGGTACCTAGGACAGTAACTGATAGGGATAGGCCTGTGCACAGAGCCATAGGTAGATTATTAGAGGATAAGCTAATTAACCTGATTTCCCTGTCCTTGTTATATCCCCAAATAAATCAGAGCTGCTTGTTTCAGCAAAGTTATACTGCTTGAGGTATTTGTCTATGTTAAAGTACTTACTGTGATTGTTGCACTGTATCTCATTTCACAGGAGGTCCCAGTGCCGGAACCAGACCTGGGGGTAAGTGTATACTGTGAAGGTAATTTGATATATTGTGGGCCACTAGTGGGAAGAAGGGTTGCAGTGTCCCAGAGGGCTGTGACCAAGTTAGTTTAACTATTGCAAACCCTGACCTCTGGGTGGAGGCACCCGCCATTGATCCAGGCCCTCAACCTGTTAGTGGCAAATCAGGCAGGGGTAGTAGCCCCTGGGATAGCGCCATTTAGGGTTACATCTTGGAGGCTCACCGCTGGATTGTGTGTCCTCTAGTGGCCATATTATTTACAAACCACTGTTAAGAAAAAATGGGTACCCCGACAGAAGTGGCTGTGCACCCGGCTGGTGGAGGTGTACTGGGAGGAGATCGACCCCAAAAATGTCTATGCTTATCCTGGACATCCCCCTGGGTATCAATACGGACACTGTGCAGGAGTACTTTCCAAGGTGGAAGGTTTACAAAACCCTGTGGTGGTGGGTCGGCATGCTAATCTGCTCACCCAGCACTTTCCTGGCCCTAGTAGAGTTTAAGGATCCCAGATAGCTCCAAAGTGCCACAGACCATTACCCCAGAGGAGCCCTCACTGCTTGAGAGTGATAACTAAGGACAGTAAAGACCCGGGGAATCAGCCCCCACCACTAATCTGAAACTTTTGAGGAGAAATTTGCTGAATGGTTGCTGGGAGAGGGAAAACTGTGGAGGACTTGAAGAAACTATTCTTGCCACCTGGGGTGTTCCTCCCAACACCCTCTCCTGCTCCAGTGCCCTGTAATGGTGGCTGAACCAATGCAGACTCCTATTTCTGCACCTGCCATTAGTCACGACTTACCAAGGGTTGAGGATCTTCTCTGCACCTCCCCACCCCCAAGGGAGGATGACTGGGAGACCTGGATAGATCTATGTTGCCCCTCAAGTGCTAGAATGGCAATGCTCGGAAGGCTAAAAGCAAAGAGGGTTAGTGAGAGCCTCCGAGGTCCCGTGCCTGGCTACCATCCGTGCTAAGCAGGGCCAGTAACCCTGAAGTGACTGCACAGGCCTATCTTGAGGCCTTGGAGAATGTGTATGGGAGCCCAGATTCTGATGAGGACCTATGGTGGAGAGTAAGAAATGCACAACAGTACCAAGGGGAGTTGTCTGTGTATGTCTCTCGGCTGGAAAAATTGTTGCAAGAATGCCTCAGAAAGGGTAGTTTGCCAGCGATTGAACTGGACCAACCAGACTGGACAGAATCTTAAGTCTGCCCCTTCTCAGAACTGCTGTTGCTTCAGTTACGCCTTGCAACCTGACTAGAATCCCACCCTCCTATGATGAGTTAATGAGAGAAATTCAGGAGTTGAGAAAAGGCGACCCCTCGGAGGTACCTGCACCAACAGCTGTGGCTACGACTCCGAGTAGAGATTGAGGGTGACCCATCAAGTGAAGTTCAGGGGCAGAGGTTGACAGTCAATGAGTGCTCTGACAAGGAAAAAGATATGCCACAATGGGGCTAACTATGTAGAGAGAGATCCGGGAATTCAAAACAGTCCTTTATGAAGGCCACGCCTGGCACGCTGGGCCCTGGCCTATATCCGACTGCATCTGCTATGGGGGTGGGGTACCCACCCATGTATCTCCCTGTTGATAACAGCTCCAAACCAATTCCTTGACCATGGAAGTGGAGAAACTGACGTAGATGTCTCCAAATGCTTATCACGCCGCAGACAGAGATGGCACCCAGGTTTCCAGTTAGTAATACCCCCGCCCTGGCTCCCAGCGCCTCGGCCAGCTCAAACTCCAGAAAGTATGTTTTGCTATAATTGTGGGAAAGATGGGCACATGAAAGGGAATGCCAGTCCCCAAAAGACACTGACAAAGTTGCATATAGGCTACAAGAGAGCTTCGAGAAGAAATCAGTGGTTAAGAGGTGCACGACATGATCCCAGTGAGGGCACCAAAATGCTAATTCACGCCCTTTGTGGCAAGGTCAGTTGCCCAGGCCCCCACTACCGCCTCTCAGACTGGTCCAGAATAGTGGGTCCCTCCATGGAGACCACTGTAAAGGTGAATGGAGTGTCTACAAGAGCTGTATTAGACAGTGGCTCCCAATGACAATTATGTTCCAGGATTGGTATCAGAAGCATTTGTCAGACGACCCTTACAACCATTAGAAGGACTGCATGTATGGGGTTAAGTGAGAAGGCTCACCTCATTCCGGGTATATCCGAATTTGCTGTCTTTCCCCACTGCGGGCTGGAGTGGTCAACAAGTAGAGACCTTAGCCTTAGTGTGTCCCCCACTGACTGTATGGATGGTGTCCCTTTGTTGATTGGAACAAATGCTCATATGTTCGAAGGCTGGCACAGTTGTGTTATGAAAACAGGGTCAAAGACTAGTAGAGCTTTAAGAGTTCCGCTTTAATTAAGAAGGCCTATGAGGCACAAGAGATGCTGAAAAACAGAACCAGAGGAACCGGGTCGGAATTGTATGGAAGAAGGATCCTGAGTCTCTGATCCTGGCGCCAAATACCCAGTGTACCTTACAGGGAGGTCCGATCAGAAAGGATGTTAAGAATAAAATATTAATGTTGGATGCACCAGGCGATGGAAAATTGCCAGAGGGACTGCTGGTCAAGCCTTAGTATTTTGCCCGCTAGAGCCCATGCTTATGCCAGAAGGGTAATGGTCCAAGTTCATAATGTGTCTGAAAGAGACATTCGAGATAAACAGAGGTTGCATCCTGGCTAATGTGCATTGTGCAGACACTGCAGTGCTACCCAGCAGCAAGAGTTCAAGGAAGAATGACAGAGTAACGCCTGACTTGTTTGATTCGGGCACTCCCCGCTACCCAGCTGAATGGAAAGTGAGGATCAGTGAGAAGCTTGCCCAGAGAGACCAGGTGTTTTCTTTAAAGGAATGGGATGTAGGATGCGCAAGGGAGCTGAGCACAATATCTGCGCATGACGTAAGACCATTTCGTGAGAGGTCTCACGCCTGGCACCTGCTGGACATAGATGATGTGAGACGGCATCTGCAAGAGATGTTAGCTGCTGGTGTAATACAAGAATCCAGAAGCCCTTATGCTTCCCCATTGTGGTAGTGAGGAAAAGAATGGAACAGTGGGATGTGTGTGGATTATCGCACCTTAAACCGCGGACTATCCCTGATCAGTACACAATGCCCGCATTCAGGATGCTTTGGACTGCCTAAGCGGGAGCAAGTGGTTCTCTGTGCTGGATCTCCGCAGTGGGTACTACCAGATCCCGATGGCCCCAGAGGACCGTGGAGAAGACGGCCTTTATCTGTCCGCTTGGCTTCTATGAATTCATGAGGATGCCTCAAGGGATTTCTCAGGTGCCCCAGCCACTTTTCAACGATTGATGGAGCATGCAGTGGGGGACATGAACTTACTAGAGTGCCTGGTATACCTAGATGATGTTATTGTGTTTGGCAGCTCACTGGAGGAACATGAGAGCAGATTATTTAAGGTATTGGACCGACTGGAGGACTTTGGCCTTAAACTGTCCATTGATAAGTAGTCAATTTTTTCAAACATCAGTAAAGTATGTGGGACACATAGTATCCACCGAGGGAATAGAGACCGCACCTAAGTAAAGTTGAGGCTTTGACCACCTGGCCACAGCCCAAAATCTAAAAGAACCTGCAAAGATTCCTGGGATTCTGTGGTTATTATCGGCGCTCATCAAGGACTATTCAAGAGTGATCCGCCTTTACTTAACCTTACTCAAGGGTATCCCCAACCCACAAAAATACCAAAAGTCAACGTCCCTCAAGACTGAAAGAGTGTATTTTCATCCGAGTGAAGTATTTGGGGTCCGCTGGACTCCTGATTGTGAGACTGCTTTTCATGAGATCATATATCAACTTACCCATGCTCCAGTGCTGGCCTATGCCGATCCAAGAAAACCTTACGTCCTGCACACTGATGCTAGCTTGCAAGGGTTGGGGGCTGTGTTGTACCAAGAGCACGAATGGCCTGAGACCAGTGGCCTTTGCCAGTAGAAGCCTGACCCCATCCGAAAAGAACTATCCTGTACATAAGTTAGAGTTCCTAGCTTTGAAGTGGGCTATTGTTGACCAATTCCATGAGTACTGTGATGGGGCTAAAATACTAGTAAAACTGACAATAATCCTTTGACCTATGTGCAGACCTCAGCTGTTGGATGCCACTGGCCATAGGTGGCTTTCTGCATTATCTACATATGACTATGCTCTCGAATACCGAGCAGGTCTGAACCACATAGATGCTGATGCTCTCTCCCGGGCCTGTTCCCCAGAATGACTGGGTCCGATTGGCAGAACCTGACATTCGGCACTCTGCCGGAAGTTTGACAGGGAGGAACAAATGTCCACGGACGCAGTGGACTGCATGGTGGATTGCTTGGGAGCCTCTGAGAATTGCATACCTGCTGCTTATTGCCACTTTTCTGCAATAGACATTGGTGCACTGCCTCAGCTGGACAATGACAGTATTCAAGGGCTCAACCCGCGATCCCATGATCAAAGCAGCTTTAGAAGCCCTCTATGCAGGAAAAGATGTGTCCAAATTACGCCCACTGATTTGAGAACTGCATGTTATACAAAGAAGGTCCTAAGTTGAAACTGATCAATAAACTGTTATACAGAGAAACAGTAGACAGAGGGGACAAGTAGACAAACAACAACTAGTGCTGCCCACTGCCTTCTGAGACTCAGTACTGAGGTCCTTGCACAACCACATGGGGCACCTTGGTATAGACAGAACACTTGACTTGGTGAGATCCAGATTCTATTGGCCTAAGATGGGGGGTGATGTGGAGCAACACATTCGAACTTGTAGTCGCTAGCTTACAGAGGAAAGCTTTGTCCCCAGAGGGCTGCCCCTTGTTAACATCACCACCAGTGCACCCATGGAGCTGGTCTGTATTGATTTTCTGAGTTTGGAGTCAGATCAAAGAAATATCAGTAATGTGCTGGTGGTCACTGACCATTTCACGAGATATGCCCAAGCTTTCCCACCAAAGACCAGAAAGCATCCACTGTGGCCAAAGTACTTGTAGAAAACTTTTTTGTTCACTATGGGGCCCCACAAAGAATCCATTCTGATCAAGGGAGAGACTTTGAGAGTCGTCTGATCAAAGAGATGCTTTCTCTGTGGGGAGTGCGAAGTCCAGAACCACTCCTTACCACCCAGGGGACCCACAGCCTGAACGCTTTCAACCGCAGACTTTGCTAGATATGCTAGGCACCCTGCACCCAAAGGACAAGCCTAGATGGAGCCAACAAATTAGCACCCTGGTACATGCTTATAACTGCACCAAAGTGATGCCACTGGATTCTCCCCACCGCCTGATGTTTGGAAGAGAAGCTCACTACCAGTAGATGTGTGTTTTGGGGTCTCTCCTGATGGGGTTCAAGCTGACAACTATTTACAGTATGTGCAAAAGTTAAAGGCCCAGCTTAACTCATGCGTACCAACTGGCTCAAACCATGGCTGCCAAAAGAAATCTGGCCAACAAAGAAAGGTATGATAAAAGGTGAAAGCACAGGAACTCCAGGAGGGAGATCGGTATTGCTAAGAAATCTGGGACTGCATGGCAAGCACAAGATTGCTGACAGATGGCACCATCTCCTCACATTGTAGTGGGCAAACCAGATGATCTGCCAGTGTACAAAGTAAGGCCTGAGAATAATTCAAAAGATGTAAAAACAATGCATAGAAATCATTTACTGCCCATTGGACAAATCTTAATTGAGTCTGAGGCCCCAGAAGATGCCCCTCTGGACCAGTGACTAGAGCTGCTGCTAAGAAAGATCAAGAAAGTCTGCACCTACAGAAGGAAAGTTAAAGTGTTCCCTCCACAAGTCCCAGTTGAGCATGACTGTCAGTCCATATCGGAAGAAAGTGAGAGTGACTTTGAATACTATCCTTCCTTACTAACTGAGTCAATTGTTCGGGCAATCCCTAGTCAATACTGGAGACAAAGCTGGGCCTTCTGGACTGTCTAAGCCCCAGCTTCATCCCTGGAGCCATTGCTCCCAGAAAGTGAAGTGCAAAGCATCAGATCAGATGAAATGGAATCATTGTGCATGGTTGAACTGTTTGAGTTTTCAGGGAGGAAATGATAGATTGGGGCAGACTGGTGATACACCAACAAGAAGAGTATTTTGAGTGCCCTGACAGTCCACTGCCAGTGTCCGAAAGCTCTCCATGCGAGCCAAATGTTGTGGACTCAGAAACTGTAACTCCTGGAGCTGAAAGTGCCCCAAGTTCTAGCCTCTCTACCCCATGGAGACTCCTGACAAGTGAGGACAATGCTGAAATGAGGCTCAGAGTGCAGAGACTGTAACAGTTCCCCTAGAAAGACTGGTCGAGCTGTAAAGCCTGTGGTGCACCTCAGTTATGATTCCCTTGGGAGGCCTGTGGATTTGCCTCTCAATGTTGTCCATAAAGGAGTGTATGTGTCCCCGAGCTCATTGCCCAAACTGAGCATCAGTGCTAACTCCAAGTTACTTGTGTTGCCTTCATATGGTGCCCTTGCCCCGTCCAGCCCCAAGGTAACTGATAGGGAAGGGCCCCTCTCTTCAGGTTTCATGTACAAGAGGTAATAACTTGAGTTATGGTACAATGTGTATGTAATACTGTGTAAAGAGGATACTGCAATGTTTCAGAAATGTGTTCTTGGTAAAATGATATATTGACTGATGATTACATGTGCGAGCCTAATGCAAATGTATATGGTTGCAGTTGAAACTTATGGGGGTACTTGCTTGACGCGGACGTCAAGCTTTCCCAGGCCAGGAAGGGTGTAACCCCCCTGCAAATGGGGGTTCCCAAAAGACTTCCAGGAGCTTGCTTGAGTGCTCCAAGCCTGAATGGTGTTTGGCATTTAAGCCACTTATCAGTGAGTGTTTTTAGAACCTCTGGTACTGTCTCTTTAAGAGCTGTCTGCTTGCAGACATAATTAGTTTGTATGGGGACTGTGTGCTTCTCTGAGTACCACTCGAGCTGCTGCCAATTCACTTCATTTTGCAGTCACTAGGAGTGCAAAGGGAACCTATCTGAAAGATGTAACTGTTTGCCAGAAATTATTTAGAGTAATAATGAAATTACAGTTTGTCTAACCTGCTTTCTTTGCAGTCAGAACTGTGTCTGCTAGTTCCCATTCTAGTTTTGAACTGCTGAACTGGACCAATCAGTGTGGGGTAAGCTAGCTCTAAAATGGTGCCTTGGACTAATCAGAACTTGGACTCATAATCTGAGCCAGCCACAAGAGAATTGTATGGGCAGTGACTCTGGGAGATGTAGTTTAGACTTCAGTGCCTTTTTGGACCAACAGCAGCAGTCTATTGTGAGTGACAGCCAATCCAGTCAAGAACTGGGAGGAACTCAAAGGAAGTGCCCGGTTTTGTCAGTTGGAGTGTCAGTTGAGCTTTGGCAGTGAAGAAGGAAGAAGCCCTGTGCTTTTTCAGTGTGCAGTTTTAGTCAAAAAACGTGTGTAAGGCCCAGAGTTCCGGTCTGCAGCTTGTTAGGACTGAATCTGTCCTGTGAAAAGAATCAAAGGATCTCTGAAGAGTAGAAAACAGGCTCACCCTGTAGAAGACTGGAAGAATTGCTGAAAATTGCACTCGGTCTGTCAGGAACTGAATCTGCTGTGTGTTCTCCCGGGTATTGTGCAGTAATTGCGATCGGGATACAGATGCAGCCTGCCTGGTATAGTGCTTTCTTTGTATGGATGTGTGAAGAGGTTTGTGTACCTCAAGTGAGCCCTGCTGACATTGAAGGACCCTATCTTGTTTGGAGGTCGGAGTACTAATTCAGGGTCGCTCCCCTGTTGAATTGCCACATTAAATCCAAATGGAATTACTGTACTGCTGACTGTTTAATTCTCCTTTCTCTGTGTGAAAGGGCCCCACCAGCTGCCACGGTTTGGACTAGCCACTAGGGCTTGGGTACCTAGGGACAGTAACTGATAGGGATAGGCCTGTGCACAGAGCCATAGGTAGATTATTAGAGTGATAAGCTAATTAACCTGATTTCCCCTGTCCTTGTTATATCCCCTAAATAAATCAGAGCTGCTTGTTTCAGCAAAGTTATACTGCCTGAGGTATTTGTCTATGTTAAAGTACTGTACTGTGATTGTTGCACTGTATCTCATTTCTGGGAGGTCCCAGTGCCGGAACCAGACCTGGGGTAAGTGTATACTGTGAAGGTAATTTGATATATTGTGTGGGCCACTAGTGGGAAGAAAGGGTTGCAGTGTCCCAGAGGGCTGTGACCAAGTTAGTTTAACTATTGCAAACCCTGACCTCTGGGTGGAGGCACCCGCCATTGGATCCAGGCCCCTCAACCTGTTAGTGGCAAATCAGGCAGGGGTAGTAGCCCCTGGGATAGCGCCATTTAGGGGTTACACTAGCCTTTAAGGATTGTATTTTACTTGATAGGTAATAACGTACAGCAGATGTTGGTGTAATTAAGAACTTAAAGAAACTGAGATTATCCTAAAGATATTCCTCTTTCTCTCTCTCTTTTTTTAGAATTAAAATTAAACAGGGCCTCGAACGATTGAAGAATGTGCAACCAGCAGGAGAAACATACATGCATGAAGGAATTATAGCAGTACGTTGTCATGTATTTTTGTACGTTACCAGTTCATGAATGTGCTTCTCAAATGCATATGTAGACAAGCAGCTGTAGACTCTGTACTGCAGATTTATGTTTTGGACATCTGTCTCTCTCTCTGTCACAGTTCTTGCTTTGTCATCTCTTCTCATGTCTCTAGTTAGTCTTTTTATTTTTCTCCTTTGATTAGTGTCAGAAAGAAGGCTGGCTATGTTTGTTCTGGTAAAACCATGTTAACCTGGTTTACACAATGCCTGATGGGACCTGTGTGAAGCAGGTTTATGATGCTACTTTCTCAAAAAGTAAGGAAATTCATTACAAAAATATGTTAATCCAAAGTCACAAAAGGAGGAAAATGTAGTGTTAAATACCCCCCTGAGTTAAAGTTAGTCAAGAACAAAACTTTAAAAGCTACACCCTCAAAAAAACACTTAACTCCTAAGGTTAAGTGTTGTATGGCTCATCAGAAGACAGCCTATCGAGGTGTCTAAGCTGATTTTCAAACAAAAAAAAATTAAATGTAGTATTTTAATTACAAAATGTTCCTGATTGACTCAAAATCACTGAGACAGATGTTAATGAACTCAGAACGAGCACAACAGATAACATGTGTGCCTCGAAAGACACAACCAAAAAGAAAACTCACAGATTAAAGCAATCAAGAATACAACCGGAAATAGAGAAACATGTAGGGTTTTTGTTTTGGGTCGTGTGTTTCTATGGGAATTGTAAAAACAGGAAAATAGTTCTAAGTCCTACATAAACAAAATGTTTAAAGGTGCAAAACACAAAAAATAGTTGAGAACACAATGGAAAAAAATAATTGTGTGCAATTTGTACTACAATTAAAAGCATACACTACTGCATAAAGCTTCATGCAAGACCAGAAGGACCTTGCACAAAGCAAGTTAGGACTCATGTCCAGCTTCATGCAGGGCAGGAAAGGCCCTGCATTAAGCAATTTGGGACTCAGGTGCTGTTGGAAGGGTCCTGCCTGAAGTAAGCTGGACTTCCCTGTGTTTGCACCACGCACAAAGCAAGTTCTAACTATACTTTCTTAAAAAGTAAGGAAAGCCATTACAGAAAAACTACGTTATTGCATAACTGGGGTTCAGAATCTATAACAGAAGGCTATTGTGGTATTAGGGTTTTTTCAACCCCAGCACCCATCCCCTAGCCCCATGACCCAAAGCCAAACTACAGACCTAGGGCTATGCCTCACAGGTCTGCTGCTTCAAGCTATGTTATGACTGATGTGCTGGGAAAAAAATTATGACTCATCTTCAGCTCCATTTGTGAAAAAAGTTATAGCTCATCTCCTGCTTCAAGAAAGTTGTGACATATCAGCCCAATGGGAAGTAAGTAATGACTGATGTACTGGTTTGTGGAGGGCCCGAAGAAGGTTAGGATTGATCGTGGAGGTCTGTGTGAAGTCGCTGATTTGTAGGGCATGGCCCTAGATCAGCAGCATGAAACAGCAGGTCCATCGAGTGACCACAGATCTGTAGCTTGACCTTGGCTCATGAGACTAGGTTGAAAAAACCCTAATGCTATAGTTATCTCCTTTGTGGCTTTGGAACCCTAACAATGCATTAATGTATTTTACTTTGCAATAAATATCTGTCTGTTTGCCTTCTTGCTTCCTCTCTGCCTGTCTGTCAGTCTCTATTTGTATGCCTGTCTGTCTGTCTGTCTATCTTGGATATACAATGGCCATTCTCAAAATATACAGTGATTTTCATGAGTGAGTGGCAGACAATGGCCTTTCTCAAAATACACAGTGTATTTTCATGAGTGGCTTGACCATAACTCATGAATGGAGAATCCACGAGTGATTTAGTCCTGCTCCCTTACAGCTAGTTATAAATTGTTTTATTTATTTATTTAGTTAACATTATTGGTAGCCTGGAAAGTCACACTGAGCCGAGACTTGTTTACAGGTGCAATCTCATTTTGAGTGAGATCATTGTGTAATCCATTTATAAAGCATCAGGTTATAACATAACTTTTAAATATGTTTGTTAGAACATTTACCTGTTTCTGTTTGAGCTCAGCAGCTTGTTTCATGGCAGAACTGCCTATTGTGATGTCATCAGAATTGTGAAAGCTGCTCGCTGAGCTGCGGAATGCCTGTTAATAACATCTGAAACTTCTAAAAAAAATGACAGTGACATATGCAACCAATAAAATAAATTCTTGTTACATATGCTATATTAAAATGAGAACTGCACTAAATTGTAAGTTATTCTTTCCAGGAGAAGCTGATTTTGAAATACTTACTTCAATTCTGTTACTGTATTATCTCTTATGGGTGGGCTTTTTAGTTATCCAAGTGGGTGTTTCTGATTCACACACTGAAGGTAATTGCCCAGCTTTTCCATTTTCTCGCAGTACATCCATGTTCTGCTATAGAACCTTGCGGTTGGAAGGAACATAAACTACATCACACAGTTCTAAAATGGTACTTCCCACCAGTGTGTAAATAAGAAACACCTACTGCCAACCTGGTGGCGCTGAGGGTCGAGGTGCTGGACGCCACACCGGTGACCCAGGTTTGGGAATGGACTTAGGCCATTGAGGGTCAACAGGGTAGGGAGAGGACTGAGCATCTGGAGGACTGTTGTCCCTTCTTGGGGTGGGTAGCAGGGCTTGCATTGCTCTTCAGTGGCCCTTGATGGAGATCAGGGGCCATGCACGAGTGGTGCCGTGACAGCTGGTAGAGTAGCAGCGGACATCAGCACATTGGTGCGCAGATGTCATTGCACATCCACACTCAAGGGGAAACCATTAATGGAACCCCCCCCAAGGAACTCGGGGAGGCGATGGAGGCCCCAGGAGCCAATGCCCACATCCCGACTCTGGACCATCCATCCACCGGCTCTCCTGAATCCCTTGACCTAGCCCAAGACCGTCCTATAATTGTAGAAAGGTCACCAGGTAGGTGAGGCAGACCCTCCCCTTGGGGTGAACCGGGGGACTGGACAGAGCTGAGGTCTGGGGAGGGGATGCTCAGCAATTGTACTTCTAGAGGATTAGGGTTTCAGGCAGGGGGTAGAGGCCATGATCCCTCAGATCCAGAAAGAGAGTTAAAAAAAAAAAAAAAGAAGCACCTAGTGAGGTTACTAATAGGCCTGTGTAGGTGTAACAGTAACAGAACTGGAACTAGTATTTAAACAGCTTCTACTGGGAAAAATGTCTTTCAGGTTCAGCACAGTCATCCTTTAAAATGCATTTTTATTTTAGAAGTTGCATATGTCATCTGCCGAAACAACTTACTTATACGTGCACTATTCACCCCAGTAGTGTTGTGTGTGTATGGGTTGAGCGAGAGGTTCTATGTTAAACCCTTAACTTTGCACCTTAATAGCTTTGACAGCATTTGATGTTATTTGCTGAAATGTTGCATATGTTGTGTAGCAGGCAAGGACTAAATCAGTGGAAAGTTTTGTGATGGCAGCTTGTGTGGTTTTAGAGATCCATATATGTCATTGTCCTGTAGATGTCTAGTTTTTTTCCTATACTTAACATGGGATTTGGGTTTGCTGTAATGTACAGCCTACTCGGAATGGATTTTTTTTTCTGAAACTTCCAGGGTAGAAGCGTTCTGTGCTAAAGTAGTGCCTCTGGAAGGTTTTGTGAAAAAATATTAAATGGTTCCAGAGTTATACTATGATGATTTAAATGTTGTTGTTTTTTTTCTGTTCTGAGCATGCTTAGTAGTGTTTTTGTATAACGTTCTGATAGAACACAAAAAATTTGTTGTCGCGAGACCATCTTTATTTTTTTTCAGATGATGTGCTTATGACACCAAACATTTTTTCATTTTGTGACAGCCCCATTGTGTTTCTCACCTTGGTAACAAACTATTAATTCAACATTTTATTATGGCAGGCATAATAATAATAATAATGATAAAAATCAAAAAATCAAAGTGCCATGACCATGCATGCACAGATATTGTTTGCATTGATTTTTCATGATGTGTCCCTACACATAAAGGTTTCAAACAGTCAAGACAGTGCTTGTGCAGATGATATTAAAAAAATGTTTTGCTTGTAAATGTGCTGCTTTTGAATGCGGTGTTTAAAACAAATTTTTTTTTTCAAATGCTGTTTGACAAAGTGGCGAACATGTTGACATATACTGTAAATGTATTATTTTGCAGCTGTATTTAGATACGTGAAAAAGTAATTGCAGATGGTGTTAGAATGTGAAAAGGATTTTGCACATGATGCTTGATAGCATTGCAAATTCAGGCCATCAGTCAAGGCTGTTATTAACAGTTTAACTATTTACTATATTTTGTTAAACATATTGATAACTGCCATTGATAATCTAGGGGCTGCTTGCACTTAAAAGTATTGACAATGCTGGCAAATGGCAGCATTGATAATCCAGGGCATGTTTGCCATAAAATACAGTACTTGCTGGGATTGTCAGTCATGGGGCTGCCTGCCATTAAAAGTATTTTGGTCTGGCCCATCAGTGCTGAAGTAGTGCTGCCGCTTGCGACGCCAGTGATCTGGGTTAGGAAGTGAGCCTGAGCTGTCGGGTGCCAGCCAGGAGGGGAGAAGGACTGAGTGTGCCAGAGGACACTCTCCTTCTGCAGGGAGGGAGGGCTGTGTACTCTGCCACGACACTGCTACCTGAGTGACTACATGTGGCAGTGAAAGTGGAACCACGAGGGGTGGATGGAGCACCTCCTGACTAGCATGTCTGTGCGCTTACATGCAGATGCCTGCTTAGTTCTTGCCCAAGAGGCACTCGGGGGAACCTCCTTGCACCATGGCAGAATGAATCCACCTCTCTGTTTCTCTGCAGGCCCCACACTGCTCACTGCTGGGCTGCTGACCACAACCAGACTAAAACTCATCCCAGGCCTGGGGAACCTGGAAGGCTCTGCCACGGGGGGGGAGGGTTGCGGACCATGGGGCACTGTACGTATTGGAGGTAATTACCAGGGACAGGAGTGACAGGGCTGAGAGAGACAGAGGATGGCTCATGTGGGCAGGTCCGGGAAGAAAAGTACACTAAATTAAAAGAAAACAAGTATTTGTGGTCAGCATTGTCGATCTAGTGGCTGTCTGCAATTAAACACAAAGAAAGATGTGCTAGTGGTGCTGGGAATTTGGTGCAGACAACAAGGGTTGGCTAACTCCATATCAGAAACCAGACACAGAACTGCTACATTCTATTTGCCAGTGCTTAATACAAGGCAATGGACGGTTGCTGCAAGTAGCAAATTAAACACAAAATCAAACCAGTGGAAAAAAAAATAACAAACCTTTATTTTAACACAGTGTATAACAGTCACAAGGTATGCCCAATTTCTAGTAAAGTGCATGGTGCTAACAAAACTGGTGGGGTATCAGGGCACATTGACAGAGGCTTAACACCCCCTGAGGAAGACTGGGATAGCCGAAGCACCAGAGACTCTTGCCAGTGTAGCCAAGCTGAGGAGACATCGAGCAGTTGAACTTACTGCACTGCTATACATTAGCCAGTGCTGTAAATTACTGCTGCTGTTTCGTATCTGCTGGTCGCCTTTCAGATGATTGAGCACCTATTAAATTGCACTTTTGACATTTCAGTTGCATCGTGACTGTGCCTTATTCGAGTGCTGCATGCTTTGGACCGTGGTTGCATTGATGGAGGGCCACAATATGTAAGTTTTCTTGTTCAATACAATCTTTCATGGCACTTTTCTCTGCCTTGACAGACAGTGTTGAAGGTAAGGCAATGCCAAGGATGTTGCACAATTGTTCAGACTCCAAAGAATACCGTGATACAGACTCATCAAGGCTTGGTGGACTTCTTACCATAACAATAATTTTGAGGAACCGTTGAACTTCCTTTTTTTTATATGAAAGTGTTCTAGATGTATACTAATAATAAATAAATACATTTATATATCTTTTTAGGCTAATGAACAAATTGAGAAAGCAGGAGGTCGGAAAACCGCCAGTATTATAGTGGCTCTGACAGATGGTGAGCTGGTGGATCTGCTGCTGCCATATGCAGTCAAAGAGGCAAGTGTTAAGTTACAAATGTTCTCAAGTTTTCCTTTAACGTTCGCTGTAGATGAGTGTCTCCTCTAGAAAGAGTACCTGCTACTAATTTTTTTTTTTATTCTTTCGGTAGGCTGACCGTGCAAGAGAATTAGGTGCTAGAGTTTATTGTGTTGGAGTTAAAGATTTCAAAGAAGACCAGGTACTGTATGTGTTTCAAGTATTAACCACAAAGAATACTGGCCCAGATTTGGAGAAACTCATGTTAGCAATAATTTCACTTCTGAATTTATTTGTTTAAAAAAATAGTATAGCTTTTGTAAAATAAGAAATGACATGTCTGGTCACTTGGAATAAGCAATCACGGAAGCTGCTGTAAAATCTTTAAGATACCATATTGATTTTTCAAATTTTAGCATTCGTTTTTTGTTTTGTTTTGTTTTTACTTTTTAGCATGCGGTTTTCTTGACGGCGAAATGGGAAGGTGTTGTATTTTTTTTTTTGGAGTACTCGTAACAACTGTCATACCACCTCTTGCCATGCAGTGCCCTGAAGGCTCTCAGGAGGAAGACTGAGCATTCCAGAGGATGATTGTTTCCTCTGGGAAGGTAAAGTGGTGCCTCCCACTGCAGCCCCATCATCTGATTGATCACTGGTGGTCGTGCGGCTGGGTGAACATGCTGTGAGGGTGGGTAGGGGTCTACTATATTACTTCATTTGATACTCTTGTGGTTCCACAGGTGCAGGGGCTGGGGCAAGTCTTGTAGACAAATGGGTTGGATCATAAGCATATGATTCCCTCTCATCCCCCACATCTGCCACAGTCATGCCTCCTGCCAGGAGGGGTCCCCCCTCTTTTCCCAGTAGAAACGTGCCCCCAGCTGTGATGCAAGACTACTTAAAACAGGAGCTTAGCAGCTTTTTTGGAGGTAGTGGACAGGACGGAGGCTACCCTGTACATGAGTGGACATGTGAGCAGCTGAACGGTGATGATCAGAGCGCCTCAGGGTCAGGAAAGGTCCACTTTAAAAACAAATACATGGATGTTCCAAAGGTGTGAAGGCAGTGCTTCATACTTCCACCTTGGAAACCCAGGTGTGCAAGTCTTCTACTGGCCAACTAGTTACCTCTTCTGCAAATGCAGTCACTCACCTCCCCTTCTGGCTACATGTCAAGGTGCACCTGCAGCAGTTCCAGGGATTGGGAGCAAGGGGTATTTGGTGTAAGATGGCATTTAGACCACAGAAAATGAACACAGGCTTTCAGTGAGTTTCTCTCTCTTTGATATAGCTGTTTACATAAATGATAATACACAATAAGGTGAACCGTGAAGTGGAAGTGCAGATAATGCAAAATATATATGACTATGAATTATAAAGTGCACTACCCAAATCAGTTATTCCAGCTAAACATATAAAATATCTTCACATACTGCATGTTTCAAGCCACTTGATAGCTTGGTGAATAGAACAATGTCTTTTCCTTGTGCCCTTCATCTACC
The DNA here is from genome assembly GCA_016271365.2 of Neoceratodus forsteri. NCBI lineage: Eukaryota > Metazoa > Chordata > Ceratodontiformes > Ceratodontidae > Neoceratodus > Neoceratodus forsteri. The sequence goes on from CM057453.1 coordinate 747,667,771, forward strand.
CAGGAAGTACAGTTATTACCTGAACTGAACACCATAGAGTGTGCTACTCTGCTGTTCAGATTGTTAAAAATGCACTAAAAACTCAAAACAGAAGACAGTTAGTGCTGCAGTAATTGCATGGTCATCTGATTGCATTTTGACAATCACATTGCAAGATTTGTCTTTCTAGTTTCCAAGAATAGATATTACTTTGTGTCATCTATGGTAACCCGCAACAGAAAAAAAATAGGAATATGCTCTTAAAAAAGTTTTGCAAGCTGTGCAAGTTTTGATGTTTAGGAAATTATATAATATTCTTTGTGGTACTACATTGCTTTGTTGTGCTTCATCGTTGTTTTGTTTTTACTTTAAAGCTCGCAGAAGTAGCTGATAGCAAGAAACAAGTCTTTCCAGTTAACGGAGGATTTCAGGCTCTTAAGGGCATAATCAATTCGGTGAGTTGTACTTAACACACCAAATGTTTTGTTGTAAGTTGTGTAATTCTGGATGAGATTTGAGTTATGCACAGAACTTCTGAACCCCTTGTTTGTGCAGGGTGGGGGACTGGTAACCTTTAACTTGCAAAGTTGTATGATATTTTATGCATGTCACCAAACATGCATCAATGACAGTGTGATGCCCCAGTAACCGCATCTGCAGTGATCTCAACTTTTGAATTCTTTATGACCTCATAAGCAAGAGCTGTGACAAAGAGCTCAGTTGCAGGTTCCATTAATCCTTGGAAATCAAAGCACTGTCCAGTGTGATACTCAGTATCTTTTTTTATTTATTTTTTTATTTTAGTCTTTGATAACTGGATAAGGCTCATTAGACACAAGTGCCTGTTTTCAGGGGTGACCTCGGATCACTGGGGAGGTTAAGTGACTTGTTCAGAGTCTCACAGTATGCAAGTTGAGGTTGTGGGAATCAAACACAGGTCTGCTGGATGTACCAAGCTCATTCACAGCTCATCATTCTAACCTCTAGGCTATACTGCCAGCCCCTGTCTTGATAACATAACTGTCTGGAAGTTCATTGAGGACATCATCGTATATAGTTTTTGGGGATGCCTAGTGCCCATCTCTTAGTAGATGTTGTTGCTTTTCTAATTTTATATTAAAATTGATTTACCCAGGATTGCCCAATGGAGGTACAACATCTAATTTTCTACCCTGTCTCACAGCTTGGTGAGACTAACGCTCAGGGAGGGCAAGTCACTTACTTTATCTCATGTGGTGAGTGAGCAGTGGAGAGGGGACTGGAACCTGGGTCTGTTGTTTCTCAGACTTTTACTCTAACCACTGAACTGTACTGCATCCCTTTAGTGTTGTGGCGTGATGGTAATATCAGGTTGCATATTTATTGGCGGTCAGGTCACATGCTTGTGATTTATCCATGTTGAATATGGTGGAGAACTGTAACCTACTGGGATACTTTTCTGAGCTATACATTGCTCAGTGCTGTAATAGTGTTTCATAGAACATATTTTGTTTTAATTATGATTGTTTTACTTTTGGTGAAGTAATAGATGATGGTTGGTAATAGAGGAGGATGGTAAACTGAGAAGAAATTTGTGTCATAGCACATTTTCTTAGTTGTGTTTGCCATGAAATGCACATCTGTCCTCTAACAACGTGCATAGTAAACGTGTGTCCCATAGGACTGTTATAACAGCACACATTTTGTGTGGTACCAACATGTGAAGCAAGAACTATTACACAAGTAAAGGTTTTCTTATCTGACCTCTTTATTTGTAGTTTGCCAAGATGCAGTACATACAGAACAGTTACTTTAATGCCTTATTTTCCACTGGAGTCCATATCAACAAAGTATAATATATAATCCATTTTACTCCATACAAGAATCAGATGAGTACAGATGGACCTGTGCAGTTATGTGCATGCACACTTATCAGCTGATGTTTGGACTTGATGTCGTGCCTTTGTCAGAGATGAGGGATGGTACTAGGTAAAAATAGCAATGGCAAAATGGTGGTGGCAAAAATAACATTGGGAAAGCAACGCAAAGGAAAACGGTGACAAGCAGTATGGGCGACGGGTACCAACAGCGAAACCGTGACAAAACATAAGGAAACATGCCACATGCCAGCACCACCCCACCGCAAAGAGGGTAAAGGAACTGGGAAGGGGTAGATGTAGGAAAGAGGCTCTGAGGGGTGCAACTCAGGGACGGGACACAGTGGGGGGCAGATGTATTTACCTGACTCGGGGGACGCAGGGTGCAGGTCGGGAAGGGGGACAGAAGGGGAACATCAGTAGTTTCTTTGGGGGTTAGACTACCGCACTTCTCCCAACCAAAATGTAAATGTCCTCCCCATTGCACACATCAAGGGGACAGCAGTGCAAGTGGAAGACAATACTCAAATGACCTGTGCTGTACTTCCCCATGCTCTGTTTTCCCTGGCACTGTAATTTCCTCGCTGTTTTCTCCATGCTGTTATTCCCGTGCTGTTTTCACTCAACACCATGAGAGACATGGCTATGGACTCAACTTAAATACCACAGCAAATATTTAGTGGCTGATTGTGGCTTCAAAGTGGCTGCAGTTACTCACCAGCTTGGGCTCAGTCTCTGTGTACTACACATACTATAGCAAGTAACACAAAACATAACACCCGCAGTGACTAAACAGTGCATCACAATAAAATAAAAAGTAGATAAATAATGTATGGTGATTAAAAATGCAATCTGATTACCCAGACATGCTGACTGGGATTCAGTACCATGCTAATCAAAATTAATATGTACAAATACAGCTATCGTAGAAGCCACAGAAACAGCAACCAAAAAAAAAAACTCTCAAGAACCAATACTAAATCATATGCAAAAATAGAAAAACAATAATTGCCAGCTTCCTTGTTAAAGCTTAAGACTACTGTTGAAAACCAGACCTGATCATTACATCTACCAGACCACTAGCTGATGCATCAACCACACTGCACAGATAGTTCAGTGGATAACTGGACTTCTCGTAGCAGCCAGGAGGTAAAATAATAAAATGGCCTATGAGCAGAACATGCATTAAACAATCTAAGCTACAAAGCAAAATACCTCGCTGAGTCTGGCACTCAGTGTTTGGTAACACCCTGCCTCATGTCAAGTGCCTTCGCACTGCTTGGATCACAAGTATATGGTCCCAAAACTGGGTTATCCAGATTTTTGGAGCACCCATCCTTGGAACTCTTTTGGCTGAAGTGTTCTTCTGCAAGAGTAAGATGTAGGGCACATCAGACAAGCTGCCTGGCAAGAAATTCTAGAAACTGGACTTCCTTGGATAAAAACTTTATGCAGCTGCCTCCGTGGGGATCCATCAGGACAGCTGTGTGGCTTTGATGGCTCAGGTGTGGCCATGAGATTTTTGACTAGTTCACCGACATGATTCCTCTGCTTCCTAAAGAAAGTCATTTTGAGACATGCATTCTCCATAACCTGGGCTTGTCTCTCTCTAAGCACCAGTTGCAAATGCCACTGGACTTGACCACTAGTTTGGTTTGAGCAGTGGCAGTGGTAGTGTCCATGTGCAGATATGCCTGGCTGTGGGTCTTGTTGTTGAATCCAGAGACCCAGCATAAGCTGGTGGATGTGCCCTTCGTGGGCACTGGCCTCTTTGTCCCAGGAATGAAGGGCCATCTTACCCATATTAAGAATTCCAGTGCCAACTTGGCCTCTTTGGCAGGGCAACTCAGGCAGCTGTCCAAGCCTAACCAGCAGAGTTCCTTTTGGAGTAACTTTCATGGGCCTTGAGAGCAGCAACAAGAGCAGCAACCTTAGCAGCAGCAGAGGCAGCTGTACCAGCAGTACTACACAGCCAGGTTATCCAACAAATCCAGTGGTCAAGTGCAGTGAAAAGGGAGGGTGATGGTGCTTTTGGTGGCAAGTCCTCTAGGACACTAAGGGTAAAAAAGTGATGTGCTGATGAGTGTCATCCTTCCACCCTCTTTGGACCCTGCTGCAGCTTCCAATTTGGGGTCAACTCTCCCACTTCCTATCACAGTGGTCTGCTGTAACATTGAACAAGTGGGTCCTGGAGGTCTTGGGTTCAGGACTGTAACTGGAATTCAAGACATCTCTTCTGTGTTGAGCCAGAGTGCCACTGGAGTCTCTGGTGTCTGTAGACATTCTGTCTGCACTTCAGAGTGCAGTCATTCAGCTCATGAAGTGCCAAGTAATCAAGCCTGTCCTGGGCACCATCGCATCTTAGGGGTTCATATCTTGTTACATTTTAGTACCATAAAGGATGGGGTGAATGCTGGTACTCCATTCTTGACCTGCATGTCCTAAACAAAGTTTGTATAGAGGCAAAAGTTCTCTATGGTCACTCTCAACCAAATCATACTGTCCTTGAAGCCCAGGGCCTGGGTCTTCTCCCTGGACCTCCAGGACGTTATATTTCACATTCAGATCTGTTCAGCTTATTGTCAGTTTCTCCGCTTTTGAGTGGAGGGATGCCCTTTGGCCTGTAATATGTACCCAGGGTGTTTACCAAGTGCCTGTTAGTCATAGCAGCCTTGTGCCAGCATGTGAAGTTTTTTCCTTTCCTCTATGACCAGCTCATCTTAGGACATTCCAGAACAGACATGGAAAAGTCCAGGATCTGGCTGTCCAGGCATTTTGGAATTTGGACCTGATGGTTGATTTGGCCAAGTCTGAGGTGGTACTGATGCAGGTGATCCCATTCATTTGAACAGAGTTGGACTTCCTACAAGCCAGGTCTCATACACCCTCAGACTGAACAGGAGCTTTTCTCTGCTTTGCTCACCAATTTTGGGTTGGACAGTTGTACCCGGCCTTGATCTTTTTTTGACTTCTGGGGTTCTTGGCCTTTATGACTGCTGTACTCCATTTTGTTCTCCGGTTTTTGTGCCCCCATGAATGGATCTTGGGTTGCCAATGGTCCCAGTAGCAGGATTACCTGAACAAGCTGATTTGGGAGACCCAGTTAATGCGGGACACCACCAAGTGGTGGCTGCCCCCCCACTGAACTCTTGGGCAGCATCCCATTTGTTTTAGTGGAACTGTCCTGCCCCTTGATGATACACACATCCCTTGTGGTTTGGGAAGCTCATCTGCTGGACTGCAGAGCCCATGGATTCAGGCTGCCATACATGACCTGGCTCCAAATCAACTTGGTGGAGCTCTGGTCAATGTGTCTGGCACTGATGAAGGTTGCTCCATTAATCAGGGGTCAGATAGTGCAAGACACCACTGACAACACAATCACCATGTTTGACCTGAACAAAAAAGGTAGAATGCAGTACTTTCCACTGTGTCAGAGGTGCTCCAGACCGGTTCCCTGATATAGGACTTGCAGGCAGAACTGCTTGCAGTCCAGGTCATAAGGGAGGACAGCCAGCCAGTAGATGATTTTAGACATGTGGAAGGGACATCAAACAAGTGGTCTCTACACTGGGAAGTGGTTTCACAGCTGTTAGCTCAGTGAGGCACACCTCTAGTGGACATATTTACTTCCTGGGAGAACAGAAAACTGAGCCTGTTCTGTGCCTGTCTTCCTGAAACGGGAATGCTGATGAGGGATGCCTTCTCCCGGCCCTGGACTTTGAGATTTCTGTATGCTTTCCCTCAGTATCCCTTGGTCCACAAGATGGTTCTAAAAGTGTACAGCGACAGGACCAATCTGATCCTTATAGCTCTGGACTGGCCACACCAGTTTTGGTACCAGGATGTCCTTAGCCTGTGCAGGAGGCTCCTATGGTGGTTTCCACTGCATCTGGACCTGCTGAGAACATCATGGGGACAATCGGGCAGTTGGCTGGGAGGCAGGTAGCCCAAGTAAATAGCAGGCGATGCATAAGAAAGTTAGACCACTTTAAAGGTGTTCTAATATTTGGTGCACAGCTTTGACAGATGCAGCAGAAGGGGCCTGTGCATCCATTAAATCAATCAATCAATCAATCAAATCTTTATTTATTCAGGTGATCATCATTGAGCAAGGCTCATTTACAAGATGGACCTGATAAGGTCAAGGTTCGAGTTAAGTGCACAGCAATTACATCACATACTTATGAGACAGTTATACATACAGAAACAAGAACATGTTATTTATAACACAATAATATACAGAGAATTCACATGTTAAAACTTGGCAAAAGAAAGTTAAACTAACATCTACAATATGTACAATACATATATATCACAATGAGGGCCATGACAGTCACTCACATAATGAGTACAAGGATGGTGAAGGGAATATTGGGTGCCATATACTGGCGGTGTCTGGCTGGAAGGAATATGCCATATGTGATTGGAATAAGGTTTTGTGGGATGACTATTCTATCTCTAGCAGTAGCAACTGCATTTCTCTGTGAAGAAGGCTGTACAGTGCTGCTTGAAGGATGTAAATGGAATGATAATGGACAGTTTTAGGGATTTTTGTAGGGTGTTCCATGCTATGGCTAGAGAGTAGCTGATTGCTGCCCTCCTATTTTGGTATTGACTTTGGGCAATTTGAGCAGGATGATATTGTTGCTTCTTAGGGCATAGGAGCTGGGAGTGGTCAGGTTGAAGCAGTCCAGGATATAGCTTGGGGAGTTTTTTGATAAAGCTCTGTAGATCCATAGAGCTGCATTTCTGCTCCTCCTGACATGGAGGGAAACCCATCCAACTGAATCATAGAACAATGGTGAGTATTATATGGCAGGTCTGTAATGAACCTTATTGCTCTATGGTATAAGGTATCCAACTTTGAAGGTAGGGTGGAGCAGTGACTATAGAGGAAGTCTCATGGAGTCAATGACTGATAGAAAGATGGCCTGGACTAATCTCATCTTTGAATCTCTATTAAGGAAGGGTTTTAATCTGTAGGAGGCCAAGCCTTAGGCGAAGCTTTTTCAGCAGTTGTTCTAGATGCTGAGTAAAGTCAAGTCTGTTGTCAATCCACACACCTAGGTATTTGAAATTTTCAACATACTCCAGATTTTCTCCAAGTATAGTGCATATCTGGGGGAAACTGATTGAAGAGGATGTGTTGGTGGAGTTTTGGGTTGTGAACATCATTGCTTTGGTTTTCTTTGCATTTAGCAGAAGCTTTTTCTCGAGAAGCTGATGTTGTAACAGGGAGAATTCTGCTTGTAGGATTTCATGAGCAACTTTAGGTGAAGGGTTGCTGACATACAGTACAGTGTCATCAGCAAAGAGATGTACTGAGGACTTGGTAAGGGTTGAATCAATTTTATTTATATAAATGGCAAAAAGGATAGGACCCAGAATAGAGCCTTGGGGGACTCCTCTTGACAGTGTTCTTAATGGGAGAGGTCACCTTCAGCTTTACCTGCTGTGATCTACGGGAGGTAGCATCTGAACCACTTAAGGGAGGATGGATCTATGCCAATGGAGTGTAGGGATGAGAGTAGCAGTTCATGGTCCACAGTGTCGAATGCTTTGCTCAGGTCCAGGAGTACTGCACAGACATTGTTCTTTTATCCAGTTCGGTTTGCCAATCATTGGTGACCTTGGCTAATGCAGTGATAGTGCTGTGTTTGGCCCTGAATCCAGATTGAGCTGGATTTAATAGATTAGCATTGTCCAGATATTCCTTAACTGAATACTCACTAATTTCTCCAGCATCTTGGATAACACAGGTAGGATGGAAATGGGCCTGTAGTTATTAAGATCCATAGGGTCCCCTGATTTTAGAAGGGGGACCACTTGGGCTGTCTTCCACAGTGTGGGAATAGAGCCAGAGTTTAGGGAAAGGTTAAAGAGGTGAGTTAGGGGGACTGCAAGCACATGACACGCAATCTTTAGAAAGAATGGGTCCAGAAGATCTGCTTCTGCACTTTTTTTGGTATCTAGATGCCATAATAGATCCTCAACTTGTTTCAACAGTATAGGTTTGAAGCTAAAGGAGGAGTCAACTCTTTGTTCACCAGTATAGTGGGAGCTTAAATGATCCCTTAATAGGTTAGCTGGGGAGGAGTCAAAGGCAAGGCCAGCTGTTGTGAAGTGGTTGTTAATGCATCCAGGATTTCCAATGTGCCAGTAATGGGGCCATAGTTACTGTGTAAATGGGTTGGAAGGGGTTGTTAACATCCTGGCCCATCATACCCTTGATGGTGCCCCAAAATCTAGCAGTATTATGGTAGGAGGAGTCGAGCTGGGCCAGGTAGTAGGCAGCCTTTGCATCCCTAACTTTCCTAGTGCATTTATTCCTGGCTTTCCTAAAGATCATCCAGTCCATGATATTCTTAGTTTTTCTTGCTACTTTCCAAAGTGGATCTATCTCCAGCAGTGCAGCTTTTTTATTCGGATACTAGAGATTGGGGCATGGGTGTTAAGGGCTTTTAATATAATGCTATTTAGCACCTGCTGAGCTTTTTCTACAGAATGTGCAAGATAGAACTTTTGCCAGTGTGGAGAGTAGGCTAGATCATGCAGATATCCTTCAATATTGATGTTTTTCTTGGATCTCCTCATGAGGAATTTTGCAGGATCTGTTTTAATGCTGTTGGATCTTACCCCTGCGATGGGGCAGTGGTCACTTATGTCGCATAGGAGCACTCCAGCGTGCGTGAATAGATGTGGTTTACTCACTAGTATGATGTCAAGTAGAGTACTTTTACTACTATTCCTTGCATTTAACCTTGTTGGTTCATTAATTAACTGTGTGAGCCCATAGGTGTCACAGAATGATACCAGAGGTGTAGCTGCCTGGGTGAGCCAGTTGAAATTCAGGTCCCCTATGATAATGACTTCTTCAGTACAGGACTTGACCAGGTTTCCCAGGTGGGATAAGAGCTTGTGTTCGGCAGAGGGGGGTCTGTAGCATCCAATTAAATGGAAAGCTGCTTTATTGGGGGAGAGAGACTTTTAGAGATAGACACTCAAATTCCTTGGGCATAGATGTTGTAGCAGTACAGGATACAACTAAACCAGCTTTTACATATATGGCTACTCCGCCTCCCCTTGTTTGGCGATCAGCTCTGAATAGCTGATAGGTAGGTTAACTTCCCTGTCCATTGTGGTGGTCTTGAGTCATGTCTCAGTTATCACAAGAAAGTCTGGCAAGGTATGGGCAACCCAGGATTGTAGCAATGTAAATTTTTTCAACAGACTGCATACATTAATATGCAGGAAACTGAGGCCTTTAATTGAGGATAGGTCTGAGGAGAGGTGATGCTTTCAAGAGGTCCAGGGTTGATTTCTACATTACCAATACAGAGCAATAGGAAGATCAGTAATTTCATAAGGGCTGCCAGTGATAGGGAGAGGGGTCTGTCTTTGGTCCTCCTTTTTATTCCGTTGCCACTCTTTGTTTTTCGGTGCTCCTGTGGATTTAAGGTAGTGTCGGGATACCAATTAGCAGTTTGATGACTAGGCTTAGTGGGATCTATATACCCAGTAGTGGGGCCTTGTCTGAGACATATATGTGGTGATGTGTGTAACTTTATGGTGATTGTACCACTGTAGTCGATGCAGCAATGGCAAGACATATATGAGGGTATGGGTGTCAGCCACGGGATGTTCCAGAGAAACTAGGCGGGTTGACCACTTTAGACTGTATAATAGGGTCATCTTCATTGTGGAACCCTATGGCTATTAGTGACAGGAGTATCAGTAGCAAGCTCCCCATTCTGAGGAGGATATTGATAGTTGGCAATAGGGAGTAGCGAAGTTGCTGATTGGTTGGGTCAGCAAGCGGGTGTGACTGTCTATTGGTTTAGAGAAAAGTGCTGTGGGCGGGGAAGAGATTTCGGCGGGAAGATGCCTATAAATTAACAAACAGGAAGGGGGAAGGGCGGGTGGGCAAAAATTTTGTGCCTTTCCCGACTGCTCCCTTGCTGTTCCTCCCGGCCTTGTGGTTCCCAAGTTCGGCTAGGTGCTGCCGACCGCCCTTTAGCAGAGCGAGACCCGGCGCCAGCTGGTTGCTGTGGGCTGAAGGAAGCAGGCTGGGAGAGACAGAGGAGGGTGCAGCAATTAATAAAGGCAGTAGCAAGCCTTTTTCTGAGCGTCACTGACCAAATCTGCACTACAAAGGACTGTGGGGGTCCTGTGGCGCCTCAGCGTCTGGCCCACCTTACATATTCAGACAAGGAGCTGCAATTACTTTAAAGAGCAGTAAAACAGTAGTTTCCCTTACAATACAATAGTGGATAACAGCACTTTTTGATGATTTACACATAAAACTAGAAGGAGAGTGGGCCTCAGCATCTGGCCCACTGCTGCTAAGAGAGTCCAGCAGAATTCAACAGAATCAACAGCAGTTGCCCTCTATAGATGTCTCACCAGAGTGGAAGCAGCTCTTCTGGGAAACTTGCAGTAGAACACCAGGGGAAGAGTAAAAGACAAAAAGAAAAACAAATTTTCAAGTCCCACACAGATTTCAGCAATGCAAACTGAGCCAGTGTAAGTCAATGGGGCAGGAGAGCCAATCGGCTGCTGTGCCTGGTGGAGCCCCCACTTACCGATTGGCTGCGCCTTTCCCGACTGCTCCCTCGCTGTTCCTCCCGGCCTTGTGGTTCCCAAGTTCAGCTAGGTGCCACCGACCGCCCGCTGGCAAAGCGAAGCCCCGGCGCTCAGCTGGTTGCTGTGGGCTGAAGGAAGCAGGCTGGAGAGAGACAGAGGAGGGTGCAACAATTAATAAAGGCAGTAGCAAGCCTTTTTCTGAGCGTCACTGACCAAATCTGCACTACAAAGGACTGTGGGGTCCTGTGGCGCCTCAGCCGCCTGGCCCACCTTACATATTCAGACAAGGAGCTGTAATTACTTTTAAAGAGTAGTAAAACAGTAGTTTCCCTACAATACAATAGGGATAACAGCACTTTTTTTGATGATTTACACATATAAAACTAGAAGGAGAGTGGCGCTCAGCTGCCTGGCCCACTGCTGCTAACAGAGTCCAGCAGAATTCAACAGAATCAACAGCAGTTGCCCTCTATAGATGTCTCACCAGAGTGGAAGCAGCTCTTCTGGGAAACTTGCAGTAGAACACCAGGGGAAGAGTAAAAGACAAAAAGAAAAACAAATTTTCAAGTCCCACACAGATTTCAGCAATGCAAACTGAGCCAGTGTAAGTCAATGGGGCAGGAGAGCCAATTGGCTGCTGTGCCTGGTGGAGCGCTCACTTACCGATTGGCTGCGCCTTTCCCGACTGCTCCCTCGCTGTTCCTCCCGGCCTTGTGGTTCCCAAGTTTGGCTAGGTGCCGCCGACCGCCTGCTGGCGGAGCAAAGCCCCGGCGCTCAGCTGGTTGCTGTGGGCTGAAGGAAGCAGGCTGGAGAGAGACAGAGGAGGGTGCAGCAATTAATAAAGGCAGTAGCAAGCCTTTTTCTGAGCGTCACTGACCAAATCTGCACTACAAAGGACTGTGGTGGGGGTACTGTATGCTTCAACGGCCTGGCCCACCTTACTTATTCAGACAAGGAGTTGCAATTACTTTAAAGAGCAGTAAAACAGTAGTTTCCCTACAGTACAATAGTGGATAACAGCACTTTTTTGATGATTTACACATATAAAACTAGAAGGAGAGTGGCGCCTCAGCGTCTGGCCCACTGCTGCTAACAGAGTCCAGCAGAATTCAACAGAATCAACAGCAGTTGCCCTCTATAGATGTCTCACCAGAGTGGAAGCAGCTCTTCTGGGAAACTTGCAGTAGAACACCAGGGGAAGAGTAAAAGACAAAAAGGAAAACAAATTTTCAAGTCCCACACAGATTTCAGCAATGCAAACTGAGCCAGTGTAAGTCAATGGGGCAGGAGAGCCAATCGGCTGCTGTACCTGGTGGAGCGCTCACTTACCGATTGGCTGCGCCTTTCCCGACTGCTCCCTCGCTGTTCCTCCCGGCCTTGTGGTTCTCAAGTTCGGCTAGGTGCCGCTGACCGCCCGCTGGCGGAGCGAAGCCCCGGCGCTGAGCTGGTTGTTGTGGGCTGAAGGAAGCAGGCGATTGGCGCCTTTTCCCGACTGCTCCTCGCTGTTCCTCCCCGCCCAGGTTCCTGCCCGCCAGGGTGCCGCCGACCGCTCGCTGGCGGAGCGAAGCCCCGGCGCCAGAGCTGGTTGCTGTGGGCTGAAGGAAGCAGGCGATTGGCTGCGCCTTCCGACTGCTCCTCGGCTGTTCCTCCCGCCTTAGGTTCCTAAGTTCGCCAGGTGCCGCCGACCGCCCGCTGGTGGAGCGAAGCCCGGCTCAGCTGGTTGCTGTGGGCTGAAGGAAGCAGGCTATGGCTGCGCCTTTCCGACTGCTCCTCGCTGTTCCTCCCGACCTTGTGGTTCCCAAGTTTGGCTAGGTGCCCGCCCGACGCCGCTGGCGGAGGCAGAAGCCCGGCGCTGAGCTGGTTGCTGAGGGGCTGAAGGAAGCAGGCGATTGGCTGCACCTTTCCCGACTGCTCCCTCGCTGTTCCTCCCGGCCTTGTGGTTCCCAAGTTCGGCTAGGTGCCACCGACCGCCCGCTGGTGGAGAAAGTTGACCTGCCTATGGTGCTTGTCAGGCAGTGTGTACTTAAACTTGAAGCCAAGGCCGAAGATCTTGAGGGGAGAAGCCGCAGCAACAATGTAGTGGTCATTGGGCTACCGGAGTGGGAAGAAGGCTCTAATGCGGTCCTATTTGCACAAAAGCTAGTTCAGAATATAGCAGGCTATTCCCCCTCTGGTTCTGAATATATCGTGGAAAGGGTTCTTCGGGCCTTAACTCATTCTAGCCTGTTGTCACTTAAAATGTTCAGTTATACGCTGCCTGCTGCTGGCACACCTGTGTCCCTGAAGGGGTTCTAGATCTGCAGCATTCATACAAACACACTGTGCTTAAGCGTACATGTCTTAAAATCCATACATCCAATTTTAAAACTGTAAAAAGAAAAGTTTTTCAGGACAAAAAGTTTTTGAAAATGAATGAGGTTTGCTAATGTCTATTTAACTGGATTTAAGTGTTGTGTAAGGTTTTTTTCATATTTTCATAAATTTTGATGATTTTATCCAAGTGTAATTATGCTCCGTCTACTTAGTTATACAAAAATATTAAATGTCTGTAAAATTATTGGTTACAGTTGTTAAAAATATGCAATAAACATCTGTCATTGTCCAAATATAAATTTTGCAAGGTTTTTACAATTTTTGTTACAAATCAGTGTCTGAATCTCTTGTTATTACAGCTTGAGTTTTTTGTTCCACTGCACTGTTGGAATTTTTGCAGTGTTTAATTCTTCTTACCCACTGATTTTAGTTTATGAATCTGATTATCATTTTTTTGTTTTTTTTTCCCCTCGCTTGGTAAGAACATATTTACATAATACCTTAGAAGGACATATCAGGAAGTGATGCAGAAAGGAACTACTTTGTGAGGTCGAGAGATGTAAATAGGAAGAACACTTTGGCCCAGATATTCAAACTGCACCACAGAAGTGCGCAACAGCAGGAGCAGGTGCAAATCCAGTGCGCCCATGCACAACACGCGTGATATTCAAACACTGCGCAGGCAAGATGCGCCTGCGCCACACAATTGAATATCGTGCCAACTGCTCCATGGCGCAACCAGCGATGCGCAGTGGTGCAGGTCTGATGTGCAGTAGCACAACCAGGGATGCGTAGTGGAGCAGGGTAGCAGTGCATCAACACAACCAGGGATGCGCAGGGACAGGATGCAGGGGTCCACCACCCATGGTAGATATGGGAAGAAGAGCACACAGCAGAACAGATATCTCCCCCCCCCCCACACCCCATGCACCGCACAACCTGAGGAGAGCTGGAAGAACCACTGGCCCATGAACACCAGCAACAATCCCACAGCCGGAACATGGTGCCCCAGCACACCCCCTGTCAAGCTGTGACTGGCGCACAAGGATGTCCGACCACCCCGTGCCACACTGTCCCACCAATGCAGAGCACACCCTGCACCATGATCCCCAGACACCCTGCCCAGGAGTAGCGCCCAACAGTGCAGGGCACCCCATGCATGACACCAGCCCCACTGTGACAGTGCAACCCAGTGCACCACGGAGCCATGCAAGGCAGCCCCACTGCGAGCACCCTGCAGTGGGTGGCAGCAAACAGCGATGCAACAACTGCATACACAGTGCCGCCCTGCGCGCCCCCGGTACAGCTGAGAGACTGACCATGCGTCGGCACACGAGGTACCCCACACACGACAGGGCATTCCCCAGAGCCCACCACCTGCGGTACAGCACCCTGCACACCCTCCCAAGGACACACCCCGTCTCAACACTGGCCACAACAGCCAGCACAGACACGCACAGTGTAGCATGGAGGCATGCTCCACACAGGATGCAACACAGTGCATGGACAAACACCCACCCATACCCAAGGGCAAACCAACACAGGGACACAGTAGTGGGTCAATAAAGCCACTGGCGTGTGGCCACGGCAGCCGTGTACACACGGCCAGCACCCCCTCCATGGCACAGGTGTGCTAGCCATCCTGCGCAGGCACCATGAAGCCATACGCCACCAGCATGCGGCCGGAGCACAAGTGACAGACAGTGGAGCACATCCCCTGCAACAGACACAAGCGACAGCATGGAGGGGGGGCAACAACAGCAGAGGCCACAGTGCCACCCAAGGCAGATGTGCACCATACTGGTGACAGGAGGCAACCCGGCATTGTGCCGGGTACAGTGGTTGTCCAGCAAGGACAGCTACCACTTACATGCCAGCAGACCGTGCAGATCACAGACATGCAAGGGTGTCAGCTGCACAGGCCATGGACGGTCTGACAGGGGTGCCATGGACACAGTGCATGCACCATGCACCACTGCACACAGTCATCCAGTGCACAGGGAACAACACACAAACCACAGACAGTGACTGATACCTACGCCCACACCGTAGGTGGTTTCCCTCCGGACACACAGACACACCCATGCCTGCACCACCCCTGATGCCATGCACACCACTGCAGCTGAGCACCTGTAGCTCACTGCAAATCAGAGACCACCTCAGTAGGCATAACAAAACAAATGTATTATATAAAGGTTCAAACAACTATATACAAATATTTACATGGGGAGGGTGACGGCCACATACCAGATGGGGGTGGGTAAGGGGCAGGGGTGAACATATGGGAGAGGGAAGACGGGGTATGGTGAATCTGGGGGCATGGAGGGCTTAGCGTCTGCTCTGTTCCCCACTCTTGGGGCGCCTCCTTGTCCTTCGCCTCCGGACACTATGCTGCTCCAATCGCTGGAGTAACTCCAAGGACACCCTTGCTATCTGCAGGAGCTCCTGCATGGCCCTCTCTAGCCGCATCAGCCTCTGTCCACCTGAGACAAGGGAGCAGAGTCAATATATGTGAATGTCCATCCACCTGCAGCCCACCCATTGTACATGGCATACAGCCTTGGGCCACGTCCCTGTGATGGTGTGCAACCACCCACAGTGATCGTGTCCACAAGACCCGCCTGCCCATGCGCACACAGCCATGCGGATCGCTGCACACACCCATCGCCCAAGTCCCGCACAGCACCACTGTGGCTGTACAGTGACATGGCCATGTGGTGCGAAGGAGTGGCACAGCCATGTACCCGGTGCACGCAGGGTCCACCAGCGATGCACACCCACACATGCAGTGACACAGGACAGTGCTGAGTGTACTGTGTGGCATGCACGTCAGTAGTGTCAGTGGATGATGGCCATGCCCCGCCACCTACCCTGCAACACAGCATGCACAGAATATCCTGGAAGAAAGGCACTCACCTGCATTGGCTGGATCCGGGTGCTGTTGCTGGATAGGCCCGGCAGCCCGTGGCTGTTGCCCTGCATCACCTGCCTCCCGGCATTGCTGTGCCTCCCTGGCTCTTTGCTGCTCTTCAGGGCCTAGGGTGCAGACATGGAGAGGGGAACATCAGTATAAACCAGTAGCAAAGCCCCCCCGGGTGTGTGCGATTCCGCACAGCCCAGCCATGTCGCAACTTCACCACCACCACCACCACCACCCACACTGGACTGCCCCCGCATGTGGTGGACACATGCCCACCGCGATATCCGTACGGACGCAACCAGTGTATGGATGGACTCCTATCTGGACATGGCACTGCACCTCGCCTGGCGCGTGCCCTTTGATGGGCAAGCCTGTCTGGGTCCCTCCGCTGGAGGTCCCTGTAGCAGTGGCGACACTGCTGCACTGTTTGGCCGATCCCTGTGGCCTCTTCTAGTGCCACTGCCACCTCCTCCCAAACTGCACTCCTAGCCCTGTCCAGGGGGTCATCCCCAAACAGGGCCCCAGCATGGGGCTCCACAATGGCCACCAAATTGGCCAGCTCCAGTTGGCTCCAGACAGCAGCTCTCCTCCTTGCCATCACTGATTCAGGTAGGATCACAAAATGGCGCTCTGTAGCACACATCTACCACATGCAGATGCTGCACAGTACAGTGCTGCCATTCCCCATCGCGCTGTCACCAAATAGCGCACTAGGGGTGCACCCATGTGGACACATGGCACATAGGGGCAAAGGTTGGGCACAGGGTCAAGGGTCTCGCGCACGGACAGGAGTGACGTGCCATTGGTACTCCCCATGTAGCTGTGTTGGGTGCCTGTGTGAGACACCCTGTAGTGGCTCACCGCCTGTGGCTCCATGGCGCCTGCGGTGCCCCAGTGCAAGAGTACCTTACATGTGAACAGCACAGCAGGGTCGGCGTCAGCACCGCGGGCATGCACCGTTCGGTGTCGACTGCACACGTCACAGAGCTGCGCCCTTGCCTGAGCATGTTCAACACAATTGCGCAAGGCGCAACAGCATGATATTCAGTCGGCATATGCAGATCAGCTCTTCAACGATTCAGTGGCACAGCTACTGCATTAGCATCCACTTAAAATTGAGCCTCGCCTCATTTGCATGCATTGTATTATATAAATGTGACATGGGGCTGCAGAGGCCATAGTCTGGTATTGCAGTCTATTGTGGTGAGTTGCATGCTGTTTGGGAGTGTGGACTGTGGTGTGTGGGAGATGCATGGGACTGCACAGTCAGAGGTAACACCTGTCATTCCCACAGGATCAGTGATGACCGAACGTGAGGTGGAGGAGGAGGAACAGAGACGTGGGAGACTGAGGAGGCCCAACTTTACCAAGGCAGAATCAGATGCCCTGTTTGAGGCCTACCTTGACCAGGAACCACTGCTCAGCGGACAGCGGGGAACACCACAGGCCCGTGCTGCGGCATGGGGTGAGGTGGCGCATGCCATCAACCAGCATGGCAGCCACCAGCGGTCCGTGCAGGAGTGCAAGAAGAAGGTGGGCACGGACAGGAGGAGGATTAAGGATAAGGTGGCTGCCATCAGGGCAGCACGGGCTGTGACTGGTGGGGGACAGCCAGCCGTGCAACGCCTGATGCCACAGGAAGAGCGGGTTGCTTGCAGCATGCGGCATTGTGCCATCGAGGGTGTTCCAGGTGGTGGCTTCCAGACGGGTGGTAGCCCATCACTGCATGGTAGGTCCTGATCTGTCACTGTGGGGTGGTGGAATGCCACAGGGTAGGGCAGATACATTAATGCTACTGTGTTCCCTTACAGCTCCTGAGCATCTACATGGGTCAGCGGTGGTGGGCTTGTCCACTGAGGGCGATACCCTGGACACACAGGAGGGCCCATCCACCTCCACAGGTGTCCAAGGGTCAGGACGACAGTGGGCCCGCCTGGCTGTCCGGACTGATGTTGGTGGAGCAGGTGCGGAGGAGGCCCTGTCCGTGTCCTAGTGTGACAGCGTCCATGGATGCCAGCATGCTGAGACTCGGACTGGTGCCGGATCCGTCACTGATGATGATGGCGCTCACATCATCAACAGTGATACGTGTGGGCCACAGGACGACTGCACAGCAGGTTACAGCACGGGCATAGCCATGGGTGGTGCCGCCGTGGAGGCCTGCGTGACATCACAGTTCCAGCCTGTTCCTGTCTGCACCAGTGGGGCAGCACTGGTGTGTGTCGAGGACAGTGGGGCTGTTGCAGCTGCTGCGGCGGAACCGTTGAGCCCTGGAGAGCGGCGGCCAGAGGGGCAGTGTCAGCAGTCAGCCAATGGCGATGGGGGGACAGTGTCAAGGGGGTTGTGTCAGTGCACTGCCTGTGGACATGCCCAGGCATGGCCCTGGTGTGCAGCGCCCAACCTCAAGGGGTGCTGCCCAGCACGGCCGCAACACCGTGAGGGACAGCTTGCTGATCAGGCGGATGACCTCTTAGATGAGCACACCCACATACATCATGAATCAGTGGATCAGCAGTTGCAGCTTGCGACGGCGATGGATGCACTCAGTGTGGTCCTGTGCCAGGCAGAGCAGCGGCACAGCAGGGATACCGGTCTGCTCCTGGCAGGGATGGACCGGCTGCGGGAGGATGTGACTTCGGCCATTGACTGGCAGACACAGGCATTCACAGCTGTCATGGTCACAATGGGCACACAGTTATTTGCCCATGCGCCGCAGACATTGCGCAGTGCCATGTCCACCCCCCCCCGTTCCTGGCGTTGAGCGACATCCTCCTTGTCAACACCGGGTTCAGCTGTGGGCATCCCGAGCACGCCTGGCGCAGGCATGTTCGGTGAGCTGCAGACCCCTGCTCGAGAACGGTCGCGTTCCCGCAGCGGCACCCCTGGGGGACTATCGGTGCCACCCCATGAGGCCATTGGTCAGCCTGTCACTGCTGGTGGGTCTCGGTGGGGCCGCCCACGCATCCGTGGTGGCCATGGCACTGTGCCGTGTACCTGACCTGTCTCCCACCATGGCTGTTGTCTGATGCTGCCCTGTGTGCAGTGTGTTGTTCAACATGCAATGCACGGGTGGGGTACCCGGCCCTGCACACACACACACACACACACACGTTCCATCTGCACACCCTCCCAGCTGCTGGCTGCTGTGGCTTGTGCATGTTGAAGTCTGCGTTGCACTGTCCACCACTGTGCAGTGGTGCCCAGCATCTGAGACACGCACAATGACAGGCACTGGGCGTGGTGGTCTGTGGACTTGTGTGTGGCTAGGGGTGGCGGTTGGGGTCGGCATGCCTCCTCCTTGTGCATGTCTTGTGGGGTGTGTGTGTGTGGCCGTGTGCCGTGTTAGGCCTTGCCCATCCCTGACGGCGTGTGCGGTTCTATGCTCAGCCAATTCCCTTTATGACATGCTCCCCTGGGGCTTGTCCATACGTGTTTGTGGGTTGTGCACTTGCCATTGGTGGTTGCACATGGCCCCATGACTTACCTTCACTGGTTGAAGTGCTCCTCTGTGATGGTGTTCCGGTGCAGCTGCGACATCCGGATCAGTCGGGGGTCCCTTCAACCAAGGGCAAGGCTGCCCATCACCATCTGCACCACCGTCCTCATCGTCCCCATCGCTGTCCCCCTCTTCTACCTCTACAGCTATCCCACAGTCGTTGGCCATGTTGTGCAGGATGCAACAGGCCAGGAATAGCCCGCAGGCCTTTGAGGGGCTGTACTGTAGGGCACCGCCACACGTGTCCAGGCAACGTAAACGTGCCTTCAGCATCCCGAACACCTGCTCTGTGACATTGCGTGTGGTGGCATGTGCCTCATTGTACTGTTGCTACGATGGGGTCGCGGGCTGCCGGTATGGTGTGAGCAGCCAGGGACGGAGTGGATATCCACTGTCACCTGTGTGTAGAGGGTGGACATTAGTTTGGTGATCAGAGTTGCCCTGCCATGGGTCATCTAGGACAGTACCCATGTCATCTCTGACTATGCTCCTCCCAAGATCCGTGTCTTTCTGCGTGATTTGCATACTCACCCACTAGGTGGTCAGTGGAGATGTCCCCACTCTCGAACCTGTGGCACAGTGCAGACTGGTGCCAGATGAAGGCATCATGTGCTCCGCCAGGGTGCGTGGCACAGACATTGGTTATGCACCCCTTAGCATCACACACCACCTGGCAGTTGATGCTTGCTTAGCCCTTCTGATTAATGTATGCAGCACCTTCCGGACCAGGTGGCGTGCGGATGGCCACATGGGTGCAATGTCCCCGAGCACGCCAGGCATACGTGCTACCCTGTGGAACTCTTGTATGTGTGCTGTGCGCTCTGCCTGTGTGCTGGGGAAATGGATGTACTCCGCAGCATGTGGCAACAGTGCGCTGAGGAATTGTGTGAGTAGGCGTGACGCAGTCGACTGGGTTATGCCTGTTGTGTTCCCGGTTGGTCTCTGGAAGGTACCCGTAGCGAGCAGGCACATGACAGCTGTCACCTTTGTCTCCACTGACAGAGCATGGCTCCGTAATGTGGGTGCCTGCATCTCATCACTGCACAGCTCACAGAGTTGCCTCAGGATCGCCTGGTTCAGGCGGCACTGGACCACTTTCTTGGTGTCACTGTAGTGGTCGAAGCTGGTGTGGGCGCGGTACTGCTTGTTGGGGGCATACCACCGACTGGCCCTTCCACGGCCGCGCCCCCCTGCTATCTGCCTTCTCACACCCCTCATTACTTCCTCCATCTGAATGGTGGCAGTGGCCATGTCCCTGGCTTGTGTCCCCCCCCCAGCAGCTGTATTCCCATTCCCCCCCACTGTCCTTTATGCTACTCCCCCTGCACCAGGAACACCTCCAAGATTTGGCTGTCCTGCCCACTGTCATTGCCCTCAGTCCACTGTGGCACTTCCCTTTGACTCCTGCACAGTGGCACAGGCTCCCCACTCCTGTCCTGTTCCTGGTAGTTTCCAGGTGTGCTCTGTCCTGCTCCTGCCCAGTCCTGCTCACTGCTACCCTCTGCCTTGTTGCTGTCACCTCGCTCCCACCTCTGGCTTCCCTGTAGCGTTCTTGCGCCTCTCTCTTGTTCCTTTTTATTTTGGATAATTTCCACTATCGCGAAACTTCCACTTGCTCCCCTATTGCGCATGGCGCATGCTGTTGAATATCGCACTGCGCCATTTATTCATGGTTTCTCCCCCTTCAGTTGAGCATGCATTCATTACCATTGTGCTCTTGCGCATTACGATTTGGGGGGTGCAGCTGCCTCCTGCTGAATATTGCACAATGGCGCATTTTTGGACTTGTGCAGGCGCATCTCTATTGCGCATGGCGTAACCCTTTTGAATATCTGGGCCTTTGAGTGTAGGTCAGTGAGCCGACACAGGAAATGGATACAATTTTAGTGCTGGAGGTCTCTCTATGATTGATTGCATATTTATTGTTGTTAAAAGGTGTAACTTCATTGAAATAAACTATTTTATTGTATTTCATAATAACATCCGATAATAAATATAGGAAACTGTATTTTATTTGTGCTGTGTGCTTTATCATACTGTAAATGAAGCACGATGTTCATGGAAAGGTTCACAGTCTTTTAGCAAACGTCATGTTACATAAATGTGTATATTATTTAATTTTCTGGCATAGTTTATTTTTGGGGGGTGTATTATGGGGTGGTATGAGGTGAAGGAATGACTGTATGATGAAGCACTGTGTGTTAGTGGGTGGGGGGGCTCTTTCATTCACGATACATGCTCAGATGCACTTCATATGTTCTGGGGAAATGAGAGGGGCTGTATGCATCTAATAATGGTGCTAACAGACACTGTAGATACATTGTGGGTATACGTATAGGGTGATGAAATTGCTGAAAGTGCACTGGTAATTTGGGATATACTGTGTTATGAGGAAGGGGGTGGATCTGCCTGTACCAAGGAATGATGCTCATAGGCACTGCAGTCATTTTGTCTCATTAACTGGCACCCATCCTTGGTGTATCCACTATTGTGGGGAAGCAGGTGGGGCTGCTTGCACCTGGTAATGGTGTTCATATGCATGCAGAGACATGGTGGGTATGCATACAGTTTGATGACATGGGCGCCTATAAAGGTTGTATACTATGTGCTGTGTCACATGGATTGCCTGAATACACATGTGATATGTTGCAGCATTCAGTATGGCGCACTGTGTGGGTAGGAAGGGAGTGTAGGTATGCCTGCACCATGGAGTTATGCTCATTGCCACACAGGTCTACTATGTGCTGTGTTTCATTTGAATGGACTGTATAAGTCATACATTGGCACTGGTCTCATCACAGTGCATCAGATGTAAGGGCTGATCTGAAGCATGATGAGCGCACAGGACTAAACTAGTGGTTGTGAAGTGATTTGAACTTGAATAGAACATTACAGTGCATCTGAGGGTAGAGTTGGAATGAATCTTGATGTGCACAATGGACTATACCATGGTGGCTGAGGAGGGATCCATATCAGTAATGCACATCACAGAGTGTCAGAGGTAAAGGCTGGACTGAAGACTGTTGAACAGATGAACTACATTGTGACTCCGGGGGATTTGCACCTGAACAGCACTTTACAGTGCATTAGAGGTTGGGGCTAGACTGACACCAGATGAGTCGATGGTCAACACCATTGGTTGTGGAGGGATCTGAACCTGCACTGCACTTCACTGTTCACTACAGTTTGGGGCTTGACTGATGCACGGCAAGGAGATAGATCTTACCAGTGGCTGTGGAGGGATCTGAACCTGAAGAGCACTTTACAGTGCATCAGAGGTTGGGGCTGAACTGATGCCATATGACTTGATGGACTACACCAGTGGATGTGGAGGGTTTTGAACATGAAATGCACTTCACAGTGCATTATGGGATAGGTCTGGACTGATGCATGGTAATTCAGTGGACAACACTGTCAGCTGTGGAGGGATCTGAACCTGAAATGCATGTACTGTTCACTAAGTTTGGAGCTCGACTGATGCATGGCAAGGAAATAGATCTTACCAGTGGCTGTGGAGGGATTTTAACCTGAAAAGCACTTTACAATGCATCAGAGGTTGGGTCTGGACTGACGTCATATGAGTCGATGGACAACATCAGTGACTGCGGAGGGATTCAAAACTGAACTGGCCTGTACAGCGCATCAGAGGTTGGGGCTGGACTGATGCCATATGAGTTGAAGGCAGCACCATTATTTTTTCATTTTAAGCAATCAGTAACTGCGTATTAGGGAGAAAGCTCAAGTGCAGAGCATGAGACAAACATGCTACTGACCCTAACCCACTTATCATCCATAATGCAGGGAGTAACATGCCACATAGATTTTAACATAGCCATAATCCGAACATAAACCCTTTAAAAAATAACAAAAGGTGCTGAATTCATGTGAACTCATCTAGTACATGCACAAGAAACACTCTCTCCCATTGGGAATGCCAGCTGGATCCATAAGATGTGATCACACAGGATGTCCAGAAATTATCCCGAAATGAACAAAGTGAGGACTATGAAAACTTTTGTCATAAATAAAAATAAAAACAAATAAAGTAAATACAGATTACAAATCGAGGTTTTGGCACCAAAACTAAGTGAGTATTTTAGGATGAGAGCACCACTTCCATCTTGAAACTAAGTTTCCAGTCACCACGCTCTTCCTGCACCAGTGTGTGCTCTGACTGGTTAATGGAAACAGTGACATGTACAATAAGCATAGAGGAAGCATGGCAACAGTGAGTATCAATGTGACCAAATGGTGCTGCACTACAGAGCTAGGGCAGGGTGCAAGTGAGGGCTGCAAGTCCTAACTGAAGCATCATAAAAATCACTGTTCACTCCAGAGCCCAGAGAGCCACTTTCCCTCCAGTAACAGTTGTAAAAAAATTCCAGCGTCCTTGCTTGAATGCTAAATAAGGATTTATTCCAACGTTTCAGGCACATACATTGAATAGAATAGTGGAAGGCACAACAAAAAGATCTGCATGCAGGTTCCCTGGTGCTTCGCCAATTAAGGCTTCATCAGGGGACTGGCGCCTGCATCTAAGACAATCCCTTTATACCAATTAAATTAAAAATTGATGATGTCAGAAAATCGGACAGAGCTCGATTTTTAAATACAGAAATATTCAGCTCACTTAGTGGTATAAAATGGACTAGTAGTTATAACAATCATGATATCAGTGACAACATGTTATTATAGAAAAATACCCCAAAAGACATAAAAAAATACACCAAAAGTGGTGACAGCCAATCAGATTGCTCAAATGCAAAACATATAAGTTATGAAGTTAATTATAGTGTCAACTGATCAGCTTAACATGTTGCACTAAAACAGGATGATTTGTTGTTACTAGGCAAACTGTAATGGCAACAAACGAGCATAATAAATATTTTCACAGCACAGGCAAAAATAGAAAATGTATTTATTTATTAAAGCGTGTTTTCTCAAAAATTGCCATTGGGAACTCATATTATATTAGGTAAAATCAGTAATGGTATGATGTTCCCTATTGGCTGGTGCAACTCAATTCATCAAATGTTAACAAATGCTCGAGCTGCACCAAGGGAAAGACATGGATGCCAGTCGGCATCATCAGGCGATACAGCATATAATTTAGGACGCCACACGGCTTCATCAGGAAAAAGAGGTATGTCTTTTAAGATGCTATATGGGTGTAATGAGTTAAGGCCTATGCCATCGCCAGAGGCTCAACCCAGGACTTTTATTTTCAAGTTCCTTAGTTACCAGGAGCATCTGCATCTGCTGCCTAAGGTCAAAGAATTGAAGGAAGTGCTCTGGGAGGGATCCCCAGTTTTTATTACCCAGGACCTCCCCCCATCAGTGAGGCAGAAGAGAGCTAAGTATCATAATGCGGTGACCAAGATACAAGCTGCAAATATCTGTTTTTGAATGCTGTATCCAGCCAATCTGCAAGTTTCCATTGAGGGGAAATGGATCCCTTTAGAAGACCCAAAGTCTGCAGAGCTCGAGCTGAAGAAAATGCTTCCAAACCTTTTCAAAGATGGGTGAGAGCCTAATGTGGATTCGTGGAGAGCTATAGTTTATTGTGCATTGCAAGACTGTGAAGCATGTTTGATCAGTTCTGCAATGGAACTTTCAGGGGAAGCTGATCTACAGCGTCGTTTCTGTGCTGTTGGTGGATGGATAGACTGGCAGTACTAGTTCCTTATGGTCAATACTCACTAATCAAGGATGTTTGGACCTATTTGGGCTCAAGGATTTTGTTCCCTTTTTCAGGACTAACGAATAAAGGTTTTTTCTACATGCATGATGCACTCAGAACGCAGGGCACAGACAGTGACTCTGTGGACAATCTGGAAGCTAGTTTATCAGTTTATTTGCACTGTTTCTTTGAATATTAATCTTCATGGGGAGCCCAGTCCATAATAATGAAGGCAGTACTAAGGGGCTTGGGATACTTTTAGTTGAAGGCCTGTATCCTCGCATCAACAAGGCCCATTTACCTGTCAGGCTGGGGTTTTAACATGCTCAGGCTGAAACGAGACAGTAAGGGCCCCAATTGATATGGCGGCACGGCGCATTATTTGGGGGGGGGCTTTTTCTTTTAACTACCTCAGCTACCTTTTTCTTCTTATTTTAAACCATTGCCAAACACGGCTGGGGAACTGGTCACAAGTAAGGAACCCTTTACCTATATGAGGACTGCCAGAATAAAAGGAGGATTTTTATGTTAAGAAGCTAGCAGACCTCCATTACGTTGTAGTTCTGGTAGAAGGCAGTAAGTGCCTGTTCTGTTATAGGGGAAGTTATTACCTTTTGGGTTGCAGCATTAGAAGACCATTTTAATTATGGGGTAATGCAAAGGGTTGGGGGGATAGGGGGAAGAGGAGAAGCTGCTCAGTAGAAGGTATCACGCACTGTAAAGTAGGGGGGAAGGAGGCCCTCCTGACAGGTCCGTATTAAGTTACTGGGTTGGAAGGGAGACGGAATCTGTTGAGGGGCTCCTTGGGGGATGGGAAATTGGGACAGTAAGGAATGGTTTTGGGTACTTAGGGGGGTCTTTCACAATGGGGCGGGGGGAGGAGGGGGGTACAGCTTGGCACAGGGGATATGTGGTATTCCATGCAACAGGATACATGGTGTCAACTGGTTCTGATATTCTTTCTAAATGGTTATGGCAGGGATTAAAAAATTTGTGTCTTGGAATGTACGTGGGCTCAGCTCTAAACAAAAACGTTATCAGGTGCTGAAGCACATCAGCTTACTCAAGGGAGGACTCGTGTTTCTCCAAGAGACCCACCTTTTGGAATTAGAGGGGGCCGTCCTCCGTAGACAATATGTAGGACAGGTTTTTAATGCAGGGGATAGCTCCCAGAGTCGTGGGGTGGCCATCTTAGTGGCCAGAAATATACCTTTTAAATCCGAACAGGTTATTGGAGACCCACAGGGGTGCTACCCATTTGTAAAAGGCACCTTACAGAGAACTTTCTTAGTGCTGGGGTGTGTATATGGTCCTAATAATGACTCTCCCCTATTTTTCACCAATTTGTTAAAGGTCTTGGCACCTTTCACTGCCTATCCATGCATTATAGGGAGGACTGGAATTTACCCTTTTCATCTGACTCAGATAAATCAACCCCCAAGAGGCAAGGCCTTTTCCCAGCACAGCATGCAATCAGAGAGATGGTAGATCACCTGAGATTAGTCGATCCTTGGAGAATGCTGTATCCTACCTTAAATGAATTCACCTTCCGGTCCAGTGTCCATGGGACCTCTTCCTGGAGAGATTATTTTTTAATTAGCCAGTCACTCCTGCAAAGGGTCGTGTCAGTGGGGATAACTCCAGGAGTAATCTCAGACCACTCAGTGGTAACTTGTTATCTGTTGTTAACACCGGATATGTTGCCTGACTCACTATGGAAGCTGAATAACCAGTTCCTCAAGGATCCTAAAATTGTGGATATTATTATCCAAGAAATAGAAGAGTATAATAGAGTTAATCTGAACTCCACATCAAGGCCAGATCTTGAATGGGGAGCCCTGAAGTGTGTATTTATTATGAGGGGTATTCATTAGGGTGGCCTCCCGCCAGAAGAGGGAACAGGAGCAAAAGTCCTTTTCACTTTTATCCAGAATACGTACTTTAGAGGCATCACTGTCTCCTGCTACATCTATAGCTGACAGACAATTATTGGTGGGTTTGAGGGATCAGTACAGCTCAATCCTTTGGGAGAAAACTGAATATGCTATTTTAAAAACGGGAGTGAAATATATTGATCAAGGGGAGAAGGCAGGTAATCTCTTGGCATTAAGATTAAAACAGGTAGAGTCCTCCCGAATTGTCCCGAGCATTAGATCTCAGCACATGGGAGGTCTTTGTCTTGCACCCAAAGATATCACTGCTAAATTTGCAGGATATTACAAAGACCTGTATAAGCCCATGCTCAATAGACCCACTGCTGGGGCTGTGGAACAATACCTTCACCCACTTTCCCTCCCGTCTCTCACCCCAACTCAGCAGGAATTGTTAGTAATCCCCATCTCAGAGCTGGAAATTCAAGTGCCTATACCCTCATTCATAGCTGACAAAGCTCTGGGCCCGGATGAGTATTCCCTCAATTTTAATAAAATTTTCAGTAAGCAAATCACTCCCTGGTTGTCCCGTCTCTTTGAATGGGTGTTAGGAGGGAACCCCTTAGACAGTTCTCTGCTGGAGGCCATTATCATTGTGTTACATAAACAAGATAAAGATCCTGAATTGACAAGTAGTTACCGTCTAATATCATTACTGAATTGTGACATTAAAATATTAGAAAAACTTCCTGCTAACAGACTGAAAGGGGTACTTCCTGATATCATTCACACAGATCAGGTAGGCTTCATGCAGGGGCGCCAGTCAACTGATCACTCTAGAAAGTTAGCACACATCTTCTCCGCATCCAAGGACTCAGACATACCAGCTGACCTGTTGTCTCTGGACGCGGAGAAGATGTTTGACTGTGTGGCTGGCAATTCCTGTTTTTAACCTTGTGTAAATTTGGCTTCCTGGCTAAATTTATAGATTAGATTACATCTTTCTACCAGAACCCCCAGGCTAGAGTATACTGTAATGGATTCTTTTCTGATAGATTTTCCCTGTGTTCAGGAACGAGACAGGGTTGCCTCCTCTCTCCCCTTTGTTCAGTATTTATTTAGAACCATTATTGGTCAAGCTAAGGGTAAATGAAGGCATACGGGGATCCCCATCGGTAGCCATATATTTAAGTTATCTGCCTATGCTGATGATGTGCTTCTTCACTTGATTCACCCAGTTAAATTTTTTCCTATTGCTCTGAATATCATTACCGAATTTGGAACTGTCTCCAATTACAGTCATCTTATTTAAGTTAATTTTGTATTTCCCTTGAACCACAGATTTCATAAACGGGAAATTTCCTCAATGGGGGTACAGTGGAGCTCTAAGTATATAAAATATTTGGGGTTAATTCTCTCTAGAAATGAAAGTTTAATGAAGAAGATGATTTTGACTCCCTCCTGGATACCATCCAGCAGGATTTCAAAAGATGGCAATCTCTTCCGATATCTCTTGGGATAAGATTAATATAATCAAAATGAATATATTGCCCAGAATATTTTATCCCCTTAACATGTTAAATTTATGGTTACCCCTAAAGTGGTTTAAGACAGTGCATACTCTCATATCTTCTCTCATATGGGGGGGGGGGATTCCTTGACGTGCTTATCTCAAATTGGCAGCATCCACACAGGCCGGGGGCCTTAAACTCCCACATTTCAGTATGTATTACTGGGCGAGTCAGGTGACTCAATATCTAAGGTGGTTTATATCCCAGGAAGAGATTGCCTCTGCATCATACACACTGGAATGGCTAATATTGGAAAGAGAGATAACTGATAACTTGAATATGGCTAAGGATGCTGTCTTGTATGTTCCTGTTAGAAGACTTCCCTCTGGTTTAGGTAATCTCCCATGTTAGTATCCCTTCAGGCACACAGTCAATTATGTGCATTTCTTGAATATTGTAACACTAAAGATCCCAGGCGGCCAATAGTTGGGAATCCGAATCTCCACATTGGAGGTAAAATCATTTCCCCACATTGGCTTCTCCCGTTCAACAATGTCCGGGTTGGGGAATTGTTTACTGAGTATTCATGCACAGATTCAGGCACCATACTGGCTTTCTATTCCATAGACTGGAAACAGATTTTCAAGGTTTGGAAACTTAGGCATCTTTTGATAGAGATGTTTCTGGGCATAGGGAATTTGGATGAGAGCTGTGCCTGGTTGGAGTCTTTGATTCCAGTATGTGGGAAACCCCATGCAGTATTACTAATATAGTCCTGTTTATGAACAAATATGCTTGATATGGGCAGTGGGGTGCCTCGTACTGGAATTCTTGTTTTCCAAACTCTCCCAAGAAATGGGAATCCATTCACCTAGACTCCTTCAGATATGTCTCTCAAGATAGATTGACGCTTACACAGTATAGAATACTGAATGATATGTATTGGACACCCATCAAACATAAAAGAATAGGTAGATCATCTGATGCTCTTTGCTTTAGATGTAAAAAAGGCTGAACGGGATCTGGTGCATATATTCTGGGAGTGGAGCTCGATTAAGAATTTATGGGATTTTAATCAGGATCACGGCTCACCCTCTGTTGGGCATCAGAGAGCTATTCATGCCAGAGATATGTCTCTTGGGGGACTTCTCCACAATCACTGTTAAAAGCCGCCATTTATCATATAGCCATGATAGCACTTACCCTTAAAAAAATAATTCTGCGTCATTGGCTAGATGCTCACATCATTACTTATGATGAATGTCTGCGGGTTCTGTTATTTAATCTCCATACTGTACAAATGAAAACTAGACTGGGTGGATCTCTTTCCCACTATAGGAAAATATGGGAGGGTCTTCATAACTTATATCTTCTCCAGACTGGGGCCTCACAGTAACAAGGTATCCAGGTCTTTGATGGTTCCAGTTATTTCTATACTCCTGCACTGTCCTGACATAATGTGTATGTATGTTCTCTGTTTGCCATGTTACCTGGCCTTATGTGGGAGTTGTGCCAAGTTGGGGGAGGTGGTAAGGGAGGAGGGGTGGGGGGGGCATTAGCATGGAGCTGATGGTTACATGGCATATCTCTGTAATATGCTGCTGGTTCCTTCATATTAAAGCTTTCATGGAAAAGTTAATAAACTTTGAAGTAAAAAAAAAAATCAATATTTCCTTTTACATTAGTTATAGTGATGTTTTCAGTGGTGCTAAATGTTGCCAGATAATCAACACTGGAGGCCAAAGTTCCCTGTTTTTAACATAAAAGGCATGATACTTGTGGCAGTTGTGCAGTCTTACCCACAGTGCTCTGCCAGTGTGCCTGAACCCTGCAAGGAGTCAGAACTACCTCTAGTGGGTGGGAGGGTATCTCGGACTCCAGTGCCATTCAGTCCATAGATTCCTATGCCAGACGGCCAGCAAGGGTGCTAAGTAGTGCAAGTTGTGGTGGTGTCATTGTGATGGACTGTAGATACCCATCCACTAGGAGCTGGACTGAAACAAGGACAGCTCATTTCACAAAGTTTACTTTAAATAGTGGAAGTAACGGGCCAGGCTAGCAAAGCACCTCAGTCAGCTGTATGTAATCTACAAAGTACGGATCCTCTTCAGCACAACCGTGGCTTGAATTTAGTCTTTGGCTGTGACACAGTGAGCCCATGAGGCAGTTGTTAATGTTGAGCTTTATGTGATGCTGCTCGAGATGTGATGAGCAGGAGGTGCTCTGTTGGAGAGTGCTCGACTCTAAAGGTGGTGAAAACAGATGAGCGAGGCACCAACGTCCGAATTATGTGGATAGGATAACTGTTATCCAGACAAGGAGAGGCAGGAGTCAACTTAGTGCTTCAATGCCCGTAGGGTGTTTATTTTGTACCAAGGGTAGACAGACACGGTCACAAGAAGGAGGAGGGTTTGCCTGAGAACATTAGGGCAATGAAACAGGGAAATACTTTCATCTACCACTTCTACGGTTATTACTACAAGAATAAACTTTAGGCCTACTGCCACTCTTATTCTGACACTTTGCTTCTAAACTCTAAATGAGAATCGGGTTACATGAGCTACTCAGCACTGCATTAGGGTGATTAGCATCACACATTTCCATAAGAGTCCAGATATTACAAGAGTCCAGAGATCCGGCGTCTTCGTGTACACCGTCGTTCTTCGTTGGTAGCTACAAGGGAAGTAAAACAGAACTGTAGAACCCTAATCTCAATTCCCAGCAAGGACCTAGATAAGGCCACTGGGGTGGGGAGAGGTTTGGTAAACAGACCATATGTCTTTGGCAAAAGCCCACTGTTTCCAAGGCTGCTGGAATGTAGAACCAAAGCAACTGGTTCCTGAAATAACACACTGAAACAAAGGGTTCCTCGGCCAAAACCCACTTCTAGGGTTGCCAAGGACGAAGTTTATTATTATTCTTATTTAGCTTTTGTTGACCGGGTAAGTGCACTAGACAAACCCTGCCTATTTTCAGGCACGACCCGGGGGAAGGGGATACAGATGAATGCCAACTGACCTTGAACCAGATTAAGCTGTTGGTGGTATTTTTAGTGAAGATTTTCTACTGATAGATCAAGATCTGCATGGCGATGAATCCACTGGAGGACTACCACGACCTGACTGATGCTGCGGCACTCCAAGGGCCAGCTGAACTTGGAAGGAACTCTGACAGGACCAGGAACTATAAGAATCTGAACTAACACAAAACAAAGAAACGGCGGATGTGTCCTGGACTGGGCTTCGATGGACTCGACTTTCGGCGAACGACCGGGTGGGGCGCAGACTAGGTTCTCCAGGTTGAGCTCACTGTTCTGTAGAGGGCGACCAACTTCGGGACATCTGGAACAGGAACCATATGGAACGACACTGGCATGGCTGTCGTGATGCGTTTTGGCGGACGTACTTCCAAGCTGTGAAAACAAGAAAACGGCGGGTACGACTGGCGACGGACTCGACTTCGGCGGACGACACAAACGGACGGGATGAGCTGATGAAGGATCTCCCAGGAGAGAAGAATGCTGGAAGGACGTCTTCTTCTGAGTAGAGACTGATTCTGAGCATGTGGTATTACAAACCACACTAGGAGACTGCAGTGTGGTAGAAGATCGAGACTGTCTTCGTACAGTAGTAAACATATAACTGAAGAATGCCCAAAGAACTATGGAATGATACAATAATTTGCCGGAGGAGGGCAAATTATAACTTCAGGGGTAATTATTGCTGATAAGAGCCAATCTCCAGGTGCTTAGAGCAATAGTTCAGGTACTTAGGACCAATAGTTCAGGGACTTAGGACAATAGTTCAGGGACTTAGGACAATAGTTCATGTACTTTGGACAATAGTTCAAGTACTTAGTGCAATAGTTCAGGTACTTCGGACAATAGTTCAGGTACTTAGGACAATAGTTCAAGTACTTAGGGCAATAGTTCAGGTACTTAGGGCAATAGTTCAGGTACTTAGGGCAATAGTTCAGGTACTTAGGGCAGTAGTACAGGTACTTAGGACAATAGTTCAGCATAAGCAGTACAGTAATCACAGTAGTTTCACAGTATAGGCAAATTGAACACTCTCAAATGAACCCCTGTTCCTGTAGGTAGGGTATTCTGGAATAGGATCCCTTTCTGTATGTTGTGGCTAGGGAATCCTTTAGTACCACTAGGCTGGTTTGCCCTGTTCCTCTAGGCTGGGGACTCCTTTTAGTACCACTAGGCTGGCTTGCCCTATTCCGCTAGGCCGGGGCCTCCCTATAGTACCACTAGGCTGGCTTGCCCTATTCTGCTAGGCCGGGGCCTCCCTTTAGTACCACTAGGCTGGCTTGCCCTATTCCGCTAGGCTGGGGCCTCCCTTTAGTACCAGGCTTTACCTCGGGCCTAATGCCCTACGTTAGCTTGGGCCTGGTGCCCCACTCAGTACTGGGCCTGGTGCCCCACTTCACAATGGGCCTGGTGCCCCACCAAATACTGGGCCTGGTGCCCCAATTTATAATTGGCCTAATGCCCCTCTAAACTTTGGGCCTGGTGCCCCACTTTATAATGGGCCTAATGCCCTACTTTAGATTGGGCCTGACTTGCTCTTTCTAATGCGTTGCCCCTTTAAGATTTGCAGGCTCCCTGAACCTGCTGTCACTTATTTGGCGAAACCCCGAGCCATAAATTCCACCCTTGATGAATATTTATAGGCCTTTGAACTGGCCTCCTCGTATCGGTCCCTCCCGTGGGCGTCGCTAGCCCGCCTCCTAATAATTAGCCAAATAGGGTCCTAACAACCCAGTGCCCCTGCGGCGCTCGGCGCCTCGCAAGCCCTAATGCACTGTTTACAACAAATAAAGTCCCTTGAAATAAACTGGCAGACAGAGACCAAGTGCAGCTGTCACACTACCGCTTGTGCGGTTCAGAGGGAAGTTGCTGCAGTCACAGGAGGTGAGCTGGCAGTGGGAGGAGCATCAGGCAGCAAGAGGGATGACTCGGGGGCCTCCGACGGCGAAAGGGAGATGCAGTGCTTCTCTGCCGCGACGTGGGACCGGAGGAACTGTTTAAACCTCGGGGGGGGGGGCTAAAATAATAAAATTGAGGGCAAACAAGCCCAAAAATGCGGGGAAAACAGCGTTTCCTTCTTCATGGTGCCCCGATGGCACCACCGACGACCGTACTACTGCAGTGCAGGATTCTTCGGTGGACTGGAGGAGGGGACACACCAGGGAGTCAACAGGACTGGCTTCACAACCCCCAGGTAAGCCACAAGTCCCTGTTGCACTCCTGTGATCCTCTCTGCTCCACAGTCCAACAGCAACTGACTTCAACTGAACAACTGTAGAATTGTTGTTTAAACTTAAACCTGCCTGGGTTCTAGATTGGCTGGAGTGGAATGCTATGCATGAGCCACTCAGCACAACATTCCATCCAGGCCATTATGACACCTATTGCTTTTTACAATCTGTCTTTTGACCAGCTGTAAGTGCACAGGGCACTTTTCTATTATTTACAGTGTTTTCTCTGTATCAGGAGGTTGAATCTTTATGTCTAGGGCCCCCTTAGCATTGTACCCTGCTGCCTACACCTGCAGCAGGTACCCTGAGCACCTGTGTACTCTCACTGTATTTATTTGTTTATTTATTTTTTCTGGAATGACCAACTTTGGGTCATTACAGATTCTGGCCCACTTAAAAATACATGTCCCCATGTATTCCCTTAACTTTTTATAAAATCTATCATCTTATCAACCTCTAAAATCTTACTTAATAGTCTATGAAGTCTTACGTTAATAAAACACTCTTAAAATCTCTAAAATATTCTTAAAACATCTACTATACTGTAAATTTTTGTTTTAAAGATTTACCCTAAAGTGACTGTCTGGGAAATTACTTGGATTAGATCTACCTCTTGTACCAAGGTACGAGTTGAGAAGCTTCTGTGATATACCTTCTAGGAGGGATACCTGCGTTCGATCTTTGAGATCTGCAGGGTTGGAAATCAACAGGTTCTTGAGCAATACGTTCTCCTTCCAGGAAATCCGTTATTTCTGGAGCTATTACTGGTACACAGTTAGACTGGTCAAGGGAATGCTTATACGTAGTACGGGTCCAAGGTTCTGTACACCAATTGGTTGTGATTCTAGTTCCCACATTTTGTCTTTGGTGGACTCCTGCCTCTCTTTTGGCATAGGACTGTCCTGTTCTTTAATGATCACAGTGTCTCTGAAAGTGCAAGCTTTGAGTAGGTTGCGATGGACAATCTTGGTACCATGTCCAAATTCCTGTTGGATCTTGTATACCGGCAGTTCAGGATAAGGTATCTCGATAATATAATAAGGTTCTGATTCCCACTTTGAAGACAGTTTACTGCATTTTTGGGTCTTCTTCAACATTACTCTTTCTCCAATAAGTAAAGGTTTAGCTTTGGCCTTGATATCATAGTTTGCTTTCTGTTTTTGCCGTGCTTGCTCCATGTGTCTACCAACAATTTTCCCAGCTTCCTGCAACCGTTGATTATGTTCTTGGACCCAATTTGTCACTGGCTTCTTTCCTTTAGTCTCTTCTTGTGGCACTTCCAGCACTAAGTCCATCGGAAGTCTTCTGTGTCGTCCAAACATTAAATAATGCGGGTATAACCCGTGGAGCAATGAATCGTGTTACTATACAGATACGTGAGTTCAGGAAGTAAGGCTGGCCAGAAGGGACGTTTATATTCCGGTAGAGCTCACAACATTTATAGGATAATCTGGTTTGTTCTTTCGAAAAGTCCATTTCCTTGGGGGTGGTAAGCAGTGGTCTTTAACTTATGGGTTCCATACAGAGCACAAAGTTCATGAAAGAGTTGAGATTTGAAAGACGTCCCCTTGATCTGTTATGATTTTTGTGGGATATCCGTAAGGTCGTACAAAACATCTCATAAAGGTTTCGGCAGTAGTTCGAGCAGATAGGTCTTTTACTGCACTAGCAACCACAAACTTGGAAAAGTGATCCACCATAGTGAGGATATAAATGTGTCCATTTGAGCTAGGGTCCAATTTCAAATGATCAAGAGCAACTAGTTCCAATGGTGCATTACTCACTATTGGATGGAGAGGAGCTCTCTGATTCACCTTTTCCTTGCACTTTAAGTTACATGCTGGACATACCTCACACCATTTTACATACTAACATACTAACATACTATTTGCCAGCAGATTAGGCCTTATGGTCTATCAAGTCTGCTCGAACCTAGATCCTTAGTTGGGTGCCGAGACCCTCCCATCCCTTGTGCTCCAGAAACCCCTATCATCCATCCCCACCCCCCCGGGACAGGCCATCATCTGATACATCCACTTTCTGTGTCTGTCCCACCCTTTCTTAAAGCTCTCCACTGTGGATCTCTGAACCAGCTCACCAGGCAGAGCATTCCAAGGGTCCACCACCCTCTCAGTGAAAAACCTCCTCCTCTTTTCCCTCACCCTTCCACCTTCCAACTTCAAACCATGCCCTCTGGTGATGCCTCCTGCTTTAGTCTAAAGATCCCTCCATGTTTACCCTATTTATTCCCTTGAGGTACTTGAAGACCTCAATCATGTCCCCCTGTCTCTCCTCTCCTCCAATGAAAACAGGCAGAGCTCCTCAAGTCTGTCCTCGTAAGTCAAACCCTAGCCTCGTGATCATCTTTGTTGCCCTCCTCTGTACCCTCTCCAGGAGCTGTATGTCCCTCTTCAAGTGTGGTCTCCAGTACTGTACACAGTACTCAAGGTGTGGTCTAACCAGTCCATTGTACAGTGGCAGAATCACTTCCTTGTTCCTAGAGGTGATCCCCTGATGCATCCCAACATCCTGTTTGCCTTGCTAGCTGCTCTCCTGCACTGCTCAGTGTTATTCATACATGTATCCACCATGACCCTAGGTCTTTTCCCTGTTGAGGCTTCCAGCACCTCCCTCCCAGGGTGTACCTGTGTTTAGGGTTTTCCCGACCAAGATGCAACACCTTGCACTTGGTGATATTGAAATTTAATTTCCATGTGTGAGCCCAGCTTTCCAGGGTGTCCAGGTCCCTTGCAGGGCCAACCTCCTCTTCTCCCTCAACTACTGCTCCCATCTTGGAGTCATCCACGAAGAGACTCATTTCACACCTATACCATCCCTGATGTCTGATATGTATGCATTAAACAGGATTGGACCCAGGACCGAGCCCTGTGGTACCCCACTACCAACCCTCTGTAGGGTTCGAGCTCCCCACAGACCACTACTCTCTGAGTGCGTCCAGCTATCCAGTTTTCAATCCATCTGACCATCAAAGGGCCTACTCCTAACCCCATCAGTTTCTCCCACCAGACCATTGTGGGGACAGAGTCAAACGCCTTGCTGAAGTCCAAGAATAATACATCCACAGGCTTACCCTATCCAGTTCTGATGTTACCCATTCATAGAACTCTACAAGGTTGGTTTGACATGATCTACCTGGCACAAACCCATGCTGCCGACATCATCCAGACCTCCCACCTCCAAGTAAACCCCAGTCGTTCCTTTAGTATACTCTCCATTAATTTTCCCACCACCGAGGTTAAACTGATGGGTCTATAGTTTCCTGGTACTTCCTTGACCCCCTTATGGATTGGTACCACATGTGCCTCTCGCCAATCCTCAGGTACCCTCCTGTCTCAAGTGACCTGTTGAAAAGCTCCGCCAGGGTGCAGCCAGTATGTCCGCCAATTCCCATAGTATCTCGGATGAATGCCATCAGGCCCAGGAGATTTGTTTTCTTTAGGCCTTGAGGGCAACCACACCCTTTTGGTGGGGATGGCATCATCCGTCCCTCCACCTTACTGGTCTTTTATTCCTTATCCAGATGCGACACCCTGGGGTACCTTTCCTCCCTTTGCTCCATTTCTGCTGCTCCCCTGATCCCACTCCTGCCGCTTCTATCCCTTTGTGCCTTGCTTTGTAGATATCCCATCCCTCCCTAGTGAACACAGAGGCAAAGTACTCGTTAAATACCTCTGCCTGGTCCCTCGCCTCTTCCACCCACCCTCCTTCTGATCTCAATCTGCTGAGATGGCCCTTAGTTTTTCTCCGCTCCCCAATGTACCGGAAGAACCCCTTTTCCCCTCCATGTATCCCCTGTGCCAGCCGATGCTCTTTACTGGACTTTGCTCCCCTCACCATACGGGTGACTTATCTTTTACTATGTCATTTCGCATTCCTACCCAATAAAATCTCCTTCTGATGATAGCTTCCATTTTCTTGTGACCAAAATGTCCTGAGTTGTCATGGTATGCCTCCAACACTACGGAAGCACTGGTCTTTGGAACTACGATTTGAGTTATCTCTGTGTGTGTGGTAGGATCTCTACTCTTCTTAACCAGATGATAATCTTCTATGGTCAAACGAGTTCTGTGCCTCCAAAGTTTCATCATTTCTGTGTTCAACTTCCTTCTTTCTTTTTTGGTCATGTGCTTCTGTTGAGCCACTAGGTCTTTTACTTGGCAAACTATAGGGTCTTGGCTTTGCAGTTTTACCCATAGATTCTTTTGATTCGCAATCATGTCATCCACTTCCGGTTGATCTTCCACTTTAAACTTGGGAGCAAGTTGACAGCATGCCTGTACAATCTCAGCTGGTACCTGCAGAAAAGGTGGCATTTCTATATTTTCCAGTGGGGTATCATCTATTTCTGATTCTCCGTGTTCAGGCATCCGGGACAAGGCATCAGCATTCGCATTAGCTTTACCAGAGTGATACTTTATGGAAAATTGATAATTCGCAAGTCGAGAGGCCCACCTTTGGTCGAGGGCTTCTAGCTTTGCAGTATTCAAGTAAAGGGATTATTGTTCATGAAAACCGTGAAAGGGGTGGCAGCTAAATATTGTCAAATTTCTCGGTGATAGCCCAGACTAGCGCTAAAAATTCCAGTTTGAAAGAGATATAGTGGGCGTCATTCCGCTCGGAGCCTCTTAATCCTCTGTTTGCGTAGGCTATTACCCTTTCCACACCATTCTGTTCTTGTGTGAGTACCGCGCCCAATCCTTTGTTGCTGGCATCGGTATACAACAGAAATGGTTTTGCATAATCTGGATACGCCAATATAGGAGCCTCAGTAAGGATCCTTTTCAATTGATCAAAAGCCTCTTGTTGCTCAGTACCCCATGTAACCAGGTGATTCTTTGGGACTCTACCCTCTGCTGACCCTCTCAAGAGTTCGTGCAAAGGCACAGCAATTTTTGAGAAATTCTTAATAAATCTTCGATAATATCCAACAAATCCCAAGAATTTCCAGACCTCTCTAATGGTGGTAGGCACAGGCCTTTTCTTTACTGCTTCGATCTTCTGTGGGTCTGGCGTCACTCCATCTGCGGAGACTATATGTCCCAGATAACTTACTTTGGTCTGCAACAGGTGACATTTGGAAGGTTTTATTTTAAGACCGTATTGGATCAACTTTTGGAATACTTCATCTAGGTGACGCAGATGATCTTCGTGCATTTTTGAATATACAATAATATCATCTAAGTACAACAACAGGGTATCGAAATTTCGGCTCCCAAGACAATGTTCCACTAGCCTTTGGAAAGTTCCCGGTGCATTACACAAACCAAAAGGCATCCTGGTGAATTCATATAAACCCATGGGGGTAATAAAAGCTATTTTCTCCTGATCCTGGGGCGCCATAGGAACCTGCCAGTATCCGCTGGTCAAATCTAGAGTGGAGAATACGGCTGCTGATTGAAGAACCGTGTGGGGAATCCTCTATCCTAGGCAAAGGGTACGCATCTTTATGAGTGATGGCATTCAATTTGCGGTAATCCACACAGAATCAGATCTTACCATCCTTCTTCTTGACCAAAACAATTGGCGCTGCCCAAGGGCTGTGACTTTCTCTTATCACATTCGCCTCTTTCATCTCCTTAATCATTTCTTTGACTTGCTGGTACATGGCTGGTGGAATCGGCCTAAATCGCTCTCCGACAGGCGGATGTCCATGGGTACTGATGTGATGTTGTACCCCACGAGCTAACCCAAAATCCAAGGGGTGTTGGCTGAAAGCTTCTTTTCAGTGTAAAACCACCTTCAGAACATTGGCTCTTTGCTTCATGCTGGTCTTCGTATTGCCAACTTTAATCTTGGTCCATTCTGGTCTTTGGTTGCTTTCCATCCCGTCTTCCGGCTCTTTCTCCATTTCTTCTCCAGCTTCGACAATGTCCTGTAAACACACTGTGTGGATCTGAGCAACTGACTGGTTCCGGTACAGCTGTACATCATGAGTCCTGTAATTTAGCACTCTGACTGGTATCCTACCTCTGAACACAGTGGCTACACTCCTTGCCACTATTATTGGCTCTTCCTTGTTCATTGGGTAAGGTTCTACTAGGGCGTCATATTCTTGACCCCTCGGGCCCACCTTTGCTTTGCACCACAAAGTGGTTTCAGTGCCCGGCTCAAGGTTACTGGTCTAGCATCTGTCACCCTTACTTTACCGATTTCACCCCGGCATTAGCGAATCATTGA
Organism: Neoceratodus forsteri; assembly: GCA_016271365.2. Taxonomy (NCBI): domain Eukaryota; kingdom Metazoa; phylum Chordata; order Ceratodontiformes; family Ceratodontidae; genus Neoceratodus; species Neoceratodus forsteri. The sequence goes on from CM057453.1 coordinate 747,707,449, forward strand.
TGGCATTGCAAGTTGTAGATAGTCTGTTGCAGGGCATGTTTCTCCACTCGAGGTATGTGTTTGGCTTGCTGCTGGAGGATGCTCACTAATTCGCCGAAGCAATTCTGTAGAACGTACATCCCAAGAATGAGTGGTGGCAGCTGATCACTCTCAATGTCGCTCACAATGATGCCTGTGTTACATTGAACGTTCTTTCCTAGCTGTACATCGGCTTCCAGGTAGCCTAAATATGGTACTTCATCACTGTTGCTCGCGATCAGCTTTACCCAAGATCTAGGAGGTGGCTTCAGATCATTAGATGTCCAGTGCCTTCGGAACTCTCTTCCTTGCAAGGTGGTGACTTGCGATCCGGTGTCCAATAGCGCCATAAGCTCGATGCCATCGACCTTGACTGGAATCATGGGGCTTTTACCAACAAAACACGACTACTCTAGTGGGACTGCTGGACCTGACCGGCTACTCTTGGAGGGTCGGTCCTCATCCCCGAAGAATTCCTGTTTAAATTTAAGGTGTTATTGACTGGTTGACCACATCTCCTTTCTATATGGCCACTCACACCACACCGGCGACATATGGGCCTTCCTTGGCTATCAAATCGATCTGTGGAGCGTCTCCCTTCATTACTTCTCGAGTGGTTCATTTGGTCATGCTTTCTTTCTTTTCCTGATGGAACATAGAAACATAGACTTTGACGGCAGATAAGGACCGCTAGGCCCATCTAGTCTGCCCATTTCCCTACCTACAGGATAGGCCGCAGATCCTAGTTAACCAACAGCCTATATCTTCCTGCCCCCACAAGAATTGCCTTATGTCTGTCCCATGCATTCTTGAATTCTCCACAGTTTTAGACCCCACAACTTCCTCAGGAAGGCTGTTCCATGCATCCACTACCCTCTGTGAAATAATACTTCCTCACATTGCCCTGAACCTCCTCTCTATCTTTAAATTGTGTCCTTGTTCTTGCAAGTTTCTTATTCTGAAAGATGCTACCTCTTGGACTTTGTTGATTCCTTGAGGTACTTGAAAGTTTCTATCATGTCCCCTCTCCTTCTTTCCTCAAGGGTGTACATATTAAGCTCCTTTAGTCTCTCCTCATACAGCTTCTCTTGCAGACCCTGCACCATTTTGGTTGCCCTCCTCTGTACTGCCTCTATCCTGTCTATGTCCTTTGCGAGATGGGGTCTCCAGAACTGGACACAGTATTCAGATGGGGTCTCACCAACTGTCTGTACAGAGGGATAACAACTTCCTGTTTTCTGCTGCTGATGCCTCTCCCCTACATTCCAGTATACCCAGCCCTCCCTACTGCCTTCTCACATTGCTTGCTAACCTTAAGGTCATCTGATATGATTACCCCCAGGTCCCTTTCCTGTTTTGTTGTTGTTACTACCTCCCCACCCATTGTGTATTCTTCCCCTAGGTTCTTCTTTCCCAGGTGCATTATTTTGCACTTTTTTGCATTGAATCCTAGCTGTCCTACGTCTGACCATTCCTCCAACCTTGCCAAGTCCCTTTTCATCCTTTCCACGCCTCCTTGTGTATCAACCCTGTTGCAGATCTTTGTGTCATCTGCAAAAGGCATACTTTCCTTCCAGTCCCTCTACAATGTCACTGATGAAGACATTAAAAAGACTGGACCCAATACTGAACCCCGCGGTACCCAACTAGTAACCGCCCTTTCTTCAGAGTGGACTCCATTTACAATTACCTTCTGTGTCCTGTTGTCCAGCCAATGTTTTACCCAGGCTACCACCCTGGGACCCACTGCCAGGCTGGTTAATTTGACTAATGATCTTTTGTGTGGGACTGTGTCAAATGACTTGCTAAAGTCTAGGTTGGCCATGTCCACAGCCCCTCCCTGGTCTACTACTTTGGTCACCCAGTCAAAGAAATCTATTAGATTCGTCTGACATGACCTTCCCGCTATGAACCCATGCTGCCTTGGATCCTGTGCTCCACTGACCTCTAGGTACTCAACTATTCTTTCCTCTTGAAGTGACTCCATCACTTTCCCTACCGAGAGGTCAGACTGACAGGTCTGTAGTTTCCTGCCTCTGTCTTGGTCCTACTTTTGTGAAGGGAATCACATCCGCCTTCCTCCAGTCCTCGGGTACCACACCATCCTCCCATGATTTATTAAAAGAGTAGCCAGTGGTTTCACTAGTTCCTTCCTAATTTTTAGAATTCTGGTGTGAATTCCATCAGGACCCATTGCTTTGTCCACCTTCAGTTTTAGGAGTTCTTGCAGAACCCTTTCTTCTGTGAAAGGACTGGGATCCACCCTCTATCAAGAGTGCTTCTGTTAATTGGATTAGGCACTTCCCTCCTCTTTTGTGAATACTGAGCAGAAATATTCGTTCAGTATTCTGCTTTTTCACTGTCCCCTCTGCCCACCCAACGCTCATTCTATTCAGCCTCACTATCCTCCCTTTGTCTTTCTACTCGCTGATGTACCTATAAAGGTTTTATCCCTTCTTAACTGAGTTGGCTATCTTTTCCCCAGTTTGGGCCTTTGCTATTCTGACTTCTCTCCCTGCTTCTTTCTGCTTTAACTGGTACAGCTCTTTGTCCTGCTCCTTCTGTGTTTCCTTATACTTCCGGAATGCTATCTTTTTTCCTGACTTTCACAGCCACTCTCTTGAGAACCATAGTGGCTTTTTCTTTTCTTTGATTTGTTTTTTGCTTCACACAAGGCTTGTTGCCTCTGTGATGGCAGTTTTGATAATTCCCCATTGTTGCTCCACACCTCCTTCTAGCCTGTTTGCTAGTGCTTTTCTGAGCTCTCTCCCATCTTGCCAAAGTCAGCCCTCCTAAAGTCCAGTACCCTCACTTTTGTATGGCTTGACTCTGTGCTGAGTTTAACGTGAACCACACTGTTTGATGGTCACTTGTCCCCAGATGGCAACCCACTTCTAGATCTGAGATCCTCTCACTGCCCCCGTTTGAGAGCACGAGGTCTAAGATTGCTCCCCTCACGTGGGTTCCTGAAACTAGCTGTCTAATGCCTGCCACCTGTAGGGCGTCAAGAATTGCCCTGCTCTTGGATGTGGCTGCAGCAAATGTGCTCCAGTTAACATCTGGCATATTCAGGTCTCCCATCAACAGTATCTCCCCTTTCTCTGCCATTCTAAGAATGCCTTCCATCATATCCTTGTCCATTCCTTCCCCCTGACATGGGGGTCTGTACACAACCCCTATGTGGATTGTGGTGCCCTTTCCAGTCTCCAAGGTGACCCACAGTGCCTCCTCTCCTCCCTGTTTACTCTTTTGTTCAGTTGCTTTTATCCCTTCCTTTACATAGAGAGCTACTCCTCCCCCTCTTTTCCCCGCCTTTCTCTCCTGAAGTTATGTGTACCTGGTATGTTAACATCCCAGTCATGGTTCTCTGTGTACCATGTTTCTGTGACTGCTACGATATCCAGGCATCCCTCTTCCATTAAGGCCACCAGCTCAGGGAGCTTGTTGCCCCAGACTCACGGCATTGGTACTCATTAACCTCCATTTCCGAATGGCTCCCCTTTGCCCCATCCCTGTCCTTCTTGCCTTTGTCACTTTCTCCATTTACCCTGCCCTTCTCCCATCGACACCTCCATGTTGGTGTTTGCCACACTTACTACCGTGATTGTTTGGGGGGGGGCTAGGATTTTCCTAATCCTTTCCAGTGTCTCCCCCCTTGGCTAGTTTAAAAGCTTGCCAATGAAGCATTTAAACCTATCACCTAGGATCCTGGTTCCGCTCCCAGACAGATGCAGCCCATCATGCCAGTATAGGCTTGCATCACTCCAGGTGGACCCCCAGTCCCCAATGAAGCCAAATCCCTGAGTTCCACACCAGTTTTCAACCACTGATTGAATCTCATGATGCAGGAACACCTAGCCTCTCTATGCCATAGATGGTAGCAACTCCGAGAAGGTTACCGTAGTGCTACTTGACTAAGGCCCCTCCCCAATGCCACAAACTCTTCCTGCACTTCTAATCCCTTTCTTAGCCAGGTCATTTGTCCCTAGGTGGACAATGACATCCAGTTACCTCCCCTGTGCAGCTGCTCCGGCAATCCTGAGGATTCGCTCCCTGTCCCTCCAAGCCATGGCGCCAGGCAGGCACCTTTCCTCCCTCTCCCCTTCCTTGCCCAGTTGTACCTTCCTAACAATGGAGTCCCCCACCAGGAGTTGTTTCCTTCCCCTGCAGGGTCCCCTGCCACCCTCCTGTGGGTCTCCTTTGTGGAGGTTCCCAGCATCCTCCTTGGTCTCCACTGTGGGTGCCTCCATAGAGGAACCACACTTTGCCAGAATGGCATAGGAATTGTGGAGAGGTACAACTGGAGGATGTGGCCTCTTTTACACCACCCTCACCCTCCTGAGCCCACTGTGGTCCAACCGCTCCTCTTTCTTGGCAACCTCTGAGGCAACGGCAGTGGCACTGGTGGTCCCTGGATGGAAGAGGAGGTCCCACAAATCCTGGCCAACTCAGCCTGGAGATGAGCAACCTTCTTCCTCAGCCCAGAGGTGCCTGCAGATGGGACAACACCGCACCTCCAGAACATCTCCCGAAGACTGCTGCCCACAGCCACTGCACTGCACGACTCCAATCATGTCTTATTTCTGGCCCCTTAACTGTTTGCAATCCTTACTCTTCCTCTGTTTTTTTTTCTCTCTCCTTACTTTCTGCCTGTGTGCCCTTTAAGCTCCTGATTGTCCTGTTCTGAGACAAGAATATCCTATATTCTCAGTAGACCACTTACTTGTTCAGAGGCAGACCTCCAGCAGCTAGAGGGCCGAGAGCTACTCTTGCCCTTCTAGGATGGTGGGTCCTTGGTGGTTCTGTGATCACTCACTTCCTGCCCCTAAACAGGAAGTTCCTGTTGTCAGTCAAATCCTGTGCCTATAAAAATAGAACTAGCTTTGGGTGGAGGGGAGGGAAGGAGGGCAATATAGTCCCAGTAGAGAAGTTCAGTCACACAGCAGTCCTTTCTCCTGGTGTCTTCTGCCAAGCTATTAGCAGAATCTTTCTAAGGCAGTCTTTAAATGTAGCTTCCTTCTAGCTAAGCCACTCCCCCTACTTACTGGATCTTTCTACAAGTAATTTAAACCTCACAGCAGTTAAGTCATTTCAGTCACCTGAGATTTACACCTAGATGACTTTTCAGTTACCCATTCAGTTCAGTTAACCCAAACACACACTTTTTTTGTTTTGTATGTTAGTTTTTTCCCTAAATTAAAGGTCCAAATACAAAAGTTCTTCTACTTTAGTCCCAGCAGAGAAGTTCAGTCACACAGCAGTCCTTTCTCCTGGTGTCTTCTGCCAAGCTAACAAAGTTTTTCTCATTCTTCCACCCAGCTTTCCAACTCTGCATCTCCTTATACATCTCTGCCATCTGGTTGGTCAGTGTAGCAATCTGCTCAGTCAGCTCCGAATGGTGTTGAGCACCCGTCTGTACAGAACATATCGGTGTCTGTATCCTTGGGTCAGGTGTCCGCTCATGTTCTGAATGCCGGCTTGGGTAGGCAACAGCTTCTCTTCCCAGTTCTCGTCTTCGTAAGAACATTTCCTCTGGCTGGAGTTCTAATTGCCAAGAATGGTCTTCTTTCCATCCCTTGGTAGTGTAGGTTGGCCATTGAGTTCCCATATAGATTTGGGGATATGCTGGAGCTTCCTCTCTAGAATGTCCTGAACCAAATATTCGGATGGCTTTCTCTTTAAAATCCAGAAAGTCAACTTCAGGGTTCTGTAAATGCAGCATACGTAGTTCTCTTTTCAGGGCCTCACTTTGCAGTCCTTCAACAAATTTTTCGACTAGTACTGTATCTGCATCTCGGACCTCTGCTGCGTCTACTCTCTCTGTCGCTCGTAACAGCTCTTGTAGACTCAGTGCAAACTCTCTCAGGGTCTCTTGAGACTTCTGTATATGCGAAAAGAACTTCATTTTGAGGTCAGACATGGTCCTAGCATCGAAAATCTGCTGTAGCTGCTGGAGTATCTGGTCCGCTGTGGCTTTTGCTCCACTCGGCCATGATTGGACTTCACGGTGGGCAGCTCCCTTTAGTTGCCCAATTAAAATTTCAACTTTCTGTTGCTCTGGGATTTGATACAGCCGGAACATGGCCTGCATCTTCGAACGGAATTCTCCCAGGTTGCTGGTCAAGTCCCCATCTTTCTCTCCGGAAAACTGTGGAAGCCATGGTGCTCCAAAGTAGTACAGCATGGTTAGTGGAGATGGTGAGATATTTCCTGTAAATCCATCTCGGTCTCCTCTGGACAATTCACTACTACACCCTGGCTCCATTTGTGCTTCTTACTAAGCCACTCCAACTTTGAACTCGAATATATAATTATCGCAATCCTGCTGACTACGCCAATTTTTGTGATGCTCTGCTCGAGATGTGATGAGCAGGAGGTGCTCTGTTGGAGAGTTATCGACTCTAAAGGTGGTGAAAAGAGATGAGCAAGGCACCAAGGTCCGAATTATGTGGATAGGATAACTGTTATCCAGACAAGGAGAGACAGGAGTCAACTTAGTGCTTCGATGCCCGCAGGGCATTTATTTTGTACCAAGGGTAGACAGACACAGTCACAAGAAGGAGGAGGGGTTGCCTGAGAACATTAGGGCAATGAAACAGGGAAATACTTTCATCTACCACTTCTACGGTTATTACTACAAGAATAAACTTTAGGCCTACTGCCACTCTTATTCTGACACTTTGTTTCTAAACTCTAAATGAGAATCAGGTTACATAAGCTACTCAGCACTGCATTAGGGTGATTAGCATCACACATTCCATAAGAGTCCAGATATTACAAGAGTCCAGAGATCCGGCATCTTCGTGTACACTGTCGTTCTTCGTTGGTAGCTACAAGGGAAGTAAAACAGAACTGTAGAACCCTAATCTCAATTCCCAGCAAGGACCTAGATAAGGCCACTGGGGTGGTGAGAGGTTTGGTAAACAGACCATATGTCTTCGGCAAAAGCCCACTCTCTCCAAGGCTGCTGGAATGTAGAACCAAAGCAACTGGTTCCTGAAATAACACACTGAAACAAAGGGTTCCTCGGCCAAAACCCACTTCTAGGGTTGCCAAGGATGAGGATAGATCAAGATCTGCGTGGCGATGAATCCAATGGAGGACTACCACGACCTGACTGATGCTGCGGCACTCCAAGGGCCAGCTGAACTCGGAAGGAACTCTGATAGGACCGGGAACCATAAGAATCTGAAGAGATGATGGTTGACTCTGCAATCCTAGGATCAGGAACTAACACAAATCAAAGAAACGGTGGACGCGTCCTGGACTGGGCTTCGACGGACTCGACTTTTGGCAAACGACCAGGTGGGGCGCAGACTAGGTTCTCCAGGATGAGCTCACTCTTCTGTAGAGGGCGACCAATTTAGGGACATCTGGAACAGGAACCATGTGGAATGACACTGGCACGGCTGTTGTGATGCGTTTCGGTGGACGTAGTTCCAAGCTGTGAAAACAAGAAAACGGCAGGTAGGACTTGTACGACTGGCGACGGACTCGACTTCGGCAGACGACACAAACGGATGGGATGAGTTGATGAAGGATCTCCCAGGAGAGAAGAATGCTGGAAGGACGTCTTCTTCTCAGTAGAGACTGATTCTGAGCACGTGGTGTTACAAACCACACTAGGAGACTGCAGTGTGGTAGAAGATTGAGACTGTCTTCGTACAGTAGTAAACATATAACTGAAGAATGCCCAAAGAACCGTGGAATGATACAGTAATTTGCCGGAGGAGGCAAATGGTAACTTAGGGGCACTATTACTGATAAGGGCAATGTCCAGGTGCTTAGAGCAATAGTTCAGGTACTTAGGACAATAGTTCAGGTACTTTGGACAATAGTTCAGGTACTTAGGACAATAGTTCAGGTACTTCAGGCAATAGTTCAGGTACTTCAGGCAATAGTTCGGGTACTTAGGACAATAGTTCAGGTACTTAGGACAATAGTTCAGCATAAGCAGTACAGTAATCACAGTAGTTTCACAGTATAGGCAAATTGAACACTCTCAAATGAACCCCTGTTCCTATAGGTAGAGTATTCTGGAATAGGATCCCTTTCTGTACGTTGTGGCTAGGGAATCCTTTAGTACCACTAGGCTGGTTTGCCCTATTCCGCTAGGCTGGGGCCTCCCTTTAGTACCACTACGCTGGCTTGCCCTATTCCGCTAGGCCAGGAGGCCTCCCTTTAGTACCACTAGGCTGGCTTGCCCTATTCTGCAAGGCCGGGGCCTCCCTTTAGTACCACTAGGCTGTCTTGCCCTATTTTGCTAGGCCGGATCCTCCCTTTAGTACCAGGCTTTACCTCGGGCCTAATGCCCTACCTTTACCTCGAGCCTGATGCCCTACGTTAGCTTGGGCCTGGTGCCCCACTTAGTACTGGGCCTGGTGCCCCACTTCACAATGGGCCTGGTGCCCCACCAAATACTGGGCCTGGTGCCCCAATTTATAATGGGCCTAATGCCCCTCTAAACTTTGGGCCTGGTGCCCACTTTATAATGGGCCTAATGCTCCACTTTAGATTGGGCCTGACTTGCCTTTTAAATGCGTTGCCCTTTAAGATTTGCAGGCTCCTGAACCTGCTGTCACTTATTGGTGAAACCCGCCTTAAATTCCACCCTTGATGAATATTTATAGGCCTTTGAACTGGCCTTGCTATCGGTCCTCCCCTGTATGCCTGCTAGCCCCGTCTCCCTAATAATTATTAAAATCAAGGGTCCTAACAACCCGATGCCCCTGCAGCGCTTGGCCGCCTCCTGCAAGCGCCTAATGCGCTGTTTACAACAAATAGAGTCCCCTTGAAATAAACTGGCGGTCAGCACTGCGTGTGCTGCCGTCGACTCACCACTCTGCGGTCTAGAGGGAAGTTGCTGTAGTCACAGGGAGGCGGGAGGTGAGTTGGCAGTGGGAGGGAGCATCAGGCAGCAAGAGGGACGACTCGGGGGGCCTCCGATGGCCGAAAGGGAGATGTGGCGCTTCTCTGACACCGACGTGGGACCAGAGGAACTGTTTAATCCTCGGGGAGGGCTAAAATAATAAACGGAGGGCAAACAAGCCCACAAACGTGGGGAAAACAGCGTTTCCTTCTTCATGGTGCCCTGATGGCACCACCGACGACTGCACTACTGCAGCGCAGGATTCTTCGGTGGACTGGAGGAGGGGACTCACCAGGGAGTCAGCAGGACTGGCTTCACAACCCCCAGGTAAGCCACAAGTCCCTGTTGCACTCCTGTGATCCTCTCTTCTCCACAGTCCAACAGCAACTGACTTTAACTGAACAACTGTAGAATTGTTGTTTAAACTTAAACCTGCCTGGGTTCTAGATTGGCTGGAGTGGAATGCTATGCATGAGCCACTCAGCACAACATTCCATCCAGGCCATTATGACACCTATTGCTTTTTACAATCTTTCTTTTGACCAGCTGTAAGTGCACAGGGCACTTTTCTATTATTTACAGTGTTTTCTCTGTATCAGGAGGTTGAATCTTTGTCTAGGGCCCCCTTAGCATTGTACCCTGCTGCCTACACCGGCAGTAGGTACCCTGAGCACCTGTGTACTCTCACTGTATTTATTTATTTTTTTTTCTGGAATGACCAACTTTGGGGCATTACATTTAGGATGTTAGTCACACTTTTCAGGGATTCACACTAGGGATGTCACAATATGATAATATATCACGATTCTTACCACTGATGACAGTTTATCATTGTAAAAAACAATATCGCAATTACCAAGCTGGATGATATACTGTGATAAAGTGTCTTAGCAGCCAGCCCAGTGGCAGGGCAATAAAGCTACTGCCTGCCATGCAAGAGACTCGGGTTGGGGGGATGGACTCAATTTGCATGGGGGGTTAACCAGGGGGAAGATGATTAAGCTTCCCACAGATTGCTCTCCTCTCCCAGGGAGGAGGGTCTGGCTGCTCATGCGAAAAATCATGTTTTAGTAAGAAATGTCCCACTTTGGGCTTCTTAAAAAGTGGTAACCCTATTCACAACATCAGGAAGAAAGAAGCTCAGCTGGAAAGTGACATCTGTTTCTTAACCCTCTGCAAAAAAAAACCCAAAATGGAGTACTTACTAGTCATAGATTGCATTATCCATGGAATATCTGAAACAAAAAAAAAAAGAAAACTCAGCTGCCCATCTGAAACCAGTACAAATAGGTCCACTGCTAGTACCTGATAAAAAATATTTTATTAGAGACAAAAATACAAAGGTAGCAGCCCCCTTCCACACCTTTCTATTTTTGTCACTAATTAAGTATTTGTTATCATGTCCTAACAGTGAACCTATCTGTATTGGTTTCAGATGGGCAGCCAGTTTTCTTTTGTTTTCAATATGTCTGCACAGCACTTTGGCTCCGTCCTGTAGTCCTGAGCTGCTGGTTTCTTTTGTTTATTATTCATGGAATAAAAGTTATGTTTTTTGAAGAAAATGCCATCACCCGAAGAAGGGCTCTGTGTAACTTAAAACTTTTGTTGTGGAAATTGTTTGTTGGTCCAATATATGAAATCACCTATTTTTGTTCATCTGTTTGTACAAGGACCAAGCAATTCTTAGATTACAAAGTGTTTCAAGATATGGGTCTGAGTGGCTTGAGAGTAAGACATCAACTATTCCCCGACTGATGGCCTAGATTCAAAACTAAGCTTGAATGAAATGAGAGATGTGGACTCAACCCAATTTCCAGTGAACAGGAGTCCACATTGCAAATATCACCACACACGCATACACACAATTTAGCATGGTTTGGCTTAGGTGACAGCTTTTATGCAAAAGAGATTTTTTTTTGGTTCAGTAAGCATAAGAAGTGAATAACCATGGTACCTCCTGATACCAACTTGGGTGCAGTGGCAGAGTAGAATAGACACAATTGCACTGTGTCTGCTCATGCTACCCGGGACCTGTTGATTAACGGGTTTTCGTGTAGTGCTATCATCCCTTAATTTTCTTTTATAAGCACTAAATTAACAACTGAATTGATATAGTTACTCAGAAAAATGATATGAACTAGTTTGGCATGCTGACTTAAGAAGACTAAATATATGCTCAGTTTGCTCATTGCTGTCATTGAAACAGTCTACTATAATAGTGCTCTTAACCCACTCTCCCAATAAACATGATATCTAAAACCACAGGAACTACTGGATCAAGTGATTGCATAAACCTCAAAGCAGGCTGAGCTGACTGGAGTCTAATCAAATTTAAACAAGTATTTCAGGGGTCCAAAAGTAAAAGGCCTGCTATTTATGCCTTCATTCCCTTGTCAGCAGACCAGATCAGAGAGGTTTAGTTTTCTGTAATCCAATCCATGACATCTACTGTAGTTGGCATAACTAGAAAGGCCAGTTCGCAAGTATTAAGATGGCAGCATTTAAAAACGAAATGGTTATATGTTAGAGTTCAAATCAACTCTGGAAACCAGAGCAAAGGCTAGTGCTAATTTTAAAGAATTCCCAGTGCTGGATCATTAAAGGTAAAGTGGTAGACACCCTACTCATGGAAGTCAGGTTTTAAAAATCAGAAGTATTTGATTTTTCAAGTTTCCTTCAATTATCTCCTACACTGTAAATGACCGAGGGCACATATAAACCCTGGAATTGTTTCTGTATGACCTTCCTGTATGACTAGGGCCCCCATGGCCTGCTGTACCACTCTGTATTAATTGTATAGTCCTGTACAACCTACAGTCAGCTATTTAACTGTGGCCCATTGTGGCCTTCTGTGTCACTTTGTGTAACTTGCTGTACAATATGTCTAACTTTTTATACCTATTGTATTACCCTCACCCACTATGTACTTTGTTGTAAATGTTCAATTGTTTTGATGTGGAGCCTTTGCAAAAGAGTCCTTGACTCAAAGGTTGTATTCTGACTCATCAAATAAAATAAAAATTATATTTAAGCTTGTGCATACATCTTGACTTGACTGCTACACTATTATGGTGTGTCAGTCTCTAATTGGCTGTCTAAACTCGCGCTACTGTTGTACCCCGTATTGTTGTATATCCCTTGTAATCTTGCTGAATTCTGTGTAAATCTTGTATTGTGTCTGCATATTCCATGTAATTCTCCTGGGTCACATCTGAAAATAGGCAAATGTTTGTCTATGGTGCTTACCTGGTCAACAAAAGTTAAATAAATATTTTTGCCAGGTGGGTACTGTGATATAGTAATGTGACAAATCTCTCCTGCAACCAAAAAGTTTGAGACCATGCTTCTTTGCTGAGACCAGTTTGTATCAAAATCACCACTGGGTTGTTCTTTTCTCAACTCACTTATGCTCTTGCCAAAACAGTTCAAGGCATGGACATAAGAATCCCACTTCACTCACTTCAGCTACCCTAGAGCAAAGGAGGGAGAGAGGTGATATGATCAAAATATTCAAACACCTTAAGGGCATTAACAAGGTGAAAGATTCTAACATGTTTCAATATAAGAAAAATAGCAGGACAAGAGGACACAGCATGAGATTAGAGGGAGGCTGATTAAGGGGTAATGTGAGGAAGTTCTTTTTCACAGAAAGGGTGGTGGATGCATGGAACGGCCTACCTCAGGAAGAGGTGGATATGAATATAGTACAGGGCTTCAAACAGGCATGGGATAAGCATAACAGGAGCAATACAGATGAGTGTAAATAGATAGGCCATTGACTGAGCAAAGTCGATGGCACATTCATACAGTAGAAAAAGAAATGGACAGACTGGATGGGCCTTGCGGTCCTTATCTGCCGTCAAGTTCTGTGTTTCTATGTTTTTATCTTTGACTTGGCTTCTGTCCTCTAAGCACTCACTTTCTTTTTGATACTGTACTCTGCGAGATGGAAGACAGCTTGCCACTATCATTAATCACCTGTAACTTCATAAAACTAGCTCTGTCACAGATGGATTCATGGTGGGTTTAAGGCATAGGCAACATAGGCACAGGCCTAGGGCCCCAGCCTGCCAGGCCCCCACCCCCAAGCAATCCCCAACATGTAGTTACTATGTATCCTCTTATTTCTGCCTGAGTTGCATTTTCTTAAAGGACTGAGCCATTTAGTAACCTAAGCAAGGCAGGGGCTGAACTGTGGCATGACTCTCACCCACCTGATTAGGTGTTAAGTACAGCTGATAGCTTTAGGGGGCCCTGGCCAGGCTGACCTTTAAGGTGTGAACAGGCCCATTTCCTTTGCTTTGTCTCCCACTCCCACTTAGAATCAGGTCTTTCTCTAACAGTACAGTTCAGTGTGTGTGCTTTATATTTAATCTCACTCCTAAAATTAAGAAATCTACAATGCATTTCAGTGGTACAATTAAAAATCATGCTCTTTCTTTTTAAATTCCTTCATCTCACTCATATTGAAGTTCTGACCTTGATACAGCTCAGTTTTTAGGATGAATAAATGAACATATTTCCAAATTCCCATCAGTAAATCTTGCCATTTATTGATCCTGGCTTGCTCATCAATGACAGAAATGTTTAATCCCAGGAATGATTTCTTCCAACATTCACTCGCTTTGCAATATAGCCTCAAAAGTTCCTGACTCCTCTAGTAAACCACCAACTTAACTCCTACACCACGCAGAACCTAGCCTCTTCCAGAGCTAGGTCACTACCCTACCCAACAAAACTCTCACATCCTGGTTCATACTACCTGACAAGACAAAATAATACCCAGATGGTGAGCACACATGTGTGTGTTTGGGGGTGGGGAGGGGATGCTTTGGAGAAGTGCAAATCCTGATAAGTCACACCCAAAAAAATTATTTCTACCAGGCCAATTAGTAATTGTTTTCTCTGAATGATCAGAACTTAGACTACTACTTTTTTTCCATACTAATATTTAGTTTCATTAATTTTGAAGCATTTTAGTTAGGTTAGTTATATTTTATGCCACTTTTAGGGACAGTAAGAATTTTTATTTTCAAGTTTCAGTAACTGATATGCAATGGCCAAGGGGCACAGTCATGGCGAAGGGTCGTGGTTGCAATGAAAGGGGGCAGGTTTCTTTAATCTAGCTCTGGATGGATTAGGCAAAGTAATTCATTTGTATCTACAAAATGTACAAGATATACAAGTTAGATATGGGGATGTTCTTTATACACTAGAAGAAAAAAAACAGTAAATAAACAATAGAAATAAACAGAAAACAAAGTGAACTAAATTCTAGATTGTCTTACTGTACTGCCCTTTAGTAACATAACACATAGACAAGCTTTCCCAGTGGTCATTATATATTAGGTTGGTTTGCCCCTCTTCTCCAAAGATCTCTGAAAAGTTGGAGATGCCATTTTTGGTCACAACACTTAGTGAGACCCCTGAGCTCTCTCTTCTACTTGTTTGGGCTACAAGCATCATTTTATACTTTATCTGAAATGTCCCAATATTCCCAGGGTTGTCTTCTACCATTACCCTATGTCAGGGTTTCTCAAATGGTGAGGCCAGCCTCCCAGGGAAGGCCCCAACCTGTTCCAAGGGAGGCTCAAGCAAGCTTTAAAATGTACTGTATTTTAATGTCAAGTTTTGGATGCTTCGTGTGAAAGGATGTAGCAAAGTGAAAGCAAATAATGGCATGCGAATTTATGTACAAAATGATTACCAGGAAAGACATGCTTAACAAACACTTGTTTCCTGGGATGACATGGGGGAAATGCAATTCTTGGAAACTGTGCAAAACAAAATTCAAAATAATGCAAATGAATAGGAACAAGGTAACAACTGACCCATTATACTGGCTGCAGAAAAGCACAAACACAAAGGCTAAGCAGAGAGATACTAGGAGCAAGAGCAGGAGGGAACATAATGGTCCCTGAGAAGGTATTTAAGAGCAGGGTAAAACTGACAAAGAAAGCAATCTGACTCATGGAGGTATTGCAACGAGGGGTAAATAGAGTCCAAAAGTCAGAAATGTGGAGTGAGTAGGCTGACCTACGGAGGGGGGTTATAGAGAGGGAGAATAATAAGTTCAATAAAATAAGAATGAACTCAACTACTCACATGCACTTCATTGTATTCTTCCTGTAATGTGCAAAGTATGATAGTTATTCTAACTATGGGGAGGCCCAAAATTATTTCTGTATTAGGGGGAGGCTCAAGATCTTTTCCAAGGCTTGGGGAGGCTCACTATGACAAAGTGTCAGAACTTCTGCCCTATGTGACCCCCAGTCACAAAAGAGGTAGTTGATATCTCCCGAGGTTTAATAGCTTTTCTTCCTCTAGAGCACTCCCAGATTTCAGAGATGCTAATTTAAGAACAGTCATCACCAGACCCCCATTCCTATTCAAAACAGGCGATCACTGCCATGACTGAGCTCCTTTTCTCATAGCATATGCAGAATGAGGCACCTACAGTAGGAAGCTCATTTCACAGTCCCTTGAAGTTGGTAGACCATATTAAAGTGATCTGAACTTGGTGTTGGAATGTCTACCTCACCATTAACTAAGTGGGCTACTTTAACAACCCCATATAAAGTACTGTGTGGTTCATTTCCCAAATGCCTACAGCAATCTGACCACGTCCCCCATAGTAGCAAAAGCACATGGAGTTTCTAATTTATTTATTTATTAGAATTTCTGATAAATACCTTTGAGCCAATGACTCTTTTACAAAGGTTCCACATCAGTATACAAAGAATAGAAGTACAATTTGTATGAGATTAACAGGCAAGCAGTTGGAATACAAATTTCAGTACAGGGTATACATGGTCTAAAAGGTACAGGTAATATATTTAACAGTTAGAACAACACAGCCAAGCATACATTTAAGATTAATGAGTCACAGCAAACAATATTTACATGAATTAAAGCTACCAGAAGGGCACTGTCAAAGGGAAAGGTGCAGTGGAAAAATTGAGTTGCTGCTAGTTGTGCCAGGTAGCGTAGTAAAGTGGGAAGAGAGAGTGAGCATAGAGGGGTAACTGGGAGAGAAGTAGAAGGAGAGGTGGGTGGGAGGCAAGGATCAGGAAACTTGTACAACAGTGGGTTTATTTTAACAGAATTTAATATTTATGACAAACCCACACCCAGAATAGAGATATATGTAGATATGTGAATTTTGTGCATGCATCCTTATACCCATAACTCTAGAACACACACACAAAAAATAGACAGTCAATGAAAGAAAAATAATTATATTTACTGTTTACAGTACAGGTGAGTGTGTAACACTCAGTCTTAAGATTTTAGTTCATGTACCGTAATGCAGCCAAAACTTGTCTTGTGTAGTGAGAAGTATCTATGGGTTCATTTGTAAGCAGTAAGGCACAACAGCACCTTGGCTGTCACGGGTTAATGCGTGTCCAGGTATGAACCGAGTTATGAGGCACTTGCACTAAGTGCTTTAAGCACCTGATTAACCTACAACAACCAATGCCCTGGAGTGTCTTTTTGTGCTTATAAAATTGGTAGTCAATGTAAAGATTAAAAAAAGGTTAAATGCTTAAAAATACCACTGTCAATTGTATAATCAGTGACAGAAATGAGATCCTGCAGGCCTTCAACAATCATTTTGCCACTGCAGGCCTAGCATTCAATAATGCACCGGTATGCAGACTACACCCACAGATCAACACTAAGCTCCCGGAACCGAGTAACAGTATCGTAACCTTCTCATTCTTACCCACCTCCGTAAAGGAAGTTGAAGATCTTCTCCTAAAATTGGACACTAAAAAAAGTGCTGGGGCTGACTTTTTCGACCCATATTACTTGGAAATTGCTCATCACATCCTTGCTGCACCTATCTCTCACTTATTCAACCTGTCCCTATCGCAAGGTTCCCTCCCTCAGTTATGGAAAGTTGCTCACGTCATCCTCCTGTTTAAATCAGGGGATCCCTGTGACCTAAATAACTATAGGCTGATCTCATCCTCCCCATACTCTCCAAGTTCCTAGAAAAAATTGTGAATACCCAGCTGAGATCTTTCATAGACAACTCAAACTTACTAAACCCTATGCAGTCAGGCTTCAGAGCAAAGCACAGTACCATTACGGCCCTGACAGAGGTAACTAACGACTGGCACCGGGACTTAGACAACAAAAAATTAATCTGTGCAGTTTTCCTGGATCTTAGTAAGACCTTTGACACCATTGACCTCTGTTTGCTCCTCTCCACTTTACAAACAATAGGCCTTGACCAAACCTCCTTGTGTTGGTTCCATGACTACCTCACTGGTAGGCAACAACAAATCAAGGCTGAAGGGGAGCTTTCTTCACTTAAACTGATAAAAAGAGGTGTCCCTCAGGGGTCCATATTGGGACCATAACTGTTTGATATCTATATCAACAGCCTGGATGTAGGCATTAAGGAAGCAAGCATTCACCTGTTTGCTGACAACACGGTGCTCTACATTAGCCGTGAATCTCCTGAAGCTGCCTGTGGCGACCTGCAAACCGACTTTAACATCCTGCAGCACCAGCTTCTCAGTAAAAGACTACTACTTAATGCCAAGAAAACCAAGGCAATGCTGTTCTCACCAGCTGGCCAGGGGCATATTCTGCCGCTACTGGTCCATTACCTTCTATCTCCACCTTACTAGGTGAACATCTTGAATACGTACCGAAATTCAAGTATTTGGGTGTCTGGATAGACAATAAACTCTGCTTTGTGGAACATATAGAAGAACTGCTGAAAACGCTGAGGCAGAGGCTTGGACTCTTCTTCAGAATAAATCGCCTCCTGACTGCAGACGCCAAAAGACAGCTCATCCAATCCACGTTCCTCTCACTAATTGACTATGCTGACTTAATATATGGCCAGTGCCCAGCCTCACACCTTGCTAAACTGGACGTACTGTATCATAGAGCTCTGAGATTTATAACAGGCCTCCCCTTTTCCACCTACCACTATTCACTATATGCAGCTGTGGGTTGGTCCTCCTTTCAACACAGGCAGTATAGAAATGCAGCCGTCTGGATGCTCCGAGCCATCACCAACAAACTCTCACAATACATTGCTGACTGTCTCCCATTTAGCCTGATTGGGAATTATGCCATGAGAAGTCACTCGCTGGTTTCTCTGAAAGTACCTAGGGTCGGTACCCACTTTGGAAGAGCAGCCATAAGCTTTGCCCTGCCCACACTTTGGAATAGGGAACAGGAAACGCTGAGACTTAGCTCCCCTGTTAGTCTTGCTATGTTCAAGACCCTGTATGCCAAAACATTTGTGGAGCTCTGTAACTGTTTCCACCGTTCCTAGTTGCCCAGCTGAAGTTTCCGCTCAATCTAAGTCCTTCCCATTCAAACTAAGTGTTCCCTTACCAAGATTACTCCCCCCTTCCTCAGTCCATTCTAGTCTCACCGGTACTACCGGTTCCTCAGTCCATTCCAGTCCCCACCGGTACTCGTACTCACTGCAACACCCCCATCGCCCACTCTTATGCCCTGATACCACCTGCTTAGTATCACAGAATCTTTCTGCCAGCGTCCCTGCCTCCTACGCATGCACTTTTCCATATCCCAGGGACTCCTTTACAGGCTATGAACATGTTATTGATGGATAGGATTATAAAGGCATCTCTGTATATATTATATACCTTTATTTCTACACTGTATATATTTTGTTGTGTATGTCTTGCTACTGTTGTTTTATGTATATTTTACTTGTACTCTATTCTGTACCCTCGTCCTTGCAAACTTCAGTCCACCTTGTAAAGGAGCTTGCGCAATGGTGATCGCCTGGGTAAATAAAGATTTTCATAGATTGACTGATTGACACGGAAATTCTATTTAAAAAGTATTTTTTTCTCAAGTAATATGGACACTGTCAACACCCTTAGGCTTCAGTATTTCCCAGGTTGAGAAATCACATTATGATTCCTCACATTCTATAGCGACTGCTCATGTAGATGGTTGTTTGATTCTATGTTTTTTAAGTGAAAATGAGGCTGCCCACCATACTGGTGTTACCATACCACACAAAAACATGTTTGTTTACCTTACTTGATCAACTCCCACTGCATCTTTCCTGGACATGGAAACTCCCCCAACACAGTTAAGCCACTCAAGATGCAATGGGAGGAGAGGAGACTATCGCATGATGAGTGACTGCACTGTTTGGGGTGTTCATAATGTTCAGGAAGTATGCAGTAAGAGCAGATCAAGGATTTGAAATATAACAAGGTTGGGTATAATTACACCATTAGTATATATTTTGATTCTACTGAGAAAGGAAACACATAAAACAACCAGCAACATTAATGAATTGTAGTGAAGGTAAGCAACCATAAAATGTGGGTTTTCAACTTGAAATAATATGATGCAAAAAGGGTTGACCGTGTCCCTCTAAAGTACAGAGTGGTCCCTTTTTGCACATGTATATCAGTAGGTGTGCAGTATAAAATTATCTAACATTGTACAGTAGGGCTGCCATGTAGATTAATCTAGAAGTTTTATTAATACTTATGCTTGTCAATTTTTTTTAGCATTATCTTCCGTTTTAAACGTTTTTAGCATTCTGTATGTTCAAGAAGGAACACGAGAAACAGGTAGCATTGGGAAAGGGGAGCAGGTGATTAAAAAGGACAGAAAATGCTTATGTTAAAATAGCCTAGGAAATTAGGAGTCAAACAGAAGAATGCTTGAAAGATAAATTAGCTTAGATTTATAGCCCACCTAAGTTATGAATGGTGTAAACACAGCAGTTGAACATTCCCTTGGATCAGCTATTCATAGTGCTACATGAACTTGCCAAAGACAAAGAGACAGGATATATAGTTCAGATCAAAGGGCATACAGTTTCAAACATATGGAGCATAACTAAGTGCAAACAGCTGCGTGGATCATTGTGTACAAGGTTTAAAGCTAATAATATCCTCCTACTACTCCCCCATGCATAAGTATACACTGAAATGAAGGTGCTTATCGTCAAGTGTTAATACAGTAATTAACAGGGCTGCCCAAAAATCTGTTTTCAAATTAGACTTTAATTTGGACAATGCTGTTTTAACTGATCAAAATAAACACAGATGAAAGCAGTTCAATCCTGAAAACCAACTCGGCATTGACTGCCTGTGACAGAGGATAATAGATGGACATCCACACACAACAAACCTGTGTCTGCATCATGAGGTTTCTGTAGCAACCAGGAACCTTGAGAGCGAAGCTCAAGCGGCCCCTTGGTTGCCATAGAAACCTAGAGATGCAGACACAGGCTTGCTGTATATGGATGTCAATGATTTATCTTTTATAGTGTATGGACACCTAAATTTAGTCAAACAAACCAACAATTTCACCAAAATTAAAAAAAACAAAAAAAAAACCTTGCAAACTAATTCATAAATGCAGACAAGGACACTACAGTCAGGATAATGGATCGTTAAAAGGAACAGTCTTTCTTTTCAGTGGAGATGTGGCTTGAGATTACTTCTCTCCGGTCATCGAAGTTGAGCCAGTATACACATAGCCTGCATGAATAAAAAAATAAAATAAAAACTGGACTGCAGCTGTGGCTCAAGAAGCCTTGCCATATGG
The DNA here is from genome assembly GCA_016271365.2 of Neoceratodus forsteri. NCBI lineage: Eukaryota > Metazoa > Chordata > Ceratodontiformes > Ceratodontidae > Neoceratodus > Neoceratodus forsteri. Next base: position 747,727,910 of record CM057453.1, read on the forward strand.
CGGCATTTGAAACTGTTGTGCTGAAGTAGTAACATCCTATCCTCAGTGCAGCACAGCATTATTGCGACATCACTACTGCACACAACAACCTTATTCTGGGCATGGATTTTCTTTCCTAATAACATTCCACCATACAATATCATTGGTTACTGAGGAGAGTCTTTGATTTCTAGGCAACTGGTCAATGCTGGTTGTGTTTGGAAGCTATTCTTATCTGATGGCTATTCAGTAGCCTATGTGAAATGAGTAGGGTGTCTTATAACAGTGTTTATAGGCAGGTACTCTCATCACAAACACACACACAAAGCATCTTTCCACATGTCACTAATTGACATCCTTATAGGCAGTCTCTTATTGTCAGAGGCCATATCTGAAGGTGAAGAACACTCTCACCCGCTAGAGGATGTCCTTCTGGCAGGGTACGGTATGTTGTTGGGGCAGTTTGGGGAAAACAGCACTATGACTGAACTGACTGTACATGTTATGTGGAAAACACAGAACCTCACTCTTCAGTGCTGCCAACAGTGCATTTTTATGTTTGCTTGCACGCATGTGCAAGAAACATAGTGCCATCATCCGAGTTTTTCGGCGGTGTGTCAGTGTCTTCCAATTCAGTCAGTGTGTTTGCAGGCACGGTCGCAGTTCTCCAATCACTGCTCCAGCTGTCTATGACAGCAGTTTAAAATGCAGTGGCATACAGTTGAAAGGGAGAACTCTGCTTCAGTGAGCAGAGCTCCCCCCTCCACATGCATGCACACACGCATATTGCGTGCTAACGCGCCGCCCCACGCATATACTGTATGGCCAATAGGATGCTCAATTCCCCGTAGGCTCACGCCCCCAAAAGCTTTCCAGGTGCCACACTGGGAGCCCACCCCAGCATGGCACACGTCCATATGGCTGACGGGTGCCCAATCCTCCGCCGGCTCCAGCCCCCAAACAGCTTTACAGCTGCCATGCTGGGAGCCACCCCAGCGTGGCAAACGTTCGCGGCCATCTTCCTTTAAAAAATCCTGTAAACAAGAAAACGCTCCTCTGTGCTCTCCCAGCCCACCAAGACTCCACCCACTGCGCACCCTGCCTCCCACACCCCTCACCCCATACTACCTCCGAGCTCAGCATGATGATCTTCGGTGGACCGGGAACATGTCTGCACTCTTCAAAGCCGACTGCTAACTGAGGAAATGCCAGTAAGCTGTATAATGTAATAAATAGGGTTTTTTCAATTTTACTACATATCTCAGGCATTTTTTGGAATTTTGGCACCAAATTTTCAACATGGGGTTTTTGGGACTCCTCCTCATGAATTCTTGAACTGTCATGGCGTTAATCGGGCCAGAAGGGTGATTTCGCAGTCACTGTGCGAAATCACCTTTCAGGACCGATTAATGAAATGACAGTGCCAGTGTTCATAAGGTGGGCTCTCAAAAAGCCTATGTTGCAAATTTGAAAATTTTTAAAATGACCGTTTATAAGCGTAAGTTATGCAGTTCCTACGCACGTCAGATGTTTGCAATTTTTAATATTTGCACTCTGGATTTTCAACATTGCCATTTTACCACACCTACTTATGAGCAGTACAGCTGTCATTTTCACATCTCACCCAAAATGTGTTTCCGCACATGTAGCGCACAATGGCGCAGTCGGTGTGTGAAATCAATGTATGGGACACATTAAGAAAATCACAGTGACACTGTTCATGAGCAGAGGTCTTAAAATGGCTACATTGAAAATTTGGTGAACAAATTCCTAAAAATGACTTTTACGAGCGTGCGTTGCGCAGTTCCTACGCACGCTCATAAGTTCACAAATTTTTAATATTTGCACTCCAGACTTTCTACATTGCTGTTTTACCATACCTCCTTATGAGCTGTGCAGCTGTCATTTTTCACGTCACTCAAAATGTGTTTCCCTGCAAGTAGCGCACAATGGCACAGTCGGTGTGCCCAATCAATGTTTGGGACAGATTAAGAAAATCACAGTGACACTGTTCATGAGCAGAGGTGTTAAAATGGCTATGTTGAAAATTTGGTGACAAAATTCCTAAAAATGACTGTTTTAGGAGCGCCCGTTGCATAGTTCCCTCGCTTTTCGCAAGTTTTGCGAATTTTTAATATTTGCATGCCAAATTTTCAACATTGCCATTTTATTACACTTGCTTATAGCAGTACAGCTGCCATTTTCACATCTCGCCCAAAATGTTTCGTCGACATGTAGCGCACAATGGTGCAGTCGGTGTGCAAAGCAATGTTTGGGACAGATTAAGAAAATCACAGTTACACTGTTCATAAGCAGAGGTCTTAAAATGGCTATGTTGAAAATTTGGTGGCAAAAGTCCGTAAAATGACTGTGTTACGAGTGAGCAATGCGCGGTTTTCCCGCACCCTCGTAAGTTCATGACTTTGTAATATTTTCAGTCCAGATTTTCACCAGTGGCATTTTTCCACACTTCCTTATGAACAGTTCGACTGTCATTTTTCACAACATGGCCGAAATGTGTTTTTGCAGTTTCAGTGCAGAAATGCGTGGTCACTGTGGGAAATCATTGTTCGGGACAGATAAAGAAAATCACAGTGACACTGTTCATGATTGGTGGTCCCAAAATGCCTGTGTTGACAATCTGCTGTAAAACATCCCAAAACTAATTACATTACTAGTGTGCATTGCACAGTTTCTATGCACGCTTATGACTTCACCAGTTTTTTAATATTTTCACTGCAGATTTGCAACATTGCCATTTTTTACACCTCCCCATGAACAGTACAGTTGTCATTTTTCACATTCTGTTTGGAATGTGTTTTTGCACCTGTGGTGCTAAATCCCGTAGTCGCTGTGCAAAAGCAGCTTTCGGCTAACAAACTGATATTGCCACTGTTTACAAGATGGGGGTAACAAAAAAACCATGTTGAAAATTTGGAGTGAAAATACCAATGAATGCCTGAGGCATTAGGGTTTCTGACCATAACGCCCCACCCTGTAGAGAATGACAGATATCAGGGGTGTGACTTGGGATTCTTGCCTGTAATGCTTATACCATTCCACACCCTGCAGCCAGTGAGAGGCATCGAGGTATGCCGTGGAATCTTCAGCCCCAAAGTTCACCCCATTCTCCTATTTCCTAATGGAATGGGGTGCGCATAAGGGCCAAAGACCCCAAGGCACACCGTGATACTTGTCAGTGTCTGCACGGTAGGGGTGGGTGAAATGGCGTGGCCGTTATGCCTGACGACCCAAAGGCACACCCTAATGCCTATCACTCTCTGCAGGGTGGTGGTGGGGTTAGCTTCAGTTCAATACTTCACTGCCATTCCTATTATGCAGCTCTGTAACTTCTACACTACCAATGCCAATGCCAGCAAGCAAACATTCGGCATTGACAAATGTTTGTTTTACAAGCACTGCTATTTACTACAGACAAGTTATTAAATGAAAAAAGTAATTGTAATGACAGCCATGATCTCTTTTGGTGACACTTTGTTTCATTTATAATGTAGTTGTGGGGTATGTAATCATTAATGACTTGCAACAGAGGAATTTCCTATGCTGTAATTACCTATTTGTTACAGCTAAGTGCAGTGCTGCCACTTAACAAATCACTCTGTGAAAAAGATGTCACACTGTCCTGCATAACAGATTGAAATAATTGCAATTGCATTACATCACGGTCCTGCAGTATCCTGCAAGATATTGGCGAAAACTGTAATAAAAGTGCTTCATATCACTGTACATCATACTTGTCATGGAGTTGCATAGTACTTACCCAGTAACTACAGTGCAGCTACAGGAACCTGAAGTGACGTGTTAGGGATGCAAATAAAATAACTTCTGGCACTTGTGCTTCCTTAAGAATAATATATATATATATATATCTCATGTGTCCCAAGAAGTAGCTTAAATTGCACAGAATAATGTATAAATCTGGAGGTATCCAGAATCAGCCCAACTGTAATCCATAAGAGTTTAGTTAGTATTATAAGAGCATAACGTAACAGCTTCTTTACTGCTGAAATATTCCTGCCAGATGCACTACCACTGGATATGTGATACAGCCACAGAATAATGCAATAGTGTATTTAAAACTACTAAGGTAACAAAGGACAACTGTCCATAATAACAATAAGAAGGGAAAGAAAACATTTCCGTCACAGTTGATTGGAGACATGATCATTAATACAAGAACTAGGGAGTTCTGTTTCAGTCCATGGTACATCTTTAAGAGTTGTACAAGCACAGCTCACCGATGCGCGAGCATGATGACAGGATGGAGTCTGCCACTGTAAGTCTGAGAACAGAAGACACGAAGCTAGGCAACCTTCTGTTGCGTTGTTTACATGTGCACTGTAATCCAGTTCAAGCCCTGAGGAAGTGGGGATTGATGAAAAAATTGCAGTTTACATATACATGAAAACCCCGACTGGTGCACGAACCAGGTTGGTTTTCAAATTGGGGTGAAAGTATCTGGTTCACAGGAATCGATGCCTGTAGAACCTGAATGTGCTCCATATGTAAATGGCATCAGTTGCTCAATCCTTCCTGGAGGCGTGTGCTTTTAATCAGTTCTCTTGTGCCAGTGCACAGCAGCATGTGCTAAGCATGCTCACATTAATGGCGCATCCATTGCTGGTATACCAGACATGCACATGTAAACTGAATCATGTCTCTGGAACCAGAATGAGCTGTTCATGTATACTGAACAGCATAGCAGCTGGAACCACCAGCGCTGGTCCCCGTTCCTCAGTCACACTGCACATGTTAACATGGTAAATAGTTGTCCACAGCAGTACATTCCCCAAAGCTTTATGTCTATTGTTTCAGACAGGCCTGATATTTTTGGTGTCAAGATTCACTGGCACACTTTGTTACACATTCACCTCTGGTGCCAGAAGATTAAATGGCCGATGGTTCTAATCTGGGAACTTGGGCTAATAGTCATTACTGATACTGTGGTGCAGCACGGCCGTCCATCAAATGAGACATCAGACCTTTACATCTGTAGTGCCTGTCAAGGGGGACAGTAATGAGCCAGTGTCACTTATATGAAAAGTAGGGGAATTTTCCAGTATAGTGGACAAGATTCCCCAAGTCAGTAAAACAGGTCTAAGTAATCCCTCCTCCCAGGACATACTGTACCTGGAAGAAAACTGTCACCCCTCAGTGTGCCTTTCCCCAAGTCAGTAAAACAAGTCAATGTAATCCCTGCTTCCACGACATACATGGAAGAAAACTGTCATCCCTCAGTGCGCCTTTCCTGGTCAAAACAAAATGCTAAATAAATACAAATAAGAATAAATAAGATGCCCAGTTATCTGATTTAGCACCCCTTTATTGAGGTTTAATGAAATGTTTGACACTTACAAAAATTCAAATGTGTTTGTGTATATTTTTGATTGGAGAATCCTAATTTTAGAACATCAGAATTTTTGTGCCATTGGACGTGAAACAAGGGCGAAGGGATTTATTTCAGTTGTAGGCTGAATCAGATCTTTGACTCTGGAATCACAGTAGAAACAGGCAGATGTACAGTAGATACATTTGCAAGCTCTGTTTCAAAATCAACAGTTTAGTTTTCAGAACCTGCTGCAGAAGTATAGTAATGTTTTGACAGACAAGTGTGTAAAAATAAATAAGTTGCATGCTTCAGGTGCTGATGGCAATTGATATGCATGTAGGTAACGATACAGGATCAGTTTCATGCAGACCGTATGCCTCCATGAAAACTGATACTGCAGCTTTAAAAGACAGCGCTGCTAACATGTGCTGCGTAAAAGCCTCTCTCTTGAACTCGGTGTATAGTTTCAGTGTAGGAACAGATGCCAACTGTGTTATGATTTACGGTGTTTGTAGCTGCCAAAATGTTTTAAACTATGAGTCCAGCTGGGCTCCACAAACCCATGCGGTGTGGAGTATATAACGGATCTTCAGGATCCTGATCTTTAAATTTAGTTTGTTCGAAATCTTTTTAAGTTAAGAGGACAGAACTTCCCACATAATCACGCAGCATTGCATGACCAGGAAATAGCTTTCACACTCTCAAACATATTGAATTGAAAAACAATACACACCCGTATTAATTCAAAACATAAACGTATTCAATAATCGCAATTTATTGAAGCCAGATAGGCAAGCAGCAAATTGATACACAACCTTGTTTCCAACTGATAGGAAACTAAAACCTAAATAAATACTGGATAAGATGCTTTCATTTTTTCCAAGCCTGACAGGGTCACATAATTAGAATGTTATGCTAAGCATGTGTTTCTGCTTTTTTCACTGTTCTTTGGAAGACATGCAGTATGCCAGGGATTTTATGAGAGTCATTATTTTGATTACTGTATAGTTCCTTTTTCTTGAATTGTTCCCCTTTCTGTGACATAGATTCAGTGTTTAAAAATACCAGCTGTCATGGCAGTTCCTATGAACTGAGAGGTCTGGGTTTTAGAGTGAATTTGGGTTTAAAGGCTCTGGACTGTCGAAGACTGGGAGAGCATGACATTGGAGGGGTGTGGGTTTCTAAATACATTGGTACTAGCAGGCGTAATGCTGCAGTTGAACAGTGGGTGAGCATTATGTGATATTTTTGAAAGAAAAATCTGTAACAAGAGAACACACGTTCTGGGTGTAGGTAGGAGATGTTTGACATGTACCCATTGTACCAGATGGTCCAAGTAGGTGATGCCTGCTCCCCTTTCCTATTCCCTCAGAAATCCTTCAGGATTCTAACCCCATCCTGTTCTCCATCTTTTCTTTTCTTTGTTTTATACTAAACATAGAAACACAGAAATTGTACAGGCAGAAAACTTGGAGTCCATCAAGTCTACACTGTAGTACCTAAACACACTGCAGCCTATCACTAAGTGCTGTTAGTCTGTGTGTCCAAATGTGAACTGTGATCCCTCCATTAGTTTTCTACCTCCACACTCCCTGGGTGCACAGTCACTATAGCCCTGTACCTGTCCCAATCCACTGTAAACCCCAGGACAGGCTTTTCTGTTACTAGCGGTGTGTTCCACTTTTGCTTTCATTTTCCTTCTAATTACTCAGACCACATTATAAACTCGGCAGTTCAGCTGGAATAAGGGGATACATGATGGGCACGAGTGTGATATGGAAAATATTTTCACTCCTTTAGAGTGACCTCTGGATACTTATGAGTGGCGAAGTCACAAGTGAGTATCCAGAGGTCACTCTAAAGGATTGAAAATATTTTCCATATTACAAGAGTGCACATCATGTATCCATTTTATACAACAGGGGCGTGATAACTGGAGAGAACTCCAGTTATCACACTGTGATGATGTCAACACAGTGTGATAACTGGAGAGAACTCTGGTTGTCACACTCTGGTGATATTAGCACAGAGTGTGATATTGCGTTTTGGTTTTATGCTGAAATAAAGACTGGCATATCATCTCACCCCTGTTGTATAATGGATATTATCAACTGCAGGTACTACGGTACACTTTCAAAAGGACAGTTATACAGGATTTAGGACACTGTCCTACATTCTGGACCATCGGAGATCTAAGGGCTCAGCTATGGGCAGCATGGGCTGAGACTGTGGGGCTCAAATCACATATTCAGGAGGAAATATATTAACAAGAACTGCCCACCATTTCCCCAACATCCAAGTGAAACACCTCAGCCGCAGAGGGTAGTTGGTCTGGGAGCTTGGCAGGTGGTTAGAAGGGGGAAATCAGGTACCCCATCACTCAGTGCTCACCAGCGTATCACCTCCACAAACCATATAAAAACTACAAATAGCTATCTGCCTCTATCTCTGAAATCAAACAAAGGGGCAGAGTAAACTGCAGAGCAGGACACTGCAGCACAGGAGCTAGCACAACAAAACCCACCCAAAACAGGAACCAAAACAGAAAAAGCAAAAAGGAAATCCAAAAAACTTCTGATCATAGGAGACTCCACGATTCGGGGAGTTAATACCTACCTCTGGCCAAGGATACTGGTCTGATGTCTTCCCAGGTACATCAGCATGGAGAGACACTGACCACATTGCTAGAATCGTGCATGAAGCAGAAGAAAATGTCAACATCCTGGTACACATAGGGACTAACGATCTCGTCAGCAGGTCAGTTGTGGAGACCAAGGAACACTTGACCAGGCTGAGGGACAAACTGTCATCCATTTCATCTGGCATCTCCTTCTCTGAGACCTTGCCGGTTTGGGGGGGGGGGAAGATGGACAGAAGGTCAGAGAAGGGGAGATTGGGGAGCTAAATATGTGGCTCAAGGGCTCATGCCAGGAAAAACGACACAAATTTGTAAGTAACTGGCAACAGTTTGGGGCACGAAAGTTCTTTCAATTCGATGGACTGCATCTGTCTAAGGAGGGAGTCAGTGCATTGGGGCAGAAGTTTGATGTTTTTACAGAATATTTAAACTAGCAAATGGGGAGGGGGTGCAGCACCCAATACATTGAACGCGAAGAACACCCCTCCCCCCTCAGCTAGTGATCATACAGGAGTTCAGCATGTTTGTAGTTCATTTGCATCACTAGGTGAGGAAAAAGGTCCGGATCCCTATACAACTCACAGGGAAAACGCTGGACCTCACCCAACAACTAACACACCTAAATCTGGCCAATGGAAAATCATGTACCCAAATGCCTACAGTCTGGGAAACAAGATCCCAGACCTGGAGGCAACAATGACAGAGTCTAAACTGGACTTAGTAGCCATTAGCGAGACATGGTTCATCAGAAACCACTCTTGGGAGTCTTCAATACCCAGCTATGTACTGTTCAGAAGAGACCAACGTGCAAAAAAGGGGGGGGAGTGGGCCTTTATATCAATGAACATATCAAAGCTACAGCAATTCAGAATACACATAAGGAGCCAGAAAAACTGTGGGTCACCCTGGAAACAGGAAATGGGAAAACCATATGAACTGTGGTTGTCTACAGGCCTCCAGACCAGGGGGAGGACATAGACACATTACTGTTAGAAGATATACAAAATCATGACAGCTAACAGGGAGGTTCTGATAATGTAAGACTTCAACATGTCAGATATAGATTGGTCAATACCAGCAGGAACATCCACCATAACTAGACACATAGTGGATTCCCTGCAGGGGGAGGGCCTCAAACAACTGGTACGACAACCCACAAGAGACAGGGCTATCCTGAATCTAGTACTGACTAATGGGGAAAGGATCACAGATCTTCAGGTAGAAGGTCACCTGGGGGCCAGTGACCATCACATGGTATGGTTCAATTTGGCCACTACAACTAAATCATCCCATTCCAAGGCAAAAAATGGGACTTCAGAAGAGCTGACTTTGATAAGATGGTCAAAAGAGTTAAGCTAGCCCTGGCAAGAAGAAATACAGGTGAGGGGGTACAGGCAAAGTGGACAAGCATTAAGGATGCAATACTTGAAGCAATATCCTATTGTGTTAGGGAGAAAAGTAAGAGAAGGAGGAAACCACTTTTGTTCTCAAAAACAGTAGCAGAAAAGATCAGAGCCAAAAGGTTGGCCTTCAGGAAATATAAGGAGCACTGCAGGGCTAAGATAGGGAGGCATACCAAACTTCCCTAAGGGAAGCAGGAAAGGCAGTAAGGCAGGCAAAGGCCCAAACTGAGGAAACACTAGCACAAACAGTAAAAGAAGGGGACAAGACTTTCTATAGATTAGTGAAAGGAAAAAGTCCAGAGGGGTATTGCTAAGATCAAAGGGGATACGGGAGAATGTGTGGAGGAGGACCAAGGAAAGCATCCATCCTAAATAGATACTTCTGCTCAGTATTTACTAAGGAGAAGGCAGGGCAGGGCCCACAGCTCAGCACCATGGACACGGGGGAGGGAGGTGTGCACAAGTCCCTTCACGAAAGAAAGGGTCCTACAAGAGCTTGCTAAACTCAGGGTGGACATGGCAATAGGACCTGATGGCATACATCCCAGGATACTAAAGGAGCTAAGGGTGGAACTAGCAGAGCCATTAGCAGAACTGTTTAGTGAGTCTCTGAGCACAGAAGAGGTCCCAGAAGACTGGAGAAGGGCTCATGTGATCCCACTCCACAAGAGTGGCAGCAGGGAGGAGGTAGGGAACTACAGACCAGTCAGTCTTACCTCAGTAGTGGGCAAGATTATGGAGGCACTCCTTAAGGAAAGGATAGTGTAACACCTAGAATCAATAGGAGCACAGGATCCAAGACATCATGGGTTTATAACAGGATGGTCCTGTCAAACAAATCTCATAGATTTCTTTGTCTGGGTAACCAGAGTGATGGACCAAGGGGGTGCAGTTGATGTTGCCTACCTTGACTTCAGCAAAGCATTTGATACTGTCCCACATAGAAGATTGATTAATAAGCTGGGTAGGCTTGGGGTGGGTCAGAGGTTGGTCAACTGGGTGGCAAACTGGTTGGTGGGCAGAAAACAGAGAGTAGTGGTAAACAGTATACAGTTAGAAGAGATGCAGGTCACAAGTGGGGTTCCTCAGGGATCAGTCCTGGGGCCAGTCCTCTTCAATATCTTCATCAGTGACATTGCAGATGGACTGGAGGGTAAGGTTTGTCTGTTTGCAGATTACACCAAGATCTGCAACAGAGTAGATGATCCAGATGGAGTGGGCAGAATAAAAAGAGATCTGGATAAACTGACAAAATGGTCGGAAAAGTGGCAGCTGGGGTTTAATGCAAAGAAGTGCAAGATCATGCACATAGGGAAGAGAAACCCTGAAGCTACCTATAGGTTGGGAGGGGAGTTGCTGGCAATCACAAGAGAAGAAAGAGACTTGGGCATCATCATCACTGATGACCTGAAATCATCGAAGCAGACCACTAAAGCAGTAGGTAAGGATAAAGGGATGTTAGCGTGTATTAGTAGGGGTATGACAAGTCATAAGAGGGAGGTAATAATCCTTCTTTCTAGGGACATGGATATGTTGTTCATCCACACTGTCTGGCAGGTATCCTTGCTGCTTTAAATCTTGGCGGAAGGTCTTCAAGCTGGCTCCTCCCACCCACCTGGGTGGTAAAACCCTCGGCTCCGCCCCATGACGCCAGATCTTCCTTACTGCTTGGAAGCTCAGGTTCCCTCCTTAACGCTCTGCATATAAGACTGGTTCCTAATTCTTCGATTTTCCGAATTTAAAAGTTTTTCGCTTAAAAGACTTCGGTCTTCTATCCCTCGCGGCTGCGATGGACACATCGACTCCCGGTTTTCGGCGGTGCCCTTGCGGGCAGAAGATGTCTCGGATGGATCCGCACTCCACATGTGTGTACTGTTTGGGCGCCTTGAGCACGACCTGCAGGCTTGTGACCTGTGCTCTTCCTTCCAGCCCACGCCCTCAAGACCGTGCCGCCTGCTTACAACTGGGGTGCCCCGAGAACGCTCTCCGTAGTCAAAAGAGGCCCGGTCGGGCGTCTCCGTGGCGCGGGCTCGGCGGATCAGCTAGAGCAGATGATCGCCATCGAAGAGGAGGCGGCGGCCGCTTTTTCCTCGACCGCGGCATTTATTCCGCCTCTCTGGGTTCCTCTTACAGCTTCCTTTAAGGAGTTGGTCTGTCCCTTCCACTAGGGAGAGGGACCAACGCTCTGCTGGACCTTCTTCTCGGTCCAAGAAGAAAGACAAGGGTAAGTCTCTTCGCCGACGCTCTTTTGGAGCGGGAAAGGTCCCTTCCCCGAGTTGTCGGCCATCGACTCGGCGATCGCTCGCTTCTCGCCACTCGGTCCTCACGGTGTCCCCGCCAGGTCAGTTGACCGAGATTCCCGTTGGCCTTGAGTCGAGATCTTTCTCGAACCATTGACGGGTTGTCGACCGCGGCCGAAAATCCCTCTCCCGTTCCCCTGTGAGTTGAGGATCCCCTGGCTTGCCAGTGCCCGGTTCCGGAGCCCTCGGGCGAATCCTCCGAGCCGAGGGAGGAGCCGGTTCCACCCGTCCCCTTCCCGCACCGTCCTCGGAAAGGCCGAGGTTCTCGGTCTCGGACTTCTTCGAGGTCCAGCCGATCCCGCCGTCATAGGCGGTCTCGATCTCGGCACCGCGGCAAGCAGCGCCGCCGCTCGTGCTCGTCCTCATCCTCCTCTTCGGATGAGGGGAGGCTTCGACGTAAGTTACGTTGACTATACAAGGACCTCATGTGGCAACAGCTCCTTCTGACTGGGAACAAGCCGACGCCGTCGCCTTCCCAGGCCATTAAGTGGCTGTCACTGGAGCGGCCGAAACAACCCCTCGTTTTACCCGAGGAGCCTGTTCCCAGGCCAGTTGTTCAGCCAAAACCAGCTGCCCCACCGATTCCGGTGGAACCTCCGCCTCCACAGCCACTGTTTGGGGCTCCGACCAAGAACTCTTGGTCGGCTGAGGGTCTGCCTCATAGGCTGTTGGTCACCCTCACTCCCGATCACCCTCGGCAGGTGGAGGGTGGCTCAGGCCTTCGGCAGCTCTTTGCGGACTCTTCTGAGTCCGATGACTATTCTCCTTTTTCTCCAAGCGAGTGGACTTGGAGTCTCTGGAGGCCACCGCTGACTGCAGCCTTCGTCCTTTGGGGTTGTCCGGACTCATCTCGGAATCCACCGGGATGCAGCTCGAGCCCGTGATCCAAGCCGGGCCAAGTATCCACCTACGGAGATATTGGATCGAGGGATCCCCACGGAGGCCTTCCTGTGGCTGAGGCCATTGTGGGCCCGGCCTTGAGCTCTGGCAGCACCCTGTTTCACCCTGCGCCCGGCCAGGATGGCCAGGAAGTATGCGGTCCCTACCGTTCCCTGTCCGTTTTCGGAATACCTCGGCCGAGGGGAAGTTAGTTAATGACAGTGTTTTCTCCGCGTGCTGGACACACTAGGGACGTGGACAACCCTCCCGACAAGGAGTCCAAGAAAATTGGACTATGCCGGTGAAAAGCCGCATGCCGTGCCTCCTTGGCCTTCGTCCAGCCAGCTCGGCCTTACTGATGGCACATTTTCTCACGCCTGTTGGGCCCCTGGACCAGGTGGTTCTCATCTCCTGGCTGACCTGCAGACCACGTTACAGGTGCGGACCAGGCAAGCAGTGGCCAAGCAGCAACTTCAGACTGCTTTGACATCGGGTGATTCATGCGCCAGGTCAGAGCGGCTGCAGTGGCTATGGCGCGGTGGCATGGCTGAGGATATCCACCTTCACAGCGGATACCCAGCACAAATTGGCGGATGTCCCTTCCTGGGACCGACCTCTTTGGCCCTGGGTGGAAGGCCACCTCAGAGGATCAAAAGTCCAATGCCACCTTGGACTCGTCTCATCGCTCAGAGGGACAAGGGCCCCAGACCTCAACCCAAGCCCTTTCGTCCGTCTGCGCCCCCGGCACGCCCGGCCCAGCAACACGAGGGCCAGCAGGCTCGCGCTTGGCGTCCCAAACCCAAGCCTGCGGCTTCCTCCTCCAGGAAGCAGGGAGGTAAAGGCCCAGGTGGTCCCTCGGTCGGTCCCTCCTCCAAGCCTGCACAGTGACAGGTTGAGGGGTCTCGCCCCCAACCTTGTCACCTCACCCCAGGTTCCCCCCGTGGGGGGACGGCTCTGGTACTTCCTTTCCACCTGGTCTGCTATTACTACAGACAGGTGGGTGTTGGAGGTGGTAGGAAAGGGCCTGCCTCTGGAGTTCGAGCAGGCCCCACCCTTCAGAGCCGTCGCACCTCGGGGGCCTCAGGGTCTGAAGCCACGCTGTCAGCTCACCGGCCGACATCACTCTCCTCCTCGAGAAGGAGGTGATAAGAGAGGTCAAGCGGACCCTCCCTCAAACCCTGGGGTTCGTGTCCAGCTACTTCCTGGTTCCGAAACGGATCGGGGGCTGGCGCCCCATTCTCGACCTACATGACCTAAACAAGTTCCTAAGGTCTCGAACCTTCAGGATGGTCACTCTGGCTCAGATAATACCATCCTTGGAACACGGTGTGTGGTTCTGCTCTCTGGACCTGCAGGACGCGTTCTTTCACGTCCCTATCCGTCCGTCACATCAGAGATTCCTTCGCTTTCGAGCGGAGGGATCCCTTTTCGAGTTCCGAGCCATGCCCTTCGGCCTGTCTCCAGCTCCCAGGGTCTTCACCAAATGCATGGGTGGTGACAGCATTCCCTCTTGCGCCAAGGGGTCCAGGTGTACCCTTACCTGGGCGATTGGCTGATAGCAGCCCCCTCAGACAGGAGGTGGAGGCGGTCAGAGATCTGACCCTCCAGGTTTGCTCTCAGGTTGGCCTCCTCATCAACAAGGCCAAGTCGGAACTCGAGCCGAAGCAGGTGATTCTTTTCATCGGGGCAGAGCTCGACTCTCTTCGAGCCAGAGCATGGCTCCTGGCGGACAGGGCCGAGGTTCTTTCCTCCTTTGCCCAGTCATTTCTGGTTGGGCAATTGTGCCCTGCCCAGGACTTTCTCTGCCTCCTGGGTGTCATGGCGGCCTGTACCAGCGTGGCCCGTTGGAACATGCGCCCTCTTCAGTGGGGGCTGGCTCACCAGTGGTCCCAACGCTGCGATCCATTGGACCAGCTGGTGATGGTGACCCAGGGGATGTGGAACGCTCTCCAGTGGTGGACCGTTCCAGTTCATCTGCAGGAGGGCATCCCGTTTGTCCGCCCCGAGCTGATGGTCTCTCTATCGACCGATGCCTCTCTGATGGGTTGGGGTGCCCATCTGGGGGAACACCCGAGCGCACGGCCTCTGGTCCCCGCGGGAGTCCCGATGCCACATCAACCTGCTGGAGCTCCGAGCGGTCCGCCTAGCTCTCACTGCCTTTGCTCCGTTTCTTTGGGGTCAAGTGGTCCGGGTCCAGACGGACAATACCACGACCATGTACTATCTAAACCGCCAGGGCAGGACGCGCTCCATGCTCCTATGCAAGGAAGCTCTCTGCATCTGGTCATTCGTGCGCAGCCTGGAGGTGGATCTCCTAGCCATTCATGTGGCAGGAGCCTCCATCACCCTGGTCGATGCCCTAAGCCGGATAGGGGCTGCGTTCCACGAGTGGTCTCTCCTGCCGGAGGTAGTACAAGATCTATTCTCCCATTGGGGCACACCTCAGGTGGACCTGTTTGCCTCAGGAGAATGCAAAGTTGAGGCTGTTCCATGCCCGCCCTCAGCAGGGCTTTCTGCAGGGGGATGCCTTCTCGAGGCCGTGGATCCCGGGCCTCTTTTCGCCTTTCCCCGTTCCCTTGATGCACAAGGTGCTGCTCAAAGCAAGGAGGACAAGGCGCAGGTGATTCTGATAGCCCCAGACTGGCCCCGCCAGTACTGGTACCCAGATCTCCTCAGCCTCAGCTCCAGGCTTCGAGGCAGCTTCCAGCTCGCCCAGACCTGCTCTCAGTCAATCAGGGGAAGGTGTTCCATCCGGACCTTCAATCCCTGCACCTGACGGCCTGGTTCCTGAGTGGCTAGAGTTCCAGGCCTTGGGTCTTTCTGACGAGGTCCTCAACATAGTTGAGGCATCCCGTAAGGAGTCGACCAGAAAATGCTACGCCTTCAAATGGAAAAGGTTTTCCATTTGGTGTCAGGGCAAGGGCTTGGACCCTTCCTCCTGTTCCTTGGCAAGCATCTTGGACTATTTATGGTCCCTTTCTCAGCAAGGGCTTAGGTTGACGACCCTAAGGGTGCACCTGGCAGCCATCTCTGCTTACCAGGCGCGGGCCGGGAAGCAGTCGGTGGCGCAGGAGAAGGTGGTCTGGCGCTTTTTCAAAGGCCTTGATCACATTTCCCCTCCGGTGCGAGAACCTCCACCTCCGTGGGATCTACTGCTGGTACTGGCAAAGCTCATGGGCAAGCCATTCGAACCAGTGCACAGGTGTGAACTCTCTCACCTGTCGTGGAAGACTGCCTTCTTGGTGGCTATTCGTCAGCCAGAAGGATGGGAGAGCTCCAGGTGCTCTGCATCGAGTCTCCTACCTGGTCTTCCACAGGGACAGGGTTGTCCTGCTTCCCCACCAAATTCCTTCCCGAAGGTGGTGTCGGAGTTTCACCTTAACCAGGTGTTGACTCTGCCGGTGTTCTACCCCAATCACACTCGGAGGAATACAGGCTCCATACTGGACCCTAGAAGGCGCTCGCTGCCTTATAGGAGCCGCACGGCTGAAAGTCAGGAGAGGTTCGCCAGCTGTTTGTCACCTACGCTGAAGCACACCTGGCAGACCTGCAGCTGCCGGACGATAAGCAGGTGGGTCACCTCCTGCATAGATCTCTGCTATAAGTTGGCGGGCATGGAGCCTCCCAGAGGATAAGAGCTCATTCTACCGCCATACTGCTGCATCGGTGGCTGCTTCCAGGGACGTCCCTATCCGGAAATCTGCAGGGCTGCTACCTGGAAGTCAGCACACCTTCATCACCCATTACCACATCGACCTTTGAGTCACGCGGGGATGCTGGTTTGGGGCCTCGGTTCTCAGTCTCTCTTTCCCAATGTAAGTATCGGGGTATGCTGCTTGCCTCCCTCCTCCGGGAGAACTGCTGGAGTCTGCCAGACAGTGTGGATGAACAACATATCCATGTCCCTAGAAATACAGGTTACTCACCTGTAACAGGAGTTCAGGAATGGTATATTGTTCTCCACAGGCTCCCTCGACCTCCCGGCCGCGCACAACCTGAGCTTCCAGCAGGCCAGATCTGGCGCCATGGGGCGAGCGAGTTTTACCACCCGGTGGTGGGAGGAGCCATCTTGAAGACCTTCCGGCAAGATTTAAAGCGGCAAGGATACCTGCCAGACAGTGTGGATGAACAACATATACCATTCCTAGAACTCCTGTTACAGGTGAGTAACCTGTATTTACAAGACACTGGTTAGGCCCCATCTCAAGTACTGTGTGCAGTACTGGAGGCCGCACCTGCACAAGGACATTAGCAAAATGGGAACAGTCCAAAGAAGGGCAACCAAAATTATGCAAGGACTGCATCAGAAAACATATTAGGACAGATTAATGGAGCTCAATATGTATACCCTAGAGCAAAGGAGGGAGAGAGGTGATATGATCGAAACATTCAGACATCTTAAGGGCATTAACAAGGTGAAAGAGTCTAACATGTTTCAATATAAGAAACATAGCAGGACAAGAGGACACAACATGAGATTAGAGGGAGGCTGATTAAGGGATAATGTGAGAAAGTTCTTTTTCACAGAAAGGGTGGTGGATGCATGGAACAGCCTACCTCAGGAAGTGGTGGATATGAATACAGTGCAGGGCTTCAAACAGGCATGGGATAGGCATATGGAAGCAATACAGATGAGTAGGAAGAGATAGGCCATTGACAGAGTACAGGCCTATGGCACATTCATAAGGTAGAAAAAATGGGCAGACTGGATAGGCCTTGCAGTCCTTATCTGCCATCAACTTCTATGATTTTATGTCTCCATGAAGTAATTATTCCTTATGCCACTTTTAAATGTACCACCTACCAGTTTATACTCACCCTTGTGCCTGACCCCTTGTTACATCTGAACAAGGTTACCCTGTCACCTCTGTTGACCCTGTTGATGTATGTTAAGGTGTCCGGTATATCACCCTTCTTCCATCTAGCCTCGACCATGTTTGACAATGTTTATGGTAGATAGCTGGTCCTCATATGTCTTCCTCTGTATACCTCCTACTATTTTGGAGGCCCTTCTCTGGTTCTCTGGACCCTCTCTAAGTGGTTTTGGTCCTTCCTGAGATGAGGGCTCCTGAACTATGTGCCGTGCTCCAGGTGTGCCAGGATGACCTCCTGTCTCTCATTGGTGACCCTGCCTAAGGTTTTTATACCTCCATCTTTCTTCATGACCTCCTTTTAGAATGCATCTCCTCATTTCTACGCATGCATGAATGCACTCGCTGAGGAAGACTAGTTGTTGAAGCACCGGGGTTTATCAGGTTTGGACAGTTGAGGCTGCAGAATCTCTGTATGTATTCCTACGTCTTTTAGTGCACATTGGAATGACTCTTGAGTGCACTTTATGCTGAGTCAGTAAAATGGCACTATAATTGAGCAGCTGAAGTTCTTTTTTAGTAAGGAAGACATTCAATTTACAGAGCACCCTACTTAATCAGGATGCAGCCAAATGTGCTGCAGTGCAGCCTCACCAGGGACCTACACTGTGGCAGGATCATCTCCTGCAGCCCACTGGTTATCCTACTAAAGAGCTAGTGTACTGCCTGGAAACTGCCTGCAATTAATTGCAACTTTCAGATGCAGTCGGCTATCAATTCTTATATCTCAAGTATTTGTTCTTTTATTCGTGCTTATTAGAAGATTTTCCACCTTGCGGTACTGGGGTGATGTGTGTAGCAGCACTCTGTCTGGAGGAAAAAAAAGTCAGTTCTGTTCCTCCCACTACATCAACACTGAGACCACACTGACTATGAAATCATTATTAACCAATGAGAACCCGTTTCTCACTGCCAGGTTTCACTTTCACAAGAAGCAGCAGGGACTGGCTCTCCCTGGTTACTACTTTATTTATTTAAGAGTTTTACCAGGAAGGCATGCTGAGCAGAGACCGCTCGATTCCAGATGTGTCCTCTGGGAGGGGAATCAGGAATATATACAAATACAGTAAACACACAGGAAATACAGAAGAGTGAACAGATACTCGAGGCAGCTACGATACATTTTTGCTACAGAGTCTATATCCCAAAAGATTACACAGTGGATGGGATACCAGAGTAATAAGCAGGCGAGTGAACACTACAATGCTTAATGGAGACCTAGCATACTTATTCATATATTAACTATTTTGAGAGGCCCTGGAAGCCCCAAGAGACCGGGTGGATGGCGCGGTAGGAAGGGAATGAGCTAGGTGCATGTGCAGGAGGGAGAGAAGTGTGCCTTGAGAAGATGGTTTAAATGCTGGCTGCTGTCTGTGTGCCAAATTTTGGCCAATAAGGTGTTCCACAGTTTGGGAAGCTGAAAGCAGCTTGTCCTTTATATGAGGACATGCGTGGGATGAAAAAGAGTCTGGAGTCTGAGTTCCTGAGTGCATACGCAGTGGGGGGCGGGACAGAGAGGGCCAACTGTAGGTATGAGGGGAGGGATTGTGCCCAGCATTTAGCTGTGACCCTGGCACAGTGGGCCTGTCTGCAATCCTGCAGAGACGTCCGGTCAAGTGACTTATAGAGGCTGCAGTGATGTGTTGAGGGTGGGTAGTCCAGGGCAAAATGGCAGAAGGAATGGTAGAGGGGAGCTATCCTGGTTAAGGTTGATTTAGTGGCCGTGCTGTAGATTACGTCCCCGTAGTCAAATATTGGGAGGATCTTTTTCTGTATGATTGCTTTGCAAGCCAGTAGAGGTAGGCTGGCCCTGTTGCGATATAGAGCACCCAGTTTGGGATGTCATTTTTTGTGCATTCAGTCAATATGAACAGAAAAGTCGAGTTGCTGGTCAAGCCATACCACAAGGTATCTGAAAGAGGTGCAGTCCACCAGGGGGGACCCGTCAGTGGCGTGGAAAGTGGGGGTTGAGGATAGGTGGGAGAGTCTTTTCTGCTTTCCAAAAGTAAGTGAGACAGTTTTCTTTGGACTGAGGAAAAGCTGGTTTGTACGAAACCAAAACTGAACAGCATTGAAATCCTCCTGGAGTCTTTCCGCAGTAGCAGAGGTGGAGGGACCTGATGCAAACATTACCGTGTTATCAGTGTACATGTGGAAGAGTGAGTGCATGCTAGCTGCGGGCAGGTCGTTTAGAAAAAATGGAGAACAGTAATGGGCCAAGGACCGAGGCTTGAGGGACTCCGGAGGTGACAGAGAGAGGGACAGAGGTGCAGGAGCCAATTTTTATCGTTTTGTGACCTGCCTACCAGATAGGATTGGAACCAGCTGGTGGCTGCTTCTGGCAGACCGGCGTGGGAGAGTTTGGACTGTAACAGGGAGTGGGAGATGGTATCAAAGGCTTTGTCAAGGTCAATGAAAATGGCTGAGGTGGTGTAGCCTTGTGCCATACCAGTGAGGACAGCATCTGTGAGCTTTAGAAGTGAGGTGATGGTGAAGTGCGACTTCCTAAAACCAGACTGGTATGGTGTCGAGAAAGGGGGCAAGTTGGGAGAGTATGAGGTGCTCCTGTAGTTTAGCTTGGATGGGGAGTAGGAATATAGGGTGGTAGTTACCTGGGGAGGGATCCCCACCTTTAGGGAGTGGGATGACGGTGGCTTGCTTCCAGTCAGATAAGATTTCAGCAAGCGAGAAGGAAAGATTGAATAGATCTGCCAGTGATGCGGCGATGGCAGGGGCAGATAGGTGAAGCATTTTTGAGTCCAACCCTGAGGGGCATTTACCTTTGGAAGGATTGAGAGCCTGCAGGGCTTTAAGCACTTCAGTGGGAGTAACCGGGTGAAAGGTGAAACTGGAGGCCGAGTGGTGAGTGGGAAGGTAGGGGTGAGCTAGAGGGGTGGGGGAGGTTAGGAGAGGACGCACATCTGGTAAAAAGGTGTTGAAAACTGTGGCGCTGCACCAGGATCAGTGATGATAGAGCCTTCAACATTTAGGGCTGGGGTGGGAGGTTGGGTGGGTGGGGGGAGAAAAGTGAGTTGATTGTTTTCCAGAATTTAGCTGGGTGGTTTATATTGTTGTGGAAAGAGGCCTTGAAGTAGTTTGCTTTGGCCTGGCGTAGTAGTGTAGTGCAGGAATTACGGAGTGCTCGGTAAAGTCGGTGAGCCACCAGGGTGCTGGTAGTCTTATAGGATTTCCAGGCCTGATCCCTGGCATGAAGCTGGTCTATAATATTTGCCATGACCCAGGGCAGGTGGGCACTCCTTAATCTTGACCTTCTAAGTGGGGCATAGTGGTCCCAGATGGCTAGAAATCTGGACTTGAACAGTTCTAGGGCAGCGCTGATGTTTGGAGCCCGTCTGATGCAGGACCAGTCAATGTATGATAGGTCATTTAAGAGTGCACCAAGGTCGAGGGATTTGAATAATCTGGTGAGCAGCATTCGGGGGGGGGGGTGCTTTGGGCTGGAATATTTTTCTTACCGTATAGATCATGTAGTGGTCACTTAAAGAGTCTGGGAGGAGTCCGGCTGCAAGTATTCTATGGGGGTGGGAGGTGAGAGCCCAGTCTAACAGGGAGTGGTTCTGAGATTTGTGATTTAATCATGTAGCTACAGATATTTGTTGTGCCATGTTTAGGGCATTTACCTGGCTATGTAGCCTAGAGTTAGCAGTCGAAAGTCAGTTGAAATTGAAGTCCCCTAGGATGTGTAGCTCACCCCCTGCTGTGAGTGACTTTAGTATACCCAGGTCGTCCAATACAGCGGGCATAGGGGTGTCTGGGGCACAGTAAGACCCCGCTATATATACTGGAGTCGTGTGTGGTAGTGCGATTTTGATTAGTAGGGAGTAAGTGAATGGCGTGGGCAGGAGGAGCTGGAAGGAGTGAACTGATGTTGAGAGGAGATGAACACGGCAATGCCTCCCCCTCTTTTTTTTACCCTGGCGGTCATGCCGAATGACGGTGTATCCTGGGATTGCAATTTTTGTGTCCAGGTTGTGGGGCTTGTGCCAAGTTTCAGGGATTATCAGAATATCAGGACGTAGCCTTAGAGCAGTTGACTGAAGTTCTGTGAGCGTGTTGAGTACACTACATATGTTCAGGTGGATTATCTTTAAACCCCTTGGTAGTTTGAGCGATGGGGAGGGGTTTGGGTTTGTGGGTCCAGGGTTTAGCTCGCTGTCCCCTGATGATAGGAGCAGCAGAGTTAACAGTTGTTTTGTTTTTAGCATGATCCATTGGGATTTGCGGTGGGCATATACTTTCTGGGAGGTTTGTGGAGCAGAGCAAGTTGTGGTTGTTTTTATTGCTACCAAGCTTGCATAGAAGGAGGGTGGCAGGATGAAAAGCCCCCATAACCCAGCTGGTCTGGAGGTTTACAGGAGGTTTCATGATGCAGGAGGTAGCATGGGGGGGGGAGCGGCTTCACTGACTGAAGTGTATTGGACATGCTGAGGCACTGGGTAGGAGGAAGGTGGGAGGGAGACATGAGGCCTGAGCAGGCATGGTATGAAGAGAGAAAGTGACAGCATGTTTTAGGTTGCTGGGTTACAGTTGAGGATTATCTGAGTTTAGGGAGGCCTCTAGTGGCTCAGTTTTAGATTGCCTTGTTTTGTAGGTGATATGAGTAAGGGTGGCCTCTAGTGGCTCAGTCAGATAATCTGCTAATGGAAAAGTTGACTAAAACCGGCATGTGATCCACACTATAAAGCACTGAGCTCACCTAGGGTGGTGGTGGTGGGGCAGCCGGCGAGCAGCGCCAGCGGGGACACTGAAATGCTGAGAATTCAATCGCTGGGGAGTTGAGCTGCGACGTGGCAACTGGCTTACCTGAGCACTCCCAACGAGGATTTTGGGGGATGCTTGTCTTGGGGTACGGCAGGACACATGGGCCCTCTCGACCACCGAGTGCTCTGAGGAGGAAAAAGAACAGCCTTTTATAATACCAGGTAGATGGGAACAGCAGCTTAAAAAATTTAGCAGCTTAAACGGAGACTCCTGATTAGAGCTGAGGGCCTACCAATTTCATTTGCTGATACAATTATTAACTCTGCTGTAATTCAAACTAAGATGGTGGCATTAATTAAATCTACTGTAATTCAAACTAAGATGGTGGCATTTATGAGCTACAAATAACACATTAGCTAAGCAAATAGTACTCTGTGGCTAAAATACAATCTAGGAGGGTGGCAGTACTGTTGTCCTAGAATGAATTTACAGCAGCTAAAACAGTTTTAACTTGGAGACACACATTATGCAGCAGTTGTAACAAAATTAAGGCACCCAGCAAAATAATTCCAAGCATTGAGGCTGGTTTAGAATAAATTAAAGCTTCCAACCAAAGTGCACCAAACACTGTGGAATTTGGTGAAAATTGGACAAAAAATACACTATCTAAACTGTTACGCTAACTGCCTGTGGCGAGCCCTTAAAAAGGCGCCAGGTTTAAAAGTTCATTTTTCACACTGAAACGCCGAGAGTTCAGTCGCTGGGGAGTTGAGCTGCAACGTGGCAAATGGATTACCTGAGCACTCCCAACGAGGATTTCGGGGGTTGCTTGTCTTGGGGGAGGGCAGAACACATGGGCCCTCTCGACCACCGAGCGCACTGAGCGCTCCACATAGGATTTCGGGGGTTGCCTGTTTTGGAGGAGGGCAGGACACATGGCCCCTCTTGACCAAAAAGTGCACTGAGTGCTCCAACGAGGATTTCGGGAGTTGCTTCTCTTGGGGGAGGGCAGGACACACGGGCCCTCTCGACCACCGAGCGCCTAGTGATGTCACAGTTTCCTACATTTTGATTGGTAGATTGTGAGAGTCAGGGCTTCAAGGTGTTTGGTTTCAATTCTGATGATGTAGTGGGAGGAACAGAACTGACTTTTTTTCCCTCCAGACAGCGTGCTGCACCACACATTACCCCAGTACTGCCAGGTGGAAAATCTTCTAATTAGCAAACAGAACAGAAAAAATAATTGAGATATAAGAAGTGATAGCTGACAGCATCTGAAAATTACTATTAATCCCAAACAGTACACTAGCTCTTTAAGGCTTTTATTTCTCCATCTTCCTTCATGACCTCCCCTTAGAACATGTCTTCTCATACCAGCCGGATGGCATAGAGAGCTAAGGTGCTGTGCACCTTACCTCTCCCATGCCGGTGACCTGAGTTCTGGGATGAGCTCGGGGTGCCAGGAACTGGCCAGGGAGGGAGAGGATCAAGCATCTGATGGACTGCTCTCCTCTCCCAGGGAGGGGAGGGACAATATCTCATTCTTTGGCTGCCATCTGGTGGAGGCTGAATGGCAGTGCTGGAAATAAGCACTGCAGACAGGAGGGGTCAGGGGTCCTGTAGCGTGCGCATACCTCCACGCACATACTTTTATGTGATGCCATGGCTAGGGGATTGAAGGAGAAAATGGAAGATGGGGAAGCTCTGGCTTTGTGAATCCCCGCTTGCCTGCCTTCACTCCCATGTTGCCATCCGATCGCCAGACCCAGTTCTAAATGTGGGTCCCCAGGCTGGGGGAAGGCAGCCCTCCCCTTCCCTCCCCTTCCTGTCCCCATCACGAGGCATAATCTGTGGGGGAATCCTTGGGTGTGGTGGGTTGGGGGGTGGACACCAGATGGGGGTGTCTCTTCATTTCTCCACATACATGCATATGACAGTGTATTTTTTTACTTAAGAGCCTTGGTTTTTGAGATTAAAGGATCTTTATAATTTGATTTTGGCAACAGTTAGCACTTGCTCCATTCAAATCAACTGTTGCTTGATCCTAAAACAATGTCTCTAAGACCGTTGGCAGTAAAAATATATAAGGAGAGGCATCATCAGCAAGAGAGGGTGTGGTGCTGCCATTGTGCCACTGTAAGACAAGGTGGAGGTAGTCAAGAGGAGGGCAACCAAGATAGTGCAGGGATTGCAAGGGAAGCCCTATGACTGAATGTTGAGGGACCTCAGTATGTACATTCTGCAGGACAGGAGAGTGAGGAGTGACATGATAGAGAACTTCAAATACCTCACAGAGCTAAACAGGGTGCAGAGAGGGAGCCTTTTTCCAAATAAAGATGAGCTCCAAGACAAGGGAGCATGCAACAAAGCAAGAGGGGGGTAAGTTCAGGAAGGACATCAGAAAGTATTTCTTCACTGAAAGGGTGGTGGAAGCATGGAACCGATTGCCAGCCAAAGTTGTGGAGGCTAGAATGGTGGAAGGCTTCAAAGATGTATGGGATAGACATATGGGCATATTAGTACAGAAACAGGGATGGTCCCCGGAATCCAGTTGTGGTCTGTGGCGGTACAATAGGCAGGGAAGCCTTGGACAGACTAGGTGAGCCAAGTAGTCCTCAGGCAGAACTGTGAGCTATGTTGTCTCCTAGTGTCTGAGGAGAAAGATTTTGGCATCTCATTGGCTGATACCGCTGTCCATTTGTGAAATTAATATACATAGGGTCCATTCGACACTTGATCAGGCGATGCTAAAGGCACCAAGAACATTGTAGAATCCCCCTGCCCAGGAGCCATAGCAGTAGTCCTTAGAGCTTCTTAAATACTGATTGGATAACGGAGGGTCAGGGGTTACAAAGATGGCGTCCACATAAACAGTTTACATGAAACCCCAACTTTAATGTTCTGTTGCAGCCAAACAGAGCAGTTTTAACACACAACTGTCCCATAGTCTAGTAACTGCCTCTCTGCTCTGTTATCCAGTTGTGGAATGGGATCTAAAAAAGTCTCTATCTGTCTGTTACTAGTGCCGTAGCTCTGAGTAACCCCATGACAGGCAGAAGCTGTTCTTAAAGAAACCATACACCTAAACATATAACATTTATACAAGGGTCCTTTCTCTTACCCCCTAAAGTGTGTCTTTGAGCCACTTTCTTGGGTTCTGGGATCCCAGAGATTGGAACACACAGGACAGACTTGTCTCACGCTACATGGGCAGATTTAACATGGCCACCATAGTGCTAACAGAATATGTGAGCAGACCGCCAGATCACACGTTCGAGCAGGAAGCAGCTTGAATGCACACACACTGAGCAACACAGTGCTTCACTGCTTGCACAGCACTAGTTGCGCTGTACCGCTGGCTCATTGTTTCTAGCTATTTACATACACAGCTCATCCAAACCCCCAGCAAACAGGACAGAGGGGTGGGCAAGAGCAGTTATACAATGGCAAGAAAGAATCCTGGACACTGATTGGTCAGAGTATGCCTGAGACAGTGATGTTATCACACAATAACATCACTGTATGGATGATGATATTCTTTTGCATATCTTTTCTTAAGAAACAAAGATATACTGCCACACTAAAAATCTACTAAAAACATTTTTTTAAATGTTTTTTTATTTTGTATTACAACGAGCCATTGTGTAATAGCAATAATCTTCTCCAGTGTGTGTGTGTGTTTGTGTTATTGTGTAATAACATTACTCCTGGGGGTGGTGGAAGCACTCGGCTTCACCTCGTGCTTCAACCCACCCCAGGAGTGATGTTATTACATGATAACACACACCCTGTTATGCCTTATTGCTTAATTAAAGGACACCAAAGGACCCAGGACTGGCAAGACCAGACAGATCGGAGACAGACCAGGTAATCCCCTACCATATGGGGGGGGGATTACATTTACAGTACCACAGACTGCATGCTTCCTATCCATTGTGTGTATAAACATACACCTTCTTACCCAGGAAGGTTGGGGGAACAGAGGACACTAGAACTCCAGAGAAGGACAACAAAAATGGTGCAAGGACTACACCAGAAACCTTACGAGGAGAGATTGAGGGAACTCAGTATGTATACATTGGAGGAAAGAAGGGAGAGGGGAATATTATAGAGACATTCAAATAGCTCAAAGGGATTAACAGAGTTCAAGAGGGCAACATTTTTTCAGAAAAGGAGATGCGTAAGAACAAGGGGACACAGTATGAGGCTAGAGGGGAGAAGACTCAGGGGCAATGTAAGAAAGTATTTTTTCACAGAAAGGGTGGTGGATGCATGGGACAGCCTCCCAGAGGAGGTTGTCGAGGTAAAAATGGTAGGCAAATTCAAGAATGCATGGGACAGGCAGAAAGCAACACTAGTGGTAGGAAGGAGGAGGTAGGCTGTAGATCAAATAGGATCTGGAGTTTATACAGTAGGTAGGGAAATGGGCAGACTAGGTGGGCCAGGGGTTCCTTATCTGCCGTCAAATTTTATGTTTCTATAAATGCCAGCATGAACATGTGGTCATCTACAGCAGTTACAAGAATAAAGAAGCCACAACAGTAAACCACAAGAGGAACTGTTTTGCCTACAAAAAGCCCACAGAATGGGTGACGGTGACAAATAAAAATAATTCAGTTAAGATATTTATTAAAATTTATAATCACAAGAAGGCAGTTTAGGGGGGTGAAATTACCAGCCAGTCAGTCCCAGAGGCATGTGTCACTTTGCTGTGCCTGGTGCCACAGTACGTCCCTAGGAGTGATTAATAGACTGTTAATCTGACCTCTGGGAGTGCCTTATTGTTTAAAGGGGAATTATCAGCAATAAAAGCCTCACGCCCATGTGTGAGGCTGACCCAGTTTGCACTTTGTGTACAAAAACATTTTTTTTTTTAACTTACTGTTTACTGCAGCATAATAGAATGCACTAGGCTAATTTTGCTGGTTTCTAAGATGTCATTTTGTGTAACCAGATATCCCAGAATCCCCTACTGCTGACAACAGAGGGAGAACTGTAGAGTTGGTAGATTCAATAGCCTGCAGTATACAGTTAAAGATTTTGTAAGCTAAAATCAGATGTTTGCTGGTCCTACTGTGCTCACGGGGCTTAGTACAGTCCTCTGTGACTATCCCAAGCCCCAGGAGAACAGTAGACCAGCAAACTGAAGATTACTGCTTACAAAAGATTTCTGACATTCACTGCAGGCTAATGAAGGCAATTGAATCTCCCAGCTCTGCACAGTTCTCCTCTGATGTCAGCAGCATGGGATTCTGGGATATCTGGTTACAGGAAATGGCATCTTACAAGTCAATGAAATTAGCCCGATTTATTTATTACACTGCAGTAATCAGTAAGTAAATACAAGTGCTTCTGCACACAAAGGGCAAATTAGGATCAGCCTCACACTTGGGCGTGAGGCCCTTATTGCTGACAGTTCCCCTTTAAGTCAACTCATGAACTCAAGGCAGGATGCAGACAACTAAATGTGAGCCCTCCATTTGTCCGCTATCTTGCCACCATAATCCCTCTTTGTGTAGCATTGTTGATGTGATTTTGAAGCATTTTGAGGAAAACAATATAAGGACAGTATGAATGGGTTCTTAGTGTTCTGTAATCTGTTGGACTGGCATCTCTTTGCCCATGGATGATGACATTAAAAACAGATGAAATACAGTACCTGCGTATGTTAGCGTTTAAATCAAAGCCAAGTTTTCATGTTGCTACTATGCAGAACATCACAAATTGAAAGCAAATTTTCACATCAATAACTATAATTACTCTTTAATTAGTTGATTCATTGTTCAGCTGGTTAGTTAAACCTTGTGCTGTTTATTTTTTTTTGTTAAATAGCAGTCTGTTGGCAAAACAAGTTTCTCACATTATGCTTTTTGCCAGTTGTACCCTTGATTTCCTCAAATCACGCTTGTCAGTTTATCACTAAACTATTTTCCCAAATAGTAAAAAAAAAAAAATTAGGGCCCCTGTAGAGCAGATTCCTCTCTCAGTTGCCTTATTGGGTGAGGCACCTATAACATACAGTATACCACCACCACCAGTTTACTGAAGATGTTTGAAGTGGCTCCTAGGATCCCTTCTCACTTGGCACTGTAAGGGAATTGTGTTCAACAAAAAAGAAATGTGCATTGCTTCCACCCAGAGAAACATTTAGGTAGGCTAGATACTATAACCGTACAACCCCCTGGGATGTTTTACCTTCCCACCACCTCCCCATTATGGTCACATCTCCAACAGACCCCACAAAAATGTAGCAGCTTTCCCCAGTTGATAGGTACAGTATAACTGGCTTGGGCATAGCGAGTGAAATCATCCATGAATACTCAGATAGCAGCAGTCTTTTCAGAGCTGGGCTCCATGCTTAAGAAAGTAACACAAACTAAGACTCATTGGTGAATGGGTTAAATGTTTATTAGCGGGGCTGTGCTGTTCGACAAAGTCTTTTGTTGTACATAGTGATTACAGTACGTACAGTACTCAGCACTCCTCAATTTCACTCCCCATTGTGGGCCAATAGAACTTTGTGCGGGCCATGTTCAGGGTCAGTTCTGCTCTGAGACCCTAATTTGTCATGTTGGGCCTTCATTACCATTCGTCGAAATTTTTAAGTCAGCAGCAGTTGTTTGACGAAGCCCTGCAGACTTTGTGTTTGCAGTATAACAAGTTGCCATTTATTTTGAACTTGGGCCATTCCTTCATTAGCAGTTGGGCATCCCCACTTTTAGGCACGACCCTTGAAACATCTTCCTTTCTCTGTAGCACACACATTATATCTCTCAATACCAGATGCTGTCTCTGGTTTGGCTGACTAAACTGAGTCAGATGGGGCAGGTAAGTTTTCTGGAGAGACAAAATTCCACAGTATGCTGGTGGTAGACAGTCACTGGATGGCCCCAAGCTATCCACAAAGTGATTTGCATTCACAGGAGAGTAAGTGTTGCTCATCAGTGTCAGATCTCTTGCACAGGGCACTCCCAGCAGATTCTGGAGTCTTTTCCCACTCCAAGTCAGTGGGGTCACAGTCTTGCAGGCGCTGAGACAACGTGTCTGCTTCCAGATGATTCAGACTCAGACAGTAGGCCACAGAGTGACTGTAGGTAGATAAAGCAGGCAACTATCCATGCCCTGTTGCATCCAGCTTGACTGTGGTTTGCATATAGGCTAATGGATCTTTGTCACTGTTGACTGTGATATTGGCCCTGTACAAACGGTTGTGCTGTTGGTCAATGATGGTTCACTTAAGGGCCAGGCGTTCCAACTTGTGCACTTTATTTTATTTTGCTCACTGAGCGTCAGACTGTCTGGCACAGGTGACTGCCTTTAATCCTTCCAATGGTTTAATGTTCCACTTAAGGGTCAGGCCTGCCAGGTTGTGCACTGGGTAATTTAATACTCTGTGTGTCAGACTCTGACTGGCAGAGGCAACTGGCATGAATCCGTCCAATTAGTCTTAGTACAAAACAGCCCCAGACCCTGTAGACTGACATCTGTGTGCAGAACATAGGGCTTTCCTGGATTGACATAGGTGACCACAAATTGGTTAGGTGGCACATGATTTCTTGGAATGCCATACCACAAGCAGCATCTCACCTGGCCCCGAACAGTTTGTGAGCCTTGTAATAGGGTAGAGGTTTCTTTTCTTCCTTGAGTCCAAGCTTCCATGCCTTGCTGGTAGAAGGATATACCTGGGTCAAGTTTAACAGTGACTGCACTATGCGAGTATGGTCTTTGACAAACTCACTGTAGTAGCTGCACAAACTGTTGCAGATCTTTGCAGTTCAGGTGGAGTCAGTAGTGCCTCAAACTTACTGGGAACCACTTGAATTCTGTCTTCAGGCACAATATGTCCCACATACCTCACAGAGGTTTTTGAAAAAAATGGCATTTGTCCATGGATAAATTGAGCACAAAATTCCAACTAGTATGGTACCTTGAAGAGATGATTCTTGTGTTCTTCCAGAGTTTCATCAAATACTATGACATTGTCTAGGTACACCAAGCACTGTAGGAAGTTTATGTCCCACATTACTTTCTTCATGAGGCATTGAAAGGTGGCCATAGCCACAGAAATACCTTGTGCCATGCACAGGAACACACAGAATCCAAGAGAGTAGATGAAATCAGTCTTTTCCCAATTGAACTTATCCATGAGCATCAAGTACCCCATTTTGATGCTGATTTAGCTTTTGTGAAATAACTGA
Source organism: Neoceratodus forsteri (assembly GCA_016271365.2). Classification (NCBI taxonomy): domain Eukaryota; kingdom Metazoa; phylum Chordata; order Ceratodontiformes; family Ceratodontidae; genus Neoceratodus; species Neoceratodus forsteri. The sequence goes on from CM057453.1 coordinate 747,758,250, forward strand.
TTATGCACCTGAAAAGATTTAATTATTTGTATGGGGGTCACTCAGTTAGACCAATGTAAAGGGCTATACAAGCAAAATATAATACACAAATCCTGTATGGGGCAGATATGGGCTTTAGCCGATGTAGACAACCTGGAAAAAACATCAATTTGGGTTTTGCAGTCAGAAGTAGACCTTAATAAATCCATCAAGGCCTATTTTATCAAAGCTGAAATGGGAACCATGAGCTTACAGGTCCTTGCAGATGCCAGAATTATTCATTATTGGAATAGGTTTTCTTGCTTGTGAAAGGGAGGCTTGTAAATTAATGTGTGCAAGAAATAAATGCATGGAACTGTCGGGGCTGTAAGGGTTAATTTTGGCTGAAATATATGAAAAAGTTGCTTATTAAATATATTTTGGAGGGCTTTCTATACTATGCCAGGAAGAACATTAGTATAAGTGATAAAAATAAATCTTACATTTATAAGAAAATGTCTAATTGTTGTATGTGTAAAGATTTGGAAGCCATTAGTCAATCAAGATTTGTGAAATGGTACAGTATGTATGATTGTACATACAAATTTAGATACTATCTGGATTTTCTGAATGATCCAGTCTGTAGGTAATTGTACTTAGCTCTAATATGGACTCCTTTAAACTTAATTTGTATCAAGAAATTGGGACAAGAAATTGGAGACAAAGCCAAATTTTGTCTAGATTAATTTTTATTTGGCATGTAATGCCAGCCTATTCCTACTATACCGTATTGCATATTATTGGGGCTGTCACATGGACTCTACCTACTGCCCATACGCTAAAAGGAAACACAAATTATCTCTACTGGACCTGCGCCTCTGTTCAATGAAGCTCCTCCTACTTCTCCTACTGATCTCTGGCAACGTCCATCCAAATCCTGGACCGGGCTGTTTAAGATTTCTGAAAAAGGCAGGAGCCCTCACCATCGCAACCATCAACATCTGCAGCCTGTTACCAAAGCTTGATGCACTCCAAGCCTTTATCAGCCAACATAATCCTGATATCCTTGCTGTAGTTGAAACATGGTTGACACCAAAAGTTCCTGATCTGGCAATTACCTTACAGGGCTACAGTGTTTTCAGACTGGACTGTGTGTCTAAAAGGGGAGGGGGCTGTGCCATCTACATTAAGGATAATCTCCTGGGGCATCTTGTTCCAACCCCTGTCCCTGCCTCATTGGAGCAGCTTCTACCCATTAAAATTATTCTAGGTTCCAATCAAAAAGCCCTCACCATCTTCTCTGTATATATTCCACCTCAAGATCAAGATCTTGGCATCAAAGAAGTTCTTAATTTTGTCAGCTCCCAACCTCCTGGCTCTGAACACATTCTGCTTGGTGATTTCAATATAAACTGGCTCACATCTGATGTCTACACTCATAAGGATGCCCTTGCATCTGTCAGCCTCCCACAAATGATCACCACACCAACTCGGATAAATTACAAAACTAGCACCAGTACCCTGCTGGACTGGGTTCTCACCAATCACCCTACCAGGGTCTCTCGTACCTCCGCTCTCCCAGACTCTCTGTGACCACTCCCCAGTTATATGTGAATGGTCTAATAAATTTTTAAAGCCACCCCTATAAGCATTACGAGCAGAGTCCTCCCCCGTGGTCAACTTACCCATCTCAAACAGTACCTATCCTTGCAAGACTGGCTGCCCATCTACAAAACGACGGATGTTAACCTAGCCCTCTGTTACTTCATCACCGCCTTCAGTAAGGCCTGTGACCTCTTCGCTCCTTCAAAAAAATGGAAAACAAAAGTCCTCTGTAACCCTTGGATAACTGCGGAGCTCCTTTCCCAGCTGAAATCTAGGGACCACCTGTGGGCAGTGGCTAAAGCCACAGGCAAACAATCTGACATCCAAAAATACAAACATGCCCATAATGCCTGCACACAATCCATTCGTCTCAAGAAAAGCTCATATTATAAGGATGTCCTCACCAACACCTGGGGAAATGGTCGTGCTTTCTGGGACAATATCTTGAACATTACTGGGAAACAAAGTCCCTGCCGGCCATGTTACTTGTTGAAGGGTCGACTACCCTTGATCCTATGGTCATTCCAAATACCTTTAACACGGCTTTTACTGACCTCAGTACTGTTCTACCACCTGATTTCTTCACAGTCAGTCACACCTCCTCTAACACACCCTGCACTCTGTCAAACCACTCTCATTTTTACTTCAGGGAGATTAAGATGAATGAAGCTCGCCACCACATCACCTCAGCCATCTCCACTTCCAGAATCGGCAGACACACCCTGGACCTTAAACTGCTATCACTTACACTTGGCGAGGTCCTCAGTCCCCTAACTAAAATTCTTAACCTCTCTCTCCACACCAGTACATTCCCTGAAATATGGAAAACTGCCACAGTGACTCCGGTCCACAAAAGTGGGGACAAGACCTGCCACTCTAACTACTGCCTGATCTCCATACTGCCACCACTATCCAAGGCCCTAGAACGTATTGTTGTGGACCAGCTCACTGATTATTTGGACAAATATAATACTCTGTGCACACAACAGCACAGTTTTAGAAAAGGGCATAGTACCACCACTTCCCTGCTTGAATTTACTGGTGCAGTGCATAGTTCCCTTGATAAAGGTCTTCTTACTGGGGCTGTCTTCATCGACCTCTCGAAGGCATTTGATATGGTACATCATCGGCTGCTGTATGACCAACTACTCCTTGCTGGCCTCACATTGGACTCAGCACGCTAGTTCAGAAGCTACCTTGACAACCGCTCTCAAAGAGTAAAAATTGCCAGTGCTATCGCAGACACCTTGTCTGTCCACTCCGGAGTCCCTCAGGGGTCCATACTGGGCCCTCTCCTTTTCAGCCTCTTTTTAAACTCCCTACCACAATCCTGCTCAGAACAAATCATCCTGTATGCTGATAATGCTGTTGTCTTTTCTACGCACAAAGACCTTTCACCACTACAACACAGCCTCCAACTCAGATTCAGTGCTGTTGAAACATGGTTCTCTAATCATAAACTAGTCCTCAATGACAAGAAAACCAAGTCATTGCCATTCTGCAGTTCACATAACCATTACAAGCAACACCCCCCTTGTCATCTCCACCAAGCAGGGGACTGTTCTTGAACAAGTTTATTGATTCAAATACTTAGGGATTCTGCTTGACCCCAATCTGTCCTATACGGCTCACGTTGACGGCGTGGCTAAAACTGCCAACACATGCCTTGGATTACTCTACAAGCACAGGCAGCACCTCACCCCAGAGGCCCTGAAGATTGCCATCCAGACTATGGTATCAATTATTGATTATGGCCTCATTATCTATGGCTCCGCCACGACGTCTGCCCTCCGCCGTATAACAACTGCACTTAACAAAGCATGCCGACTCACAACTGGTGCCCACCACCTCATCCACACTTGTGCCCTTTATGAACAATCTGGATGGCTCCAACTCTCCAATTGTATAAAGTATCTCACATGTGCTGTGGCAGGAAAAATCAACCTTGGCCTCACACCCCTTGGTGTTACTGCCTTGTTACATCAAAATACCAACCGACAGAACACCAGGAGCTCGACAACCCAGATTCTACAAGTTCCTCGCTGTCGAACTATGCGGGGCCAATGCTCCTTCGCCTGTAGGGCTCCTCTATGGATGAATGGTCTCAGCTACACCATCTCCTTTGCCTCAACACTAGGTCTGTTCAAAACCAGGCTCTGGGCCCATCTCATTGCCTCTAGCTCCTGTGACTGCCTTTCCTAGATGATGACCTGCACAGCTTTAATCCTAACTTATATACTGCTTAACCTCAGGCCCCCACAGTCCCCATCCTCCCAGCTTCTGAGGCATCACTTCTAATCTCAGGCCTTCATACCACCTCATTAGTCTCTCCTTGCCCCATTATAGCACTTATTTCCCCCTCACCAAACCCCCTTTTCTCTTCTATCACTCCTTCCCATTTATTTTTTGACAAATGCCTCTGGCTGCATCTTCACTCTCCCCCTATCCTCTCATCTCTGTTTGTCTGCCACTGCTGGGCACCTGACCCTACCCATTCCTTGTGGGCACATGCGTCCTAGCTGTGGTCACCATTTTACTATAGCTGCCTCTGTTAACTACCTACACTTCTTCTCCTCTACATTTTACTCTTCCTATAATTGACCCCTTTCAATAGCACTGTTGTACGTGAATTGTTTACTGTTATTTCACTGTTGCTTCCTTGTTGTTTGTTATTTCTGACGTGGAACCTTTGTAAAAGAGCCTTGGCTCAAAGGTACTTGTAATCCTAGAATAAATAAAAAAAAAAAAAAAAGGGGCATCACGGACGTATGTCCAATAGCTTGTATTACCTTAGCTTATTACCTTAGCTTGTGATATGGGTATTGACAAGGAACATTTTTATGTTACTGGTGCTAGCACTATAAGGAATTGTTTTTATCCTGTAAGAATTGTCTAAAGTATATATATGTATATTGTGTTATCTTAAAACCTTTTGTATTGTAATGATCATTGTAATAAGATTGAACAATAAACTTTTACATACCTACCTACCACTTCATAAGTTCAACATAGAGAACCAGCAGTTAATATGGAGGCAGTCCAGTGGCATCTTGGATCTGGGGCATAGTGTACTGATCTGGTATGGTACATTTGTTAAGAGTCCAGTAGTCCACACACATTTGCATTACACCATGCTTCTTCTGAAACACAGTAAGGAGCATATAGGTAATCTTTGATTCTTGTATAATTCTAGTCGCCAACAGCGCCAGAAGATGTTGATGCACAGCCGAAGTGTCAGTGGGCCCCTGGCACCGAGACTGCTCCCTAAACGGCCATTGGTTATGCATCTGAATCCACTGTTCCTCTCTTGAAACACATCTTACATCCTACTCATGGGTAGAGAATAATTGAGTCTGGGTGGCAAATGTCTGACTAATTCTGGTCTCCCATTTCTCTGGCAGTTGTGAGTTGCTGAAATCAAAATCATCCAGATTCAGTCTCTTCATAGGCCCTCTTCTTCCCATCATCAGCTGTACAGCAGTTTCTACACAATATGCTTTAGCCAGTGTCTTCCCCTTTCTATGGGTTAAATTGAGGAGGAGCTCACAGGAACTCAGTTCCACCTCCTCTGACATCTTTCCTCATTGAATACTATTGGAGAGTTCCACCTTCTAATAAGGATGGCAGTTCCACCTCCTACACATGCAGAGATCTGCGTTCCACCTCCTAATCATTCCAATGAACCCCATGTCAAATGATCATGGGTCGCTTCGTTACATTTGGGACTGGAACATTTATGTGACACACTGTGACATAGGCTCAGGCAGGAAATACTACCGGCTTTGCCGTAAGGCCCTCCAGACATCCTTGTCCCTCTTGGGCCTCCACCTTCAGGATCTGATTAGTGGCATCTTTTCTCAATTTGACTACACCATGGAATGCACATTCAGCATTAAAGAGTACAGCAGAGTCCTCCGTCCCATCACCACATGATTTAAACTTCACCATCCTCATTTGGGAGCATCAGGTATTGGTGTTTTTGGTAAGCATTCCTCACTAGTCCATGGACTGTAAAAATGTGCCCCCTTGTTGCATTTCCCTCTCTTCACAGAGCTGTTTCTGTAGACTTAACATGTGGACATTTGTTGCAGTGAGTACAGTGACACTGTTGTAAATCCCAAGTTCTTGAGACACTGATGCCAGAGTTTCCATGGGTCTACCAGACTCCACCATTTTTGTTCAGGAAATCAACAGCAGTGCACCCCAGGTAAAGGTAAGACTTGTCAGTGAGACCCCAGTTGTCCAGTCTCTTCAGGAGCAATAATGGAAGTTGGCTTAGGTGCAGTTCATAGAACTCTTTGAAGATATGGGTATATGCCTGAGCTTCCAAATCCTGAGGCCGGTGGCAGCCTGACACCTGGCTGTAGTGTCTGCTACCAGACCTGGATCAGCAGCCCTGGATTTCAATCTTTTGCTCCACATGGGCTCTACAGACTTGTACTCATTCTGGCTTGCACATAGTTGCCACTCTCTTCGTCCTCAGGAACTCATCAGCTTCCTTTATTTTTTTTCTAGACCCAAGGTCCAAAGTGGTACAGCTTGACCTCTTCCACAAGCAGCAGATCCATTCTTCTTCTTCTTGAGATCTTGCTCTGATCTACCAGCCTTCTGCACAATCTGCCTTTTATCATCACACTTTCAGGCCAGCTCCCATTGGATGACGCTGCTGTCACTCCATATCTAGGTGACAGAAATCAAAGTCCTTCCCTCTCTCAGAGTTCACCAGGAGCCTGCTGAGAGCAATTAGTCCCTTGATTGACTGACTGGCCCCAGGGGTCAAGGGTACCTAGGTGGTGCTGTCTATGCCGTCCAGGGGCACTGGCCCTAATGCCACTATTTTTGAGGTCTCTGCCCCTTATTTAATGGTCCCTTCTTTGGGTCTGGTGTCAGGGGTGATTAGTGTTCTGGTGGCAGCCTAAAGTTTGTCCTGTCAGCGGGGGGTGCGTATCTTTGATGTACACCTGGAGCACTTCAAAACTGCAGAAGCACAGTTCCAACTATGCTCAGCAGTCACCACCAAACTGCAGCTTCTGCCAGGTCTTACACTATCCTTCCGGTCTCCCATCCAAGGGATTTAAGTCCCAAGGGCAGGAGGAGTCAATGAAAACAAGCTTTGGGGCAGCACACCTTCCAGGAGCCCCTGGTAAGTTCCAAATAATGGCGGGGGGGGGTACACTTGATAGCAACTGTTTTGCATATTGCTACTAACAGTATCTCCTTTTATTCTTTCTAGAGCGTAGCAAGATGTGGGTTTAATGTCATCACACATCACTGCCCCATGTGCTCTACGCAGCCCTTTTCACAAGTCATGGTCGAGGGAGGAGTTCCTGCAGAGGTCTTTTTTGCAGTGGAAAATAAGCATCCAAATACATCTGGTTGCAAACAGAGTTTGTGCTGCTGACATGTTGGTTATTTATTTATTAGACATTTTTGACCAAGAAAGGTACAATAAGCTATGATAGCTTGTTTACGAGTGTGTCCGCGTTGGGGGGTGTTGCATGGACTTGTTTTATTTACGGGGGGAATATTGGCCATGACACCGGGGAACCTTGGGATGTTTTACTTCCACCTGGATCATGACCAGAGATTGGCAGAAGGGGCTTCTATTTAACATCTAATCCGAAGGGGTGGCACCTCTTCAGTGCAGCAACCCCCACTACAGTGTAACTTATGGGTATTACCCCAAGTGCCTATTGTGAGGCTAGAACCCATGACCACCTGATTTTTCCAGCCCCAGAGGTAAGTATACTACCTATTGAGCAACTAACAATGCTATACCCTTCACATGGTGCTATGACATGCTGCAAGCCAGTCAGCGAGCTGGCATCCAGCTTGAAAGTCTTTACCCTCCCTATCTCCTCATATCAGACTACTCTTAGTGTGGCATTAGTTCCAGTAATCCATGACTCAATGGCATGACTGTCTTGCTTGTCCAAAGGTTCTTCCTCCTGCTGCCCCATACCTCACAATGATCTGTTATTGTTAGGTGTTCATCCAGTTTTCTTCCTCTTGCCAGCCTATTATTTCTGGTTGCAACATAGCCACCCCTATACTGCCAGCTTGCAATCATTTTATGGGCAATTGGGGCGGGGGGCAGGTGTTGCAGAAGGATGTCACCCTGAGAATGGCACTGTGGGTCATTTGTATGGTGGCTCCCAGGCCCTTTTCTTACACAGTTGCATGCACTTTTGTGACGTTGCAGGAAGTGATTGTTACCTCTGTTGAGCATAGCTCAGTGGGGTCACACAGATCCTGGTGGCATTAAGTATTAGCAGCAAACATTTAGGGGCTCCTTTTTTGTAACTTACTCCTGTGGAATAATATATCAGTAGTGGTATACAGTTGAAAAGCTTGTGTAGAGTTAGTTGAGTATTAATCAGCAGATAATCTACGTGTCCAAGAGAACTCCCTGAAATCCAGCATTGTTGTTTTATAATCCCCTGCAATTAGAAAGTCAGATGTGGCAGTATTCCAACACACTATTATACTGCATGCTGGTGTGTGGATTCTCCTGCACTTAGAGACTATGAGCTGTGACTTAAGCATTGTTAGTGGTTTAACATTACAGCACACAGTTGCCTACAGTATGTTCATGAAAAGGTGGTACAATATTTATCAAGCAGAATTTTGAACTAGATTTTACCCTGCTGTTCACTAATCATTGTTGCAATAAATTTGGCATTACACATGCCCACTTAAAGGGAAATGTCCATGTACCGTTGGGCCCCACCTCTGTATAAAGTGGGGTCCGAATAGCAGTTTCAGTAAAATAAACCCTTTTTGTACTTGCTAGGCGATATCTTATTTTAAATTCTTTCTCAATGATCCTGCACCATCCTGCAGGCATTATAAGATTCAGAGTCCCTCCTGGCATGCTCACAATGACCCATAGCTGTCCCCAGTATGATATGTCTTGTGGGGATCAGCCAGGGGGCTTCTATAGATACTAAATCTATCCCTCACTCTGTCTCAATTCCCTGAAGTATGGAAATCTGCACTGGTCACCCCAGTACATAAATCCAGTGATCACACACAACACTGCAACTACAGGCCAATATCTATCCTCCCTCCACTATCGAAAGTCCTGGAACGTACAGTAACCAACCAACTAGTAGACTACCTTGAGACGTATGCCTTACAATCCTCCCAACACAGTTTCAGGAAAAAACACAGCACTACCACAGCTTTGTTAGAATTCACCAGTTTCATCCAACAGTCCATTGACAATAACAATCTTGTTGGAGTGGCTTTCATCAACCTCACAAAAGCTTTCGACACTGTTAATCACAAACTACTCCTTGATCAACTTGCAACAATTGGACTCTTACCAAACATGCTGAAGTGGTTCAGAAGCTACCCTGTGGACAGGACGCAACGGGTAAAAATATCCAACATCGTCTCAGAGGTACAAAACATCCAATCTGGTGTCCCACAAGGGGTCCATTCTTGGTCCCCTCCTGTTTAGCATCTTCCTAAACAACCTGCTGCATGCCTGTCAATTAAGGACGCTCCTTTATGCTGACAATGTTGTTATCTTCACAAGCAACCCTGATCCCTCTGCGCTTGAAGACAGCCTCCAACTTGGTTTTCTCGAACTCGAAAAATGGTTCCAAATGCACAAACTTGTACTTAACTACAAAAAACCCAAACTCCTGTTGTTCTCTTCCTCATGCTACAAGAATAGGTTGCATGCTCTGACAGTCAAGAATAATCTTGGAGCCATCCTCGAACAAGTTAAACAATTCAGATATCTTGGTATAACATTGGATTACCATCTTTCCTATGTACTTCACACTGAGATCGTTGCCAAGTCAGTGAATGCAAAACTAGGCTTGCTTTTTGGGCATAGAAGGAATCTGACCCCTGAAGCCCTTAAACTTGCTGTCCACAGTTTGGTACTCTCCACCATTGACTACGGTTTGGTAATATATGGAGCTGCCTCCGATACATCCCTAAAAAGGCTAAATATTACCTTGAACAAAGCCTGTAGGCTCATCATAGACCGACCGCCTCACCCATACGTGTGATCTGTACGCACTAACTGGATGGCTTAATCTCCTAGGACGAATCAAGTACCAAACTTGCATACTAGCCAAAAAGATGCTCCTTGGTGCGCTGCCAACTGGAATCTCCTGCCTTCTGCCTAGCTCCCTCACGGCTCATTATACTCGGGCCTCTGTCACTGAACACCTACTTGTTCCACGGGTCTGGACCACCCAGTGCCAGCGGCCCTTCCTCTACAGAGCTCCCAACTGGCTAAACAGCCTGGGCTATGAACTAAATAGCCTACTCATTTGACCCAATTTAAACGTCTCCTCCACAAGCACATTATAAATGAAAGCACCTGTGACTGCCCTAACTAACCTCACGATGTGCTCTCCGGTGCATCCAGTTCTGACCTCTGAAAGGACATCCTCTGTCCCTATCTCTCCCCTTACACCCACCCCTCTTTTTTTCCCTTCCTTTTTCCCTGCATATTACTTCTCCGTCATGTCAGACCCCTGGCCAAAATGGATCTCCCTGCACTTCTTTCTTCCCCTTTCTTTCTTCCCTCCCTTTTTTCTCCCCTCCTTTTGCCTCTGTCTCTCACCATCACCCCCCCTCTCTCCCACTCTACCCCGATCTCTGCCTGCCTTCCTACCCCTCTTGACAAGGTCACCTGGCTGCAACTTTCCCACCCTATATTTCTGTCCTAACTTAACTTACCTCCCTTCTCCTTCACTTACTTTACCGCCACCTTTATATTGCAGATGTATCAGGGACTGTCGTTCAAGTTCAAGTTTATTGCAGGAAAACTCCATTGAGCAAGCTCATTCACAAGGAGGTCCTGTGACATAAACACTTAAAGTACAAACACAGATAGGTAATAACAGTATATACATGAAATGCATGTTACATGATGCAGGCTGGATATACATACAAGGGTATCACATAGGGTGACCACAGGTGGTAAACATTGATATGAAACAGGGAAGCGACTTACAGGTTGCATACTGATAAATGAAACATGATGACTGGTGTGTGCAGTACATATACGGTGTTTTGGCAGCTAGAACAAACAACAGTCTACAACTGATATGGGGGGGAGGAGTGATTTGATAGAGTAGCAGTGGAGCGTAAGCAAAGATAAAGCCAGGAGTAGAAGGGGAAGGGAAAGCAGTTAATGACAAATCAATTATACCTTACCAGTGGATAAATATGGCACACATGGGGAAGGAAGAGACTTAATGACAGTTACAGGTGTCTTTTATTTTGGCTGAACTTAGTGATTTGTAGAAGTTTATCGAAACTGTGCTAGTTAGTTTCAGTACGGTTTGTAATTGGTTCCAAATGGAGGGAAGGGCATATGCAATAGCACGTTTACCAAAGGAAGTCCGCGTCCTTGGTATGTCAAGCATAATAAAGTCAGATTTTCTTAACGAGTATGCACTATGTGAGACACTAATAAGGGAAGAGTGATAGCTTGGCAATTTCTGCAGGAGTAGTTTAAGAGTCCATAGCCCAGGATGGAGCAGGCGTCTAGTAGTAAGGGATGTCCAACCAACAGCTGCATATAAGTCACAGTGGTGCGAACGGTAAGGGGGGAGTTGGTAATGAACCGTAACGCACGGTGATAAAGGATGTCCAGTTTACTTAGATTTGCAAGAGTGGTGGAGGAATAGATTACATCGCCATAGTCGAGTAGGGGGAGAAAAGTGGCCTGTACAAGCTTGTTTCGAGTTTCAAGGGGGAAAAGGGGCCTATTTCTGTAGAAGAAACCTAACCTTGCTTTTAACCTTCTAGAGACATCTTCGACGTGGTCACTGAAAGATAATTTATTGTCGATCCAGATACGTAGATATTTAAATTTGGTTACAACTTCCAGAGGCTCGTTTAGTGTGGTGACAGTGAAGTCTTGGGCAAGGGTATTGGGGGGGGGCCTGAGACAGCACTGCGGGAGAATATCATCGCTTTCAACTTTGTACTGTGGTGTTTGCTGTAAACTGTAAATTAATTTTTTGCTGTCCCCTGTCTGTCTTTGTAACCCCTCCTAATACTGATGTGGAACTTTTGTAAATGAGAAATACCCTGCTCAAAGGCACTTGTAATCTGAGAATGATTAAATAAAAATAAATATACACAGTATTACAGTGCTGGCATTAATCTAAGGGAGCTCCTGTTTAGAGCCGACATGTGTCCGTGATAAATGGAGACCAGGTGCAGACTGGCAGGCACCCTAGCAGTCTGTACCTGGTCTTGGTATAACACGGACACATGCAGAATCCAAACCGGAGTTATTTGAAGATATGGCAATCAAATTGCCATAGCTTCAGATAGCTCCGGTTTGGATCCTGCATGTGTACGTGTTATACCGAGACCAGGTACGGACTGCTAGGGTGCCTGCCAGTCTGCACCTGGTCTCCATTTATCACAGACATGTCGGCTCCAAACCGGAGCTCTCTTGGAGTAATGACAATACTATAATACTATAGAAGCACCCTGGCTGATCCATGCAAGGCACATCATACTGGGGACAGCTGCGGGTGGTTGTGGGTTTGCCAGGAGGGACTCTGAAATGTAAAATGCCAGCGGGGAAGGCGCAGGATCAACCAGATAGAATTTTAAATAAAATATCACCCAGTAAGTAGAAAAAGGGTTTAAATTTCTGAAACTGCTAATTGGGCCACGCTTCATATGGAGGTGGGGCCCGATGGTACATGGACGTTTACCTTTCATGCAGAGCATCATAGGTAGCATATGCAATCACTGTGTAGGAAATTTGACTGGCTCAGGACAAAGGAGGATACATTGGTGCCAAAAAGCCTCACAAGCAATCTGCACTGGTTCAAAACAGCAGAATACAGCCACATGTGTCATCATTGTTAGGACTCATCAGTGTGCTATTCCTAACAAGATCGGAAGGTGTGCATGTATGTAGTTTGCAGTTCTCAGCCTTTGCAGATTGTACGTGAAGAATTTTGTCACCATGCAATCCTACTTAAAGCCAAGTGTGCCCAGTTTCCTTAATGGCAGCTTGCATAATGATCCATGGTCCTTAGCATTAGGGATGAGTAACTTTTATTTCTGTGAAACTTGGCTTTATTGACATTGCCCTTCCAGGGTAACTCTTTACTTCAGTTCATTGCTCTGAGGTCCCTGTCTTTTAAATTATTTGTACAGTGTTACTTTTGGTTTACTTGGTTTTATTTCACTTCAGTTGTTGTTTTACTCCAGTCCCAAAGAGTAGTGCAGAATTGGGGTAGATGAAACCCTCTAAGGGCAGTGACATTTCGAGTAGTGATGGACATGGACATGTATAGGTTTGGGTGTGATGTGTATATGTACCACTCCTTGAAGTGGTCTCTCTGGGGATGGAGGGGAAAGAGTGTCATACTCTCTCTGACCAGTAGTAGCAGTATAATGGACTGTTAGTGTAAAACCATGCTGAAAGGGAAACTTGCAGCTTTGACATTCACTATGAGCACCACTTTGAGCGTGAAGATGGTTACTTGAGAAAAAGCAGATGGTTAGGCCTGTAACGGGGGTCATGTTGCTGACCTCCCGATAGACAAGGAGTTACAGTTATGTAGTGGTTTAGGCAGTATGATCTAGTTGTTAGAGCACTGACTTGGTAACCTGGAGATCAGAGGCTTAAACCTCATCAGAGTCCAGTACTCACTGTGTGATCTTTAGACAGTCACTTACCAGTACATCCAGCTGTGGCAATGGGTAGAAGCAGGACCTCACTGGGAATAAGATGTTGCAGCTCAGCTGGGCAGTCTTGTGTCAGTTTAAAAAAAGGCTGCAAAGCTAATGCAAACTCCGCTGGAGGAGAGAGGAAAGGAGGCTTAGCATGCAGAGCATGTATTTATGTTGTTAATATTCATGCTGGTTTGTAAAACTACAAATAAAACTGCAATTCTGAGTGCAGTGAGGTATCTTAATGTCAAAGGGTGTGCAGAAGGTGCACCCTCTCCCAGCGTTTCATGTTACATCACTACCAGATGGGAACCAGGAGCTTCACCAGTTTAATGGCTAGCTGGCTGGTGTTCATTAATTCATACTGGTGCTCTTAGCTAAAGGAGAGTTATTTATTTATTTATTTATTTATTTTTTAACTCTGTTTCCCTCCGCTTACTGGTCTGCAGGATCTCCTGCAAGCAAACCCCTCCGATCCAGGACCTACCACCCAGCCTGAGACCACCCGACCAGGGAATCCGGGACAGGAACCCCCCTACTCAACCTCACCAAGGCCCGGGCTGACCCCTGGCTTCCACTCCCCCTGGGGCGGGGCCACGCTGTGCTCCTTACCTGGGTGCCCTTCCTTAAAAGCTAGACTGTTGGGATCCTCAGGGGCGGAGAGAGGGTCTAGGAGAGCTGGTCGGGAAAGTCCGGCGGTGGGCGTGTGGCCTGGTCTTTGGGGCTGCAGTCGTCTTCAATGCATGCAGGGGTTTTTCCTTTTTCTGATCCCTCCCCTGAGGCTTGGATGTGCAATGACATAGCACATTGCGAGCACACTCCCACACTCGCCCGGAAGACGTTCACCAATATCTCCCCCAGAGCCAAAGGATCTGGTTGTTGTGCTCCCAGCCATCACCAGGAGCTGCCACCACCACAGATCCAGGTCACCCCTCCCAGGAGAGGAGAGCAGTCCCTTGGATGCTCAATCCTCTCCTCCTGGCTGACCCCCGGCGACCTTAGCTCGCTCCCAAATCCGGGTCGCCAGCGTGTCATTAGGTGTGGCGTCCAGCGCCTCAACCCTCAGTGCCATCAGGCTGGATTATCTTGAGGAGAGTTATGAAAACAGGATTAAAAAAGTTCCAGTATTGTTTAGAAAACAATGACTTAACTGAAAACTGATAGAAAACTCAATAAAAATTTAATGTGAAAAAAGCTTCAGATGTTATGAGCTCCCAAGTTGCTGTGTAAAGTTCAGAAAGAAGGGTGACATTTGGGACATAGAAACAGCTCCACCACCAAACATGGTTTTTAGAGATGACCATTCAGCATTTTAAAATCACTTGCAAATATTTCCAATTTTACTTCTTCATAGTCATCAAGGATGCTTTCGACTTACTTTTCTGTATACTTTTTTTTGAATGAGATATCCTCCAACTGCTTACAAAAAGCTTTCCCAAATTATACCTTGATCAGAAGTCAAAATATAGACTCCCTTTCCAGCAAAACATTTACATTTGTAATTATGGCTACTGTAACCAGGGATACAGAATTAAATCCTGGCTCTCTTGCTGAAATCCTCAAAATAGCACCCAACTTGCCCCAAAATAATGGCCTACAAATTGCCCACCAAACATCAAAAGCATCCTGGCACACCCAAGCACAGTTAAAGCTTGGTTATAAACTGAGCCAGTTAACATTTTATCCCTAAGTAAAATGTGGTTAAAACTTGATGTTTCTGACAACCAAATAGCAATTGAAGGGTTTAATAACTGTTGCCTGCACTGATCCGGTAACAGGCAGGGTACGTAGGACATTCTTCTCAACTGTCCCTGATATTCAGGGAGGCACCTGATTTTGCCTCAGAATGTTCCTCTGTCTCTTCTAAATGTGGTATTCCTACCACTGAATAATAATGATACAAGTCATAAAATCATGCCAGAAAATACTGGAATATCCTAGTCCTCTGTTAGAAAAAGCTTTTATCACTAGTTACTGTAACAGCTTCATTGACTGATTTTATTGGTTTTTAAAATGTGTCCCTGATTCTGGATGCTTGTCCTTTATTCTTTCAACCTTTTCCCAGATTCCCTGATTTGAGAAGCAGGGGTTGAGAGGTATGGGGTAGGAGCAGAGTCAGACTGGCACACCAGTATATGTGGAAGTTTCCAGGTGAGCCCCCCTCAGTTGGATACCTGTCCATCTTCTAAACTCTGAGAATATTTGGTTTTATCATCTGCTTTCTAATTAAATGGAATCTTTTGAGCTCTGCAAGTAAATGTAAGATGCAAGCACAGAGCTAATGTGTCAGACTGAATAGAAATACTGATATGAGTGTGTCACCCTGGGCCCTCCCCTTCAGATTTTCCAGGTGGGCCCCTGTGTCAAATTTCCAGGTGGGCCCCCAGTATCTTAGTCCAGCGCTGGGTAGGAGTGGTGATCTGTGTGGGGAAAAAAAGATCCAAATCCTTCATCTGATGTGTTTAGTTACCCCTTAAACAAACTACTGCTGAGCTCCCTAAATTGGAGGAACTAATAAGGGCTATTAGAAAATGGTCTTTTAATTTCCTGGTCTCTGATTGGCTGGTACCCCTGCCAGAGGGGTACATTAACTTTCAACAGATGACCAGGAAATTAAAAGTGTCATCCCCAGTGCCCCTTTACCCACAGTGATATCGCTGTGCCCATCCTGCTTTCGGATTGGCAGAAAGCACCTAATTGAGTTTCAAATCGCTGCCATTTTTTTCTGTCGCTTAGCGAGAGAAAGTGGCCCTCATAGCTCCATAGTTCAGTGCTGCCAACTGCCTGATAAAACCTCACACAATCTCCACTGAACTAAATTATTACTACACATTTCTTTTTGCAGTGTCGTTTTTTTCTGATTGTGCATCCATTCTTCATCTCTCTCTCTCTCTGTTACACGTTGATCTCTCACATCATACGCACACATCCCTCTCAACTGCAGTCACGAAATACCCCAAATCCCACCTTTATATTGTTAATATTGTCTGTTTTGTCAAACCGTTAGATCAGATTTTAAAAGTATTGCACCACCCAGTCCTCCACAGACTCCATGCTTGCAAACCCTGTCAGCTTCAATGAATTCTCTCCTGTGTCTTCATATTTCATTAGACCGACAATCTCTCCCTTGAATCCCCAGATCCAGCCTCGGCTCGACTGCAGTTTAAGAACCCCATGGTCCCATTCAGGTAACTGTAATAAAATAAATTTGTGCTCCCTTTCCCTGCAGCGGACTGCTTGCACTGCTGATAGAAACATAGATTTTGACAGCAGATAAGGACCACTTGGCCCACCCAGTCTGCCCATTTCCCTACCTAATGGACAAGCTGCAGATCCTAGTTAACCAGCAGCCTACTTCTTCCTACCCCCAACCCTAGAATTGCCTTATGACTGTCCTATGCATGCTTGAATTCCACCACTGTTTTTGACTCCACAACCTCCTCTGAGGCCGTTCCATGCATCCACAACCTCTGTGAAAAATACTTCCTTAAATTACTTCTGAGCCGCCCTTCTATCTTCAAATTGTGCCCCTTGTTCTTGCACACCTCTTTTTTGAAGATGCTACCTCTTGGACTTTGTTGATTCCCTTGAGGTGCTTGAGGTTTCTATCATGTCCCCTCTCCCTCCTTTCCTCGAGGCTATACATATTAAGCTCATTAAGTCTCTCTTCATATGTCTTCGCTGCAGACCCTGCACCATTTGATTGCTCTCCTCTGGGCGGCTTCCATCCTGTCCATGTCTTTCGAGATTGGGTCTCCAGAACTGCCTCAGTACTCAGAGGGTCTCACCAACTGTCTGTACAGAGGATAATAGCTTCCTGTTTTCTACTGGTGAAGCCTCTCCCTATGCATCCCAGTATCCCCCCAGCCCTCCTTGCTGCCCTCTCACATTGCTTGCCCACCTTTAGGTCATCTGATATGACTACCCCCAGGTCCCTTTCCATTTTTGTTGTTGTTAGTATCTCACCCCCCATTGTGTACTCTTCCTCTGGGTTTTTGTTTCCCAGGTGCATTATCTTGCACTTCTTAGCATTGAATCTAAGCTGCCATACATTTGACCATTCCTCTAACCTTGCCAAGTGCCTTCTCATCCTTTCCACCCCACCTTGTGCATCAACTCTGTTGCAGATCTTTGTGTCATCTGTAAAGAGACATACTTTTCCTTCCAGTCCCTCTGCAATGTCGCTTATAAAGACATTGAAGAGGACCCTTCCTAATACTGAACCCCACTAGTAACCCCCCTTTCTTCAGAGTGGACTCCAATTACTATTACTTTCTGTGTCCTATTTTCCAGCCAATTCTTTACCCAGGCTGCCATCTTGGGACCCACTCCCAGGCTGGCTATCTTGTATATTAATCTTTTGTGTGGGACTGTGTCAAATGCCTTGCTAAAGTCTAGGTAGGCCATGTCTGCAGCCTCCCTGATCTACTACTTTGGTCACCCAGTCAAAGAAATCTATCAGATTTGTCTGGCATGACCTTCGCTGTGAACCCATGCTGCCTTGGGTCCTGTGCCCCTCTGGCCTCTAGATACTCAACAATTCTTTCCTTCAGAAGTGATTCCATCATTTTCCCTACCACTGAGGTTAAACTAAGAGGTCTGTAGTTTCCAGCTTCTGCCTTGCTCCCACTTTGTGAAGGGAATCACACCTGCCCTCCTCCAGTCCTCGGGTACCACCCATCCTCCCATGATTTGTTAAAGAGGGTAGTCAGTGGTGTCACTAGTTCTACCCTTAGTTCTTTTAGAATTCTGGGATGAATCCCATCAGGACCCATTGCTTTGTCCACCTTCAGTTTTAGAGTTCTTTCAGAACCCTTTCTTCTGTAAATGGGCTGGTATCAACTTCTGTATCCAGAGTGTTTCTACTGTTTGCTTTAGGTACCTCCCCACTTCCTTTGTAAATACTGAGCAAAATATTTGTTTAGTATCTCTGCCTTTTCACAGTCACCCTCTGTCCACCCTCCTCCCTTTATTAAGCCTCACTAACCCTCCTTGGTCTTCCGTTGCTCCCTGATGTACCTATAAAGGTTTTATCCCCTTCTTAACTGAGTAGGCTATCTTTTCCTCGGTTGGGGCCTTTGCTGTTCTGACTGCCTTCCCAGCTTCCTTTTGCTTTAACTGATACAGTTCTCTGTCATGCTCCTTCTGTGATTCCTTGTACTTCCTGAATGCTTTCTTTTTCTCTTGAACCTTCCTTTGAGAACCGTAGTGGTTTCTTACATCGTTTCGTTTTGTTTATTTGCTTCACACAAAGGCTTGTTACCTCTGTGATGGCAGTTTTTATTATTCCCCATTGTTCTTCCACACCTCCTTCCTGCCCATTTGCTAGTGCATTCCTTAGGCACTCTCCCATTTTGGCAAAGTAAGTCCTCCTAAAGTCCAGTACTTTTGCCTTTGTATGGCTTGACTCTATTGCTGTGTTTATTTTGAACCATACTGTTCGATGGTCGCTAGTTCCCAGATGGCTACCCACTTCTACATCTGTGATCCTGTCTTCATCTCCATTTGAGAGAACCAGGTCTAAGATTGCTCCCTCTTGAGTGGGCTCCAATACTAGTTGTCTAAGGCATGACCCCTGTAGGGCATCTAGAATAACCCCACTCTTTGAAGTGGCTGCTGCAGCTGCTCTCCAGTTAACATCTGGCATATTCAGATCACCCATCAGCAATATCTCCCCTTTTCCTGCCTTTTTTTTTTTTTTTTTTTTAGATTTTGTTTACCGGGTAAGCCCACTGAGACCAATGGTCCCTTTTTCAGGGGCGACCTGGAATTAGTTACAGAATGGACACAACAGTACGATAGATACAGTTAGTTACATTTGTAACACCATAGAACAGTGGTAATATTTATACAAGGGTAACAGAAGGGTTCACATAGGTAACACCATAGTACAGTGATAATATTTATATAAGGGAAGCAGAGAGGTTCTCATATAGGCTCCATGTATATCAGAGTGTTTAGACCTCACATATTATACAGTATGTACATAGGTTCCATCAGTAATCAGAGTCACATTTAGCGTTATGTCAATTCAAAGGAGAGTACAGAGCAGTGCAGCGGGCCAGGGGACTGGTCGGGGGTTATCGTTACATCCATAGACTGAGATTGAGAAGATGTACTTTCAGACCATTTTGAACTGGGAGAGGTGGGTGAGTTAGTCAAGCGGTGGTAGGGAGTTCCATAGGTGAGGGCAGCAAATCTGAATGAACGTTTGCCATGGTTTGAGCGTTCTAGGGATGACGAGAGGTGACTTGCAGTTGATCGCAAGGTTCTGGTATGAGTTCTGGGGAAAGAGTCCTCTGAGATGAGGAGGGGACTTAGGCAAACAAACTTGAAAGCTAGGCAGGCAACAGGGTAGGCAGTTTGGCAGCGGAGAGTGGGCCAGTTTAGCTCCTTTAGGGCCTCACAGTGATGCCTCCTAGGAGAGGAGTTAGTGGCGAAATGGGCCACTTTCGGTTATAGAGTACTGAGGTTTTGTATTCCGTCTCACGGAGGAACTGCAAGAGGAGCCCCATATAGGATGGATGGAAGGAGATTGCAGCAGGCGATTGCACGGCGTGCAATAGAGGATAAGGACTTCCCAGGCGGAAAAGGAGGCCGCTTTTGATGGGTGGACCTGGTTATTGAGTCGATATGGAATTGGAAGGTCATTTCTTGGTCTAGATGGACTGAGATATTTGAAACTAGACATGACCTCAACTCTTTTTCCTTGGCTGGTATAGATCTGGAGGAACTGGCTTCTGTCAGGAGCCCAGGCGTCTCGGGCCAAACAGTCTGGCTTTAGTTTTTCATCATTGAGCTTAAGGGAGTTTGGGAGAACCAGGCCTCCAGGAGGAGAGATTGTCCTGCAGTATAGTTGAGATGACACTAGGTTGGGGGTCACTGTAGTATAGGACAGTGTCATCGGCATATAGAATGAGATTACTGCTGAGGCTGTTTCCCTCAATACTATTGAGGACGAGTGAGAAGAGCAGAGGGCCCAGGATTGAGCCCTGAGGTACCCCAGCGGAGACCGATCTAAGACCAGACTGTGCACCCTTCCAGCGGACCTTTTGGGAGCGGTCCCTCAGGTAACTTTCAAACCAGGAGAGTGAGAGGTGATCCAGACCTAAGGTCTGGAGTTTGGAGAGGAGGAGATTATGGTTAACCAAATCAAAGGCCTTAGATAGGTCAATGAAGAGGGCGCCCATTGGGGAACCTTGGTCCATAGAGGAAAGGACGTCCGTAGTAAAGTCGGATAAGAGCAGTGTCAGTGCTGTGTCCTTTCTAAAGCCATGTTGAACATCAGCCATGAGGAGTGTAGCTCAAGGTAGTCTTGTAGTTGGTTTGAGACTAGCCGTTCCTGAATTTTCCCCAGAGGACTGAGAGGAAATCGGGTCTATAATTTCCCAATTTGTCTTGGGGTCCACTTTTGTGGACAGGGACAATAGTAGCTACTTTCACATTTTGGAACCTTTCCTTCCTGCAGTGACCTGTTATAGGTAAGGCGACGGATGGGCGATAGCGGGGCAGCAGCCCTCGGAGGCGAGGTTCAAGCTGGTCATGCCCTAGCGAGGAAGAAGGGTCAATTTTGCATAGGAGAGGTAATACCGCTGCCTGTTTGACCAGCTTTAGGTGAAATTGGGGCCGAGAGTGTGCCCAAGCATCTCCAGAGTATAGGTTAGGCCCGTGGGGAACCCGGGGGGGAGACCCACTCAGGGTAGAGTAGGAGGCACAGAAAGCTTCAGTCACTATGGTTGGGTCATTAGTCAGGGAGTCCCCCACCATGATGGAGTCTGTTTGGTTGGTTGAGGAGCCCTTGATAAGTAGATTTAGGTGACCCCAGAATTTTTTTGGGTCCCGTAAGTGCCTAGTTTGTAGGTTATTTAAGTATTGAGACTTGGCTTTTTTCAAAGATTTTTTGCATTGGTTTCTCAGCTCTCTGTACTTTTCCCAGTCTGTTGGGCTGCCAGAAGATTTGAAGGTACCCCAAGCTCGGTCCCGAGGAGCATGGAGTGCTTGAGGCAAGGGCTCAGCCATTATTGCATTTTCCTGTACCCTGAGCTTTTTATCGGGCATGAGGTTAGACGCAGACAAAACGATCTGGGTAAAGTACTCAAGAGCTTTGTCGAGTGTGGGGAGAGAGGTGATAGGGGCCCAGTCGGAGTTCCACAGCTGGGAGCAGTAGTCTGCAGGTACAAATCTACTGTAGTTTCTCGCTTCAATGATCTTTGTGGCAAGTTTAGGGGGCTTGTTGGACCATATGCAGAAAGTGGGCGAGTGATCGCTCAAGGCGTCAGCCATAATCCCTGCTGACAGGATACGGCCTGGGCAGGAGACAAGGATCCAATCAATGAGAGAGTGGTTTCCAGTCTTAGGATTGTGTCTTGTGAGTATTCTTTCTATCATTTCCTTGTCCATTTCCTCCCCCTGAGAAGGGGGTCTGTATACAACCCTTGTGCGGATTGTGGTGCCATTGCCGATCTCCAAATTTACCAAAGTGCTTCTTCTCCTCCCTGTTTTCCCTTTTGTTCTGTTGCTTTGATTCCTTACCTTATGTAAAGAGCTATTTCTCCTCCTCTTTTACCCTTTCTGTTCCTCCTGTAGATAGCGTATCCTGGTATGTTTACGTCCCAGTCATGGTTTTGTGTGTACCATGTTTCTGTGACTGCCACGATATCTAGATGTTCTTCCTCCATCAAGGCCACTAATTCAGGAAGCTTGTTACTCAGACTACGGGCATTGGTACTCATTGCTCTCCATTTTTTGATGGCTTTACCTTCTTTTGCAGCATCCCCCACAGACCTTTCTACCGTGGTCTTTTTCTCATTTAGTACCCTGTTTTGTAGGGAGGCTGGGATTTTCCTGCTGCTTATCAGTGCCTCCCCTTGACTAGTTTAAAGCTTGCCAATGAAGCATTTAAACCGATTGCTCAAAAGACTTGTTCCTTCCTAGGCAGATGCAGACCACCCTGCCAGTATAGGCTGGTGTCCTTCAGGTGGAACCCAGTCCCCAATGAAGCCAAACCCTGTGCTCCACCATTTTTCAACCATTCATTAAACTGCATGGTGCAAAGTACCTGCCTCACTCATGCCATTGACAGGCAGCACCTCAGAGAAGGATATTGTGTGCTACTTGTCTTAGGCCCCTCCCCAATTCTACAAAGTCCTTCTGCACTGCTCTAATCTCATGATGGGCCAAGTCATTTGTCCCTAGGTGGACAGTGATGTCCAGCTCAGACTCCCGTGCAGCTGTTCTCGTGATCCTGAGGATGCGCTTCCTGTCTCTCCAAGCCATGGCACCAGGCAGGCACCTTACTTCAGTTTTCCCTGCTTCCCCAAGTTCTATGCCCCCTAATAATTGAGTCCCCCACCAGGAGCTGCTTCCTTTCCTTGTGGTGTCCTCTGCCTCCTTCCTGTGGGCCTCCCTTGTGACAGTTGTCCTCAGCCTTCTTAGTCTTCTCTGCGGGTACATCCATAGGGGAGCTATGCACCCCCAGAATGGTGTATGGATTGTGGTGTGGAACAACTGACTGGGTGTGCCTCTGTTCCACCATCCTCACCTCCCTGAGACCACTGTGGTCCAACTGCTGTGCTTTCTTAGCAACCTCTGAGGTAGTGGTGGTGGCTCTGGTGCTCCCTGGATGGGGGAGGTTCCCTTCCTACCATCCAGTGTGGCCTGGGGGAAGGTTCCCTTGCTACTGTCCAGTGTGGCTTGAAGATGGGCAACATCCTCCCTCAGGGCAGAGAGTTGTCTGCAAATAGGGCAGCATCTCAGCCTCCAGAAAGATTCCCGGAAGACTGCTGCCCCACAGCCATTACATTGCACTACTCCCCACATATTTTTTTTTTGTGTGTGTGTGTGGTTTGTTATATAGAAATATATATATATTATACAATGTGTATGCTTATATTGTCAGTGCAGTGTCTAGAGAGGATATGACAGTGATATGCACCTTGCACTCTTGAGGAAATGATGTCAGAACCCCAGGTATAAATGAACTATTTCCAGGGGTGGGTGGGTTGAGGGTGGAAGGGGTGGGCCTAAACTGTGCCCCTCACAAAACAATCAGCTAAAAGCTCTGATCCACCACTGCAATGAGTGCCTTCCTGTCAGCAAGATGCCCTACACAACAATTTGACAGAGAAAATACCCTGCATAATCAAACAGAAAAATCCACATCCAAGTCAGACACAGGTAAACCTTCCCAGCCCCAAAACAGGCCTGGTGGTTTGTGCT
This sequence comes from Neoceratodus forsteri, assembly GCA_016271365.2. Classification (NCBI taxonomy): domain Eukaryota; kingdom Metazoa; phylum Chordata; order Ceratodontiformes; family Ceratodontidae; genus Neoceratodus; species Neoceratodus forsteri. Next base: position 747,781,710 of record CM057453.1, read on the forward strand.
CTGAAAGCAGTCAGCCCCAAAATAAGTCAGCTGTGCTTTAAACTCTTCCTGCACTGAAAATCTTAAGAATTGTAACAAACAAATGTAAACCTAGATCCACCTCCCTCTATTGCTTGAAAGACTGTCTTTTCCTGTTTCACACTGCAGGTTTTGCTATGACAACTCCTTAACCATAGTAACTTATTTAAAAATAGTTTAACTATCACAAACTCCTACACACCAGTAAATTATTTAAAAACAGTTTCTGTCCCAAAATGCTAGTAGTCAATCCAGCTACCCCCAAGGGACAACCAAAATGCAGTATTCAAACACTTGTGAAGTTACTTCCAAGATAAGTAGAGTTTGCAAGCTCCTTTTTCAACTCCTCAGCCACCTGTAATTTATTTAAAATAGTTTAACTGTCAGAAAATCCTAGTAGACAATCTAGCTGCCTCAAGGGTCTACCCAAATGCAGTATTTAAATCCTTTCAGTTACTAACAAGATAAACAGAGTTTGCAAGCCCCTTCTTGGTTAAACACTAAATAAATATGTGAATAAAAAGCAATTACCAAGGGTAGTTAATTTTACCTCCCACAGAATTAAGCAAAAGTGCACATTGTTGCAGATATCAAGTGCAATATAGAATTTCTCACACAGCTCACAGCTGAATAAAGAAGTAGTGTCCTTCTAGGTCAAGAAGATGTGCTTTGATAATATCCCACTCGGTGTCACTGTTGATGTCATGCTTGGTACCGACGCTGGTGTCCCGCTTGGCAGTGCTGCAAATCTCCCGGTCACCAACAAACACAGTAAAATAAATGGCAAGACTGAACTTCAGTAGTAAAATAAAAAATAGCGGTTTGCCGAATCTTCCCCATCATGGGGGGTGGGGGGGGGGCAAGACAAGCAACTCCAAAAGGCAAAATTATAAAAGCTCAACTAAATCAACTGTCCTTAGCTCACAAAAGAATTGGCGAACATGTGGAAGAACTATTTTTTTAATGAAAGAAATAAAATACTTAACCATTTTAATAATTTAACATGATTTAAAAAAAAAAACAGACATAATACAGTGCCCATTTTCACCAGGGGGTAAACTTTCTCTTCAGGCATTGGCCACCATGTCCTGAATAAGCAGGCACCCTTACGGAACCTTTAGTGCTGAACTGGTCAATCTAGATGGGGGGGGGCTGCCCACCTTTCGCTTCCATATCCATACCCAGCCATTCTTTCAGAGTTACACCTCAAACTTCTAGTAAACAGTTAGAAATATACATCCTGGAATGTCTTTCACATCCTGCATAAGAAAAACACTACTGAGTGTAGAACTAAAGTCTTGAACAATGTGCCAAGTCTCTCTGGGGACTCCATGATTGTCAGCCAACTTTAAAAGCATGAGAAAAGTCTCAACTTAGAACAGAACTGGTGTATATTTCCCTTTATCAGAGTACACCCCAAAAAACACAGGTACTTTCCTCCTGGGAAGCACAAAGTCAGATTACTCACAGTTAGAAAACAAACAGGCAGCTTCAAAGTCCTGGTTCAAATCGGGGGATTGCCCCTCAGCTCCATTCTGACAGTCCTTTTCCATCTCTCCAGGGATGGAAAATCAGGAACTCCTGCTCTAGACAACGGTTTCCACCACTTCTCTTGGCAGGCAGATGTTTCTCAGCACTAGGGTTAGAAAACAGGCTTTCCTCATGGAGCCCACACTGCAGCTCCTCACTCCTCCAACTGCTCACTCAGCCTCTCCACTTGAACTAACCCAAGGTTCTAAAACTCCCCACTCACAGTCAGTTGCCGTAGCTTATGCTGCTGCAAGAGTTCTAAATGACGTCACCTCTCACTACTCAGCTGAGACTAAGTAAACAGAGAGGGAGCAGTTGAAAAACCCATTTAACCAGTTATTCACCAGCTGCCTTCCCTACCTATCACTGACACTGATGGGATTCTTGTAACCCCAGGAGTCTGGGTGGTTATGTAAGAAATTATCAATGAAAAGATTTAAGCAGAGTACAAAAACAAGGTACATGTTGATAGTTGCCATCTCTAACAGCTTTGACTATGTTGGCACCTATCTGACACTATGAACCCTGGAGATAAGGACTATGGAGTAAACCATTTCTGGAATTGCTTTTCCAGCTCCTGCAAAATATTCACAGCATTGTGGTTTATACTCAAAAGTGGTGACATATAATACAGCCTGCTTCCTACTGCTTATGGTAGAGCAGGAATTATTACTTCCTGACTGAAAATTTGCCCAGTGAGCTTTAACAATCATGTAGTCAGTTGTTTGGTTGCTGGTCCATATATCTGTAGTTATATGAACCTCTTTCACCTCAGAGAGTTTCAACTGCATAATTACTTCAATATATACCAAGTCACACAACTGTGGAACAGCCTTTTTTGAGAAATATGTTAGACAGGGAACGGTGTACTGTGGTTCAGTCCGGTTTATGAACTTGGCTAAACCTTTTTGGACAACAAAAGGAAAAGGGAGTTGACAATCAGTCAACAGCTCTGAAATGGCTCTATTTAATAGCTGGCAGGTAAATTTTGATCTCCTTGCAACACTTTCTTTTAATGTTAGTTGACGAGATTTTTTTAATTTTGGGGGAATGTATTTTTCATGTTGAGTACTAGTTTAGGATTTTCCCATACTTGATGGTGTCAGAAAACAATCTACAGTTTTTTTGTCTAGGAAGACTGCAAAGACACATCAAGTGAACAAGTGTCATTTACTGCTTCCAGTTCATTGTCACTATGGTCACTACCACCACCACCTCCACTACTGTCTGGCAAACTACAGACCTATCTCTAACCTCCCCTTTGTGGGGAAGGTAATTGAGAAGGTATTGTCTATACAGCTGGAGAACCACTTGACCATCCATAGCATCTACGAACCTCTCCAATCTGGTTTTCGAAAGAGGCACAGTATTGAGACTGCAATGGTTCGGGTGCTCAATGATCTGATGGCAAGAGATTGGAAAAACTGGTCCATCTTGGTGCTTCTTGATCTCTCATCAGCTTTTGACACCATGGACCATGGGGTACTGGTTGAGCGCCTGAGGTTCATCTGTGGCCTGACTGGTTCAGTCCTCAGATGATTTAGGTCTTTCCTCACTGGCAGAACTCAGAGGGTGGTGTCGGGGATTTATTACTCCTACCGTCTCTCTCTGTCATATGGGGTCCCTCAGGGCTCTGTGCTGTCCCCCATGTTGTTCACGGTGTATATGCTGACCCTCGAAGACATTGTAAGATGGTATGGGCTCAGGTTTCACTGCGATACTGATGATACCCAGCTCTGCCTGTCTTTTGCACCTGACCAGGATGGAGCACTTTCGGTATTTAATAACTGCCTCACTGAAATCCAGGATTGGATGAATTCCAGCTGGCTGAGGTTAAACCTAGGGAAGACTGAGGTGATGGTTGTGGATCCAGGTCGCCGGATAGGGAGTCGGGGGCTGGTCAAGCCACAGGGCTTTTCCTTGGGGGTTCCCAGCTCCTAGTCTCTGAACAGGTGCGGGACCTAGGGGTGATACTCGACGACAGGCTGAAACTACGATCTCAGGTGTCTGCTGTCGTTAAGTTATCCTTTTACCATCTGAGGAACATTGCTAGGATCAAGCACCTTGTTCCGTCTGGTGATCTTCCCACACTGCTCCATGCCTTTGTGACCTCGTGCCTTGATTATTGCAACTCTGTTTACTTTGGGCTTCTGGGGGTTGATATCCGCCACTTGCAGCTGGTGCAGAATGCTGCGGCCTGGTTGTTGGTGGGGACTCCTCAGACTTCCCATATTACACCGGTGCTGCGCGAACTGCACTGGCTGCCAGTTCAGTGGCGGATCACCTTCAAAGTCGGATTACTGACTTATAAAAACCTACATGGACTTGGCCCAGACTACCTGAAAGAGCTCCTTTCTCCTTACTGCCTCGAGTGATTGCTCTGTTTGGCAGACAAGGGGTTGCTAGAGATTCCAAGGGTAGTTTTAAAATGTTCAGGGGCCCATGCATTTATGTACGCAGCCCCAGCCCTTTGGAATTCTCTACCCTGTCGGCTTTGGGAGTGCGTGACCGTGGGGGGTTTAAACAGGCACTGAAGACCTATTTATGGAGCAGGGTATACTGTGACTAATAAAGTTTATTCTTGGATTTTACTGTGTATTTATTATTGCTGTTTTATCTGTTGTTTTAAGTTTTGTAATGCGCCTTGACATTTGAAAGGTGCATAATAAATAAATATCTTATTATTATTATAATACCAACCACACTTCCCATTACCCTGCTCCACTTTATTGGATGTTTGCCTTTGCATGTCGCATCATTACCAGTGTTCCAAAATTCACAACTGATGGTCTTTTTGCACAGACTGCATACAGCTCAAGAGTTGTCTGCAGAGTAAATATAAAATAAATTCCATACTACAGATTTACCTTTTTTGCTTTGTGACATGGTCCATGGCACTATTCCTTTACAGTCAAGGGTAAGGTCAATTTTTATCTCCTTGCAACAGGTTCTTTTAATGTTAATTGACGAGATAGTTTTAATTTGGGGGGAATGTATTTTTCATGCCTTTTTCATGTTGAGTACTAGTTTGGGTTTTTCCTGTGCTTGATGGTGTAAGAAAACAATCTACAGTATGTTTGTCTAGGAAGACTGCAAAGACACATCAGGTGAACAAGTGTCACTTACTGTGTTCAGCTCATTGTCACTATGGTCACCGCCACCACCTCCACTACTGTCCATACCAACCACATTGCCCATTGCCCTGCCCCACTCAATTGGATGTTTGCCTTTGCATGTTGCATCATTACCAATGTTCCAAAATTTGCCGGTTTACCTCCACGACTGATGCACTTTTTGCACAGACTGCATGCAGTTCGAGAGTTGTCTGCAGAGTCAATATAAAATAAATTCCATAATACAGATTTACCTTTTTTGCTTTGTGCCACAGTGTCTGGCACTGTTCCTTGTACTGTCAAGAGACCTGGAGGAAACCCTACACTGCGATTTCCTTGTTAAGATGAATTGTTCTCATTCATACTCATCTTCTTATTTTTATGTTTAGCATATGATTTTTTTTCTGCACTTGTCTTTCATGCCTTACAGCAGCATCCTCTCCTACCCCTTCATCGAAACCACCAACCTCATCGCCACAAGATTCGGAAGAACTGGAAGTGCTGTCATCGTTATGTGGGACATAGCCTGGGCTGTCCCATTCCCAGTCCCCACTATCACCACCATTTCTATCAGCATTTGCTGCACCAACATCTGAGCTTCTATTTGAAAGGGATTCCTCCTTGCATGCTGCTTCAGCAGCTGGAAGTATTCTGGCATGTGACAAAATGTTCAGTACCTCTATGAGTAACTCCAGTCAGTTATTTCTGAAACTCTACTATCCTTTCATTGCTAACATGCTTTTTTTTGTTCAGGACATTTAGTGCCAGTCTTGGTGATGTTATTATTATTGTCACTATGTTCTTCATTAGTGCTATGATTCATATCGTCAGTGTCCATATCATTAATAGTTACAGGTGCAGCAGCACTGTGCTTCCTTTTAGTGGACTTAGACTCGGAAATACAAGACATAGTAGACACCGCCGTGAAAGGATACTGTTTCAGTAAGTACTGCAGAGACAGACAGTGTAACTAACTATGTCACAGTAATAATGACAGGGCTTGGGCCTCAGTGGCACCTAACAAACAATGTAATACAGCCATAAAATGATTTCACTATGCTGCAGAGACATACAGTTTAGCTATGTCACAGTAATCAATGACAGGGTTTGAGCCTTGGGGGCACTTCACAAACAGTGTAATATAGCCATAAAAGGCTTTTACTATGCTGCAGAGGCAGACAGTGTAGTGGACTATATCACAGTAAATAAATGACAGGGCTCAGTCCTCGGGGGGAGGGGCACGTCACAAACAGTGTACGGCCGTAAAAGGATTTCACTATGCTGCAAAGACAAACAGTGTAGCTGACTATGTAATAAATGACAGGGCTCAGGCCTTGTGGGGGGGCACACCTCACAAACAGTATAGAGCCATAAAAGGATTTCACTATGCTGCAGAGACACACAGTGTATTTGACTATGTCACAGTAATAATTGACACGGCTCGGGCCTCGGGTACTTAGCAAACAGTATAATACAGCGTAAAAGGCTTTCACTATGCTGCAGAGACAGATAGTGTACCCGACTATGTCACAGTAATAAATGACAGGGCTCTGGCCTTGGGGGGACCTCACATACAGTGTATAGCCATAAAAGGATTTCACTATGCTGCAGGGACAGACAGTGTAGCTGACTATGTCACAGTAATAAATTACATTGCTTGGGTCTTGGGGGCACCGCATAAACAGTGTAATACAGCCATAAAAGGTTTTTACTATGCTGCAGAGACAGACAGTGTAACAGACTATGTCACAGTAATAAATGACAGGGCTTGAGCCTCGAGGTGGGGGTATGTCACAAACAGTGTACAGCCGTAAAAGGATTTCACTATGCTGCAGAGACAGACAGTGTAGCAGACTATGTCACAGTAATAAATTACAGAGCTCGGGCCTTGGGGAGGGGGTACCTAACAAACAGTGTACAGTCATAAAAGGATTTCACTATGCTGCAGAGACAGACAGTGTAGCTGTGTCACAGAAGTAGATGACAGGGCTTGGGCCTCAGGGGCACCTCACGAACAGTGTAATACAGCCATAAAAGACTTCCACTATGCTGCAGAGACAGACAGTGTAGCTTACTATTTTACAGCAATAAATGACAGGGCTCAGGCCTCGGGTGGGGGGGGGCACCTCACAAACAGTGTACAGCCATAAAAGGATTTCACTTTGCTGTAGAGAGTAGACAGTGTAGTGGACTGTGTCACAGTAATGAATGACAGGGCTCAGGGGCAGCTAACAAACTGTGTAATACCTTAATTTCAAACCAGCTGCCTTCTGTTTTTGTCTGTCTTTTCCCCCACCTTGCTCCTTCTAAGGATTTCATTATGCTGCATAGACAGACAGTGTAGCTGAGACTATGTTGCAGTAATAAATGACAGGGCTCAGGGGCACCTAACAAACAGTGTAATACTTAATTTCAAACCAGCTGCCTTCTGTTTTTTGTCTGTGCATTTTCCCCCACCTTGCTCCTTCCCTATTCCCTTCCCAGCACCACCTCCTCAACTGAGGCTTCCCCCTTCCCCTGGCTGAGATTGTTACAGTCCCCCCCCCCAACACACTATTTCTCCATTTGCTCCTTCGTGTAGTGTTAGTGTAGGTTTTAATTTCGATCAACTTTTCAAGACAAGTCGACTCTTTTTTGGCCGTGATGTGTGCTGCAGAGCGAGTGCCCACATAGCTGCTTCCAGGACTGCTGCCAGCTTGATTCTACTCCACACAGGCTCACAGGAGATGGAGCACAGCCCTTTAGGCACCACTGACCAATCAGGTGTCAGCCCGGTTTCATGTGCTTCTATTCTGCTGTAAGTTCGTTGAAGGACTCCACAGGCTGCCCTTAATGCCTCTTTCCAAGTCCTTTACCCATTACCCATGTCAAATTACTTGACCCGAAAATTACACTGTTATGTCGGGTAGGGTAGTACATTACCCAGACTACCCTACCTGGCCAAAAATAGGTTGTTGATTCAGGTCGGGACATTGCTTACTTGGACATACACTGAGTGCAGTGTGAGTTTGACCGCTACTCAGACAGACTGTTTTCAGTGTTAGCTGAACCGCGGCTCACTTTTAAGTGCAGCATTTCAAAACAGCTGGTCTCTTAATGTATGCTGTATTTTGAGATCTGTTTCTGTTTGAAAGTGTTGTGCGGTTGTCATGGTCAGCTGTCTGTTCTAATCATGTCCTGTCTGGCATGGAGGACAAGAACGATGGAACCTAGAAACTGCTTGAGTACCCGATGATGCTTCTGTAGTGGCAATAAATGTTGATGATGCACCTGGAGTGTTAATAAATATTTATTTTCGCTCTACAAGTGTCATACATGAAAATAAACAATGTTATGGTTGTTTTTGTTTGTTTTTCTATTGTTCTTACCCCATGGCATAAACTTTGTATAGCTGCTCTCTCAGATATGGGGTACTAGCCTAGGCATGTTTCTGTTTGTGAAAGGTTAAGTGATTTGATTTTGGTGCTCATAATATGTCAAGCAGCAGTTTGAACAGGACTGCATGCCTTGTAATACAGTAGTAGCATGGTAATGTGAGATTAGAAGAGACATTTGGTCCATCGTGTCCATCCTGCCTACTTCATAAACAGGGAGTAAAACAAACTCTGGCCAAAGCCAACACAACTGCTACAGAACAGTGAGCCTGTGTCAAACAGTACTTGGAGCTCCCATTGCAGCTGACGCCATGCTTGTGGTGCTCCCGCGTGTGCAATAACCGATAATCGCACATGTGTGAGAAAGGCATGTCATGTCCAAGATGACTGCCATGACGGCAATGTGCATGTGTGAATCCTGCTAATATTTCTGCATGCGCAATGAGTTCACGGCAGCCATCTTGGGCATGGCAGGCTGTTGTGGGATTGACAAGTGTCCAGCAAATAATGCAGCTGCTGAGAGGAGGGACTAGTGTGGTCACGGAGTGGAGGTACAGTGGAGAAACAATGCTACAGTACTGACCGCAGCACTGTGGAACACCACAGTGCCTGATACTGGTTACGTGCTTCCAAAGTCCTTTTTCTCCTCTCCTCGCAAACGTCTGCATGGCTCCACCCATGCAGCCTTAAAAAAGTAGTGCAGTTTGTCTGCTTTGGTGACTGTAGATCCTCCTTTTGAATGAATTGTTTTATTGATTTAAAAGAGTTGGCTAGAAAGGTGCACTAAGGTATGTAGCTCATTTCCAGGTGCATTCTGGCGGAAGGGAGCAATAAAGTATAGGACATTGGAATACAAAAAAAATAATTGAATTCAGAATTTTTACATGTCAAACTACACAGTAAAACTAAGGAATAGCTAATGAAAAGCAAAATTGTTGAATAAAGCAAATAATGCTTAAGGCCCTGCCATGTCTTAGTTTTGCTGGTCATGTCACTGAATGGAAGCTGTATATTGGGTTAGGTTTCTATGCTGCTAACAGGCATTGTGTGATACGTTCCTGCTGGTGTGCATGTATTGCTTATATTAGTTTGTTGCACTGCCAGGTCACGTACAGTACGTTTGGAATTCACTTCTGCAAAGCATTTCTGGATAGGACCTGTGTGAAACACCCTATAAAAATAAACTGTGAATTGCATTTTTGCGTCAATAACAGTAGTGTAATCTGGACTATGTGAAATACCATGCTTTCTATTTTTGTTTGGCCAAAAGTAAAAAAACAAACAAAAACGAAATACCCTTTGTCAGGAAATTAGTGCTTCCAGAATGCCTAACATTGCACCACAATCATTTTTTTAGCACTAGAACTCTACCCAAAATGTAATGAACCTTTTCATAATTGTTTTGTTCACTAGATTTTAAAGCAATCCTGCACAGAAATTTTACGTGTAGATCCATCAAGCGTGTGCGTGGGTGGTAAGTTCTATTTTATGTCAAATGCTTTCCTTGCAAAATTTGTTGTATAAAATCATATTGCACCTAAAACCATGTGTAAACTGGCTGTCAAAACTGGGGTTACTAGGGTCCATGTAATGTGAAAAATCGTCATATGTTACTGTGGGGCTATGTTTATGGCCTGTGTAAGTTACAATAATGTCCCTGTGATTCAAGTGCATTTAAATGGTTAATCCTAGCCCTGAGGTATCACAGTCCTGTGATGTTCTAAATGTTGATGAGTCATAACCTGTTTATCCAGTGGGTATCTGCTTAGTGACAGTACATCTAGGTGCCAGCCTTGCAGTTTCCCCATTGTCAGTGAGGGGTCCCAGGCAATGTTTTCCTTCCTACTAGGAGGCATTTTAATAGGGTCTCCAGCCCACTAAAACCAAATCCAGTTCCTGAGCATGCATAGCAGTCCATGGTGCCTGTGTGCAGTGTTCCAGTTTAGCATCTGTGACCGGCTGGAGAGGGTATGTGGTCCCAACAATCATGGCAGAGTTCCTCGCTCGGGGTGGCACTTTCTTCCTCCAGTTGGGATCTCAGGATGCTGAGATCCAGACTGGAGTCCAAGAATAGGGACAGCTGGAGGCCTGTTGAGGTCTCACCTTCAAGGTGGGTCTCCTGATGGCTTCTGCACCAACTGTCCTATGTTCCTGTACACCGTGGAAAAGTAACACTTCTGGTCCTGTGCTGGTAAAGAACTGGCTTAGAGCAAATGACTTGTGTGAATGGTGCATGACCAGAGTGGCTTGCACTAAGGATCTAAACCTGGCAGGGGAATGAACCCAGTCAGTTGGTAAGTCACAATTGCTGTGGCCATGTTAGGTACTGACTCCAACCCACAAGAAGGCACGGGACAAGGGGCTGACTGTGGTAGCAAATGTCCTATCTCACTTCTGTGGTGCGTGTGTGTGCGAGCATGCACAAGCCAGGGTGAGGTATACCCTGATGTCCCATTATGCCCACTCACTCCTGCAAGATGTACCAAAACATAACTGTTGATATCCTTATTGGTCAACCTTTAAGTAACGGGGACATGTGTCACAGGAATATAACTGAAAGTAATGTGCTGCAGGAAACCGTGATACTGAACTGTAAATATGTTGAAAGTAGTTATACTGCTAATGAGAATCAAACCTGTGACTGGCTGGTCATGGGGAGTGTACATTAATTGTGATTATGCCAAATTATGATTGTGATTGCTGATTGGAACCGGGCCCAGATGGGACCTACAGCTGTAGTCTCACCACTACCTCAAACTGAGTTTGCACCATCTTGTAAATAAAGAGTTGTAGTTTTGCAAAGATGTTAAACTTGAAATGTCATGCCCTGTGTCTGAGTGATTTCTTAAAGAGCAGCTGACACTTTCAGGAGAACTTTAACAAAATATAATATTTAGACACAGTTCAGCTTGTATTTCACATTAGATCTGTATTCCTCCTCCCCATTATTTATTACTGAGGTCATTTGCATAAAAACAGGGTCTTTGCTCCTGAACAGTTCATGTATTCCTATTGCTTTCTTCCTACCTGAGGTCATAATGCACTGCTTGTGATAGGATAGTCTCTCTCATGGCAACAGATTGCGATGTCACAACAGAGGACTATGACTTGAAGTAGGGAGAAAACAACAGAGGCACATGAACTGTAATTGAACCGTACAGCATAAAGATCATGTATTCATGCAAACTGACTGTAATAAATAATGGAAATAGAAATATATAGACTATATATGGAATACAAGCTGAATTGTACCTAATTATTATGTTTTTCAAAATTTTTCTTGAGGTGGTAGTAACTCTTTAACAGGTACAGTGTTTAATGCAACTGCAATGGACTAATGTGACTGAATAAAGTTATGGGTTAGGGGGTACCATTTCAGAAACTCAGGGCATACCCCAAGTTGCCATATGGGGACAGTAAAGCATACAGTGTAAACAGCAACGAGAAATCTATTTTTTTACCAACAAAAGTGGCTCCATTTGCCCCTGGAGCCAAGGACAGGAAGAAGAGAAACAAGCTGGATTCTAGGTTGCATAGGGAGGTGGTGTTGCCTCTGTATCACTCACTAATGAGACTCCACCTGGAATACTGTAACACATGGGCATAATAAGTAAAGGAAAGGGAGGAGGGAGGAGGGAGGGATGTCTGTGAATGAACAAGAGTCCCAGGTGTAGTAATGGGCAGAGACAATAGGGCAGACTAGATGAGCCTACTGATCCTTTTCTGCAACATACTCTATGTTTCTGTGTAACAAGAAATGGGGGGTTAAAAAGGATGGTGAGTCACCGGTGCACTGGATGTTCAGGCAGCACAGAGCCAGCAGGTCCCCATCCATGCAGCATGGAGGGAGGCAAGCATTCTCCCCAAAGGGACACAAGCAGCATGATCAGACCAGTGCCCACTGAGGTGCACAAGGACTTCATAGACAGTGCCTCAAGGGGTGTGGGTTAAGTCCAGACCTGGGAACTGTAGAATACACCGGGTGGCTCCCATCAAGACTGTACCATCCCAGTACCCATAGACATGGGAGTCAGCCCTGAGGTTATTGCCTGCCCCACTCCTCTCCAAGGGAGAGCTGTGGTAGCAAGGCCTGAAGGGGGGTTGCATCACACATGTTTAAAACAGAAAACTGGAACATGGGTATTTACAGTCTTCTAGAATTATATAATAAGCCACAAAACCATAACAGGTTAGCTGGTCTCTTTTAAGTCCACTAATATAAACCCTATCTGAAAATAAAAACGTTTTATACATGGTTTTGATGTACTTAGCCATTCTGAGAATAGTTCAAGAAAAATTATAATTTTTTATAACTTATAACTTTTATAACTTATCTTCCCAGGATAGTTCAGCTGAGAAGCAGCATCTCATTTCCACTAGGGTCCTGCTTCTACTCTCTCCAGTTATTGCCACTCACAGGGCTATCAGGATGCAATCAGGCATGCAGCAACAAAATTCCCAGCTCCACATGCTCACTAAACATAGAAGACATAAGCATATAGCCCAAAGTAAAATTTTATTTTGCGAGCGGCATGTAAAGAGGATGAAAAAACTGACAGAGCAGCTGTCAGTAAGTGTAGGGTTTGCTACCACTGCTACTGCTCTGTTAGTTTTTTTTGTCCTCAACATATGCCACTTGCAAAATAAAATTTCTAAATTTCATGCTGATGCAGCAGTAGCACTACCGCTTGCACTGCCGACAACTTGGGTACAATGTGAAGTCAGGGTGTTAAGGGATCGGCTGGGGCGGGGAGGATGAGCATCCGATGAACTGCTCTCCTCCTCCTCTGGGAGGATGGTTCATGGCTCTTGGCAATAGCACAACCCCTAGCAGTGCACCAGAGACTCAGTGCTGAAGTTGGATTGGCAGAACAGTGGATATCTACATGCCAGGTTCAAAAACATTACTGCTCTGTCGGGGGACCAAGTAAAGAAAAAAATCCCCTGCAACCACACTTAGACAAGAGCCCCCTTAACCTTGACCAAACAGCTTGGTATTGCTCGTTGGCGGTCTCTCCCCCTTGCCTCAATGGGAGATCCATCACAGAGACAAACAATGAGCCTCCCCATGCAGGTGACCTTAGGGAATGACAGGTGGAGTAAGGGGGTCTCAAAGGGGACAGATATAGGGGTAAATCCTCACCACCCATAGCAGGATAAACAATAAAAAAAGTAAATAAAATTCCAGTTTGAGCTATATGCTTATATCTCCTGTGTTTCATGTGCATTTGGAGTGGGTATTTTTGTTGCTGGGTTCTGCTTCAACCCATTTCTGCAGATAGGTGTGCTGGAGCACTGTGAGGTCAAGTGATTTGCTAAAAAACACACAGTGAGTATTTTACCTTATAAAGGTTTGAACCTGTGATCTCCCTGTTCCCAGGCTGATGCTACTTTTTTTTCTTTGTTCTAACTGCTCACCCATCTATACCTACTTTTTAAAGCATTCCCAGAAACCTTCCCATCTTATCCACCACTCCATCGATGCCAGCAGGGATTAACAAGGGTGGAGACTGGAGTGTGCCAGTGCCATCCTACAGCACCATCATACAGGGGCTGGTGCCAAAAAGTGTTTTTTTCTTTATTTGTCTCAGTTCTCACCCACCACCCGCACAGAGCTAGGCAGTACCCCAGTAGCTCACGCTTGCACATAGTGTCCCTCTGTGGAGCAGGCAAGCTCCCTGGCTCATCGTCAGGGTCACTGGGACAGTGGAACCTGGCTCCAGCCTTCCCTGGCAGGGAGTGTCACTGTGTGGCAGCCCATCCCCAGCCTTTGTGCCATACTGCTGGCTTCGAAGTCCATTCCCAACCCAATGTTCGCCACTGTGTGAGCATGATGCCCTATCCTCAGCGCCATTGCATGCCTTTTCTAGTCAGTGTTCTTACCAGTTGTCCACACTTCTTCTCATTTATGTGCAAATGTAGTATACTTTACACAAGTGCTTATCAAGCCACCCATGCCCCCAAAGTGTATGAGTGACAGTATAACCCTCAGACTTGTCTCACCACTTTTAGAAGGTAAATAAGAGCTTTTTTTCAGGGAGTAGTCTACTCTAGTAAAGGCAAAAGGCAATCTCAAGAAATATTAGGAAGAGGACTCACTCACCACAATAAGTATTCCATAAAAAATATTTTATTTTCATGCGATCACTTACAGAATAAGTACCTGAGCGCCACCAACATTTTGGGGTGTCTCTAGACCCCCTTCCTCAGGGTGAACAGGGCAATACTGTAATATGGCACACTCTCAAAGTTTGCAAGGCACTGTGATGCATCAGACTCTGAAATCAACAAGGTGTTTGTTGTGCTGAAAATTAGAGAAAAGCTGTAGTTGTAATTTTCATGGGAATCGATAGAAAGGTGTGTGTGGTATCTGTGAAATTCATGCCTAGTGATGCGGTTAAAAAGTGTTTTTGAAAGCACAAAATACCAAAGAGTCTAATTATCAGCACTGTTCCTTTTATGTGAAAAAAGTGACTACTGATCAGAAAACTTTGGAAATCATCAGGAAAAATTGTACATTATCGTTCTAATTCGATAATTCTCTATATTAAACTGTCATTTTGCAGGTCAGGCTAGTTAGATTGTGCTGAAGAGGAGAGGTGAAAGTGTACTATATGAGCCCACACTGGTAACTGCAGGCCCTGTTCAGCAGGAGCAGGGAAGAGTGAATTTAGCAGTTCAGGACTAGGCAGACTGCTTACTTGGTGACATGCACTGACACGCACTGCAGACATCCTGTTGAGTTGAAGCACAAATGGCACCAATATCAAACAAAGGACTAGCATCCTTAAATACAGAGTACATAGCAACTGTGGTGTAGTGCAGCAGCCCACTGGGGACACAGGGTCACCTCCTAAGCTCCTCATATCAGTGAACTGTAGTAGACTTCCAGCTGCATCTACCCTGCAGCTTTCAACCACCTGACACTACCGCAAGACATCATTCAGTAGCACTGCTCCTACCTGGTGGCTTCCAGCCGCATGGCAACTCAGGGAGGCCTGGGATCAAATCATGCAGCTCCACAACCTGCTTGGAAACCACAAGCCCTCAGGCCCCTACACACTGCACCATCTCCACCAGGGGAGTATCCTGTACCGTCAAAACAGCCCTGGTCCGGGAGAATTGTAGGTAGTGAAAAGGGGCAGAGGAAAGTCACTCAAGTTCCAACAGCAGTCTCCAAAACGGGAGACACCAATCCCGACAGCAATAGATTTACTCCTCTCACCAATGTGAGGGATAAGGGATGTAGTCCTATTTCTAAGCACCGACGGGCAGGTCTCTCAAGAGGAACAGGCAAAGATGGCACACTAAAGGAATCCAACAAAAATGTAAACAAGAAAATCCTAATTGTTGGTGGTTCCATGAGGAGTGGATGCTTACCTAAATCAGGGGCCTGAGACAAAGGTGGTAGTTAAATGCTTACCCGGGGCCTCTGCAAAAAGAGATACCAACCGCATAAACAAGTTAATACAAAGGGAGGGTAAATGCGCTGGCGTTTTCGTCCATATAGGAACTAACGACTTAGCGGATCAGTCAAGGAGACCAAAAAACACCTGTCTCACGTAGGAGATACACTAACCTCTCACTCTCCAATCATTGCCTTCTCTGAGGTCCTCCCAGTGTTGGGAGCAGGAGGCAGTAAGCAAAGGATCTGCAAGGACCAAACAGAGGAGTTAAACACTTGGCTCCTGGGTTGGTGCCAAGAAAGGGGGCACCTCTACACTGGAAATTGGAAACTGGCAGAACTTCTGGGACAGGGGTCTCTTCAAACACGATGGCCTGCACCTGACTAGGGAAGGTGTGAGAGCATTAGGGAAGAAGTCTGATGTCGATCGTTTAAACTAGGCATTGGGGGGAAGACAGTCATATTAAAGGGATCAGCTACCTCTCCTCCAAACACAACCAATCCAGGAGTAAACATGCAAGACAAAGTAAACAACTGTTAGGAAAAAGTTCAGATGACAATACAATAAAATAAACAAACGTAGGGCACAGTACCAAAAAAGGGGAAGCCAAGTTTGTGATGACTAACACACGGAGTCTAGCTAATAAAATAACTGACCTCACTGATATCATTACGGAAGCAGATCTGGACTGAGTTGCCATTGCCAAAACATGGTTCAACGAGAACCATGACTGGGAAACAGCTATTCCAGGATACTGTCTTTTCTGGAAAGACAGAACTGGAAGAAAAGGTGGGGGTGGGTGCTATGTATGGAAGGGAGGGAATAAAAGCTTCTATGACCCAAAATGACATTACGGAAGCTAAGTCACTTTGGGTTACTCTAGAGGCTGGTAATAGAACAGTAACTCAGGTAGGAATGTTTTACAGACCCCCCCAATGATAGGGGTGGAAGGGGACAAAGAAATATTAGAAACCATACACAAAATGAGTGATAAAGGGAAAGTGATAGTGGTGGGTGACTTCAATTTACCTGACATAAATTGGGGTACCCATACAGCAAGCTCAGCCAGAAGCAAAGACTTTCTGGAGGCTCTGTGCTTATCTGGCCTGAAACAGTGTTAAGGACCCAACAAGGGGGGAAGCTGTCCTAGACCTGTTACTCGCAAATGGGAACAACATCACAGATGTGGAGGTTGGGAGTCACCTGGGAACCAGTGACCACTGCATGGTGTGTTTCCAGGTTAAGATAAAACCAGAAACTAGACACTTAAAAACCAAAGTTATGGACTTTAGACGGGCAGATTTCACTAAAATGAAAGAAGATCTCAAAAACAACCTTGTAGATCTTGTACGGGGAGGGATGTTGAAAAATACTGGACACCTCCCAAAACAGCGTTATTACAAACTGCAAATCTTTGCATAAAAAGGGTGAGCAAAGCAAAAAAGAAAAGAGAACCCCTATGGTTTTCTAAGGAAGTAGCCACCAAGGTCAGGGAAAAATGGTCTGCCTTCAGAAAATACAAGGAAAACTGATCCGAAAAGGACAAGGATGACTACAAGGAGAAACTAAGGGTAACAACCAGGGAAATCAGAGCAGCAAAGGCTTTGAGAGAGGAGAAGATAGTCAGGGAGGTCAAAAAGGGAGACAAAACCTTCTGTAGATATATCAGCGAGAAGAAGAAGATAAGAGGGGGTATTGTCAGACTCACTAAGGAGGGCGGTGCGGGGGGGCACAGAGGATGACAAGGACAAAGCAGAGATCTTTAACAGATATTTCTGCTTCATTTTTACCAAAGAGGAGGAAGGTTGCGGATCCTTCCTCACAGGGAGCAGCTCAGATGGCGGTAGAATAGATGCAGGACCTTTTACAAGGGAAATAGTGCTAAAGCAACTGGAGAAAATCAAGGTAAACAAAGCCATGGGACCTGATGAAATACATCCTAAGTTACTGAAATAACTAGGAGAGGAACTAGAAGCTACCCTGGCTGATTAACCTATCATTAGAACTTGAGGAGGTCTTGCAGGACTGGAAGAAGGCCACAGCTATCCCTCTCCACAAAAATGGGAGCAAGGAAAGTGCAACCAACTACAGACCAGTAAGCCTCACATCAGTTGAGGGCAAAACAATGGAAACCCTTCTCAAAGAGAGTATTATATCCTTTCTCGAGGAAAGCAACAAATTGTACCCAAAACAGCATGTCTTTACCACAGGTAGATCATGCCAAACTAATCTAATCAACTTTTTCAACTGAGTAGGGCAGCAAGTGGTAAACTGGATACAGAGCTGGCTTTGTGGAAGGACCCAAAGGGTACTAGTAAATGGCTGTCTATAAGAAGAAAGGGAAGTAACTGGTGGCGTTCCACAGGGGTTGGTACTAGGTCCGATCTTCTTTAATATTTTTATTAGTGACATATCTGATGGCCTGGAAGGAAAAGTGAGCCTGTTTGTAGATGACACAAAGTTATTCAACAGGGTGGATTTTCCAGGTGGAGTGGAAAAGATGAAGACTGACATAAGGATCCTGGAACAATAGTCAAAGACAAGGCAACTAAGTTTTAATTCAAAAAAATGCAAGATCATGCACCTTAGCAGAGGTAGCCCAGGAGTGGAATACTACCTAAGAGGAGTAAAATTGGAAGCCATGAAGCAGGAAAGGGATCTGGAATAATTATAACGGATGATCTGAAGATGTTCAGACAATGTGAAAAAGCAGCACTATGGGCATATGGTATGCTGGGCTGCATAGGGAGGGGGAATGCCAGCAGAAAAAGAGAGATCATCCAGCCACTCTATAGATCACTGGTAAGGCCACATCTGGAGTATGGAGTCCAGTTCTGGAGACTGCACCTTAAAAAGGATATCGACAGATTGGAAGCAGTGCAAAGGAGAGCTACAAAAATTATACAAGGACTGCACAACAAAACATATGATGAACGTCTGAATGACCTGAACATGTATTCCCTGGAGCAGCGAAGGGAAAAGGGAGACATGATCTAGACCTACAAGTTTCTCAAAGGAATAAACAAGGTGCAGGTCCAGGATCTGTTCAGGTTCAAGAGCCAGACAATAACAAGGGGGCATGGCATGAAACTGGAGGAGGGCAGATTCAGGGGGTGACGCACGCAAATTCTTGTTTATTGAGAGGGTGGTTGATGCATGGAATTGCCTTCCACAGGGAGTGGTGGAAGCAAAAACAATGGGAACCTTCAAAAATGCATGGCATAGGTTCAAGGGCATCATAATACTGAATAGCAGATAAGGGAGGGGGTAGACTTAAGAACAGACTAGATGGGCCATATGGTCCCCTTCTGCCATCATTTTGTGTGTTTCTATGTTTCTATGACTGGGAAAGGTGCAAGGGGATTTCTGAAAGATATATTAGATAGATATTTTTGTACCGAGTGCTGGTGGTGTAAAAGGTACAGAAATCCATTTTTATATTTCTATTTTATTTTTCCCCTGAAAGGAGCAATACAGATTGAATTTAGTAGACTGGGAAAGCTGCAGGGTAGGGGCTATTTGGAATTAGAAAATTCTGAATTTGGTTGATTTTATATGGATTTCCACATCATTTTGAAGACCTTATTTGAAATTTGTACATTTGGTCAAAACAGCCGTCCATTGAGCTAGAAGCCTGGAATTTGGCATGATTACTTGTTATGTGTTCTAAAGACATGCCAAATGTTATGACATTTTGATGAGTAGTTTGCAACCTATTGAGGCTCCAAGATTATCATTTTTTTTGGGGTGGACGTTTTGTGAAAATATTTATTTGCGAATGTCCCTCCAACTTTGAAGCTGTATATGTGCAAATTAACACTGGTAACCTACTTGGAAGGGTGATAGAAACCATTAAACATGAAAAGATTTGGTTTAGTAGTTTACGGTTATAGGGGTTCATAATTTCACTATATAATTATCTGTGACATTTTGTGAAAACATTTCAAAAAAATTGGATATGAGTAACTTTCCTGCTGTTGTAGATAAAAGCCTGAAATTTGACATCCACATCCTATTTTAAAGAGCTAGTGTTCTGCCTGAAACTAATATTCATTTTTAAAAGCAGTCAACCATTACCTTTTATATATCGATAGTACCTTTTCTTTTCTCTTTGTTGAATTAAAAGATTGTGTACCTGCTGTTCATAGGTGTGATGGGTGGAACAGCAGTCTGCCTGGCAGCAGAATATCCCCCCAGTACATCATCAGCATTGTGTCTCAGTGACTGTGACATCACTGCTGTTTAGGAACAGCCACTCAGTAGCTGCCAGATCAGTCACCTGTGATGTCGCTGTCGGATCTCAATGCTGATGATGTAGTGGATAGATAAAGTTAGATAATATCAGCTGCCAGGCTAAGAGCTGTTCCACACGTCCAGCACAGTATTTTCACATAGAAAGCTTTCTAACGAGCAAATGGAAAAAAAAATAGTTCAGAAATAAAACATTACAATGGACTACTACTTAAAAATTTGTATTGTTTTTCTGTCTGCCTGTTTTGGCTGTACTAGCTCTTTAAAGAATCCAGAGCTGGAGAAGTGTGGTTTAGTAGTTTTTAATTTGCAGTGAAAATACTGTTATTATCAGCAGAATTTTCTCAAATGAACCTTCATGTTAACATAATAGGTAATGCCTCCAGAATTGCACTTGCTGAATTTAAAGAGCTAGTGTACTGTCTAAAGCTAATATTAGATTTTGCAAGCAGCCAACCATTACCTTTAATATACTGAGGTACTTTTTATTTTCCCTTTGTTTAATTAGAATATTGTTTACCTGATGTTAGTAGGTGTGATGTGTGGAACAGGTCTTAGCCTGGCAGCTGACATACTGTATCTTGCTGTACTGACCCACACTACATCATCAGCATTGTGACCTCACTGCTACTTAGAAATATCAAGTGAGTGACTGCCAGGTCATTCACCTGTGATCTCACTGTCAGTGAGATCATAATGCTGATGATGTAGTGTGGGGCAGTAGAGTTAGATATGTCAGCTGCCAGCCTAAGAGCTGTTCCACACATCCAGCACAATATTATCACATAGAAGACTTTCTGATGAGCAAAAGGAAAAGGAAGACTACTTCAGAAATAAAAAGTAATAACTGACTACTACTAAAAATTTTTATTATTTTCCTGCCTGCCTGTTTTGGCTCCACTAGCTCTTTGATGCTCACAACACACATTACCACAGCATCTGATAAGCTGAGCTGAGCTATTTGCAGTCTGGTAGTTCCTTCCTGGTTGACTTTCTTCCCTCTCTTAGCTTGTCAGAATCGACTCAGTGGAACTACTTGTTCCCCATATACAATCCTGGTTTATCACAGTGATACACTTTCTTATAACCCGAGTCACCTTCTGCTTTCTTTTTTTGATCTATCCCATTGAAATAGAATTCTTCCTTAGTGCCTCAGTCATTGAAGTCCTACATCAGGCTAGTCACTTTTACTGGGTGTGATTCTGTTACAACCTGCATTCAACTTGGAATTGTTCATCTGTTTCCTTGCTCCAACTGGGATTCTATTCTTGTGCAACCAAGCTCCGTCGTCCTTTTCTTGGTGAGCCATGCATCTAACCTTTGCCACTGGTGACCCGCTGCAGTAGCTGCCTCCCCAGTCACTATCCTGTAGTTTAAATCACCTAGACAGACACGTTCCTTGATGTGAATAACAACTCTCTCTGAACACACTGCAGAGCCTACTGAGCATGCAGGCATTCCTTGCCCCAGAATGCCCTTTAACTTGCCATTAAAAGAAGACTGTTCCTGTTTCAACAGAAATCTTAGCAAAAATGAGCTTGTCTTAGTTTCTGTCGCTGTCATTTCTCACGTGCCACAGTACCACAGGGGTGTAGTCAGGCATTTGAGATTTGTACACCAACCTGCCAGTGCCACACTGCCACCCCCTTCCCCACTGTTGTTCATGCCTGTCCCCCTATGACTTGAGTCCAAGGTTCCTGGCTTCAATCAGATGATTCCCATGCTAGACCTGCTGTCTTCACTGCTTGTGTGGTGCTCAGCTCCTGCTGCCCACTGGTAAATGCCACTGACTACACCAGGAGTCCAAGACCATGGCAGAAATTTCTTCTCTCTTCCCCCACAGTTAGGCAGATTCACTCCACTTGCCACTCCACATGAAGTCTTCGTTCTTTTAGCTGGCTCTGAGTCTGTCCTTCTGTCTGCTGCTCCTCAGTTCTTCTACTTCTTCTGGCACTTCCAGTACAATTGAACTAATAGTATGGCTTCTGACTTTGCTGGGGCATTTAAGCTCACCGCCCCAGACTTACCACACCCCCTATCAGATGCTGCAGCCAATCACTATGCAGGCAGACCTAATTGAGACCTTCAGCTTCAGCATCTGTGGTCCACTCTGCCACTACCCCCACAAAACAAAACTGAAAGAAAATAAAAAGCCTGCAAAGCCAAACAAAGGAATTTAAATGTGATGGACTAGAGAGGGCAGAGGAATGCTGGCCAGCATGTTTGCTACCCCCTGCCACTAAACTTGGTATGCCATGGCTTACTTGGAGTATCAGTAGCTACACCCTTGCCACAAGGTTCTTGGAGAAGATCCCTCTGTACATTTATCCCTTTAGGAACCTCTCTTATTCAGTAAATAATCTCATATCCTCAGAATTTGTACTTATTGTCACAATGCGCACAACATTCAGCTCCTTCCTCTAGCTGCAGTGCTTGGCTGTGGATCACACTGATTCCACCTGCACTGCAGATATGCAAATTAGCTTACTTGCATTAGCATCATGTACTGCAATGTCCCTGCAAATCTCCTGCTACTTTTACAATGGATTCCCCTATGAGTCCACCCTTATTACTACTCTACCTGCCTTTTCCTTTATCCTACATGACAGGTGAGGTATATGGCTGGGCAAAATTTATGGATATGGCTTCCACAATATCATCAAGAAATTCTACAGTTTTCACAGAGACCTCATGAAATCCGACTTTAAGGACTGATGTTATTTTGTAATTTAGATATACTTTAAGCAGGAGATTAGAAAGTTGACACAGCCTATACATTAAGGAATGTGAACCTGCCATACATAGTCACACTGTGTCTCTAGTTTTAGAATTACAGGGACTTATAATTTTAACATCTCCATACTTACCAAATTTAAATATTTCTGAAAGTTTGCCTGCTTACTGTGTGACTTGCCCCCCTTTAAGGCTAGAAATGTAAAACATGGTACATATATCCATGTGATGTAAACATTTAAATGTTTCACATTTGATGACATTTGGACAGGTTGTTTTAAATTTAGATGAAAATAACTGGAAAATTAAATGTTGACAAAATATTTGCCTGTCTATATCTTAGCCACCTTTACAGCTAGGGACATGAAACTTGGAACACTTATACAAACTGTACGGAACTTCAGACATACTATATTTAGTGAAATATGGATGCATAATTTTAAAATCAGATGGATATAACTGAAATTTAAATTTTGTCAAAATTTGTCATAGAAATTCATTTAATTTCTTGGAATTGTAATTCCACTGGCAGAATTTACATTCCACACACCTCTAATGCAGGGGGATATTGAAAGATTTATTTAATTTTTTTTTATTTTACTAACTACTAGTGGTGGTGCAGCAGGGCACAGAAATCCATCTTTATATGTTTTGCCTGTGTGTGTCTGAGCCTACCTGCCAATGAGTGAATGAAAAATAAAACAGATTTCTGCTATGTGAGACTCAACGTCTCTCAGTGGGTGGGGTGGTATGTGGTCAGTGTTTTTTTATGTTGCTTGCACGTATGTGCAAGAAACATCGTGCCATCATCCGAGTTTTCGGAGGTGTGGCACCCGTCTTCCAATTTAGTCAGTGTGCTTGCAGGCGTGGCCCCAGTTCCCCAATCACTGCTGCAGCTGTCTATGACAGTAGTTGAAAATGCAGTGGCATACAGTTGAAAGGAGAGCTCTGCTTCAGTGAGCAGAGCTCTCCCCTACACACACACGCAGCCACGCATATTGCATGCTGATGCCCCCTCCCCACGCACACACTGTGGCCCGGCCAGTGCTCAATCCCCGTGGCTCCATCTCCACAAAAGCTGTCCAGGTGCCACGCTGAGGCCCACCCCAGCGTGGCAAAACTGTCATAGCCGATGGGGGTGCCCAATCCCTGTCGGCTCCCACGCCCCCAAAGCATCCAGGTGCCACACTGGGAGCCCACCCCAGCGTGGCAAAATGTTATAGCCGACGGGGTGCCCAATCCCCGCCGGCTCCAGCCTCCCAAACAGCCTTTCAGCTGCCACGCTGGGAGTCCACCCCAGCGTGGCAAGCGTCCCTCATCGTCTTAGTAAAAAAATAAACCTAAAATAAAAAACTGTCCTCGGTGCTTCTCCTGCCCCCCACAACCTGCACCCACCCTCAGCTCTCCTGCCTCCCCACACCCCTCACCCCATACTTACCTCGGACCTCGCGCGATGATCTTCGGTGGACCGGGAACACGTCTGCACTCTTCAAAGCAGATCGCGAACTGAGGAAATGCCGGTAAGCTGTATAATGGGATGGATAGGGTTTTTTCAACTTTGCTGCATATCTCAGGCATTTTTTGGAATTTTGGCACCAAATTTTCAACATGGGGTTTTTGGGACCCCTCCTCATGAGTTCTGTCACTGTCCTGGCGTTAATCGTGCCCGAAGGGTGATTTCGTGGTCACTGTGCGAAATCACCTTTCAGGACCAATTAACGAAATGACAGTGCCAGTGTTCATGAGGTGGGCTCTCAAAACCCTATTTTGCAAATTTGGTGAAAAAATTCCAAAAAGTGACTGTTTTACCAGCGTGCATTGCGCAGTTCCTATGCACGCTCGTAAGTTCGCAAATTTTTAATATTTGCACTCCAGAGTTTCAACATTGCCATTTTACCACACCTCCTTATGAGCAGTACAGCTGTCATTTTTCACATTGCGCCCAAAATGTTTTTCTGCGCATGTAGCGCACAATGGCGCAGTCGGTGTGTGCGAAATCAATGTATGGAAGACATTAAGAAAATCACAGTGACACTGTTCATGAGCAGAGGTCTTAAAATGGCTATGTTGAAAATTCAGTAAAAAATTCTAAAATGATTGCTTTACAAGCGTGCATTGCACAGTTCTCACCTTGCTTCCGTGGGATTGCAATTTTTCAATATTTTCCCTGCAGATTTTCAACATTGCCATTTTACCACACCTCCTTATGAGCAATACAGCTGTCATTTTTCACGTCACCCAAAATGTCTTTGCATGCATGTAGCGCACAATGGCACAGTCTGTGTGCGCAATCAATGTTTGGGACAGATTAAAAAAATCACAGTGACACTGTTCATGAGCAGAGGTCTTAAAATGGCTATGTTGAAAATTTGGTGAAAAAATTCCCAAAAATTACTGTTTTACGAGCATTTGTTGCGCTGATCCTATGCATGCTCATAAGTTCACAAATTTTCAATATTTTCACTCCAGATTTTCAAAAATTGCCATTTTACCACACCTTCTTATGAGCAGTACAGCTGTCATTTTTCACATTCGTTTAAAACATGTTTCCACCCATGTGAAAGACAATGGCGCAGTCTCAAAAAGTAATCAATGTATATGACATATTAAGAAAATTACAGTTACACTGTTCATGAGCAGAGGTCTTAAAATGGCTATTTTGAAAATTTGGTGAAAAATTCTAAAATTCCTTTTTCTGACGTCGTTGCGCAGTTTCTATTAATGTATAAAATTTTCATATTGCACTCCAGATTTTCAACATTGCCATTTTACCACACCTCCTTATGAGCAGTACAGCTATCATTTTCACATGTCGCTCAAAATGTGTTTCCGTGCATATATAGCGCACAATGGCGCATCGTGATGCGTAATCAATGTTTGGGACAGATTAAGAAAATCACAGTGACACTGTTCATGAGCAGAGGTCTTAAAATAGCTATGCTGAAAATTTGGTGAAAAAATTCCCTTCAGACGTTCTGCAATGTTACTAATAAAGACATTGAACAGAACTGGCCCCAGGACCGATCCCTGTAGCACCCCACTGGTCACCCCCTCTCCCTAGACTGCATCCCATTTACCACCACTCTCTGCCTTCTGTCTGTTAGCCAGTTTCTAACCCAGTTTACCACCCTTTCCCCCATGCCTAGCCTACCCAGCTAGTTTATCAGCCTCCTATATGGGATGGTGTCAAAGGCTTTGTTAAAATCAAAGGTAAGCGTTGTCCACTGCCCCACCCTGATTCACTTCCTTTGTCACCCAGTTAAAGAAATCAACCAGATTTGTCTGACATGATGTCCCCACTGTGAATCCATGTTGTCTATGGTCCTGGGCTCTGATGGCTTCTAGATGCCCCACTATCCTTTCTTTAAGCAATGTCTCCATGATCTTCCCCACTACTGAGGTGAGGCTGAATGGCCTATTGTTCCCTGCCTCCTCCCTGCTGCCGGACTTGTGTAGAGGGATCACATGTGCCCTCCTCCAATTCACTCATGTTGAATGACTCAGTGAACATGGCTGCCAGAGGGCTACTATAAAGCCTTTGCAGTTCTCTTAATATCCTTGGGCGTATGCATCTGGTTCCATCAGCTTTGTCACCTTCAATTTAGTGAGCTCCTGCAGGACTCTTTTGCCTTTGAATGGACTATTGTTCACCTTTTCACCCCCTTGACAACTGCTGTACTGCTGTGCCCCTTGCCCCTCCCACTCTTCTGTGAATACTGAATGGAAAGACACAGTGGATGTCTTGGGAGGAAGGCAGGAACTGTCACTTCGAAATACCTTAACAGCACATACAAGCAAGCAACATTTGGCATTGACAAATGCTTGTTTTTCAGGTGGGGGAGGGGTTGCCTAGTGGTGTCAGTTTGTAAGTCATACGACTTTGCTGCATGTCCATATACCATGTGTGCATGTCACATGGACATTTCGGAATTACTGGCAACTAGTGTTAATCATCCTTGTTAGGGTCTGGCAGTGGCTGTGCCATGTTACCATTTGTCATTGTGTGTGTTGCCAGTGCTTGTAGAAATCTTGAAAAGAAAAACAGGAGGTGAACTGGATGCAGAAGGAGAAAAGGAACAGTTAAATGTTCCACTTCACCAAGTACATGTTCTGCAAGTAGTGGTGGTGGAGAAGGAGCTGGTCATTGTGGAATAGGGACTGGGAGTCATGGTCATGGGGCTGTGAGGACAAGGGCTGCTGGATGCATGATAGTACATTCAAAGATGCCATAGTTCATTAGTCCCCAGAAGTCCACTGGTTCCACTCCCACTGCAGTGCAGGCAGCTTTTGCTGCCATTCATCTAGTACATCTGGTGATGAAGCCATCCCCAGCAATCTAGAAGCACAACAGTTTCCCTCTCTTCCTGCTTTAAATGCTTCTGGTACCCTTACTTGGGATAGAAATGGTCCATCAAGAAATGTAATTGTAAAGTCTAGTTCTCATTCCTATCACTAATCCTGCATTGGTTGGCCAATTCCTCAAAGTCCTCTCTCACTCTTGTCACTAGTGACTTCTGATAATCGCATGAGGAATTGGTGTCAAACAGCAAGCACCAATCACATTTCACAACTTCAGTTTCATGATTCATGTTTTCTTGGTGCATAAATAAAAATAATAAAAAAGAATAACAATTATCCTGTATTAAATTATATGTTATATCAGATTACATTATCTTCTTAAATATCACATAATCTTATCTGCTAATATTGGATAGTTGCAGGCATGTCTTTTCACAACAGATGAAAAAAAGAAATTATTTCACAGTCACTGCCACTGTGCCCATTTCCTGTCTGAAAATACCTTCTGGTTTCTCCACTGCCACCAGTCCATTTTACTAAAACTCAAAATGAATCCTCTGTAGTGTAGGAGTATTTTACGGAATCCACTGAAATCTAATTTTCTAGGAATATAAATAAAACTAAATTTAAGAATAATAATAACTAATAATTACATTAAAATGAAAACCATAGAAGGACTGGGGCTTCAGCAAATGACACATCCTCTTTACCATCATCATTCTCCTCCTCCCCCCTATCTTGATTAACTTTTTCCTCATCACACATCTCTGCAACATGTGAGTGACACCACCTTCTTTTCTGCCTGCACACTGTACAGATGGTACAGTAGACTGATATCCATCTTTATAGTAGGAGGTATACCTGCGCGCCTTGCCTTGAGGCATCATAAATAGTGCTATGTATTATCATCTTCACAACCCATCACGTGTTTGTAAACAACATGACACCAGTTGCCAGTGCCACTGTAGCCTCCTGTGCACCATGTTCATGGACACTTTACCTGTCGACCTTGAGGTGCTATAGATACTGACATTTATTATCATCTTCGTGACTCGTTATGTGTTTATGAACAGTACTTCAGCTGCTAGTGTAAGGGTAACATCTTCATGACTTGTTATGTGTATATAAACAGTACACCAGCTGCTAGTGCCAGGGTAACATCTTCATGACTTGTCATGTGTTCTTTCCGAAATCATGTTTTCTTGTTATATAATAAAAAAAAAAGGAATGATAGTATATTACTATCATCTACTCCAACAGAGTTATTGTCATGTCACTCACATTATGGGGTCACACACTTCTGCACTCCTCTGCAACTTCCAGCAGAAGCACAAGAGCGCAAGTCCTGGGACTCATTTCACAACTCTTTTGGAGATGATCTTCAGCCATTATCCACTGTAGAAGACACTGGCTTTCAAAGTCTCTTGTATGAAGAACCAAAGCACACAGACAACATGTCATCATGCTTCATATTTTTATTTATTTATTGAATACAATCGGAATTACAATCCCTTTGTGTCATAGACTTTTTAGCAAAGGCTCCACGTCGGTTACAGAGGGTGGAGGGTAAACAAATACAGTCAAAGACGAACATAAACAGGCAGTATTTACACTATCAGTACTGACAGAGCAGTCCAGGCTTGAACTTATTTAGCTGGTGAGGTAATTGGGTAACATTCTTGGAATCCCTAGACAGAGACTTGTAGGATGCCGTTTCATAGGTTCTAGAGAGGCCCTGTGTCAGGAAATGTGGAGGATTTGGGAGCAAAGAGGGTGGGCAGAATTAGCCACAGTCACATTTAGCACTCTCCAGTAGTTGAGCTTTAAGGCCTGTTTTGAATAGTGAGGTGCTATGGGTCTGAGAGAGTGGCGGTGGTAACGTGTTGAGCCAGAGAGGGGCACGGTAGCGGAAGGATCTTTGCCCTAGGGATGTTCTACAAAGGGGGACCAGAAATTATGGGTTTGCTGCAAGTCTTGTATTGCACCTGATGGGGGCTGCACTGATAATGGGGAGTAGGCTGATGGGGGCTAGCTGAAGGTGTATCTTTTTTTGCGAGGATGCAGGTGTGGTACTTTAGTCTTTGTTGGAAGTTTAGCCAACCAGCCAGAGTATAAAGATCGCAGGTGTGGGTTAGTCTGTCACTGTCTGTAGCTAGGCGGCAGGCTTTATTCAAGGCAGTGTTTATACTGCTTAGCATGGTGGGTTCAGCTGAGCCGTATATAACTATCCCATAGTCGACTAGGGAGAGGATGGAGGAGGTGACTGCAAGTTGCATGGCCTGTGCGGGTAGGCAGTACTCAAGTCTGTAGAGACTGCCCACTCTAGCGTTGACAGCGGAAGAGAGAAGTTGGGTGTGACTGTGGTAGGAGAGGGAGGTGTCTAATGTGATACCCAGGTATTTAAAGTTTGTAACGTGTTCCAGTGGGGCGCCTAGTGAGTTCTTAATTAGGAGTGCCGACTGACTATGTGGGCTTTGGCGATGCGCAAAGATCATGGACTTGGTTTTATTATAGTTGATGATCAGGTGGCGTTCAGTGAACCAGTTCTCTAGCTCCCAGAAAAAACCCTGAAGGGCCAGTTGGAGGGCGCTCGGTTGAGGGTGTTTCCAATACAGAGCCGCATCATCAGTGTAGAGTAGAAGATGACCACTGCACGCCTTAGGGAGAGAGTTTAAAAAGAGGATGAAAAGCAATGGGCCAAGTATAGACCCCTTTGGGACACCAGAGTAAACTGTTTTGGAGGTGGAGATGGTGGTGTTTATTCTGACATGCTGTGACCGGCCTGAGAGGTAATCCTTGAACCAGGCAGTTGCTTCTGGGACCACATTTAGTTGTGGAAGGACACAAAGCAGTAGCTCATGACTGACTGTGTCAAATGCCTTGGTCAGATCCACATAGATCGCCCTTGCGATTGAGCCTTGGTCAAGGGCCTCGTGGATGAACGAGGTGAGCTTAGAAAGTGCAATGACGGTACTATGGACAGTCCGGAAACCATGTTGTTCTTGGCTGAGAAGGTTGTGTTTAGTTAGATGTTCTGTTAGCTGGTCCGAGACTATTTTTTCCAGTGCTTTGGAGAGGGGTGGAAGTATTGAGATAGGTCTATAGTTACTGGTGTTAGTGGAGTCACCGTTCTTCAGAATGGGAGTGATTATGGCTCTCTTCCAGGTTGAGGGGAACTGACCGAGGCATAGCGAGAGGTTGAGAATTTTTGTAAGGTGGGGTAGTGTGACATCCAGGGTAAGCCTAATGAATTTAAGATCAAGGGAGTCATTTCTGTAATGGGTATTGGCGATAGCTTTGGTAATATAGTGTTTTGCCTCACTGCAGGGGATGACTTGAAGCGGAAGGAGGCGAGTTGACATTACACGGGGTTTTGGGGGAGGGTGGGATGTGGGAGGGTGGAAGAAATTAGGAGGGAGGATATGGGAGAGGTCCGAGAAGGCGGAGTTAAGGGCTTCTGTGATAGTAGCGGGATCCTGTGTGACATCCCCGTTTAGATTGAGTTGGGTAGGGGTTGGGGAGCAGGATTTTCCACAGAGTTCTTTTATGTTGTTCCAGAATTTTTTTCCATCTCCCCAGGAGGAGGTAAGGGTTTGTTGGTAGTAACTAGCTTTTGCCTGCTGCAAGGCCCATGTACATTTATTGCATGCCTCCCGGTAAAGCTGTCTATCCTGGGTGCGTTGGGAGTCGAGGGCCTTGTGCCAAATGTTGTCCCTTTGTTGTAGCAGGTTTAGTAGTGAGGGTGTGATCCAGGGGATGGTTCTGGTTTTCACAACTTGCTTTGTGAGGGGAGCGAATATATCACAGGCTTTGTTGAAGGTGGTTATAAAGTGGGCGAGTGCAAGGTCTACTGACTGCGTGGTGTAAATGGGGAGCCAGTTGCTATTAGATAGGTGGGCTTTGAGGTTCTCTAGGCCTCCTCTTTTAAGCCTTCACTGCCAGGAGATTTTTGTAGGGGCAGGGGGCAATTTAACCAACCACCAGCAAGTTACCGGGGAGTGGTCACTGATAGAGTCAGGGAGCACAGTTGCATGGGAGAGGTTACGTGGCTTGTTGGTGAAAATGAGGTCTAGAAGGGTGGAGGTCCCAGATCTGTAGTCCCTTCTGGTCGGGGAGGTGACTAGTTGGGTAAGATCAAATGCCAGGGCAGTGTCTTTGAAGCTGGATGAGGCTGGGGATAGCCAGTTGACGTTGAAGGCCCCCATTAATATGATTTCACTAGTATTAGGTAGGTGGGAGATAATGTGAAGGATCAAATCAAATGCGAGTTTTGGTTTCTCGGGGGATATAGGCGAGATGATGTGGAGTTTTGGTCCCAGACTGAGTTTGACTGTTAGTGTCTGGGCTCCATATTATGGGCGGGGTATGTACTTCTGTGGCACTGGTGAGGATTTAACGTAAATTGCACAGCACTGCCTCTCTTGCTGGTCCTATCTGCCCAGAAGATGGTATAATTGCAGAGGAGACAGCATCATTGGGAATTTTTTCACAGAGGCAAGTCTCAGAGAGGGCTAGTATGTCTGGTGCATGTTGGGCAATCCAGCCTTGTAGAGGGGTGTGTTTTTTTAGGTAGGCTGAAAATATTAAGGGTGGCTAGCAGCAGACTCCCCTGAGGGTGTTTTGGAGAGGTCTTAGGGCAGGGTGGTCCTAGGTTGGGGTGGATATTGCCAGATAGTAAGAGAAGTAGGTGTGCCGCAGGAGGGCCAACCTGCAGAGTTTGGGTGATAGACGCTGGGACTGATAGGGTGATGAGCTTTTTTTTGTTGGAGGTGGGGACTGGGAGACTAGGAATGATGCTGGATAGAAGGGAAAGGGAAGTGAGGGGGACGATAGTGGGGCTAACGTGGGTGATGGGGGGATGAGGTCTGAAGTGGGGGAGAGCTGAGGTACAATGCATACCACGTGTGAGTGTGGTGTGTGTGTGTGTGTGTGTGTGTGTGTGTGTATAAGTCATAGGGATCAATTTGGCATGAGTGGGAGATGTTGGAGGGACTGGGTCTGCAGTTATCAATGATAGCTGAAGGATTAGTGTAATAGATATAGTGGTGTGGTATAGGAGCCTCGGGGGTTGTAGAGCAAGTTGTATGATCCTGGAAGTCAGTAGGGTTGCTATTAGTAGGGAATACATTGTATGTGAAGTAAGTGAGAGGAATGTTACAGCGGCCAGTAGAGTTCGGTTAGTATAACCTGCAGCTGGAAAAATGGGCTGATAGGTTATTTCGACAGGTCTCCTGACTAACTCTAGCTATAAATTCGAGTGCCGACCAAGGGTGGTGGTGGGGGCAGTGGGGAGCCGAACCCGGGGCTAAGCCTGAGCAGCAACTCGAGGTGCTTTTTGACCGGGATTCGTGCGCTGAGAAGGGGAGCTTGTAACCGTTTCAGAAAAGGCGCTAGATGCCCAACGGTCGTGGCAGCAGCCTGGAGCAACGTAGAATTATCAGGTGTGGCTTGGGTTCGGGGCTTCTGCGGGCAGGGAAGTCTTCGGGGCAGGCCCTCGCTACCTCCGGTCTCCTCGGGGGAGGGGGGTGGTCTCTGTGGGAGAATGAAGAGAGAGGAGAGATTAAATATGCAGTCGAGGGAAAAAGGATTAACTGTTGGGGGCAGGCTGGTACTTGGTGTGGGGAGAACAGCAAATGAGCACAGGGCTATCAGGTAATTAATGTTATTCAAAATAGCACAGCTAATGGTGGTTACTAGCAGGGCTAACCAGAATTCTGCACGCTGGAAATGCACTTTAAAAATTAACTAACAGTCCCCAAATGAGTTTTGCACAGGGGGGTATTTCAGTTAAGCACAAATCCTGAGGTTGCAGAGACTCTAAGGTTTTAAACACAATTACAGGCAAATACAGACAGTTGTGCTGGCTCGTTTGCATGCTAGGTCCGGGCAGTGTACATGGTGATGTGTGCTGCAGACTCTTATTCTGCTCTACATTCATGTGAACATGCTTCCATAGTGCACAATAAGCAACCCATACCATTCCTTCCTATGGTGAGTCCACTTGAATGACACACACACTGTTATTTATGATCTTTTACAGCAACCCAATGAAGCATACTGTTATGGTACCATACAACTATTTTTCTTGGCCTGTGAATAGAAAATAAATAAAATTAAATTAAAACTGCAAAGTTGGCTTTGCTTCTAAACACAAAACATCCATTATCACATATGTTGTCTCGTCATACGAATAACAAAAATACTTAAAAATAATAAAAAATGTATATATTACTATCATCAGCATATTACTTTTTTTTCTAATATATCAAACACATGACATAAAACTAATAGATGAGATAATGTAAAATAATTATAATATAAAATATTATTGTAAAATCTATGGTGCCGCAAGTGAGAATCATGAGAATTATATAATAATACACCAGTTACTGCACTGGGAGCCAGGTACTAGTCCAGCCAGATTGTTAAAGCAGAAACACATTTTCAGGCCTTAAGTTGAAGCCAAACTGAAGTTGAATCTTGCCCTCTTCTCCCACCTGTACAGCTGTCAGCATCCTTTCAGTTGATCAAAATTTAATTGCCTTATTTTTAAAAGTGCTCAACATTTTACAACAGTTTCTGTGATTAATGGTAACTTGCATCCAAAAAAAGGTGCTTGTGTCATTTTGTTTTATATAGGCAGTGCTGTATTTGCTATTAAACAAAGCGACTGCTCCTGAAAGTTAGATCACTTCATAAGTGGGCAAACATTTGATGGCAGATAGTGAACACATGTTGCAAAGGTGCTGTAAAAGTCAGATGTACCTTTCTGAAAATCCTGTCCCATTTCTTTAAAATGGGCTAATTTATAAACCATTAGAGCCAGAAACTTAATTTCTAACTACCTGAATTCAGTTCAGTATCCACACATAGACAGTATCCATTGGGCCTACCTCAAGTCAACGGAACTGTCTTCAGCTTGACTGGTCCTACCACCTATGGTATAGTTCTCTGCTCCTGCCTCGATTGATGCTCAGATCTTTCTTTTTTCTGGAAAGGACAAGTCTTCACAGCTCCTGCTGTTATTAGAGGTTTTCAAGTTTTCAGGCTATTTCCAGCTAATTTTCAATTAATATTTTCAATTTTCTGACTAAATCTGTGTGCCTTGTCTTCTGCTCACACTTCATTAATGACTGCAGTGTGGAACAGAAGAAACATCGCTTTAAACTGTGCATTCAATGCAGACAGAACCTGTCTTTCACAGATGAGCATCATACATGTGTCGACTGCCTGGGAGCCCACCGCAATGTAGGAAATTCTCCCTGCTGCCAGGTGATACAGCTTTTATCCATCGATGAGCACAGGGTGCACCTCCTCCATGGTAGGCCTCCGGTTCAGAAGGATTTCACAGCTGCGGGTTTAGTGGACCAGCTCCTGGTGATGGAGGAACAGGTGGCAGTGACAGGGCCCTTGCATGGGATCTGGCAGGCCACTTATGTGTCCTTAATGGCCCTTTTTGGTCACAAGCTGTTTGACAAGCCCACTGACATGATCCCTCTGTTCTGGCATATAGCCAGCCTGAAAGCCAGGGTGCTTCAGGATTTTGGTCTTTCCCTGTGTAGGCTCCAGTTGCAGACCACTTTGGATTTGGGGGATTCTTTACCTGTGCAGTGGCAGTGGTGGTGTCTCTTTGTAGGAGGGTCTGGCTATGTGTGTGTGTGTTCACACCTGAAACCCAGCACAAGCGGATGGACTTGCCCTTTTTGGGCACTGACCTGCTTGGCCAAGAGGTAGAAAATCATCTCACCTGCACTGAGAAGTCCAGTGTCACCTTGAGGTATCATCCCAGCACAGCAGGCTAAGCAGCTGCCAAAATCCAAGCAGGGTTGCTTTCAGAGTTCCTTTTGTAAATCGCGATACTAACAGCACCAGCAGCCTCAGCAGCAACAGAGGCAGCACTTCCAACACTACCGTTAGGCCCAACCGAGCAAGTCTAGTCAGGTTCAGAAAAGGAGGGATGCTTCCACTGCCCAGCCCTCCGAAGCCCCCTCCACAGAGAAAAGGTAACAGGCTGCAGGCTGCCATCCCCCCTCCTGCACATCCCTGCTGCAACTTTCAGTCAGGGATTGTCTGTCCTGTTTCCTTTCACAATGGTTCACCATAATGTCAGACACGTGGTTTCTGGAGGTTCTGGGGAGTGGGTCTATCTCTGGAATTTGAGACTCTCCTGTGTCAGTCTTGAGCACCATTGGAGTATATGGTGCTTGGAGACACTCTGATTGCACTGTAGAACAAGTTCATTTAGCTCCTAGAGTGCAATGCTATTGAGGTTGTCCCAGACATCAGAGCCTTGAAGGATTTGTGTCCCATTATTTTTTAGCACCGAAAAGGATGGGGAGTCTGGCAGCCCATTCTTGATCTGCATGTCATTAACACGTTCATCCTTAGGTGGAAGTTCAGTATGGTCATCTTAGTTCAGTATGGTCATCTTCAACTAGCTAATACCATCTCTGGAGCCTAGGACTTGGTTTTGCTCCCTAGACCTCCTGGACTTAAATTTCCACATTCGGATTTGCCCGTCCCACTGGCGAGTCCTTCAGTTCCAAGTGTGTGACGTGTTGTACCAGTTCAGGATTACAGCCTTCAGCCTGCCTTTGGCACCAGAGGTGTTCACCAAGTGCCTGTCAGTTGCGGCACCCTTCCTCAGGCACAGAGGTGCCAGGCTCTTTCTGTACTTGGATGACTGTCTCATCACAGGCAGTACCTGGAAAAATTGAATGGTCCAGAGACCTGGCCATTCAGACTTTCTGGATCTGGGTCTGCAGATCAACCTGACCATGTGAAAGCAGGTACCCAAGCAGATGATCCTGTTTATTGGAGCAGAACTAGACTCCCCCCAAGCTATGGCTTGCTTAGCCTTGGACCAGGTTGAAGATCTTAGCTCCTTTCCCCAATCATTTTGGGTTAGGCAGTCACACCTGAGCCAGCCTAAGTCTTCCACTGACTGTTGGGGTTCATCTATAACAAATGAGGTCTGCTGAGCTCACTGGCGAATGCATCCCATTCAGTGGGAACAGGGGGGCCACTGGTCCCAGTTCCATGACCATCTGAACCAACCAGTTCAGGTGACAAAGCCAATGCAGGATGCCATCAGTTGGTGGCTGCGCCCCTAGAACCTCTCGAAAGGAATCCCTTTATCTGAGCTGTCTCTCACATTGATGATGGAGGCATCATTGATGGGGTGCAGTGCCATCTTTAGACCAGAGTCCATGGGTTCTGGTTGCCAAGTAAGACCTCACAAGGGGGTTCTCAAAGTATGCAGTGACATGGCCAAGCTGATCCTGATAGCTCTGGATTTGCACAGGCGGTTCTGGTACCATGATCTCTTCGGCTTCAGCAGCAGGCCCCTGTGGCAGCCTCTGCCACATCTGAACCTGCTGATGATCAGTAGGGCCAAACAGGCATCTGTAGTTCCTGCACCTGTCCACCTGGTTGCTGAGTGGCAAAAAGTTCCAGGACATGGGCATTTCAGAAGATGTTCTCCATGTTCTGGAGGCATCCCCAAAGGAGTTGATGTACTTCTTTAAGTGGATGAGGTTTTCCAATTGCTGTACAGGACAGGTGGTAGATCATCTAACCTGTCTTGTGGCATACATCCTTGATTACCTTTGATCTCTGTCTTAATCAGGGTTAAATCACATCCCTTAAGATGCACCTGGCCACCATATCAGCATACTCGACACAGGCCAGTATGCTATCAGCAGCCCAAAAGAAGATGGTTGGGTGTTTTTTCAAAGGCCTGTATCACCTGTCACCTTCAGTGCAAGAGCCTCTAGTGTTTGCAAAGCTAAAGAGTAACAATTGGAGCTAATGGACAAGTGTAAGATGCCACACCTGTTATGGAAGATATCATTTTTGGTTGTCGTCACCTCGGCCAGATGGGTGAGTGCGCTCCAGGCATTTTTGGTAGAGTCTACATATCTGGTTTTCCACAAAGACAAAGTCACCCTTTGCCTCTATGCCTCTATGTGAAGTTCCTTATGAAAGTAATTTCAAAGTTTCATCTTAATCAGTTGATTTAATTTTGCATCGTGTGCCCATAGCTGGATGTTTCAGACACCAAATGTGTGCTTCATACCCTGGACTTACACTGGGTATTCCTGTAGTATAAGGACCGTATGGCAGGGATTCATAGTGAGGTTTGCCAGTGGTTTCTGATGTACACTGAAGCCTCTCCGAGCAGACCAGCAGGCAAACAGATGAGTGGCAGTTGAATCATTTCCTGCATCTGCATCTGTGCCATAGGTTGGTTGGAAATGAGCCTCCCAAGGGATTGAAGACTTACTCCACCAGACATACTGTTGCCTTTGTTGTTACTGTCAAGTACATCGCAGTCGAGGAGATCTGCAGGGCTACTACCTGACCCAGTACACACATGTTCATATCCCACTATAGCATCGATGTGCTCAGTTATCACGATGCTTCATTTGGGACCTCAGACATTTGGTGTGCGTGTTTTGCCCCCTCCTCCAGAGGACTTGATAGGAGTCTGCCTATGTGTGGATGGTGAACTGAATGCAGGTAGTTAGAAATAGAATTTTCTCACCTGTAGTCATAGTTCTACTGCTTATATTCAGTTCAGATGCACCCAACCCAGCCCCCACCCGAAGGCTTGCTTGGATTCCTGCTTCCAGTGTGCAGATCTGATTTCAAGCAAGGTGGAGCTGGAGGACGACATGGGAGAAGTCAAGCTTGAAGAGTGTTCCATTGACTGATCTATGTCCAGTAGATACTGCCTAAGTATGGATGTGAACCGAATATAAGTAGTAGAACTATGGTTACAGGTCAGTAATCTCTATTTTCTTTAAATGAAAGCTTGGAGTCATGCCCATATTGATAGGTTCTAGCAATCCAGTTTTCATATATTGCTCTATTAAAAAATAATCAGTATTAACTTTATCAATGCAGTTTAAAATATATTGATACTGATTCAAAGTATATAGATATATAATTATATCAATATATGCTTTTACCTGACTATTTTGACTATTAAAAAATTAAAAAAAAATGTTTTAACCGTTTTAAGATTTTTGATTCACATCTAGACCAAGTAAATGAGTTTCATTCATTTTTATAACCTGTTTGCAGAGTACCATACTATAACTGTGTCATGAAAATTGCAAAATTCTTCTAGTCAGTGATCACATATTTTTTTTGCTTTTACAAGCTTTGTGCTTCATAAACTGCTGGATAAAATTAGTAAAAAGTTCTTCAAAAAATGTATAAAGGACATGAGTCTAAGCTTGTGAGTGGTATTTGCCATTCCACTGATAATCAGTTTTGTTCCTTAAAGAATTACCATTGATGTGGAATTAATTTAAAGATATATTCAGAACTAGAAGAGACACTGGTACAGTATAAAAGGGATAAGATATAAAATAAGATAGTCCAAGATGCAAGCCATGTATTGTTCTTCTGCTTACTATAACCTACTGTACCATGATGTAGGCTTTAAAGAGGGAGACAACGCTGTATTGCTTTTGTCTTTTAACATGTATCATAGGCTTATCTTAAGTAGACATATTCACAAAAGAACCCTAATGACTGGGGCAGAGGCACAGAATGGTTTCCTGTAATGGACATGTAGGAAATGCAAATAGATTTTTAACCACAAAGAAGGATTTAAAATATTACGTCTAATCTAATAAGATATGCCAATGAAAAACATTAGTGAAATGTGGAATTATCTGCATAATAAACTGTTGCTTTCTAAAGCATTGAGTACTTTAAGTATTATGGAATTGAATTCATTTTTAAAGGAATACATAATGAAAAGTTCAAATTTGTTACTGTAGGATTTAAAATTCATCCTCACAAATAAGGGTCACAGTAGGTTGCTGAATGGAGAGAATGTATGTTTTTTTTTTATCTTTGTTTATTAGTATAAAACAAACATACAGTTTGATCACAAGCATTGAATGCAATAAAATAAAATATGTACCATAAGGGCGCCACTCCTCTCCATACACCCAATCAGATCTGTCAGTGCTTTAAGATACAACATTGGGGGGAAAAGAAATGAACATTAAGATATTTAATACACATATAGCTGCTAACTGAATCCATGAGCTGCATGGTTTGAACTCTAATGTTAACTGGTAAAAAGATATCACCACAGCCCTCTTCTTCCACCAGGGAGGGTGGTATCCATCATGCGTAAACCAACTGTAAAGGCACATATTGTGATATTGCAAAATAAAGAACTTTCGTTCGGAACCCCACTGTCATTTGTCAAAAAATGGGCACTTTT
The DNA here is from genome assembly GCA_016271365.2 of Neoceratodus forsteri. Classification (NCBI taxonomy): domain Eukaryota; kingdom Metazoa; phylum Chordata; order Ceratodontiformes; family Ceratodontidae; genus Neoceratodus; species Neoceratodus forsteri. The sequence continues at coordinate 747,820,684 of CM057453.1, forward strand.
GTTGTAAGGCACTTGATAATAACATTCAGAATTCTGCATGATTACAGGCAAACCTCAGGATTATAGACTGTAACCCTTAAATGAACGCAACACCACCGTCTCTTATATGCAGGAACCCAAGTAAAATAAAAAGGAATATGAATATTATATAACATAGCTCAACTGAGGTTAGAGCATGGTATTTTAATGAGGCAATTAACCTACCATCTCAGGGCAAGCAATAATAAACATACCATCAGTTCAACGTCTCTAGTCCAACTAAGCCCCGAAATGGTAGTTGTCCCCCAACTAACCTCACCAAGAGTCCTGCAAAACCAAAAAGTCCTCAGGAATCATCGTCTTCTTCAGAAGAAGAGGCCTCTCTCTCTCTCTACTGTTCTGTATCTGGGAACTACATAACTCTGCACCCACTTCAGTGCCTCATTGGGCTCGTGAAATGGTAAACCTTGCCACAGTGGGTGATTCTAAGTTAGGCTAGAAACACAAAGCTGCGTGGGATACCTGCTTCTCTTAGAATGGCCCAAGCCTCGTCATACTTCTTCCTCCACTGGCGGGTTGTGCACCCGATATCAGAAAACATCCAGACCTGCTCTCCATCTTGAAGAAGAAATTTTTTTTTGGTTAGCTAGTGCCAGGAAGTAGTCCCGGGAGCCTGTTCTGTCGGTAACGGCCAGGCCTAGGAGCTTCTGTGTTATCTGGCCTATCCCTGGGGGCTACGCAGTAGGCCTTCTGAATTCATTGGGCCCACTCAGAGACTTCCTTATCCAGTTGCTGCATTATCCAGTCCCAGATAAAAAGGAGGAGATGGTCCCCTTCACATCCTTCTGGGAGGCCTAGGATATGTATATTTGAAGCCCTTGTCTGGTTCTCTAATGTCCCCAGGTGAGAGTTCAGGTGGGTGTTTTCTTTGACTATTGCCACCACTGCCCTCATTGCTGCATTAGACAATTTTGTAGCTTCGGCCAGTGCTCCCTGGACAGAATCCATTGTTGCTTCAATCCCTTCCACTCGGTTAGTTAAAGCGTCAGACTTATTGGAGAGCCCCGTGACCAATGGCATAAGTTTATTTAGTTTAGACCTTAGAGTCTGAAGCGTCCCCTCTACAGGTATCTCTCCTTGCTCCATAGCTGGGCCTTGGTGAGACCGCGTGGCAGGCTGACCAGCTGAAGTATTGGATCTTGCTCCTTCACCTGTATTCTTATCTTTGCAAGGGTTGCCCATTTTGTTCAGTGCCCTGTAATATGCAGATATCTTCTGTTGTATCTTAGTTATTATGCCTAAAAACAGTGGGCTGGACATTCAGACTGCGCCGGGCAGGGGCGCAAGCCCAGGCACAGTGCAACTGGGCTGCGCCAGGGCATGGACCAGGTGATATTCAGCGGTGCTGCGCCGTGGCACAGTACCGTTGAATATGGCACTGATGGCACACGCACTGCGCCAGCGCAAGTGGCAGTACGGGAACAGGGGGATGCACCCATGCAAGTGCAGTTTCGCTAGGCACATCAACCGCGATATTCAGCACTGGACATGCAAATGAGGCCATTATGCATGCAAGGCGCATATGGGGCCATTTGTCATTATGGCTCCATTTGCATGTGGTGCGCTGATCGGCGGTGACTTCCCCCTGGTGCCCTGCCAGGCTACAGCCATTGGGGACCGACACCCAGCAGTCCCATGGTGATTCCCTGCTCCCGTATGCCTGATCACGGGCATGTGAAAGAATGATCCCTGGTGGTCCAGGGGACACCCCCCCATTGCCTGATCGCAGGCATATGTAAGAATGATCCCTGGTGGTCCAAGGGATACCCCTCCAGTGCCCGATCACGGGCATATGTGTAATAACATCCCTGGTGGTCCAGTGGAAGTTCCTCCCATCGCCCAATCGTGGGTGGACATAGCAACTGAAGTCCTGGTGGTCCAGTGGACCCACCCACCCACTTAGGTCTCCCCCAGTCAGCGGCGGGCGGCAGCACCCTGCCCAAATGCCTCCCGGCTGCCCGCTGACTGACAGGGGCACCTCAATGGGCGGTTGGGGAGGGGAGTCCACTGGACCACCAGGGATTCAGTTGCTGTGTTCACCCATGATTGGGGGAGGGGGGGGATTCCCCTGGACCACCAGGGATGTTATTTCACATATGCCCACAATCGGGCGACAGGGGACCTTCCACTGGACCACCAAGGATTATTTAAACCTATGCCCACGTTCAGGCGCTGGAGGGGTATCCCTTGGAATGCCAGAGATCATTCTTTCATATTCCCATGATCAGGCGATGGGGGATATCCCTTGGACTGCCAGGGATCATTCATTCATATGCCCACGATCAGGCGATGGGGGGTCCACTGGACCACCAGGGTTTTACATGTACAGTCACCCGTGATTGGGCGACGGGGTTGGGGAGCACAATGCTCCTAGGGCAGGGGGCTTGGAGTTGGTGTTATGGATGGGCAGGTGACCACCTATGGCTGGTGGCTACCGTATTGCGCCCTGTAATATAGCAGCTCGCCTGTGGGTGGCCTGGATTTGTTCCTGTTTTTACCAGGCACATCTTTGCACCCCCCCGTGTGGCACAAGGCGGGTTTGTGCCAGCATATGCACCGCACATCTCAGGCTGAATATCAGAATGTGCCACATATGCATGGGCACGCTCCCTGAACTGCGCGCATACGTACCCGTGCACCCCGTGCATCGGGGTTGTGTACGTAACTTGCTCCTTGAATATCATGCCGCGCATTGTTGGGTTGCGCATGTTGCATCCCTGTTGCGCCATGTGCAACCAGTTTGAATATCCAGGCCAGTGCTTTTATTTTTCTGCAGCGTGATTTATAGAGCTCTAAGAGAAAGCTGCCATCTTGCTTGGGCTCCACAGCACCCCGAGAATGTATGTTTTAAAATCAGGTATATGACAATCTAGACAATGTTGAGAGGTTTGAATATATGTTAAAAAAATCAGGAAAGAATTTTGTAATGCTATAGATTAAATAATGAAGTATGTTAATTAATTTCATTCTTGTCTGGTGCAAGCACCCTGTGTTTTTCTCTGACCTTTGAAAAAATGAGCCCAATATGTTAATATTTTTTTGAATTTTGTTCACATTGGGAATATTTTATTTATATATATGACATGGGGGGGCCACTAGAGTGCCAGGACATTAGACATTATTACATTATTTACTATGGTGGGGGGGGCACTAGACTACTAGGGATATGTCATTAACTATTATAATTATTCAGATGGGGCAGAACGAAGCCCTCTGAGCAAAATCCAGCCTCATTTGTGTTTGTGGGGCACCCTTGGGCTGTGAAAAGTGATTTTAAATCTGGCTATTTCGTCCCTCACTCTTTGTTCGCGAGTGAGCAAATTCTTTGATCACGACCCTGCAAATTCTTTAATCGTGAGATTCTTTGATTATGATCATGCATTGTGTGGGTAGGACGAGATGGCCGGATTAAAAATCAATTTTCTCAGCCTAGGAGTGCCCTAGGAAGTCAAATGAGGGTGAGTTTTGCTCAAGGGGCTTCGTTCTGTCGAACCATGGTGGTGGCTTGCTGGAATTCCCTCAATTGTTTGATTTATAGCATTTTTTTATTCTTTGTTCCTGAGCTTGCAAATTCTTTGATCGTGAATCTGCAAATTCTTTGATTGTGAGATTCTTTGATTATGATCGTGCATCGTGTGGGTAGGACGAGATGGCCGGATTAAGAAATCAATTTTCTCAGCCCAGGAGTGCCCTAGGAAGTCAAATGAGGGTGAGTTTTGCTCAAGGGGATTTGTTCTGTCGAACCATGGTGGTGGCTTGCCGGAATTCCCTCAATTTTTTGATTTATAGCATTTTTTATTCTTTGTTTGTGAGCTTGCAAATTCTTTGATTGTGTGATTCTTTGATCGCCGTCTTTGATCATGAGATAGGGACAAGATGGGCATGTTTTTTATAATGGAATAGATAGGGAAATTTTACCAATCTTTAACATTGAATATCTCAGAAACAGTTTGGTCTTTTTACTTGAAATTTGGAGGGTGTTTACAGCATGTCCTGTGGGTATAAATTACAGTGTTTACGTGTCAGAAATGTTTTGCCAGAGATATGGTATGGTGCACTTTACGTGTTGCGGACAGTGTGTTGCTTGTGGTGGTGCCTTGAAATTAATAGGATACCTAGCCCTAGTGTCATCGATGTAGTTTTCAGTTGTGTGTGTTAAATGTCAACAGGTGCAGAACTGTGCCACTCTGACGAATGAAAATTTCAAATTGTGACATGTTTTATCTTGGACATGGTTTGGTCTTTTTACTTGAAATTTGAAGGGTGTTGATGGCATGTCCTGTAGATGTTAACAGAGGTGTTTATGTGTCAGACATATTTTTTGCGGAGATATTGTGTGGCACAGTTTACGTCTTGTGGACAGCGTTTTCTATTGTTCTACTAGATTAACATTTGTTTGGTGGCTGGCCTTGCTTTGTGAATGGACTTTTTAGTCGACGGATGTGTAATGCGGCTTAGCACTTGCAAGTTGGTGGGCCCCCACCAACTTGCAAAACTTTCTACTTTTCTATTCTTTCTTAAAAAGTAAGGAAATTCTATGCAAATAACTTCATTAATGCATCAGTTAGGGTTCTTCTAAAGCGGAAAAAGCGAGGACATTTGATTTTAGGGTTCCCAACCCTTGCACTCCACCCCCCCAGCCCCCACCAACAGCCATCGGGGTGTGTGTTGGGGGTCATCAGCCATAACTCTCACCCCATTCACCTATACTGCACCACCTCAGCTTGTTTGCACATGGGATGGGGTGAGTTAGGCCAATGACTAGCAGCACCCGATGGTTGGGGTGGGGGTGGGGTGCAAGGGTGGGAACCCTAAAATCGAATTTCCTTGCTTTTTGCTGTAGAAGAACCCTAGCTGATGCATTAACAAAGTTTTTTGCATAGTGTGTATATATATATATATATATATATATATATGCAACAGGTGTCAGGATAAAAACTGGTGCATAAATATGTTTATCTGAGTCACTGTGTGGATAAATGGCTATGACATAATCACTATGGGAATAACTTCAAGTTATTTTAAAAATGTTTCCACTATCCAAATCTCAGAATCCACACATCTGACCAGAATGAAACTTGGCACGTAAAGAGATCTAGCTCCTGAAACTGCATGAAAAATTTTGTGCACATCTGTTGAACAGTTGCAAAGATATTAAACTGCACATTTAGAGGTTAAACATAGAAGCCCCTGCTTAACCCTAACTACAGTGGTGCTACAGTATCACTATAATATATATATATATAACAGTGGCATGGTACATGCTATGATATATATCTATATCATAATAGTGTGGTAGAGCCACAGTAGTTAGGGCTGAGTAGACTATTTAATGTTAACCCTCTAAATTTGCACTCATAACTTCATGACCATTTAACAGATTTCCAATAAATTTTGCATGCACAGTCTTGGGGGCAGGATCTCTTGACATGCCAAGTTTTGCTCTGGTCAGATGTATGTATTCCAAGATTCGGGTAGCGAAATAAGTGAAAAATTCAGGGGGTTTTGCTGTTGTTTTTTTTTTTTTTTTGTCATCACCTAGTTCCTAGACAGTTTGGAATTTTGGTCCGAAATTTTCAGGGTAGACAGTGCGTGGGCCAGAGTGGTGCCTTTTTGCTATTTTGGTGAAAAAATATGATGCACTCCAAAATTATAAGGATTTGAATTTTCAGTTCTGACTTCTGAGGATGCTCAGTAGATCTTTTGGACAGCTGTTTTATACAAAAAAGAATTTGGCCCATACAAAAAAGGATTCTGATTCACATGGGGGCGGGGGGGTAATCTTTTTTGTGAGGAAAAAAAAACTCTTTTTAATATGGCCACCATCTTGTTTCCATTTCGTTTAATTTCTTTTAATTTCAAAACCCATGAAAATGGTACCATGCAAACACACCCAAACATGTATCTTGCCAATTGGAACCACATTAGGAGGATTCTGCACTTACTTGTTTGGAAAAATTACCCAGAAATGTGTATTTTTTTACACATTTTAAAATAGTTTTCTGTGAGATGATTTTCTTTTCTCATATGGCCATACAAAACAAGAATCAGTCATATGAAAGAAGATTGTTTTCAAAGAATTAGAACTTTTTTCACATTATTTTTTTGTATGAAGGAATTTTTCTCATGAATACGATACAATCTCACAAAAGAGATTCCTTTGTATGAAAAAAAACATTTTGACAGTTTTAATTTCACATTATTTTTTCGTATGAAGGATTTTTCTTTTTTTGTCAGTACAACACAATCTCACAAAAAAAACATTCCCTCATGAGAAAAAAGAATTTGAACTTAGGTTTTTTTCAAGATTCTTTTTTATATGAAGGATTCTTTTTTGTGAGATATTGTAATCCTCATGAAAAAAGAATAATTTTGTATGATAAAAGAATTTGGACTTCGTTTTTTTTTCACGTGCTTTCTTAAGAAGTAATCTTTCTATGTGAGATTGTGTCATTCTCATGAAAAAAGATGCCTTCATACAAAAAAAGAATTTGGACTTAGATTTTTTCCCACATTTCAACTTTAATAAGCCATTATTCTGCCAGTATTGACAGTTAAGAGACAATTTATATATCAAAACACATGTCTTAATGAGTACTACAAGACTAACATAACCCCCCCAAGGAAAAAAAAATGGGGGTCCATATACAAAACCATAAAAATTATATCTAAATTCCTGTAGGATAACATTGCAACTTTATTGCTTTTTTGGAGTGCATCTATGAAGGGATGAAAGTGCATGGCCCCTTTTCCATAGGCACATGGATGTGTTCACGCAGGTCACAAAGGGACCTGCCTGAATGAAGATATGATTATACTATCTCAAAAAGTAAGAACATTCTTTGCAAAATACATTGTTAATGCACCAGTTAGGATTCAGATTAAACCAACAAAAGCAGGGAAATGTGGTGTTAAGGCTTCCAACCCTAATACTCCACCCCCATCCTGCAGGCAACAAAAGGAAAAAACATTGTGGTTTTGCCTGTCCTGAGTCTTCAAAAATCAGTCCTGGGTCTTCCTTGGGTTTTGTCAACCCTAATGCTCACCTCATTCTCATATAGTCTGCACATCTGAGCTTATTTGCTGATGGAATGGGGAAACATTAGGGTTGACATACCCAAGAAAGTCCTCAGGCCTGATTTGCGAAGACTCGTGAGAGACAAAACCGTAATGTTTTTTTCCTTTTTGTGCCTGGAGTGTGGGGTGGGCTGTTAGGGTTGAAAACCCTAACACCACATCTCACTACTTTTATATGTTTAATCTGAATCATAATTGGTGCATTAATAAAGTTTTTTGCGTATATATCAGGGATAAGGTTCTAACAGAAAACGTATATCCTATGGGAATCTGTATTTTGGAACTGGGAAATATTGGCAACAAAACAGAGAAAATCACCCATATTTCCAATAAGTGCCACTGAGGCTTAAAATGCAGGTGAGATATAAACCATTGGTTCGGGTTACAAATAGATAAGACATTTTGGCTTCTGCTGTACTACTAATCTTTGAATAACACTGGCTTCCATTGGTCGTAGCACCTTGCCGCGGAGCTGTATTGTGGCTGCTGTGTCTCTGGAGCTGTCAGTTCGGCCGGTGTTCACTTGTGGTCACATCGGGGGATTGAGTTGCCATCTGTTGAGACCTGTGCCAGTGGGAGAGGTGTGGGATTCCCTGCTTCTCCCTTGAGGTCTGGGTGAGTGTCCCCATTATTTCATCTGTGGCCTCCGTTGAACTTCCGTGACTGTGTCCAAGGCTGGTGAGAGAAGCCTCAGAATGCTCTCACCTTAGTGGCCTCACTTGCTGAAATTTTTTTCTGAATGGACTTTATTATTCAGCTGTTTTTGGGACTGTTATTAGAGGCACAGTGAGAGTGTTCCCCTTCTTTCAGTCTTGTGAAGACTTGGTTTTAAAACATTGCAGACTACTTTCTGCCTTGATTTGAACTAATACTCCTGGACAGTACCCTTTTGGGTGTTTATATAACTTTTTAGGTGGCTTGGTGGGGGGGGGTGGGGGGTTACTCTCCTGAAAGAGAAATTGAAAATCTTATCTCCTAGCTGCTAATCTGTTTTCTGGGAGGTTGGGGAGGGGGTTTGACTTGGGCTGGAGAGGATATAGTATAAAGTGCTTGTGGGTTGGGAGTTTATTTTTGAATTGTTGTAGTAGTGAATGTATGTTTGGAGTGAATGTGTAGGATAATCAGTATTATTAAGTGTGTATGTGAATGTGAGTGTTGTATGTAGTGTTGTTTTGGAATTTTAGGATTAGTTGGGAGTATATTAGATAGACCCTTCTTAGTACATCTGGGATGTGTTAAGGTCTAGGGCAGGCACAAATAACCTACAGGGCATCCCAGCTTCATGACCTCTGGCCCTTCCTGGACCTCACAGCATCAGCAACAATGGCGAGGTGCTGTCATGAGGTTGGGATTCGGAGGAGCCAGAATGGTCGGCTATGGCAGGATGCCAGAGGTTTGACAGAGGTGAACAGGATTGGGGTAGTTAGGTGCAGGAGATGCCCTGGGTTTAGACTGACCTGGAGAGAGGCCAGACGTGTTTAATTCCCATCATCAGGGGTCCCACCAGATTGAATGGGCAGATAGCCAAAGGGGCTGCAGCACCTACTAGTCCCCTTAGGGCAGTGCTTTGCAATGCCAGATCAATCAGAAACAAGACCGCAGTCATGGTGGACTTGGGTTCTATGGCCTATCTGGCTTGCATCATGGAGACCTGGGTGGGTGACAATGCCAGGCCACTTTTGGAGGCAGTCGTCCGCCCCCCGGGTACTCTGTAGTGCGCTGTTCTAGCGTGGAATGTGGGGTTGGGGAGTGGCCCTATGTTTTAGATCCAACTTGGGCTTCACTGTGCACCCAGTGGGAACTACCAGGTCCTTCTGCAGGATCCTCCTTATATACCATCCTCCCAGGATAGGGGGAGAGCTCCTGCAGGGGGTGGTGAATCTCGTCGTCGGGGAGGTGTTGGAGTCCCCCAGATGTTTGGTACTGGGGGACTTCAACATCTGGGCCAACGATGAGTCCTCCAGGCTTGGTTCCAACCTCCTCCAGATGATGTAATCTCTGGGCCTGACATAAGAGGTTACTTCTGTGACCCACCACAGTGGCCACATGTTGGACCTGGTGTTCTCACTGGGGCTTGAGGTATGTAATCTCAAGATTGAGCAGGTCATTTGGTCTGATCATTGCACGGTGAGGTTCTCATTTGTGGCCTGCCCCAAGAGCCCTCCCCTTGTTGAGATGGTCACCTACCACCCTTTGAGGGGAATGTCCCCAGAGGGATTTCTGGCAGTGGTTTATCTATCTAGTGTAGACACTGCATGTGCGAATGGCACGAGTGTGACGGTTGCCACCTATAATATGGAGTGATGCCGCAACCTCTATGCACTACTTTTAATCGTGTGACCCAAATCTTCTCACTTGAGGTCTCCCTGGTTCGATGGAGAGCTCAAGGCGATGAAGATTTGGGATCAGAAGTTAGAGAGTTGCTGGTGGAGGACCGGGCTGGAGGAGAACAGACTGGCCCTGTGTACCCACTATGGTTAGTACCAGAGGGCAATCAACCGTAAGATGGCAGAGTTCCTGTCCAGGGAGATTGCTGCAGGGAAGAACTGACCAGTGGTACTTTTTCAGACTGTAGACAGGCTATTACACCAGATCTGTCTGCAGCCAAAAAAGTGTTTTTCTGTCACTTTGTGTGATGAGTTTGCTTGGTTCTTCACTGACAGTGTCCTCTAACCATCAGGGAATCCCACAAGTTAGTCATTCCACGACTCACAGTGATCACCTTAGAGGTACCAGAGGTACTCCACTTGTCTGGGGGGAGTTTAAACTGGTGGAGGTGGCAGAGGTCATTGAGGTTGCCTCGAAGCTGAAGCACTCATACTGTGAACTGGACCTGGTGCCAATGCGTTTCTTAATGGGATGCGTTGATTCCATTGGCCCGATGTTTGCCCTGATTGTCCAGTGTTCGTTGTCTGAGGGGGTCTTCCCAGATTCCTTCAAAGTGTCTCTGGTGAGGTCTATTCTGAAGAAACTATCTCGATCTGGACATCTTGGTGAATTATTGACCTATCTCCAACCTTCCATTTTTGGGAAAGGTTGTCAAGAAGATTGTGGTGCAACAGCTTGAGGAGCACCTCATGACCGTTGATGTCTATGAGCCATTCCAGTTTGGTTTTGGAGCTAGGCACAGCACGGAAACAATGTTAGTTTGGGTGCACAATGACCTCCTTAGGGCGAGAGATAGGGTGAGACGGGTCAGTTCTTGTTCTCCTCGATCTCTTCTCAGCTTTTGACACTGTTGATCACTTTGTGCTACTTGATCATCTCAGAGAGTACTGTGGGCTTGCTGGCACTGTCATCTACTGGTTTGAGTCCTGTCTTGCTGACAGGAAGCAACGGGTAGTGATGGGGAATTTCTCCTCCTCCCCAATGCTCCTGTCGTGTGGAGTACCTCAGGGTTCGATCTTGTCACCAATGTTGTTTGCAGGGTATATGCTGTCTGTGAGTGAGCTCATTAGGAAGTACAGTGTGGGTTTTCACTTCCGTGCGGATGATACCCAGTTGTATTTGTTCTTTGCCCCGGAACATCCAATGCTGTGAATGTGCTTAACACCTGCCTGGCCAAAATCAATGACTGGGTGTTCTCCAGCTCGGTGTGACTGAACCTTAACAAGATGGAAGTTCTGGTAGTGGGAGTGAGCCGAAGGTGTGATAGGAATGCCTCCGGTGTGGCAACTGAACTTTTCCTGGGGCCAACACCATTGATGGCTTCCTTTAGGATGTGAAATCTTGAGTTGTTCCTGGATGCCAGATTGATATTTGACTGTCTGGTGTCATTGGTTGTCCAAAGTGGTTTTTACCACTTGAGCAATATTGCCAGGATCAAACCCCTAGTTCCGCCTGAGGACCTGCCCACTCTAGTGCATGCCTTGTAAAGTCCAGGCTTGATTACTATAATGCCCTTTACTTTGGAGTCTCAGGAGGTACCCTCCTCCAGCTGCAGCTGGTGTAGAATGGAAATGCCAGGTTGTTTACAGGTCTTTTGAGGTTCTGTCATGTAACTCCAGTGCTGTGTGAACTGTACTGGCTGCCGGTCAGGTGGAGGGTTATCTTCAAGGTGGGTTTACTCACCTTCAAGGCCCTACATGGACTAGGCCCTGGCTATCTGTCTGTCTGTTCTCCTAACACCTGCTGCTCCAGTCTGCTCCCTCCGCTCCTCCTCTAGGGGTCTTCTGGCAATTCCCAGGATGAGACTTAAAACTGCCAGTGACAGGGCTTTTAGCATTGCCAGCCCCATCATGTGGAATTCGCTTCCTCCAGCCATCAGGGAAGCCCCTTCAGTCAAAGTGTTTAAGGGCCACCTTAAGACCCATCTCTTTTCATTGGCATTACCAGACATAGTTATTTAAATATGAGATAAAGACTGCTGATCTGTATCAATTATTGCTGTTGTAGCTGTTTTAGTGTGTATTGTGTTTTATGTGCATTTGTTGTATGTTTTTACTCCCTTTTATAATTTTATGTAAGGTGCCCAGAGTCTTCAGGAATGGACGCCGAAGAAATAAACTTTGCCTTGCCTTGCCTAGTCCAAATCCTGAACATACTTAAACATAGAAACAAAAAAATTTGATGGCACATAAGTACTTCATGGCATACCCAGTCTTGCCCATTTTCCCTTCCTATCCTATCCTGTCACTGCAGACTCTATTTGATCTCCAGCTTCCTCCCCCCTTGCTTCCCAAATAAGACTGCCTGAGTAAGACTTCCTTGTGCCTATCCTGTGTATTCATCCTGTGCATCCCGTGCATGCTTGAACAAATTGACAGGAATAACCTTGCATGCTTGAAGCCCACCGTCAGCAATGTTGTTACTGCTTGTAACAATATTATGTAAGCCAGGGGTATTTATAATAATGTAGATATAAACAAAGGTGAATCACCAAGGTAGCAATCAAAAAATTGTTAAAAAAACGTGTGGACTACAGCAGGTTTAGTTAAAAAAAAAAAAAAAAAATGACTAAGGCTGGAAAACTTTTATATGTGATCATGATGTTATTGCTTGCCACAAGACATAGCATACAACAAATATGTTTCTGGAACCAAATGGGTGCCAAGTAATCTGAATTCCTGCAGTAAAACATAAAATCTATGGTAGGCCTGTTGTTGGTTTATCAATTCTTATGACAGTAAATTAAAACTTTTCAGTTAAGAAGGTTTTCATAATTTAAATAATTTTCAAATGTTACTTATAGAAACTGATGAAAAAAATATTTGCTGTATGTGCTAAATATATTCCATCAAAGGGACTTTTATATTAAAGTTGAAGCCATTTAATCGGGATGCCCTGGTGGCAGGCTTTTTGTCCTAATTAAATGGATATCCCAAATAACTGAAGTTTATTAATTTATATGTCTCCGTGACACAAACAGGAACTAGGCATGGCAGGGTACCTCTACTCTTGTACAGGGACACTACTATAAACAGGGACAGTTTTACCTTCCTGCATTGGCCTCCATTTCTGAACACTGAAGAAATAAAAGGAAAAAAGACGTTAAATGCTGACGCTCAAAGTAGAGTGTGTTGGGGGGCAGGATGTCTCCAATCACTGATCACTGAAGAAATTCCCGATGTTGATGCCTGATGCTGAGCAGTGGTGGTAAAGTGTGGCAGTGGGAGGGAGATCAGGCTCCAGTGACCAAACAAATGAAATGCTAATTGCTGAGTGAGTTTTCCTATCACTGAAGAGCATAGAGGGAGAGAGGCAGTTTCAGCAATCGAACAAGGAAAAGCAACAAAACAACAACAATGAATTGAATCAACTTTATTCATAAAAAAGCACAATTCCAGGGTCTGTTGAAAGTGCTTGTACAATGATAATAAAAACATAAACAAATAAGCAATATTAATTAAAATCAACAACATAGTATCTAAAAATTCTTAGCTACTAAAAATCCTTCAAATTTTTACAGCTTATATAATTTTTTTAAATAACTATCTCAGAATTCTAAGAACACTCAGGGAAGGCCATGCTGAATAGATCTGTTTTCAGAGCGGTCTTAAAGCTCTGGACAGTCAGGCACTCCCTCACCCGACAAGGTAGAGAGTTCCACAGTGTAGGGGCCACAAAAGCTAAAGAATGAGCCCCCAAGGTTTTCAGTTGAACCCTGGGAATCTCTAGCAGTCCCTTGTTGGAGGAGCAGACTGGACAGAGGGGGCGGTAGGGACAAAGGAGATCTTGCAAGTACCAAGGTCCCTGTCCATGTAGGGCTTTGTAGATCAGTAACCCGACCTTGAAGGTGATCTGCCACTGTACCGGCAACCAGTGCAGTCCATGGAGCACAGGCGTGATATGGCATGATCTTGAAGAGCCAGTCAACAGCCTGGGCGTTGCATTCTACACTAGCTGCAAGCAGTGGATATCAACCCCTGGCGGCCCTAGGTACAGAGCATTACAGTAGTCAAGGCAGGAGGTCATGAAGGCATGGTCCAGAATTGTGAGATTGATGAGAGGTACCAGATGCTTTACCTGGGCGATATTTCTCAGATGGAAAAAAGAGGTCTTGACAATGTCTGATACCTGAGATTTAAGCGTCAGGCTGTCATCAAAAATAATGCCCAGATTCCACACCCGGTCAGAGATTGTCAGGTGGATGCACCAAGCCAAAGCCCAGAGGGCTGTCCAGCCAGCAAACCCATACCCTGATGACCTGGGTCCACCACTAGCACCTCAGTTTTAGCCAGGTTCAACCACAGCCAGCTGGCACTCATCCAATCCTGAATCTCGGAAAGGTAGTTGTTAAACTGGGATGAGACGTTAAACTGAGGTCCCTTCTGCCTGGATTGGTGGTAGTTCAGGTGGATGGTAAAGATCCCATGGCACTCATTGAAAAGAGTAGGGGAATTTCCCCGGTGTCCTGGCCAAATTTCCCTCATTCACTAAAAATACCAACAGCTTAATCTGGTTCAAGGTCAGTTGGCATTCATCTGTATCCCCCTCCCCCAGGTCATGCCTGAAAATAGGCAGGATTTGTCTAGTGCACTTACCCAGTCAACAAAAACTAAAATAAAAAAAAAAAGTCAGAGAGGGTTCCACCCTTTTCGGGCACAAAGGACATGCATAGCTGAGTATCGTCTGCATAGCAGTGAAAACTCATAGACCATACTGCCTAATAATGTCTCCTAGCTGCAGCATGTGCACTGCGAACAACATGGGTAACAGAATGGAGCCCTACAGTACCCCACAGGATGGGGGAGAGGGACTGAGGAATAAATCCCCAAACCAATCTCTGAGCCCTACCCTCAAGAAATGATCAAACCAACTGAGGACTGTACCAGACAGTCCGCAGATGAACCACAGGCACTCCAACAACACCCCATGGTCCACAGTGTCAAATGCTGCAGAGAGATCAAGGAGGACCAAGATCAAACAGGTCCTCCGATCCCTCGCTATTAGGAGATTATTAAGTACCCAAAAAGTGCTGTCTCTGTACTATGCCTCTTCCTAAATCTGGACTGGAGAGGATCATTAACATCATGGATGGTCAGATGATCATCCAGCTGCAATGCAACCACCTTCTCAATAACCTTACTCACAAAGGGCAGGTTAGAGACTGGTCTGTAGTTAGCTAGACAGTCTGGGTCAAGGGAGGATTTTTTTTTTTTTAAGAGCAGTGGCACAACCGCCTCCTTTAGGGGTCAGAAAATATCCCCATCTCCACCGACTTCCAGACTAACTCAGCTAGGACCGGACTGATTTCCTCAACGTACCCCACCAGGAGGCTTGTTGGCCCAGGTCCAAACTACAGTAGGTTGGTCACAAAGTCTGGATAATCCTCACAATGTCAGTAATTGCCGGCTGGCAGAAGTCAGACTAGGTTAACTGGGTGCTCACAACCTCCTGTTGACCTCCTCAACACCCAATAGAGGGGGCTAGACAGATCCCAGATCTGATGGAGGCAACCTTATGACTGCGAAAAAATGAGCAAACTCGTCACACTTTATTTTGTGAAATAACTCCTCCAGACTGGAGACAGATTGGATTGCATAATCTGTCGACAGTCCGGAAGAGCTGAACCAGTCGGTTTTGTGCAGCAGCTGTTTCCCTGGACAGGAACTCTGCCTTCTTAAAGGTGACCCTGTAATGATCTGTCAATCTAAGTTTATCATCGGCCACACCTGATTTCTGTCTGTGCCTCTCCAGCCTTCGCCCCACTCTCCTCAACTCCTTCAAGGTCCCATCAAACCATAGGGATCTTGGGTGAAGAGTGAGGGGGCGAACACGGACAGGAGCTATGGAGTCCAGACCGTTGTCATTGCCTTATTATAAGCATGTACCTGTTCCCCTGGATCCAAGCATTCACTTGGCATACCCGATAGGTCCAGCACTGCCATTAGACCATCTGGAGTCACACCCCTTAAGGGCGGTACTGGACCATCTCCTTAGGGGCAGGTACATTAGGGGAGCCACAAAACTGAACCCTATGGTGCAATGGTCTGTCCATCCAACTGGTTCCACCCCCAAGTTGGAGATCTCCATCCCCAGGAGGAACATCAGGTCCAATGAGTGACAATGATTGTGAGTCGCAGAGGTAATTACCTGTGTAAAGCCCAACAAAGTAATCAGTTGGAGGAAGCATTGACTAAACTGCGAGAGTTCATCATGAATCCAGGCATTGAAACCCCCATGAATTAACCATTTGGGGGACTTCAACACCATGTCAACGATGAAGTCTGTGACTTCCTGCAGGAATTGTTTCCCATCACTGGGTGGATGGTAAATGAGTATCCTGCATCCTACACCTACGCCCATGATACACTCAAAGGATCTGGTTGCCCCCACTGGCACATCCATAAGGCACGGTTCTAGTTTCAAACAAATGGCTACACCCCCGCCCCTACGATCCACCCTCAGGTGGTGTATCACTGAGTACCCAGCCAGAACTACTAATGCCAATACTGGACCAGCATTTTCATCCAGCCAGGTCTCTGTGATGCACACTAGGTCTGATGTACCAACAAGTTTCGCTATCATGGTGGTCTTGTTTTTTGTAGACCTGGCATTGCACAACACCGCCTGAGTAGGATGGGTAGCCAGGAAAGACGGTACTACTTGCCTACATAAAGTAGAGCCCTTGAGTATGGGCACCAGGCAGGGAATACCCCTATCCTGATCACATTTCACCCCAAGGCATCCCCTTGTCCCCACAACCCCAATCCGCCCACTCCCCCACCAGGCCCAGCTCCCTCCTTCGTCTTCCTTCTAGCTATCCCCAAGGTATGACATTGTCTGTACACCTCCGCTGACAAAGGGGGACAGCTAAAAGGGCAGAGATCCCCGAGCGTGGTAGGAGAGTAGTGCCTGACCATCTGTACTTCATACCAGCACATCTTAACAAATGGTGGCCAAACAGTGTAAGAAGCACACAACTATATAACACACACACACACACCCACACTCAATCATACAACCATCCACAGCTTTAAATGACCCCACAATCCCCCACAAATCCTAGGATAACTTCTACCTCTCTCAACACAATAATCCCAAACTATATCAGGACAATAATTCACTAAGACATGTAAAAAACAATAAATGTGTAATTAAATAAAATCTTATGGCAGAATGTCAGTCTTTTGCAGATCAAAGAGAGTGTCACTTAAATCTCTTAAGCAGTTTACATAAAAAGTCCATCAGAGCTCCCACCTCTTCAGGGCAATGACCGAATTAATGCATAAAACGAATGTTCGACTCTCATTTTGAACTTTAGAATGAGCAAGCAGAGTTTATTTGAAAACAGTTTAGAGGCACTGTTGCTGCCTGAAAGCTATGTGATATAACAAGCCCAAAGAAATCAATCTGACTGGCAGTGGATTCAATGTAGAGTCTATCCAGTAGATCCTGCTTTGGAATATAGCTGTTCTTCTCCCAACAGCTTTCCTTTTTCAGCGTCTCTTCACTCTGGGGGTTCCTGCAGTGATAGCCCACCACACAGTAGCATGCAGGAGTGCTAGTTTCAAGAACAAAGGGGAGGCCCCTAATACTCACCTCAGGAGGCAGTTACCCCACCCAGATGAACCCACAACTGCGGTCCCTAGCCCAGGGTCCACTCACCAGCAGACCCCCTGATAAACCTGGAGGCCACCAGTAATACACGTGTACCCTCCAGTAGACCCGAACCAGCGTTTCCTGTCATGGACCCGGCACACAGCAATCGCCCCCAGACAAGTTAGCTTAGGCCCCTCCCAAATGCTTCCTCCAACCTCCAAATTAGCTGGTCCCAACAGCACTTCCAGGGACTCTGGACAACTCACCATCCACACACAGTCCACTGATGATGATACGCTGACGATGTTCTGGAAGAGAGTCCAGGTTCCTAAGATCCTCATTCAGTGTTCTGGTTGAACCACCCTCATTCAGTGGTTCCCCCTCGGCATCTCAGGACTTCTTTCCCATCAGACCAAATCCACTACTGAATCCAGGGACTCCACTAAGAACCCTTGAAGCTCAAACTTCAAACTCCAAGGACATTACCAGCAGGTAGGGCAAGTTATATACTAAATAAACAGTAGCGTCTTTGATTCAGCAATGCTAGCAACAAAACAGGAGCATTGTAATATGGAATAAGTGACTCAGTTTCACAGGCCCATAGGAGATAACATTTTAAATTCTAAACTAGTGATCCCGAAGATGCTGTACCTACAATTATTATCTCACTTCAGGCCCTGACTAACTGCCACTAAAGTCATCTAACGTAAGTTAACAAACTAAAATAAATGAAAATAAACAAGGTACAAAACAGAACAAATGGGGAAAATTGTAATCTAAAATAACTCTAAAATACAACTATAGTGCTGCTGCTACTGACGGCTAGCCCAGCATTGCCGCCATCTTGCTAACCTGGGCAAACAACAACAACAAAAACAGTTTGCTATTTGTAAGTACAGTAAGCAGTTGGGGTTAGTCATCTGCCTCTGTTTTTTTATTTTTTTAAATTCAGAACAAGCATGAGGAGGAGGAATTGAGGAGACAACAACTCAGGGGAACAGGTAATACACTGCAGAGCACAGCATTGACAATTGGGCTCAGACAATCAGGAGCCAGGAAAACCACAATGTGTTTGTAGAGGTGTATAGAGGTGAAATTCACACATCCTCAGCAGCTCTTTAATGGCAATCACTTTCATGGAGATAGGACTGAATAGGACTGAATTGTCCCAATATTCCATTATCTCCTTCTCTATTAAATGAATGCGGATGCCATTGAAAAGAATGGCCACTTAATTGGTTACCAGTGAGATGTCCCAATTAAGTGGCTTGTACTGTATGATCAAAAAAGATATGGATATTATTGGAACAGCCTTTTAATAATATAAGGAATAATAGTCTAGAGACAGAAGCTTTATTACTTTTTTTTTTAATTTGGTAAATGGATAATGCCCACTAGGCACACGTGCCTGTTTTCAGGGGTGAGCCAGGAGTACTGTGGAGGTTAAGTGACTTGCACAGAGTCACACAGTATGTAAGTGGGGACTGTGGGAATTAAACCCAGGTCTGCTGGATGTACCAAGCTATTCACAGCTTGTTACTCTAACCACTTTAGTTCAAGAAAAGGAAATCATGACAATATAATTAACAATTTACTTTTATAAATGTAACACATACTAGCATAATCCCAAAATTAGTAATGACAGCAAAATAAATGAGAATGGTAATGAACTCATAGAATTATTAGAATAAAATTTGTTGTGTTGAATGGTGGACTGAAGGGAGAGCAACCTGTGCATCATATTAGATTTTCTTCTACAGGAGCTGCAGTAATCTGCTATGCAGTTTGCCTACTATGTGATCTTAACAAATATAGTGAACTACTGATACTAGATTGAGTCAAAAGTGACCATTTCTTTTTAGTGTTAATAAGAAAGATTTCCACCAATGGTTTAAACCTAAGAAATGGGATAACCCAAGAAAATCAACCTTACTATATCATGAAATACAGTAAATAATAAACAAAGGGCAAATGGGAAGTAAAATGAGTGGATGCACTTTCAAACATTTTAGATGATGTGTTCTTAAGAGAAATTTGGAAACAAAATATTTTCAGAGGAACAGGCATGCTCAGGTTAGTTGTACAAAGGCTAAACCTGAGTTAGTAAAATTAGTTACATTTACAACATTAATCCCTAACAGGGAAATATTTGATTGGCCTAGCAAATACAGCGAAAAATATAGAATTTTCTTACAGACCAAGAGGGTATATATCAGAAAATTGGCTTCATTTACTAGTTGAAATAATTACCAAAAATTCATCCGATTTTTGGAATCTTGTTTCTAAAGGTATCAAATATTACAGAACAGATATTAAGGCTTATATTAAACCTGCCAAATGGGTAGTATAATTGTTATCACTTTTTGTAGCTTTAAGTGGAGAGGATAACTTAAATAATGTAATTAATGAAGATATTATCTTTTTAGTCGAATTAAGTCACCATTGATTCTTATAAGATTCACCCTCAATGGTGGTGTAATAGTTTAACACTGTTTTTAAGAGATGTGTTTTACAATGATGTACCATAGGTTCATGGACAGAGAATATAACAGTCTTCCATGTATGGAAAGGGAGCCAAATCTGGCCCACACATATACAAATCCATCAGTCTTATTTTCTTCATGCTAAAAATGCTTTCGCAAATACTATTATTAAGATTAGAACAATGGATAACTTCAGATAGCATATTATCAGAATACCATGGTGCTTCATAGAAGGCCATTCGACCGTTGATCATTGTTTGGTCCTGGCACATCTTAATGAAGAATATATACATATTTGTAAGCAACAAATTTTATATAGCCTTCATTGATTTGAAGGTGACTTTCAATTCCTTTTCAAGGAATATTTTGTGGTATAGACATCATAAAATGGGTGTCTGATATAAGTATAATAGCTGTGATACAAAGATGTACTCTGATATTTTTCCCCAGTTCACTTTGATCTAAATGGGAAACTTACAAGTAAATTTGCAACAAAAATGGGAGTAAAATTGGGCTGCACACTTGCTGCTTTGCTATTTGATGTTGATAAAAGTCCTGAATGTCCTTTGGATGACAACTTACATTTAACAAATATAGATGGTAAATACTGTCCTGTTTCTCATCAGTGATGATGATTTGACAATAATATTGGTAGAACCCTGTTAAGAACTAAAGTTGGTGATAAACATGTAAAAAAGCAAAGTTACAGTGTTCAGTACATCCAGTAAGAAAATGAAAGTACCAACAGTACTGAGTAGTGCCAGGGTATGGATCTGTAATTTTTGTGTAGTAAAAGATACATATACATGTTAAATAATATGCATGCAGATACTATACAGTACAGACACATGCATGCGGACAAGCACACACATGCACTTCAGAGAAAAAAAAAATAAGCATACCCCACTCACTATAAAAACTCTGAACTTTTAACCTTATTAATTCCTGCAGTAGAGCCTCTGAAGTCAGCATGATCTTTCATGATTGATAAGCCTCTATTATTCTCTCATGTAATTGATTAATCTCAGAAGAGTGGGTCAATTATGCTTTTCATGTTCTTAGTTCCTGGTTCACTTAACAGTTCCATGGCCTGAAAACCAACTCCATGTCCTGAAAGCCCTATCACAGATATAAGCAATGACATCTAACAGTTTCAGTTATACAATAGATGCATGGTAACAAAATAAATTGTAGTGAAAAAGAAAAACAGTTCCCCACTGAGAATCAAACCTGACCCCCAGCTACTGTCCTGGAGCTGTGCCATTGTACTGTCATTCTACATGGTAGGATATACAGTTTCTAGACAGAGATGTATGTTAATAACTTAAATTGTAGTGAGGGAAAAAAATGTTCTCCACTGAGACTCAAACCTGTGCCCCTAGAACTACTATCCTGGTGTTTTGCTAGTGTGCTATCATTTCACAAGATGGGACATGAGGTTTCTAGACTGAGATGCATGCTAACAACAAATTGTAGTGAGAAAGCAAAAATGTTTACAACTGGGAATTGAGCCCAAGCCCCCTCCTAACTACAGTCCTGGTGTTATGCCACTGTGCTATCATTCCACATGGTGCAGCAGAAGGTTTCTAGACAAAGATGCCTGCTAACAACAACATAAATTGTAGTGAGAAAGAAAAACATATTCACAATTGGGAATCAAACCCAGGCCCCCTTCAAACTACTGTAGTGGTAGTCTGCCACTGTGTTATCATTCTGCATGGCAAGAGAGAAGGTTTCTAAACAGAGGTGCATGCTAAGAAACTGCAGTGAGAAAGAAAAAAATATTCTCCACTTGGAATGAAACTCAGGCCTCCTATCAACTACTGTCATGGTGCTCTCCCACTGTACTGTAGTTCCAGATAGTGATACATAAGGTTTCTAGACAGAGATGCATGTTAACAGCATAAATCATAAATTGTAGTGAGAAATAAAAAAATGTTCACAACTGGGAATCAAATCCATGCTCCCCCCTCCACCCACAGGCCCCTCCTCCACCCCCAACCCCAACTGTTGTCCTGGTGCTCTGCCACAATGCTGTCAGTGCACATGGTAAGACCAAAGCTTTCTAGACAGAAATACATGCTAATAACATAAACTGTAGTGAGAAAAACTAAATGTCCACAACTGCAAATCAAACCCAGGCCCCAACCCAACTATTGTCTCAGTGCTCTGACACTGTGCTGTCATTCTTCATCTTGATAGACATTTTCTACAGAGTGATGCATGCAAATAACATAAATTGTGGTAAGAAAGAAAATTATGTTTCCCACTGGGAATCAAACACAGGTCCCCTCCCAACTACTGTCTCAGTGCTTTGTTTTGCTACTGTGCAGTCAGTCCACATGGTGAGACAGAAGCTTTCTAGACAGAGATACCTTCTAACAACATAAACTGTAGTGAGAAAGAATAAATGCTCACAACTGTGAATAAAACCCAGGCCCCTTCCCCACTATTGTAGTGGTGCTATGCCACTGTGCCATCATTCACATGGTGAGACAGAAGGTTTCTAGACAGAGATGGATGCTAAAAAAATTGTAGTGTGGAAGAAAAAAGTGTTCCCCACTAGGAATCAGACAAAAGGCCCCCTCTCAGCTACTGTTGTGGTGCTCTCCCAATGTGCTATAGTTCTATATGGTGAGACATCATGTTTCTAGGCAGAGATGCATGTTGACAACATACATTATAAATTGTAGAGAGAAAAAACTGTTTACAAGTAGGAATCAAACCACTGCTCCCTTCCAACTTCCATCCTGGTACTTTGCCACTAATACTGATGGTCCACATGGTGAGTCAGAAGCTTTCTAGATAGAGATACATGCTAACAGCATAAACTGTAGTGAGAAAGAATAAATGCTTACAAATGCAAACCGAATCCTGGCCCCCCTCCCAACTATTGTCTTGGTACTCTGCCACTGTGCTGTCCTTCCACATGTCAATAAAGAAGGTTTCTAGAGAGAGATGTAAATAACATGGATTGTAGTGAGAAAAAAAACAATGTTCCCCACTTGGAATCATATCCAGGCCCCCTCCTGACTAGTGTCATGGTGCTATGCCACTGTACTATTGTTCCACATGGTGCAACAGGGGACTCGATTTTCAAAGAGCCTCTAGACAAATGCAAGCTGCATTGCTCCAGGGCTGCGGCAAACTCCAGGTTCACCAAGAACCCTGCACCCAATTTTATAAAAATCAGGGTCCTGGCACTAAACTCCCCAGGTTTACTGCAAGTCGACTGCTGCACCAGACGGTGTACCTGCAGGAAGTGCCACAGGAATCTGGCCCCCTCCCCCATGTGGTGCAACTCTAGTGGGACTGGGATGGTGGGGAAGTGTAGCCGCTGGGAAGGAGGTGACCGGATGCAGTAGGGGCACAGGACATGGCATGTGGGAGTTGGGGGTAGCTGGGTATCAGTGGGAGTGATCCGGCACCCAGCGGGGTGCATTTGCATTGTAAGATATCATTATATGTACAGTAAACTTATCCTCCCTGGTGGTCTAGCAGACCGCCTCCCCAAACCCTGATGTCCCCTGTACACATTGTGATATCTTCTCTGGTGCCCCCCACCCCGGATCCTGTCTCTCCCATATATATCATTATATCTTCCCAGGTGGTCTAGAAGACCCCTGATCCCTTATCACGTATTGGGATATTTTCCATGGTGTTCTGGTAGCCCCATTCTTGATGTCGCATACATTTGTTAAATCTTCCCTGGTGTTCAAGCGGACCCCCTGATCTCCCCCCAAACCATGTATATAACAGCTCCTGGTGGTCTAGTGTACCTCCTACCCTGGCTGACAGTGCATTACTACCCTGTTCCCCTCCATCAATCCATGTGCAGGCAACTGGCACAGCCCTCCACTATCTACCATGGCAGGCTGCCGACTGAGCTGTCAAGGAGCCTGTACTGTATACATATGTATATATTGAACTACCAAGAGATGACTTGTTGGCTGATTAACTTTTGTAGTATCTGTTTCACAGTACTTTGACTAGGTAAATAAATTCTGGTCAGAGCCAATATGGCTGCACCAAGCTTTTACGAGCACCACCGCAGTATGCCATGCACAAGATGACAGCAAGGCCCCCCCCCCCAGCAAACCAGAGCACATCCACCAGTCCAACAGTTCTCCTTCCACCCTGTAACCCAAGCAGAAGTCTTCAGATCCCTACGTGCCCTAAACCCCAACAAAGGCAAATGCCTTACGTCCCTGGATGCTAAGATGCTATTCTCATCCGCCCCTGCCATTGCCACACTTTTCAACCTCTCCTTCACTCTGGGCAAGTTACCCACAGATTGGAAAAAGACCACCGTCGTACCCCTACCTAAAGGGGGTGACCCCTCCTCCCCAGGCAACTATCGCCCCATCTCCCTACTCCCGATTCTGGCCAAATTACAGGAACATCTTGTTCTCACCCAACTCACACCCCACCTGGACGCCTCCTCATTCTTCCCTCCTTTCCGATTGGGCTTTCACAAATCTCACTCAACCATCACCTCCCTTCTATGAGTCACTGGCGACATACTCACTGGTATGGACAATGGACACATCACCTCTGCCATCTTTACTGACCTAGCCAAGGCTTTCGACACCATCTCCCATACCTCTCAACCTCCCTCATCACAAATCAGGGACAAATGACTAAAATCAGGGACACATCTGAAAAAATAGTAATATTAGTTCCAGAAGCTGTGTACCACATGCTGCTTAGTATGAATATCATTTTCTTAATGAGAACTAGACAGTAACACCAATGGCTTGCATTATTTTGTGATTCAAATCCCTACTCTTCAGCATACCTCTCAACCTCCCTCATCACAAATCAGGGACAAGGCTTAAAATGATCAGGGACAAATTAACAAAATCAGGGACACATCTGAAAAAATAGTAATATTAATTCCAGAAGCTGTGTACAACATGCTTCTTAGTGTGAATAGCATTTTCTTAATGAGAACTAGACTGTAACACCAATGGCTGGCATTATTTTGTGATTCAAATCCCTACTCTTCAGTGACAGAAATGCCAAATTTAGGAGGAACAGAAGAAATTTCTGAGGCAAAATCAGGGACTTCCCTGAAAGTCAGGGACAGTTAAGAGGTATGCTCTTCAGTGACAGAAATGCCAAATTTAGGGGGGACAGAAGACATTTCTGAGGCAAAATCAGGGACATCCCTGAAAATCAGGGACATTTGAGAGGTATGCCATCTCCCACTCCCTGCTCCTCTCCAAACTCACCAAAGCCGTGCTCTCCAAACCAGCCACTGCATGGTTCCATGACTACCTATTGGGCAGACACCAAGCAGTTAAAGTCACATCGCATACCTCAAACCCCCTGCCCGTTACCGACACTGTCCCCCAAGGTTCAGTCCTGGGCCCACTGCTTTTCTCCATATTTCTAAACGACCTCCCATCAGCATGCTGCCACTCCTCTATCCAGATGTATGCAGATGACACTGTCCAGTATGCCTCCGGCCCTACAACAAGCAGTGTGGCAACTCTCCTACAGGAGGATTTCAACGCCATCCAGGAATGGTTCCGGTCAAATCAGTTATTTCTAAACCCTAAAAAAACTATGTCACTAACTTTTGGCTCCCAACAAAGACTCTTCCACCAAGCCCCCTGCCCCCCTTTCAAAACCTTGGACGGGACCCCTCTGGACTAATGCTCCAGCTTCAGATACCTAGGCGTCCGGCTCGACCAGCACCACGATTTTGCCACTCATATTGACTCCTTACATAAGAGGTTGCTCCCCAAACTTGGCGCACTATACAGAAACAAAAGCTGCCTCCCCCACCTACAAGTCATGCTATAGTCCAAAAGATGATACTACCTGTACTCGACTATGGTGACATAGTGTACACTATCGCTCCCTCATCCGCCTTTGGCCGCCTTTGACACCTATTCCACTCATTCTGTCGCTTCATCCTCGACTGCCCACAATCCACCCACCACTGCACACTATATAGCTCCCTAGCCCTGCTGTCCCTCCAAGATCGCAGACTAATCCATTGTGCTAGGTTCGCAGCCAAATTCTGGTCCCTCTCTCTAGCCCCTTACCTGGCCTCTACCCTCTCCTAACAACCTCCACCAGCTTACTCCCTTAGATGCACTGACCCCAGGCTACTCCACATCCCCTTTATGCGCACAACCAAAGGTCAGGCTGCTTTTACCTACCGAATCCCACAGATCTGGAATGCCCTGCCAGCTACCATAAGACACACGCCGAATCCCAGCCATCGCAACCAACTACTCAGCACGCATTTCTCCTCCAGCTGCTCCTGTTTTAACTAACAATGTACTATGCTGTTCCTGTAGCTTAGTTGCATCTTCTAATTGCATCATGTATTCAAACATTCCACTGTATGTATCTGTCTGCCCGTCTGTAGCTATCTGCCAAATGTCTGTAAGGCAGTTAGCCATATAATTTCACTGTTGAATATCTCTGTCTCAAATATTGTGTATTGTATTGGGTCTTGGCCCCCAGGTCGCATCTGGAATCGAGAATCACTGCTCAGTATGTCTTCCTGGTAAAACTCGTAAATAAATAAATAAAATGACTGAACTGTGCATGCATGATACTTGTGCATACATAATCTGATTCAGCGCTGCCATCTTGTGCATGATGGCCATCACTTCTGCAGTTGCAGAAGAAAAAAAGTACCCCGAAGTGAATGTCTTTATGCAGCCAGCAATGGGGAAGGACCACATAAACACAAGCACTGGAAACTGTGCCATAGCATTGTGGAAGCACACTGGACAGTGGTCCAGTCACATGCTTTCACAGTGCTATTCTGAGATGTTGGCATAACATTTGTAGAGCTCTGCCCACGCAGCCGTAAAAATGTAATGTATGAATTTAGCACTTTACTATGATATATGAGTTAATATACATACCTAGGCCCAGATATTCAAAGCTTTATGCCTGGTACAAATCCGTTGCACTGGACTAACGCTAGATTAGCAGCAGGCTACAATATTCAAAATCCCTATTAGTGCTGGCGCTGTATGGTAGCGCCAACGCACATTCGTACCTCAGTCGGTGGCTGGCCGTGGTGGTGGTGAGAGGAGGGCTGAGCAGGTCGCCAGCTCTGTTCGTGGATTGTTCTTGGGCTGAGCGGGGGCATCACTGCCAGGTGTGGGGATCACTAGACTACCAGGGAAAAGTCTTTTTGTTTTTCCTGTGAATGGGTCGGAGTCTTGCTGGGAGGTGGGGGACCACTGGACTACCGGGAATTTTCTGTATTTTATCGCAGCACGGAGATTGCGATTCATGCTGGGGGAGAACCACTGGACTACCGGAGAAATGTCTTTATTTCACTGCAGCTACAGAGATTGCAATTCATGCTGGAGGGTGGAGGGACCATTGGACTACCAGGGAACAGTCTTTCTTTGTACTTGCATAGGGTGTCGGGATATGTGCTGGGGGGTAGGGGGACCACTAGACTTCCAGGGAACAGTCATTTGTTTTACTTGAAATGGGGGTCAGGATATGTGCTGGGGGTGGACCACTAGACTACCAGGATCACTTGTGTGTATCAGGTACACATATGCATGGGTGTGTTGTATGCACCCATACCTCCTGACTGTCCTTAATATTCAGGGAGATCCCTGATTTAGCCTCCAAATGTTTCTCTGTCCCTCATAGAATATGTGTTTACGTGACATAACAGTAGGGATTAACCTCACACATCAATGTCATACATGACTGTTACAGACTGGTTCTGCTTCTGAAACAGCATCTTAACACAAATCCCCTTATTCTATCAGCATTCTGAGTGAATAGTACTTCTTAAGCTATGTCCGTGATTATGGGTCTGTGTCCCTCATCCTTTGAAGCCTTGTCCCTGATTCAGGAGGCAAGGGGTTGCGAGGTATATATGCACCGACTGTGCCTGCCAGCACACAGTTCCTGCTGCTTCCAGCCTGTATTTCTATTCCAACCAACAGGGGATGCTGTGGGCATGCCTTTGCCTGCAGCGTCCTGCCTGTACTTCCATTCTGACCAAAAGGTGGAGCTGTGTGCTTCATGCGGTAGCACCGGGCTAACAGCATGGTAATGTATGCTAAGCAGCACATAATAAGATGTAAATGTGCCTGTTTGCCCACAGATTACCTAAGTAGGCTCAATTACATGGGAGCTTTGAATATAGCTCCCGTTTGCCCTGGGCTAACCAGTTTGTACTGGGCTAATGTGTTAACACTGTGCAATCAGGTTTGCCCCAGGCAAACCTCACTTCAGCACAGCACAGTTCTGCAGTGTGCGGCTTGCATTGTTGTTTGCAGTAGATGTGAGACATCTCTGTGCAGTCACACACAGTGTTCTTCACCTGCAACACTAGCTTGCTGCAGTGTCTACTGAGCTTCTGTTGCAGTTTGCACTTCCCTGTTGCTATATTCAGTGCTGTCTTATTCCCGGGCTGTATTTGCCCTGCACTCACAGACTGATTTGCCCGGCTTCCTTAGCCTGCTATATTCAGCAGGATTAGCACTGGGCTATTCCTTTTGAATATAGCTTGCTTTTTGCTCCGGGCTTAGTTTGCCCACTGGACAGTGCTAATTTAGCCCTGGAGCAAAGTTTTGAATATCTGGTCCCTAGAGTGCTATATACATAGTATTTTTTTATTTAAATCTTTGTTTACATTTTATTTTCTGATGTCAATGACTTTCACATTTTGTTTTAAATAAGAATAATTTCTGTGGTAATATTTGTTCTCTGGTTATTGAATATATTATGTCATGTAATTTTGAGGAGAGAAAAAAATGATGTAATTGTGATGTCATTTAATTTTGTGTATAAATGGGTTGGTCAAACTCCAGGTAGTCCAAGTTCCTAATGTGGGAATAGAAACTACGACCCACTGATCTTCTGCTGTAGAGGCAAGCATGCCACCTACTGAGCCATTGACCTTGCACATTTGAAAAGTGACACAGACTCTTTTTTTCCCCTACAGTATATTCAGAATTGTCTTTATAAAATCCTAGGTTTGATCAATTTAAAATCTTGTGCAAGAAAAGACTGGCATCTTTGCAAACTGTAATTATCTTACTAGTCTGTTGAACTCTTGTTTTCCTCTACAGATATGTATGAAGTTGTGCTGCATGGGAGTGGATTCACACTAGGCAGACAAGCAGACACTGTCACCTGCAGTTTCCATGTGAACTCAACCACTACCATCAGTGAGTATATTCAGCTCTTTCTCACTACCACCCATTACAGAGGGGCTGGCCTGGATGCAGTATTTGTCAATCCTATCTACTGATCTTTCTCGGTTCATCTGTGTGTTTTTAAGTTTGTCTATTCAATCAGTTTGTCTGTCTCTCTGACTGCCCACCCATCTGTCCATATGACTGTCTGATCGCTTGTCTGTCTATCCATCTGTTTGTCTCTATCAACTGTCTATTTTTCTATCTATATTTCTCTATCTATCTGTCTATCTGTCTATACATCCATCTATCTATCTTTAATAAAACTGTATTGTCACTCTTTTGGGATGTCTTACACTGCAATATTTTATTATTTTTTAAAGGGCACTCTGTCTTGATACACCCATCTTACATTCAAAAATATCATCTCAGTGAACACTGTCTCCACAGTGTGCCTCTCGTGTTAAGTGTGGCTTAAATTATTTAGAGTGGAATTTTTAAATGTAGTCAAGTCAAAGCCCATCTTGTCTAAGTCTATGTGCATCTCATTAGCAGTAGTAGCTAGAGTGTAATCTTTTCTGAAACCGCATAAAGTGTAATTATTTCCTGTTAACTACCCAGAAAGCTTGACTTACTTTTTTCTGTCTTTATTATTTCTGTTAGCTGAAGCTCCGGTGGAACAGTTTCTCCACCAATTCCACTGGTGTGTGCTGTCTAATGTAATTACCACACTATTACTGTGGACTGAACCAGGTTGTTCTGGTGGATCAAGGGGAGATCCATGTTTGGGAGCAAGTTCAAGTCTCTTGTTCCTTGATCTGACAGACAGTGAATACTTCACAGGAGTGAGGTTTGCACTGTCTGAAGACAGAGTCAGTTGGGAGTCCATAAACAGTACCCTTGGTGGCAGATTCAGCAGTGTGATATGTCAATAATTTGAGAGGTGCCCCTTCATTCTCCCAGCTCCATAGCTTAGGTAAGTTACAAGAGGATGGGATACAGTGGATCCAAGGGAGATAGGGAGAAAGGTGCAAAAAATCATTTCTGAACTAATATACAGCACATGTGTGATAATTTTTCACTGGTCTCAGCTGTGCTGAATAACAGGAGCATCAGGCAGACATACTGGACAGCCCACCAGATGTAACTTGCTCATCAGTCCAGCTTCAGTGTCATCTAGTCATAGCTGCTCATACCTAGGATTTGATGCTCCAGACAGACTTAATAACAATATATTTTAAATTGATCAGTTCATGTTTTAGTGTAGATAGAATCTGTTTGTAGAATGTTATTGAAACCCCGTATTTGTGTGTGTTTTCTTTCTTCTATTTAAATTCTTTGTTATTGCCTTTCTGCAATCATTTTGGGCCTTGTCAGAGCCAATCAGAACTCCAGATGTGTGCCAATTCAGTATTGTATGGTTGGTATCAACTTCCCCTTCTCTCCTGGGCTGATCATTTGTAAAAAACACATCACATTTCTTGGCTTAGAATGACTTGAGAAAACTTGCTGTGTGCAAAGTTACATTTTTATGATGTAACCATGCTCTTCATTTTAGAAGATAGTTGGCATGCCTACCTATCTTGTTGCATGATTTCCACACAGTTTTTGCATTATTAGATAATTTGCTGAGGTGCAGAGGCCATCCAGTTACACCAGTTTGCAGCAGAGCACATGTGTAGCAGTGCCTTTTGATCTGTGTTTTAGAGCAGTGGCACAATGTTAGCCTGAAATAGCACAGCCCAGCACCTGCCATGTTCCCTGATCATGCTTCCTTCAAAGGTAAATCAAAATAAGTAGTTCTGCTGGAAAAAAATTGTTTTCACGTGCGAAAAGCCTAATTGGAGGCTAAGGGTTTGGGGGGGCAGGTAGTTTCAGATAAATGCAGTTTTCCTTTAAAGGGCGAGGCTCCAGGTGACTGGGGCTGCCTGATTAGGCCTGAAGGAACACAACAAGTTCAGAGCACAGGGGAAAGAAGATGCTGCTGGTTTGAAACAGGATGGAAGGTCAAAGATTCAGTTTGGGGGGCTAGAGAGACACCCTCCACTAGCAGATCAAGAAGGTATGTGACTGGGGGGGGGGGCCAATCATGAAATATTTTCTTCATACTTTTTGTTTTAGCAAAAGTGTATTTCTGATATCTTTAGATTCATAATTGACATCTTTTTTAATTTCTTACATATGTAAAAACAGCGTTTGTACTTGATGACTCAAGGCATTAAAGATGGCCAACATTCAATATTTAAAAATGTTTCCCACTGGGGGTAGCTTTCATCTGTAGATACTGGAATTTATACTGTGGAGGTAGTATGACTTTTGCAGTACAGGTTTCTATTGGTTACTAGTACTATACCACACCACTCCATAGAAAGATGTTTAACTGTTTTCATGGTGGTCACTGCAGGGAGCAAGGACTGTTAAGAACTTCAAAATCACATATCTCAGTTCATGAAAGAAAATGGAAAGAAAAATTGGTGTAATTAAGTTAGTGCCAGAAATCCATTAGTACTAAAAAAAACATGATACCTAACAACAGGGGGGGGAAATGCTACAAGTCTCGATGGCTGAGAGGGACCTGGGTGTGGTGATGGATGTCAAAATGAACAACTCGGAGACTTGTAGGAGGGCAGCAATTGAGGCCAACAGGATGCTGGGATGCATCGCTAGGGGATCACCTCCAGAAGGAGGGAAGTGATACTCCCTCTGTATAACTGCTTGGTGAGGCCACACCTCGAGTACTGCATGCAGTTTTGGAGGCCACACTTAAAGAGGGACATTAAACTACTGGAGAGGGTCCAGAGGGAGGGCAACAAAATGATTTGGGGCTTAGGACAGGAGCTATGGGAGAGGCTCGAAGAGCTAAATATACACACACTGGAAGAGAGAAGGGACCGGGGGACATGATAGAGGTTTTCAGGTACATGAAGGGGGGTAAATAGGAGAGGAGCAGTCAGGGTGCTTTGAAGGAAGGAGGAGGGGGCAACTAGAGGGCATGGGTGGAAGCTGGAGGGGGGGGAAGATTCGGGGAGAAAAGAGGAGGTGCTGCTTCACTGAAAGGGTGGTGGAGCCATGGAATGTGCTGCCCAAGGGGTTGGTGGAGGCAGAGACAGTGGAGGGGTTCAAGAGTGGGTGGCACAGGTACAGGGGAAGGGTTCTGGAAGCAAAATCTAGTGCAGCGAGAATATCCGGAACTGGGAAGGGAGAAGCCAGTGAAGGTGAGGGGGGCAACAAAGTCAGCTCCCAGGGTGGGGGCTGACCAAACGAGCAGACACGAGACCGTTAGGCCTATTCTTCTGGCATTTTAGTATGTTAGTATGTAACATACTGCTGCTGTAAAGAGGCAAAGTCAAATAAAGAATTTATTTGAACTTTCAAAAAATTGTCTGTCCAGTTTGAATGTTCCTTATAACTATAACTGCTACCCACTCACATACACTTTATTGTTGTGGTTTTCGACCACATAGCCTTAACTCCTGGTCAAACTCACATGAACAGTCAAATTATTTATTTATATCAATCAATCAAATTTTATTTGTCAAGCGCAATTCATAAATATCAAAGTGCTGTACAAACTTTAAAAGTTTAAAACATTTTTAAAACACTCTGAAGCAGTTAAAGCACTATCAATAAATATATACTTCCAGATACCATATCAAAATACCATATCAAAGATCAGAGAAGGCCAGCTAGAAAAGGTGTGTTTTGAGAGCAATCTTAAAGTTCTCCACTGTTAGGCACTCTCGTATCTGACAAGGTAGAGAGTTCCACAGGGTAGGGGCAGCAAAGACAAAAGCCAGAGCCCCAGAAGTCTTCAGGCACACCCTGGGAATCCTTAGCAATCCCTCACTGGCTGAGCGGAGCAGTCGGAAGGGGCAGTAGGGATGCAGAAGCTCTTGCAGGTAGCTTGGATCCAAACCATGTAGGGTTTATAAGTCAGTAAACAGACTTTAAAGATGATCTGCCACTGACCAGGCAACCAGTGCAGCGTGTGCAGCACAGGGGAAATATGGCTCAGTCGAGCTGGCCACAGCATTTTACACCAGCTGCAAGTGGTGGATATCTACCCCAGGAAGCCCCAGGTAAAGGGAGTTACAGTAATCAAGGTGCGAGGTCACGAAAGCGTGAACAGTCAATCTACATTTTTACGAAAGGAAAGAAGAGACTGTAGACAGATATTTCTTACCACTTCTTCTCACTTAATTGGGTTGTTTTTAAACTCACAAGTGTAAATATCACAGGTGCTCTAATGATAGGGGATTTGGGTTTTGCGATAGGTGATGTCGCTACATAGTTGCACTAGATGATTATGATTAAGATGCAAGTTCACATAAGTCATTTATATGCTCCAGTGACCAGTTACCATGACAACTGAAACAGTATATGGTGGAAAAAATGGAAAGGCAATGTAGCACAGTAGAAGGCAGAGTTTGTATGCCAAAATGTCAGCTGTGATATCATGTGCGTACTCGCATGTCAACCTTGCCAGGCAATCCAAGGAAGGATGCACTTTAAAGCATAAACAAGGAAAACTTCGAGGAATACAAAGCAAGCCACAAATGAAGATTTTGTAATCGGCAACTGAGCCAGAACACAAAAAGGAAAGCTGCTTTGATGGACTGGATTGAAAAAGCATTTTTTGCTTATGTTAACACTATGCACAAGTTGGTGAGAAGTAAAGAAGAAGTGGTAAGACCAATCTGTCTACCATCTCTTTAAGAATGCATATAGACTCTTCACATGAGTTTGACCAGGAGTTAAGGTTCTGTGGACTGAAACCAGTTATAACATGCTTTCAGAACAGCAGGGAACCTAACTGGATAAAGAGCATCACCTGACCATGGATTAAATTTACTGTTTTAATCCACAGTTGATGTGAAGCTCCCTGAAGACATATCCCTGTGCAGAGTTGGGACTCGTTAGGTGCTGCAGAACACAAACTGAAAAGTCAGCCATTAAAACTGAGGTGGCAACGGTGTGGTGTTGAGCTAGCTGAATAGTAGAACAGAGCCCCCAGTTTGTAGCACCTTCTCAGGGAGAGAGAGCACCGCCA
This sequence comes from Neoceratodus forsteri, assembly GCA_016271365.2. Classification (NCBI taxonomy): domain Eukaryota; kingdom Metazoa; phylum Chordata; order Ceratodontiformes; family Ceratodontidae; genus Neoceratodus; species Neoceratodus forsteri. The sequence continues at coordinate 747,854,460 of CM057453.1, forward strand.
CTTAACCATACTGACTGCAGGCACTCTCTCTGTCAGCATCTGGCAAAGTATGTCCCGCTGAGTTGAAATCTGTAATTAGATCATATGAACCCTAGTGGAGGGAAATTCAGTGTCGTTGGCTGTTAGTGCCTGGCAATTTGGAGTTGTGGCACTCATTATCTGGGGGAAAACTGAAAACTGACAGGCAGTGAGTGAAACAGTAGGGAAACGACAGTGCTCCAACCTGGTGTCACTGTGTTAAAGTGCTGCCTAGAGAGAGGGAGAAAACAGGGTGGGTACTTGGCTGCAGCGAGTGGCAGTAGTGCTGTCTCACTCTCTCCCTGCAAAAACATTCACTGTGCTACTATAGAGAGCGTTCTGAGCAGCTCAGCGTGGTCCTGCCAAGCCAATACAGTTGTGGCACAATGCTGTACCACGGCTAGCCACTTGTGTCCCTGTCTCCCTGAAGAAACATTCAGCCTTACCTGATGCACTTTAACTACAGCTCTGTCCCTCGGCTAGCCAGCTGAGTTCCATACATTCATTATGCTACAGTGTTCTTTCGGGCAGACAGACAGCGCCACGCACTCCACACAAAAGGGAGAGAGCGAGAGAGACACAGGGAGAATGGCACTTCACACAGAGTCATGCATACGTTATTTATTGTATGAACACAAAAATGTAGGAAATCATTTCAAGACTATTTCTCCCATTTGTATATGCATACAATAAATAATATGTGCAGGACTTCTTGGAACTACTTTTCAACTCGGCAGGATACAGTAAAATTGTCCCTATTCAAGGGGGGAAAAACAGCTTTTGGGATTTTTTTTTTTTTTATTAAACATAACCCATGTTATAAGCAAAATAACCCACCCCAGGGTATGGGGTTATATGTATTTCATGCCTTGGGCACTGTGAACACACTTGGCCTGAAGCCTAGTGCCTCACAGTGCACCAGAGGCGTGGATTAAATGCCTGTAACCCCAAACCCTGGAGTGGGTTAGTGCTTACTTATAATCCCTGCTATTTTGCAGCTTCAGCAATCCTAGAAGCTACCTTTGAGCTTGCATGAGCAGAACCTAATTATTTAGAGATACTTTATTGCTCTTTAGAAAAACTGTTAATCTTGGTTATCAGTGAGTTTCATCAAAATGTAAACAATTACATTGGCTTATACTATATGTTGTTGACATGTAAACAACTAATAAACATTGGCTTATACTGCATGTTGCTGACATTCACTGATGACTATGTATTTTTGTAAAGAAAACATTTAATAACATTTATTGTGATTCTACTTGTAAATATTAATTACTACAGTGCAGCCCACTTAAGTGCACACCCTCGGGATACTTGAAAAGTGTGCACTTAGCCGGGCTGTGCATTTAACCGAACAATATCTTTCCAGGCATTCCAATGGGTTAGAAATGCTTTATTTAATTGGTGCTACAGTAATACATAGCATATATGCAGTTCGTAGTACAAGTTCTCTAAATGGTGCACATATGCAGTTTCTTACTTTATTCATGCTCCATATTACTTGGCAAAAGTCACCAGGTCCTGATTGCTTTGTATGTGACAAAATCCACGGGGGTCATTCTGGTCGGTAGCATGGAAATCGGTCACAGCATTTCCGCGATCTCCTCTCCCGGGTTTGTGGTTCCCTCAGACGGATTGGCTGACATCCGACCCACCTTCTCTCGCAGCATAAATACGGACTCAGAAGAAACATTGATACCATAGACCCTAGCAACATCAGACAGCTTGGCATCTGGCTGACCAAGTTTAAGTAAGGCAAGCTTCCGTTCAAGAAAGAATGTTACTTTCTTTCTGTGATCATTGCAATGAGTGAGTGAGTGAAGACTACTGTAGTTGCAGCACACAATGTTACTTAGCGCAAAAGTCAATTAGTGCTTAAGGTGGATTTAAAAGGAGGAATAAAGGGGCTGTAGGATACTCTGCAGCAATATTTTATTTGGATGTGCACTTAGGAAGGTGTAGAACATAAAAACTAATAGGATTTTCTCCTAAAAAATATGCACTTAACCAAAATGTGCACTTATACAGTGTGCATTTAAGCAATCAAATTAACATGGGAAACATAGGGGACAAAATGGGATATTGAAAAAGTGTGCACTTAACCGGGATGTTCACTTATTCAATGTGCACTTAAGTGGACTGCACTGTATTAGCAACACAGAAGTGAAGCTAGTTTTTAAAGCTTTTCTACAAACTCTGCTTTTTGTTACAACTACAGTTACTGTACATGTAAACTTTGTGATGTATTGTAGCATAGTGTCATTTAATTAAGCAATGATACATGACAGGGTGTGTGTTGCGCTGGGAGAACGTCACACCTGGGGTGGTTGAGCATGAAGTCGAAGGCCGAATGAGTCCAGTGACCCCAGAAGTGACGTTATCCCAGCACAAAACACCCTGGAGTGCATTATTGCTGTTGTACAATGACTCTTTTGCTAATAAAAAGTAAAAGATAAAAAAAAAAACCTTTTTAATTCATTTTCATTTCATTTCATTTTTTTTTTTTTTACTGTGGAGGTATACCTTTTGAAGAAAAAGTCCAGAATATTTTCCACCAGTAGATGGAGCTGTTATCTCAATGCTGAGGTCCCTGTTTTCTGGTCTCATGTCTGTTTTCATTTTTTTCATGGCCCCATGTGTTTCTTGCGGTTCTCCCAGTTCACTTTGTTGTGTTTTATTGTACTGAGAGATTATGGTTGTAATTTCACATTTTGAGGCAGCATTTTACTGCTGTTGCCAGCCCCGGCCCATCCCTGTTGTTGCTGACCTGCTGCTGATACTTCTCAAATGGATGTGTCAGTGCAGGCACAAGGAGGTAGGATGTGATGTACTGTATTTTCTGAATTTGTTCTGTTTAATAAGAAAGTGAGCTGTAGGAAAACACCTTTATAGCAGAGCGGGAGAGTGGATGCTAGCGCACGCTACCACTACACTGGCCATGGTTTCTTAATGTACTTCGGGGGAGTGAGAAGCCAGTGTTATGGCTTCCTGTAAGTTTTTTTTTAAGACCAAGAAGTGAGAAGAGAAGGAAACATGTTTTGGTTTGGGGGAATAGTGTGTGGAGTCGGAGGGTGTTACCCATCATGTATGCCTAGTTGTGGCTGGTCGTGGCAAGTGACTCTGGGACAATGTAAGCAGCTTGAAAGCAGGAATCACTGAAGCAGGCTGCCAACTGAGGGTCACTAAAGCTGATGCTGGCTGTATGGAGTGATTCCCGTTTTGGTTGATGCGGTCATCAGTGTGCTGGGACTAGACCTGTGATGTCGCGCTGGGATAACATCACGGGTCCAGTCCAAGACTGACCAGTCAGAGTCCAGCATCCTTTCTTGCCATTGTGTAATATAGTTTATAATGTGGGTTGGGAAAAATGACCAATTCAATTGGTTGAATCGCTCTGCGTGCTCATGGATTAAGTAAGCATTAATCCACAGTTCTGCAGAGTGACTTTGGAGATGGGGCACCGGATCTTGTTGTCTGTAGAGCAGAACAAAATGTGCTGGCAGCCATTTAAAATACTGTGTGTCATGGCCCCTGGGTAATGTTTGCCATAGTTCTTGAGCCAGTTGTTGTCACCAGAGTTATTAGGAAATGTGCCGGGAAGTGGTAGTGCAGAATTGTGGCAATGTCCTGTGTTTCTCTTGTTTTGTCTGCATCTCTCTGTCTCTCTCTCTTTTCATTGTGATGAGGTATGTTATCCAATCCCTGGTCTGTGCAAGGGGGATGAGAGGAGAGAGAGAGCAGAGTGGTGAACGAGACACGCAACACACTGAGGGCAGAGTTACTCCTCTTGTGAATGGCATGATTCTCTGTGAGGGACAGAAGGGAGAGAGAAAGAGAGAGTAAATTCCCCCAGAGGCTGTCGTCTGTTACCAGTCCCCCCCCACCCCATCAGCTCCCCTCCCCATGAGCAAGGCACAGGGGTGACATACACAGTGAGACAGAGAGAGTGAGAGAGCAACGGGCAGCATCCACGCACTGTGTAGCAGGGCACAGATGATCAGAGGCAACTATGCAGCTGGGCAGAGAGTAGGGAGAGAGAAAGAGACAGCTTGGGACAGAGAGTGCACAGTTCTCTCTCTGTCTGCCCCACCAATGAGCAGCTCTGTTAGTGTAAGTCGTTCGTAGTATTGTAGAAGGCAGTAGTGCTGTGAGGACAGGGGTGGAGAGAGAGAGAGAGAGAGAGAGAGAACAACCACTCATGATACATTAGATCCTTCATGTGAGCAGCTTCAATCCATGGCTATTGAATGACAGTCGCGGTGCTACAGTGTCAGTGAGACATTGGGCAAGATTACAAACAGAGAAATAACCATCAGTTTTGTATATATTGGTCCTGCGGCAGGTCGTTTCCTCCCCAACTGACCCCAACAGTGCCATGCACCTGCCATTGTCTGTTGGCCTGGCAGTGTAGTCCCAAAGAAGTTGTGACCCTGATCTCTCCCGTTCCATTGATATCTTTACATACACATGTGCCTGAATCAGGGAGAAACTCACAGTGCTGCACCGTCATTTACAAATCGGGCAACTTTACACAAAGGGAAACACACAAGGAGAGAGAGACTGACAGTGAGTGTGTAAGAGAGAGAGAGCATGCCAGACGAAGAAACTCACAGGGCTGCAAGGTAACTCACAAATGGGGCAAGTTCGCATCCTAGTAAGTCATCTATTACGTATTGTAGGCACATACAGATGTCACAAATTAATTTAGGACTGTACTTGTGGCATTTCTATGTGCATACAATACATTACATATGTATCTGTTATGGGGACTACTTTTGCAGTCGGCAGGGTGAACACATTTTTCCCCTACTGAAACGGAAAAAACAGCTTTCTGCTTTTTCTTTTTAAACATAACCCATCTTTAAGTGCAATAATCCATCCAGGGTATTGGGTTATTGGGGATTAATCAGCACCCTGGGTGCTGTGAGGACACTTGGCCTGTGGCCTTGTGCCTTACAATGCACCCAGGGTGTTGATTAATCCCCAATAACCACATACCGTGTCGTGGGTTATTGCTTATGTAGTGTCACCTACATGCATTGTAATCTCCCACAGAGAGAGATATTACACAATATTTTTTTGTAATAGTGACTACATTTACAAATGATGAGACATTTCACCCCTATGCTCAGGGCACATCATTTCACTGATGGTCCCTATCAGGCAACAATTTCCTGCTTATTTGGAGCTATGGCGTAAAAAACAGGAGTTGGCAAGGAAATTATTAGGACTCCAGATGTGGATACACAATAGTGTCAGGGCTTTTTAACTGTATGAATGTTTTCCTCATTGGTACTTACTGCATATGCTTCCTCAGCAAGGATATTTGTGGCATGCAAATAAGACACTGGTGTGCATGGAAGCCATCTGTATATAATTTTGGTCTATGGGAGGTCTTAAAATAAACAATTTATTTCCTTTTTTATCAAAAAAAAAAAAACCCTGCTTGGGTGGACATTTGGGGCTCTTTGAAGATAATGGACTGTTATTACATAGGAACATGATTACAGACTGCAACAATTGTTGCAAATTTGAATTGCTTGTTGAACTTTCGACTTCATGGGGCTGTTTTTTTGAAATATAGAGAGATGTTCTATCTTTTTGTTAAAAAGTCATAACTGCTGAGTCTGTTATATTAACTGTGGAAAAAACAAACGTGTTTATTTTTTTTTGTTTCTTTACAGGAAGTAAACCTGATGCCAGGCCACTGTTTTTATTTTCGATATGTCAGGTTCTAGTTGCATCGAAAGAATAAATGTAGTTTTAAAGTGTAATGCCAGTTCATTTGACTAAATTGTTAAACCCTCTATAATGCATCCAGAAACAGCTTTGTTCTCTGATTCGTTAAGCAGTACAGCAGAATTAGGAACTCACACAGTACTTAATGTTTCAGATGTGAAGCCAAGTGAAGTGGCAGATGAGTATCTGCTTTGTCCAGCACCTACACTACACAAAGTTGGACAGTAAGTACTCAGCAAAAATCTAATGTTTTTCTCTTATGATAAACAACTGGTCACTTTGGCACAATGCCATTGAATTTTTAGGTAACTGTGCCAAGGGTTCCGATGACTCTGTGCACTGCTCTCACTGCCAGCCCGAGCCTAGCTAGACATCAAATGGGTTTAAGTGTTCAGTTGTGAATCGACTGATTTAGACAGTAAATTTAGAAGACATTTATCTAGGTTGTTATAATGCACAATGCTGTGAGATTAAAGGTAGAGAGGAGGAGTATGAGGAAGAACAGAGTGCTTTCAATCTGCTTTCTATCCGGGCTTAACAAAAATTATATTTTTATTTGGTTGCATACTAGTGGAATAGCAAAACCACAGCTTTTGACCATCCTAAAAACTGTTCTCAAGGTTTCTATGCATACCAACAAGATTTAAGGCAAAACATTGCTTTGTAGATTGCATCTGAATTTCCACTTTGTGTTTTTAGCGTGACTTGATCCACACTGTGTTAGACCTTATTGGTGTTCTTCAACTGTATGGAGGATGAGTACTGGTGGAGCTGGGGAATACTTCAGTCCTGTTTAATGTTCAGAGGATAGTTAATTGATAAGGCCAGTGCTAAGGTTACATCTGTGGTACAGAGCACCCCCACCCACTAGAAGACTAGGTTTGTGGTCACAAGGCAGAACTTTCAATGGACCATCATAATTGTTTTATAATAACTGGCCATCAGCTTTTTCTATGGAGATGGCCAGTTATTATTTGCCATAATAACTGGCCAGTTATTACGAAATTCAGACGCACAGAGTAAACAGTTGTGCTTGAGACACTGAAACGGAGCGTCACAGTCAGCGGTTTCCAGCAGTTCCTAGTTACCACACAACATCAAGCCTCATTGAGCCTGTGCAAAGAATAAAACCAACCCCCGCCCCAAAAACAACCCACTGCCACAAATAAAAAACTTAGCTCTTTAGTTAAGTCCACAGTCACTCTGACCGCTTCCTCTCAAGTCATCAGTACCACAGGGCAGTAGTGTCAAAAAGATGTTGACACTGAGAAAACATGCCAAAAACAAAAGTTTTTAAAAGAAAGTATAGTTTTCTGGCACCAATTCATTCAAGAAGGAGTACTGAAATAGCTCTCTGGAAACAAAGTGATCAGAAACTGTTCAGCAATTTCTTAAAGGAGACAAGTACATTCACTCTTGGGGTTTACGTAGCATCCCACACCTCAGGTGTGTGTTAAATTCTTGTAATACACACACCACCCAATGCATTATTCTCTGTATAAGCTGCTATTTGCTATGCTGCACTAAGAAGCCACTGTTTCAAATGCCAGTCTGATGATCATGCAGAACTGAGAACTACATAGCATGACAGAGACTTTCAAAGGGCCAATCAGGAGATGCTTTCCTTCCAGTAGTTGCCCTGTAATTAGGTGGTTGAAGGTTGGCTGGATGCAAGACTGTCTTACTGCTCTTTAGCTGGTTCATTTTCAGCTGGGAGACGGGGGTGGCGTGTAGTTACTGGCCACCATTATTGGTGGATATCACGGGTCTTACGCCACCTACCGCACATGCCCATTAATAGTTATAATCAGGTTTCCCATCAATTAAGATGAGAGCCTTTCATAATGGCTTCTCAGTCAGGTCCACCTTAGGCTGCTTACATGTTTTTAACTGCTGTGTTATTTGAATGCTGATATTTTTTGATATTTCCTTTTCAGCGATTCATTATGTTTTATTTTTATATTTTGTTGGCTATGTACACAGCATTTTTTTTTTTTTTAGTTTTCTGCAAGGCGCTTTTAAAATACATAATCCAATCCATAGAGGCATGTCTTACAATTAAAAGCTGACTGGAATGGGTCCTTTTTGGCTGCCAAAATGTCTCTTAGAACAAGTTATTTCATTCTGCAGTACTATTATAATTAAATGAGAGCTAAGGGCTTAACAAGAGTTGCTTACCTGTAGAGCCATTAGAAAAAAAGATCTTCAGTGAGGATATCTCCTTCATTAAGCCACACCGTTGGAGCTGTAACCCATCAGTGTCAGGTCCACATGGAAACTTTTAGCTAGCATCAACCCGTTTGTAACATGGACAGACCCATTACTCCTCAGTTTTTTCTCTCACCATCGATCATCGTCATTAGACCTGCTGAAGGAAGCAACATTGAACAAGTCATTGCCATTTGTTATTTTTACTTTCCACAGTTTGCTTTCATTGTCTTTGTAAGCCACTGAAATCTAAAGAACCATTATTTCAATATTGTAAGTGCAGTTATAAAATCTACAAGGACAGCACACACATTATTTGTGTGTGCTGTTTGGTTCTTTCTCACAATGTGAAAGCTTGTGAAATTTCCAAAGTTTCAACCAGGCTACAAAGTAACACTAAGAAAGCTCTAGAAAATGTTCTTGCCCTAAAAGCATTAAAAGCCATGAAAAAGGAAAAGGGCACAAAGTCTGCTTCTCCCTCTTCATCATCTGAGAAACTGTCACTGAACCCAAAAGATAAGGACAAGGAAAGGGTGTTGTCCTGGGTCTCCTCGTCATCTGACCATAAGTACAAACATAAAGGCAAGGACAAGTCTGCTTCGCTGGCAAGGTCTACGTCCTCATCAGTGCTCATTCCAGTGGCGTCAACAGAAGCACCCCGGACTGTCATTGAGACGCTAAAGTTAGAGCCTGGATCAGGTGCTGCAACAGCTGCTATGGATGATATAATGTCATTGTCATTGGGCTCTGGCCATTTGATACAGGTAGTCCTGGAACCTTTTCAGGGTACCGTCAACACCCAAGCTGTGCTGGCATTTTTCTCAGAAATGATTCGATGCATTTTGCCATGGTTGCCATTGTAGGCAGTTGTTCCACCAGTGGGGCCTTCTGGTACATGGCCCGTATCGATGGATTCCAGTAGCATGTTGCAGATCCTGCCTCTCAACTGCTGCTGGCATCCCCAGCTTCTTCAGTGGCACCCATCATTGTTCATGAGGATGATGATGAAACAGAATATAATCCTGACCTCAAGGATTTGGAGACAATTTAGAGGAGGAATATGAGGGTGACAAGCAGTTTGTGAAGAGAAATATGCCAGCTAGATCTACCTTTTTGTCCTGTAGTGAGGACTCTGGGGTATATACCCCAGGGTAAATCCCCTGAGATCTTCTCCTGAGGACCCTTCTTTTCAACCCATGATGCAGCAAATGCAGTCTACCATAGGCTTTGATGTGGAAGAGGAAGATTCCACTAAGAGGAATCTGATGCAGTTTCTGGAGGTGACTTGCACTCCCTCCATTATCATTCCACCTGTGTATCCTGCACTTGGAGGATGTTACTTTTGCTGTATGGCATAGACCTGACTCACTGCCTACAGTCCCTAGAAGGGCTGATAAGCAGTAGGTAGGTAAGGTAGGTAACATTTTTATTCATTGTTACATAAATATGTACAAGAACATGGTTATTCTCCTTTGAGCCACCAGCTGATTTTCACTGGGTACTATTTACGTTCAAAACCTGGTTACAATAAAAGGAAATAAGTAAAATATATTAAAGTTAATAGAGTTAAAACATTCAAGTTCAGTATATGTGAATTCACTTAGTACAATATAATCAGTAGTGCTACAATATACTATATTGAATATTAGAACATATGCTACAGTCCTTCAGGTGACAGAAGGCGTCACCATGAATACACTCTGAACTTGTACTGGTATTAAATATCTCTCTATGCATTACGGATGTGATTAATTTAAACATTTTTAAAGCTATAACAACAGGTCAAAGGCTGACCAACTTGTTTTATTAACTGACTATGTATTTCACCAAAATGTAATGGTTTTATCGTTGATCTAAGCTGAATGGGAATGGAGTTCAAATTAGAAGGTCCCCTGTACAAGAGAGATGATTGTCCTACATTAAAATTGAAATTCATTACCTTCTGATTATCTTAAATTTAGCTTTTTGAATTTTATACGGAAAGAATATTTAATATGCTAACCAGCCTGAAGCTGATTCTGTGGTCATCAAGAGTGCTCGTGATAGGTCTAGGGTTCCCAAACGCATATAGTAAGTACTTTTCCTCCTTATGAGAAATCTAGGATGTGGGATGTAATGGGCAAAATATATTTATGCCTCTGTTTCCCTATTCCTTAGGATTGCAAACTACCAGGCCCATATGATTAAATATCAGAAAAGCCCATGGAAAGCTGCTCTTACTGCTGCTCAGGCTTTGCCTAATGGTTCTGCCAGGAATGATTTGCTTAAAAACATTATCTGCTAGTGCTGAGGTTGGCAAACATCTGCTGTGCTCATCTTATGATGGATCCAATGCTTCTGCCAGGGCAGCAGCGTCTAGCATTTGTAGTAGGAGATATTCTTGGCTTAGAGTTGCTGGCTTTGCCACTGATGTGCAACAGGCCATTTTGAATGCCACCCTTAAAGGGTCCAAACTGTTTGGCTATGATGTCAGAGAAGCCCTGTGTGGCCTTCAGACATCAAAATGACCTTAAGGACTGTTAACTCACCATATTCCTCTCCCACTAGAGATCATGGTAGGGGTTCTTTCTGTAGGCCTGCTGCCTGAGGTAATCGTGCCTACTGTCAGCAAGGCCATGGAAGGGGTGGTGGTCCCCTCCCTCCTGGTGCCCATGCAAAAGCATCTAAAAGAGGGCCCTGCCACCACTGGTTCTTCCATTGCTCCATCAGAATGGAACAAGTTCTTCCATTCCTTCATCAGAATGGAACAAACGGTTCTATTCCAGATACTTCCTAATCCCAAAATGAACAGGAGATCTAAGGCTAGAACTAAACTTCAGAGGCTTCAATCCGTACATCAAATACAAAACATTTCGAATGGTTTCTCTGCCAGCCCCGAGTCCCCAGCACATAAAGGGGACTGGCTTTGTTCACTAAACATGAAGGATGCATGCCTTCATATAAAGATCAGGAAGGCCCACAGACAGTACTTTATGCTTGAGGGCAGGCATTATCGGTTCAAGGTATTGCCCTTTGACTTGTTCTTTGTACCACATGTCTTTACAAAATGCTTGGCAGTAGTTGCAGCAGCCCTTCGCAGGGAAGGCTTGTATGTTTTACCTTATTTAGATGATTGGCTTCTGAAGGCCAACTCCCGGGAAGCTCTGCTTCACACCTTGTCTTGAATACTTCAGTTGTTCAAAGACTTGGGGATCATGGTGAATGTGCCAACGTCTGTGTTGACTCTGTACCAAAGACAGCAGTGCATAGATGAAGTCTTGGACACCGAAAAGGGATGTGGCTTCCTGCTCCAGAACAGGGCGAACACTCTGATTGCCAAGGCAAACTTGGTGCACAAGAGACACTCTGTCTCTTCACAAGCAATGTTGCATCTCCCGGGCCTCATGGCTGCGGGCATAGTGACAGTGCCCCTAGCTCAGCAGCTTCATATGAGAGTACTACTGTGGATACTCAGGGTCCAGTGGGGTCAGCTGATATATGAGTTGGAACAGATGGTTCTCGTCAGATCTTCGCTACACAAAGCATTGTTGCCAGCGTAATGTTTTTACAAGCAATAAGTATGGAAACTAGTTCACAGTTTTCACTAAGTCTAAATAGATCTTTCTGGCCATTACTGCACCAGCACATCAGGTCACTGATTTGAAGATTCATGTCCCCTCCTTGAGGTCCACCCCCCTCAGAGTTAGAATATTAGTGGGGGGGGGGGGGCACAGCCCCTGCCAAAACAGGGGGTTGGCGAAATCCTGACTTGGCACCCTGATGACCAGGCGCTCTAACGCCGGTGCTCTGAATGGGTGGAACCCTAATCAGAAGGGAGTCAATCAGTCACTGCTTCTGAGATATGTTAAGTGCCAGTCCTAGTAGAGCACTTAAATAAAATATGCAGGCAGTGGCACTCAGCGAATCTCCTGGTCTGTAACAGTTCAGAAAGTAAAGATACAATTCAGTAGTCATTCCAGAAGAAAGCTGTCTAGCACATCCATATATGTAGGGTGTTATTACCAGGCTCCCTTAGTTGCTATAGAAAAATTACTTTACCCAGTCACTTCAGGTGTAAGTCATTATGTGCAGTGCCAAAGCTTTCCATAGTTGCTTGAAAACCCTGTCAGATTTCTTGCACTGCTGGCCCATAGCATAGCTTATATCTGGAAATAAGTAAATGTTTTTACCATCCTGCACAATAGGATAGTGTTCCCTTGCAAATTGTAGGATCCAATCTTGGGTGCCAACCCCATCAGTAATCAGTAGCATGGTAGAAGGTTAATTCACATCCTCCCTGCAGTCATGTGAAGTGATCTGGTAGGCTTTCTGTAAAATAAAATCAAAAGATTGATCCTCCAGTAAAAGTTTTTCAGTCAGTCACTCCTTGAGAAGTATTAAAGGATGATCGCTCCCTATTCCCTTGGGATGACCTAGGATCCAAATGTCAAAAGATCTGGCTTGGTTTTCAAGCATTTCGAGGCAGGCAGTGAGGTGCATGTTCCCCTTGATTAAGGAAGTCATTGTGGTGAGGAGGCTGTGGACGTCTTTGTACCTCCTTTATGTCCTGCTTTAAGGTGTCCGTAGCCATCTCCACAATCATCACTCTGGAATTAAAGCCACACACTTTGGGATTTAGTTCCAATACTGATGCTATCAGTCTTTGCATTTGGAGACCCTGTGAAGTGAGTTTTTCCTCCATGCCTTGCCCGGTCACAGCACCGGTGTCTGACCACTAGGGCTGTGCAGCAGAGACAGTCTTGCCTTTTCCTTCATCAGTACAGCAGTTGTTTTATCTTTTTGAGGGTTCTCATTACAGTCCCCAAACTATTAGCCAGATATTAATATAAAGATTTTGCAATTATCTTTTGAAAAAGTCAATATTCTAAATCAGTTCTCAGACTGAGAGACATAGCTGTTGATTTGTGCTGGCTGTCAGATCGGGCTAAGCTCCCCGTCTGGTACTCTTTATGAGAATTTTATCGAGGATGTCAGGGTAATGCAGCAGCTGGGGTCCTTTGCCCACAGTTCATTGAGGTTTCAGACTAATCTGGAAGCCCATCACTTAAATTCAAAGATAAAGTCCTAGATTTTAGAAGGGAAGATTTGGTGGAAATGGGGAAATGGGTGAGCTGCTCAGGGAAAGATTGGCAGAGGTAGGGAAAGCAGAAGGGGTTGAGGTCAGATGTGATACGATCAAGAGGGAGATGTCTAAAGTCATCAGTACCTGCGTTAGACATGTGGATAAGAAAAGAAAGTGCGGAAGACCAATGTTGTGATTTACTAGAGGGGTAGGGGAGGTGGATAGAGTTAAGAATGTAACATTCTGGAAATGCAATGCAGAACTAAAATCACAGAACGAAAGCAAGTGGGGTGACTATTTAGAAAAGATAAACCAAGACCAAAGACCAAAAGGACAGTTAGGATGGCAAAGGCAGAAACAGCAGTAAGAGTTGCAGAAGGGGTTAGGTCTGGGAGAAAGCCTTCTTTGTTTGCGGAAAAGAGAAAAGTGAAAGAGGGAGTTGTCAGACTGAAACGTGAGGGTTGATGGATGAAAGAAGACAACAAAAAGGCAGATACCTGGAATGAATAGTTTTGTTCTATACTTACAGTAGAATAAGGTGGGGCCACTTTGAGGCTGTGAGATCGGGGTGGAGGAGCTCAGAGAAGCAGACCAGGGGTGGGAATGGGAATGGTATTGGAGGAAAGCATGTTCAAGGAAGTAGGGACCCTGATAATGATGTCATGCACCCTAGGGGGTTGAGAGTGGTGAATCCGTTACTGGTGGCACCACTGACTGATATATTTAACTGCTCCATGGAAATGTGTTGTGCCAGGGTATTGTAGGGTGGCTTATGTGGTGTCACTTCACAAGAACTGGGACAAAGATGACCCAGGAAACTACAGACCAGTAAGCAGGACCTCAGTAGTAAAGAATCTACTGGAAACCATCATAAAGGGGTATTTGGTGGAGTTCCTGGAAGTAACGGATTACAGGACAAGAGGCAGGATGTGTTTGTGGTTGGCAGGCCATGCCAGACTAACCTAATCAGCATTTTTGATTGGGTTATAAAGGCAGTCAGTTTGGGTGCAGGTAGTTGAAGCACTGTGCCTGGACTTCAGCGAGGCCTTCAACTGTACCTTACAGATGGCTGGTTATAAAAACCGGAGAATCTGGGAGTGGAGAAAAAAAATCACCTGATGGATAGAGAATTGGTTGGGGAGCAGGACTCAGCGGGTGGTAGTTAACATGGAATTGTCAGTGGTCAGAGAAGTTACCAGTGGGGTGCCACCAGGATTGATCCTGGGACCAGTGTTGTTCACCATCTTTATATATGACATAATACATGTTATATAAAGCACGGTCTATATTTATTTATTTAGCTTTTGTTGACCGGGTAAGTGCACTAGACAAATCCTACCTATTTTCAGGCACGACCCGGGGGAGGGGGATTCAGGTGAATGCCAACTGACCTTGAACCAGATTAAGCTGTTGGTGGTATTTTTAGTGAATGAGGGAAATTTGGCCAGGACACCGGGGAAGTTCCCCTACTCTTTTCGATAAGTGCCATGGGATCTTTAACATCCACCTGAACTACCAATCCAGGCAGATGGGACCTCGGTTTAACGTCTCATCCAAAAGACGGCACCTCAGAAGTGCAGCACCCCTCTCATGCTGCACTACAGTGTCAGTACTGGGATATTAACCCAAGTGCCAGATGTGGGAACTGAACCCACAGCCCTCTGATCTCCCAGCCTCAGAGGCGAGTGTGCTATCTACTGAGCCGCTGACACACTATATCTTTGTTTGCCACATCTAGATCTGTGGGAGGGAGGACACAGAGGAGGGAATAAAGGACATGAAAATGGATCTAGAAAGGCTGGAGAATTGGTCTAAGGTGTGGCAATGTAAATTCAATGGCAAGAAATGTAATGTTATGGATATTGGTAGAAAAAAAAACTTAGCACTGACTTTTGAATGGGAGAGTGAAGACATTTGAGATTACTGAATAGACTAACCCAGGAATCATTACCTGTGATGAACTTAAATCCTCAGCCCAGTGCAACAAGGCATATGGGTGGGTGAGCAGAATGCTGGGGTGTATAGGTAGGGCATTCACTAGCAGAAGGAAGGAGTTGATATTACTCCTCTACAGGTCCATTTTGACAGTGCACCTGAAGTACTACTCTCAGCTCTTGAGTCCCCATTTCAAGAAGGACAGGGACAGCTTGGAAAGGGTTCAGAGAGGGCTACAATCATGATACTGTGGCAGCAGGGGAGGGCGAGAGAGAAGAGGCTGGAGAATACTATCTGTGGGCCAAAAGGGAGTGAGGGGGCATAACTGAGACCTGTAAGTTCTTGAGGGGTATCAAAAGGGCAGACTGCAGGGATCTATTTACGAGGAATGAAAATACAGCAACTAGGGGATATGAGTGCATTTTAGTGGTGGTGGTGGTGGTGGTGGTGGTGGTGGATTCATAAGGAATTTTAGCAAGGACGTTTTCCACAGAAAGGGTGGTGGACACCTGGAATTCTTTGCCAAAGCCTGTGGTAGAAGCCAGATCACAGAAACATAGAAAATGTCGGCAGATAAAGATCGCTAGGCCCATCCAGTCTGCCATCAAACTCTATACTTGGTTTAGGTCTCTGACCCAATCTGGTCAGTGTCCTCCCCTACCTCTGCCCCACCCCCAAGGCTCCCTTATGTCTGTCCCAGGCATGCTTAAATCCCTCCACAGTGCTTGCCCCCACCACCTCCTGTGGCAGACTTCCATGTGTCCACCACCCTGTCTGTGAAGAAAATCATGATCAGAAGATTGGTGACTGTTTAAAATATGGATGGGATAGGGGCATACGGGGATAGTAAGATGTAAGGGAGGGGTGGAGGATGGACAGCCAAGTGAAATGAGCATTGTGGGCATTGGGTGGGCAAGATGCCCGGTAATCATGGTTGAACATCAGGTCAGACACCTAGCAAGGCTGGGAATGGGAAGACTGGATAGCCTAAAAAGTCCTTCTCTGTCATCAGAATCTGTGTATCTGTGTTAAGCTGCAGCATCTTATGAATGCTGGAAAATCTGTTGTTTATTTTGCTTTGGCCAAAGTTAGGCAAATGTCACACTGTGATGTGGGGATGGTCACAATCCATTGATGAAAGATTTCTGCTTTTTATTTTCCTTTTTAGTTATGTATAATATTATGTTGGCCTTTCGGCACCATGCAATTCTGCTTAAAGTTGGACCAGCATAACATTCTATGGTGATTTGCATATGTAGCCCAGGATGCTTTGCATTGTGGGGGCATGTGTGATTTTGTATATTATGTTGTTACTACATATTGTTGCCAATATTTCATACTTTCTCCATGTCTGCTTTTATCATCTCATTCATATCACTGCTGTGCCATAAATATTACTACTACTGTTATAATCTGTATATAAAACTGATACGTGAGAGTTCTACATATTGGGGGGAGAATCTGTTTTGATACATATAGTTCCCACAACTGTGACATCACTTGCTATGTCAAGAGTCCATATAATGGCTGCAGCTGCCTTGAACCAATACAAGTCAGACTTAGTGACAGTATCTCTGGACTGCTGCCATCACAGGTAGGCCCAGTACTGTGTTTTAATAAAAATGTCATGTACCTTTACACTACCTAGCACACTGCTTCTGAACCGTCCCCGTTAACGACATTTCTCTTGAGCTTTTGCATTACCAGAGGTGTACTGTAAGGTGTCATTCCTCATTTTGCTGAAGTGTCACTAGTCCAATAAACGATGAGTTTTGCATCACTAAATTATTACCGGTTGGCTTTAAGCTGACCAGTTTGGAGAATTGTTGCAGCTCCACAGGGATAACTTCTCTGGCGGCTAGATGCTGACAACTCTAGTGTATTTTTACAATCAAACTTGTACTTGTTAAGAGTTTCCTGTCTCTGGAGAGGCCGACTCAGTGAAGAAACATAGTGCAGTCATCTCTAGTAGCCTACATCTGTGCGCCTGCAAGGTAGAAACGGTTTAATGTACTGTACATTCCCCATGACTCAGAATGCTTTTTATTTACCTGGGGTTCAGTCAATTTTGTACCTATCCAAGCAGAACATCTCCTTGCATGAAGCAGGAAGGGCCCCTCTTGGGAAAACAAATAGAATTTGGCTTGATGTAGCATCCTTCATACACATTGTGAATTTGCTTTTAAACAGAATTAATGGTGGTGCAAAGTGAAACCCAGATGTTGTTGCATGTTTGTTCATACTAGGCTTGACATTTACGATTGTTTTGCAACACTTTCAGATGATGACTTTTTTATAACCTTTTCAACATTAATATTTGTCTGTTTGCAAGAAGGATTTTCACACAGTCTCACACATAATATGGCAAAGAACTACATCAGATGTGGTAGCGCTACCAAAAATGTCCATATGCAGCTAAAAACCTGTAGCGGTTAAATCCCTTTCTCTCATGGGCATTTGAAATTCACATCCTCTGTTCTATCTCTGGTAGACTATGACCTACCTGTGTATGGTGCAGCAGACCAGACTGCCCTGCACAAGATCCGCCTCACCTTAAACAAGGCCTGCAGGCTCATAACTGGGGCTCCTAGTCTAACCCACACTTGCCTTCTTTACACCATGGCTAATCTACTCAACCTAGATGAGCGCCTCAAATACCAAACCTGCGTCCTAACAAAAAAATCACTCCTTGGACTATCCCCACCGGGTCTGTCAACCACTATCCACCGAGCAAACCCTACAGTGCATACCTGTATATCCTGCAAAACTGCACTGGTTATACCGAGGGTGAGAACCTCGCAAGGTCAAAGGGCTTACCCCTACAGAGCCCCCTGTTGGTATAACGCCCTCCCCGCCGGAATCACTAATGCCACCTCGTTATCTTATTTTAAAACTAGCCTTAGAAATCACCTGCTTTCAACACGCAGCTGTACCTGCCTCTAAGCCTCCTCCTATCCTTCCAGACAAAGCTCGCTGAGCCGCTCTCTGACCTTCTGTCCAGCTCTACCTTTACTTGCTACTATCTTCCCCACACTCCTCTTCTGATGTCTTCCACCCAGCCTTACCTTTATCTGCCCACTGAATCAATCTCCATGTAACTACTGTATATTGTCTACTCTGTAAAGCGCACATGTAAGCCTGTTGTATACTGTGTTTGACATATGCCTGTATTTTTGGCTGATTCCTAAATGTACTCAGATTTGTTGTCTGCCTTGATGTTTGTTTCTTGCACTGTTTTGTCCTCTCGGTGACGAGGTACCTTTGTAAATGAGCCTCTGGCTCAAAGGTTGTTAAACTGATGTTCTAATAAATAAAATAAATAAGTTCTGTACCTCAAAGAGTATTGCCAGGCAATGTGCTTAGTTATAAATAGTGCTAGGACTAGCTGCAGACAACTGGTTTCATTCCATGTTGACAGTGAGTTATTCAGTTACTGTTGGGCATAAGTGATGTCAGGCAACTGAGGACCAATACACACACACACACCTGTGACATCATCCCTGGAACCCTGGTGAGGTGAACATTCCACTGTCAGCTCAACAGTATCTGACAGCGTGCAGTAACTGTGCAACAATAGTTGTGTGCTTCTTTATGGTAAAGCACCATTAACTCATATTTATTATCTGAATAATAAAGCATTAGCCAATCAGTAAGGTTCAGTTCACAGCCATATTAGTGTAACCTCTGCATCATCAATTAGTTAAATCCCAGCTAACATTTAAAATCTCAATCGTCTCGACATCCTTGCAAAGGACTGGCTAATTACTAATGGGAGGCTTGGGCAATTTAAGCCATTATAGCACCCCGATCTGCAGGTAGCATGCTCATCTTTTTGTTTGTTTTTGGAAAAGAACCCAAAACATTTTATGGAATACTGTGTGGGGATTTTCCCTAGTGTCCTGGCCAACATCGTCCTTCCCACAAAACCAGTTCAGGCAATTGTCCAAAGCTTTGTGTGTGTGTGGGGGGGGGGATGTGTGAAATGGCTGCCACTACATGTTTACAATCCCTTCATTACTAGTCTCTCATTACTTGTAAAATACTTTGGACTACAATGTACATGAAAAGTGCTATATACCTGTAAAAGAAACAGAGAAGTTTTCAGCAGATGAGGACCTTATGATCCATCAAGTCTGCCTTTGTTTTCCTACCCCCCCCCCCCCAAAACTAACTGCAAATTCAAAAATGCTTCTTTGATCTGGCCCTGCATTATACAGTGTGTCAGACAGTGGGGTTTCAAGTGTAAGGGGAAGAGGGAGGGTGGTGGACATGGCATTGTTGACAGCCTTGGCCACCTGGGAGAAAGAGAAAGAGTAGGGTACTTTTACATGAAACACTGAACATTTTAGGATCCGAAGCATGGATACTCACCATATATTCATGAGAAGGTGCACACATAGCCCAAAGTGCTTCTCCTGAAGGTTATAGATTGAGGTAAACAGCAGGGAGACAGGGGGTGCAGGATTAGCCAGATAATGAATTTGGTTTCTTAAAACTGTGGAAGAAGGCTGCAGCAGCTACAACTACAGTATAATCAGCCTTTGCTGGTACCAAACAGTTCTTCTTTGTTAAAGTTGCAACAGGGGACACATTTTTTAGCCAGAAGTTATTTAGTGAAGGGTTAAAATAACACTTGCTTCAGTTCCTTTCCTATTTCAAATACACCAAAAATGCTGCCAAATTCATGAAAACGTAGCAAAGCATTGTGTTGGAGTTTATTGAATTGTTATGAAGCAAATCTCCTGTTTCTGACAAAATCTATAATGCAACTGGGAATTTGTTTCTGAAATCTGCGGCCCACTTTTGTTTCATTACCTCATCATCTGTTCAGTGCCAAATTATGAAATAGCTGTCAGTTCCATGGTAACAGAGCAAGAGCTTGAAAATACAGAGGTCCTTCAGTCACAAGATGCCACATATGAGCAGGAAACAGATATGTGGTGGGGGATGAGAATCCTTGATTACACACAAACGGTTTCAAATTAATATGTGGAGCTGCAGCTTTTTAGCTTCATGACTCTGATGCCTCATTCAGTTTTGTAACGCATTGTGTTTGTCCCAGTGCAGTCACACCATAATCTTTTGCCAAAAGGCTGAAACACTGCATAGTTACACAGATAGCTGAGGACAGATGAAGATTTTAATCCATCTGGTCTGCCCCGAACTCCTAACAAGAGTTACTGGCTCCCTCCCTCATTCTCAATACTCCTGTAATCCTTTGAGTTCCTAATTATGCCTTTGTGTCTGTCCCATTTGATCTTTAAGGCTGGGATAGCTCTAGCATTAACTACCTTCTTGGTCAGTCTTTTCCACAGGCCATCCACCCTCTCAGTAAAGAAATACTTTCTTTTGGCTTTTCTAAACTTTCCTTATGCAGCTCTTTAGCATGAATAATTCACTGATGTCTATCCTGTTATATCCCCCATGAATTTGAAGGTCTGTCTCATGCCCCCATCCTCATCTCTGAGTACACATTTTTGGTTTTCTAGCCTCTCCTGGTAAATTTACCCCTACTGTCCTTGAATTATCTTTTCTTGCCCTCCTCTGTATCCCCTCCTCTGTGTCCTCTTGGTTTTCTCCCTATCCTTTTTTAGGCAGGGGTTCCAAAACTGTACACAGTACTCGAGATGCTGTCTGACCAGTGACCAGTACTGCAGTATGATCTTCTTTTCATGTGGCTTGTAAATTCTCATCTTATACACCCCAGTATACTGTTTGCTCCCCCATGTGCTTTGCAATACTGACTAAATGTTTTCAAGTTACTTATTTCAAAACGTTTACCAGGAAAAACATACTGAGCTGGCAGCAGCTTGTTTTCAAGTGTGTCCTGGAGGGAGGGGATGAGGGGAGTACAGTACAATAAAGTGCAATGAATTGAAGGACCAATGACAATTGTGCATAAGGTAATACAAATGCAACATACAGAGTACGCAGAGTTGCTGTGACTCGTGGGGCAGATTTACAGAGTCTGCACTAGACATAGTGAATAAATGCATTAGCAATTAGCAGATGTGCAAAAGGCAAAAAACGACTGCAGTGTAGGTATTGTTGCCATGATTGGAGAAACAGAGAGATAGGATCTGCACTGGCTCACAAATATACAGGGTTTAAGCAGTGGTCATGAGTAGGTGAATCACAGTGGGGACTGGACCACTGAACTGCCCAAATGTAGAATTAGGAACAGCTGTGGAAGTGTGTAATGAAGTCCTGGTGAAGGGCTTTGAGGGAATAGAGGGATGTGGCAGAGTGGACAGCAAGGGGAAGAGAAGACCAGAGCTTGGGGAACTAGAAGGAGAAATCTGCTTGGCGTGCATTGAATTGCATAGGAGGGAGGGAGGGAAAGGGTAAATGTTGCGAAGGAGGTACAAGAGGAGGTGGATTAGAGGAGTGAGGTAAGGTTGGGGGGAAGGGAACCAAGCTAGAATTGGAGATAAAGGAAGCACAGTGGGAGAGACACCTTTATCAAGGGATGGAGGAAGGGAGACAGTAGAGGGAACTGTGGTGGGTATGGGGGGGGGTCAGTCAGGGGTAAAGCAGCAGAAAGAGTGAAAGAAGAGGTTCTGTCTAGCTCGGGTAAGCCTGGAAGCAGTACTATACACGATGACACCTTAACCAAGGATAGGGAGGCTCATCTTTGAGATGATTTTGCCACAATCAGGAAGCATGATACCGGCTTTATTCCTGTACAGAGCACCAAGTTAGGGTGGAATGTCTGGAAGTTGGTGTCTACAAGCAAGGAGAAATTGAGGTGATGGTCCAGCCATACACAAAGGTATTTAAAGGAGGAGATTTCCTTTATTACCGCACCATCAAACTTATTGAAGGAGGGGAGTGGCGAAAGTTTGGCTAACCTCTGCCTGGTGCCAGAGGCCATGGAGACCATTTTCTTGGCATTGAGGGACAGGTGGTTTGCCAGAAACCAGTGCTGGATGTTGAAGAAATCCAGCTGAAGCCACGTAGTAAGGTCAGAGGCTGAGGCATCAAAGGTAGATAGCACTGTATCATCTGCATAAATGTGGATGGCCACGGGGAACAGGCACTTGGGAGGTCATTTTGGAAAACAGAGAAGAGGAATTGGGCCAGGACAGAGCCTTGGGGCTTGTCTGAGCAGATGGGCAGTGTGTGTCTCCAGTGTGCACAGCTTGGGACCTGCCCTCATGGTTTGATTGGCACCAACAAACTAAAGGGTCAGACATACCTGACCCTTTAAGCTTGTCCAGGAGAAGGGGATGTGCAACTGCATTAAAGGTTTTAGGAAGGTTGACAAAGATTGAGGAAGTTATCAGACCCTGCTCCATTCCAGAAATGATGGAGTAAGTGAGCTGGAGGGAGTTGGAGGTAGAGTGGAACTTCTGGAAGCTAAACTGTTACAGGTGTTAAGGAAGAAAAGTCAAAGAAGGGGAGAGTTGTCAGAATGTGGGGTGTTCCTGGAACTTAGCCATGGTGGGGAGAAAGGAGATCGGGTGACAGTTCCTAGAAGGGGATGGGCCATCCCTCTAGGAGAGGAGAACAACTGTTGCCCATTTCCAGGCATCAGGAACAGCAGCCATGGAGAAGGAAAGACTGAGAATAAATGTGACAGGGATAGCAATGGCATGAGCAAAGGGGAAGGAGTTTAGGGTCAAGGCAATCGGGTTTGAACCCTTGAGGGTGTTTAGGGCTAAAAAGGCCTTGAGGATGACAGATGGAGTGGTGGGTGAGAAGGACAATGAGAGGGAGCAGGAGGGGGAGAATGGAACAGAAAATGGTGGAGGGGAGTTGGGAGTGGGCATAGAAGTTGAAAATGGAGTTGAAGGAGGAAGCAGTGGCAGCATGGTCAGAGATAGGGGAGTTATCAACTTTGAGGACTGGAAGAGGAAACTGGGCTGGAGAGGAGAACAGGTAGTGGCTAAATTCCAGCACTTAGAGAGATTTCACTGTTTTTATACCTAAATCTCTTGCTGGGAGGCTTCCGCAGTGAGTTATTGACTCCTTCTGTACTAAAATCTACTTTACCTGTAGTTTCCTTTAGCCTGTATGCATTACTTGGCATTAGTAGTAATAGTTATTTTATTGATCAGCTATTTGCCTTTTCAAAAGCAGTAACAAGTTTTTTTGTATATACAGTAAAACAAAAACAAAAAAAAAGTCATACAGACAGTCATCATCATCATCTTCCTATATTAAAAACAAGAAGTTATTTAAACTTAGAAAATGTCCAGAATGGATTCTAGATCCTGATTGGCTGATACAGCCTCCTAGCTGGGCATTTATTTCTTAATCGATACCCAGCTAAAAGTAAGTACCAGCCCAAGTGCCACCTCACCACATACCCTTGTACAGGAGTGCTCAGCCTAGTTTGTCATTGGCTGAAAGCACGTTATTAAATTACAAATCTCCGCCGTGTTTTTTTCTTGCTTAGCGAGAGCTACTAGGCTCCCCCAAACACTCTCTCCTTCACTATCAGCTTGCCACCTCTTCATAAAAAAAAATAAATAAAAATCCACTTATTCTGCAGTTGGGAAGAGCAACAGAATGTTTTTTCTCTGCGCTGCTCACGACTGCACTCACAGTACCGCGCCAGAACTGGAAGTAAACTAAGCCGCTGTTCTCGAACAGATTCTTAGAGAAGCAGGATTTTTAAACCATACCATTCTACCTCCACAGATGCCAGAACTCCCTCAAAGCACAATGCTCCCACATTGATTCGATCTATCAATTTAAAAGAAACACATCATTTACTTCGGGGCTGTTTCTCATGGCACATAGTTGCTATCCACAGGTCGCACGCTTAACAGACGCAACGTCCAACTGCAGCCCAATTAAAAAACACAAAATCTTACAAAAACACGACATAACTTAAAAATGATGCCCATAGACTGCTACTGGATATTTACTACAAACTAATTTTGTTCTTCAGGTGGATGTGTGTGTGTCGGGGGGAAGGGTGGGGTGTTAGCTGTGGGGAGGAGCAGGAGGACCTGAAACAGCCTTAAAGAAACATGGACTACTTTTTCAATACTTTTGTTTCTGCTAATGCTGTTCATTTTTTTATAATAATTTCCTCTCTTCTTTTACCACTTCATTAAAACTTTCTAAGAAAGCCATTTTCTAAGTGCAATAATTGCCTGCAGAGTGGGCATTATTGGGAGATACCGGACCTTCCAGGGACTATATGGCCCTCCACCTGCAGCGTCGGGCCTCATTATGCCCCTGGGCGGTCTAGTATTTCCCAATAATGCCCACCCTGTTGGGTATTATTGCTCACATATTTCTCCTTAGATTATAACCAGTATTCAGGAAATGTGCACATATCATACTTAAGAATGGGTCTTCCCCTGACAATAAAAAATGTAACTGCTTAAATGGAGGATCCATTAAACGAACAAAAAAAGATGCCAGCCATTTTTTCCATTGGATGTTATACCCGGGGCAACAAATTACAACTTGAATTGTATCCTTTGATATACCTACCCCACTCTCTCATTTTGTAAGATCAATTTCAGATTCACCCTCAAACTAGGTTTGTAAAACCTTTGATTCAAATAGCTGGAATCTATAGCTAGTAAATAATTTCCTCAGTACCGGGTCCTTAATCAAGTCCAGGTAGGGTTCATACTTGTGAATTTTTTTAAATTAATATAGCAGGGGCTAAACTTGCTAGAATATCCAAATCCTTTTGTCGATCCCTTTTTATTTAATATTTCTAGCACCCACCTTCCTGTAATAAGATTGTATACTAACACCACTATCTGACAACTTCAAACTTGGCATTTGTGGCATGAAATTTGAACTGCCAGGCACCTGACTATTGGTCGAGTTGTTCCACATTATTATTCATGTTTTAATTCCTGTTATGTACACCCTCTCGCATAGCTTTGTGTCATCAGCAAATAAGCTAACTTACTGATCAATCCCATTCTTATGTTAATGATAAATATATTGAACAGGGCCGATCCCAGCACTGAGCTCTGTGAGACCCCACCCATAGCCTTACAAATTTCTGAGAGGTTGTCATTTAGAAACATCCATTGAGTTCTGTCAAACAGCCAGTTGCATTTCCATCGTGTTCAATTCTTCTGCACACCCATTTGCCCTATTTTCTGGATAAGCTTTCTGTGCAACACCGAGCCAAAGACCTTTTTCAAGTCAAATAAGAGGTATCTACTGCCTAGGTTGGGTCCACCATCTGAATTAATGTATAGAAAAAGTCAGTCAGGCTAGTTTAACGTGATCGCATTTAAACTAGCCAAGGTGGGAGGCACTGAAAAGGAGCAGGGAAATCCCAGCCTCCCCCCACAAAACATGGTAATTAGTGAGGTAAACACCAAGGTAGAGAAGTCATTAGGGAGAAGGATAGAGGTAAACGTAAAAAAGGCAAAGGCAGTAAGGACAGGAATATGGCTAAAAGGGGTAAGGCCATCAAAAAGTGGAGGGTGATGAGTACCAATGCCCCTAGTCTGTATAACAAGCTTCCTGAACTAGTGGCCTTGATGGAAGGGGGTTGCCTGGATGTTGTGGCAGTCACAGAAACATGGTACACAGAGAACCATGACTGGGATGTCAACATACCAGGATACACAATCTACAGGAGGGACAGGGAGGATAAAAGAGGAGGAGGAGTGGCTCTCTATGTAAAGGAAGGGATCAAAGCAACAGAACTAAAGAGTAAACAGGGAGCAGATGAGGCACTCTGGGTCACCCTGGAGACAGGAGATGGCACCACAATCCGCATGGGGGTTGCATACAGACCCCATCTCAGGGGGAGGGAATGGACAAGGAAATGACAGAAGGCTTCCTTAGAGTGGCAGAAAAAGGGGATATATTGTTGATGAGGGACCCAAATATGCTAGATGTTAACTGGAGCATCTTTGCTGCAGGCACATCCAAGAGCATGGTCATTCTTGATGCCCTACAGGGGACATGCCTCAGGCAGCTAGTATTGGAACCCACTCGAGAGGGAGCAGTCTTAGACCTGGTACTCTCAAATGGGGATGAAGAAAGAATCTCAGATTTAGAAGTGGGTAGTCATTTGGGAACAAGCGACCACCAAACAGTGTGGTTCATGATAAACACAGCCATACAATCAAGCCATACAAAAGCAAGAGTATTGGACTTTAGGAAGGCTGACTTTGGGAAAATGAGAGAGTGCCTCAGAAAAGCACTAGCAAACAGGCAAGAAAGAGGGGTGGAGGAACAATGGGGAGTAATCAAAACAGCCATCACAGAGGCAGCAAGCCTTTGTGTAAAGCAAATCAACAAAACACAATGAAGGAAAAAAAAACCCTATGGTTCTCAAAAGAGGTGGCAGGGAAGGTAAAGGAGAAAAGGATAGCATTCAGGAAATATAAGGAAATACAGAAGGAGCAGGACAGAGAACTTTTATCAGTTAAAGCAGAAAGAGGCTGGGAAGGCAGTCAGAATAGTAAGGCCCAAACTGAAGAAAGGATGGCCAACTCTGTTAAGAGGGGGATAAGACCTTTTATAGGTACATTAGGGAGCGAAGAAAGACCAAAGGAGGGATACTGAGGCTTAATAAAGGGGAGGAAATGTGGGTAGAGGGTGACAGTGAAAAAGCAGGGATACTGAACGAATATTTCTGCTCAGTATTCACAAAGTAAGAGGAGGGGGAGGTACCTAAACCAAACAAGAGAAACACTCTGAAGACAGGGGTCTATACCAGTCCATTTACAGAAGAAAGGCTTCTGAAAGAACTAATAAAATTGAAGGTGAACAAAGCAATGGAGCCTGATGGGATTCACCCAAGAATTTTAAAGGAACTAAGGGCAGAACTAGTGGCACCGCTGACTACTCTTTCTAACAAATCATGGGAGGATGGGGTGGTACCTGAGGACTGGAGGAGGGCGGATGTGATTCCTCTTCACAAATGTGGGAGCAGGACGGAGGCAGGAAACTACAGACCAGTTAGTTTGACCTCAGTGGTAGGGAAAATGATGGAATCACTTCTGAAGGAAAGAATTGTTGAGTTCCTAGAGGCCAGTAGGGTACAGGACCCAAGGCAGTATGGATTCACAATGGGAAGTTCGTGTCAGACGAATCTAATAGATTTCTTTGACTGGGTGACCAAAGTAGTAGACCAGGGAGGGGCTGTGGACATGGCCTACCTAGATTTTAGCAGGGCATTTGATACAGTCCCACACAAAAGATTAATACACAAGTTAGCCAGCCTTGGAGTGGGTCCCAAGGTGGTAGCCTGGATAAAAAATTGGCTAGACAATAGGATGCAAAGGGTAGTAGTAAATGGAGTCCACAGTGAAGAAAAGAGGGTTACTAGCGGGGTACTGCAGGGTTCAGTACTGGGACTGGTCCTTTTTAATGTCTTTATAAGTGACATTGCAGAGGAACTGGAAGGAAAAGTATGTCTCTTTGCAGGCGACACAAAGATCTGTAACAGGGTTGATACACAAGATGGAGTGGAAAGGATGAGAAGAGACTTGGTAAGGTTAGAGGAATGGTCAGATGTATGGCAGCTCATATTCAATGCAAACAAGTGCAAGGTAATGCACCTGGGAAACAAAAACCCAGGGGAAGAGTACACAATGGGGGGTGAGATACTGACAACAGTAAAAATGGAACGTGACCGGGGGGTAATTATATCAGATAACTTAAAGGTGGGCAAGCAATGTGAGAAGGCAGTAAGGAAGGCTGAGGGGATACTGGGATGCATAGGGAGAGGCATTAGTAGTAGAAAACAGGAAATTGTTATCTCTCTGTACAGACAGTTGGTGAAACCCCATCTGGAGTACTGTGTGCAGTTCTGGAGACCCCATCTCCGCAAAGACATAGACAGAGTGGAGGTTGTCCAGAGGAGGGCAACCAAGATGGTGCAGGGTCTGCACCAGAAGACATACGAAGAAAGACTAAAGGAGCTTAATATGTATACCCTTGGGGAAAGAAGGAGAGGGGACATGATAGAAACTTTCAAGAACCTCAGGAATCAACAAAGTCCAAGAGGTAGCATCTTTCAGAAAAAGAATGTGCAAGAACAAGGGGCGAATTTGAAGATAGAGGGGATGGCTCAGAGGTAATGTGAGGAAGTATTTTTCACAGAGAGGGTTGTGGATGCATGGAACAGCCTCACTGAGGAGGTCTTGGAGTCAAGAGCAGTGGGGGAATTCAAGAATGCATGGGACAGACATAAGGCAGTCCTAGTGGGGGGTAAGAGGAAGTAAGCTGTTGGTTAACTAGGATCTGCAGCTTATCTGTTAGGTAGGAAATGGGCAGACTAGGTTGGCCAAACGGTCCTTATCTGCTGTCACATTCTATGTTTCTGTGTTTTTCATTTAATACCATCAGTGCAGCAAATGCAGTGTTTGGCCCTTTTATACTAAAACACGTTTCTGAACATAAAATGTACATGACTTTGATTTGAAAAAGCAAAGTTAAATTTTCTTTCAGAATTTTAACAAATTAATGTCAAGTTTCAAAATGTAAGCAAAATAATGGGAATTGTCAGATGGGTTCAGTAGCAGCAACACACACAACCCAACTTAGATTTTCTGAGCACGCTTCGGGCATGTAAACAAGGACAGCATCATGCAATATATCAATAACAAGCGATTTTTTTGCAATTAAATAAGTGTTTGATTTTCCAAATAAAAAACAGATTGACAACAGTCAACCCAGGCTATCATGGATGTCCACATATAAAGAAAATTAACTTTGTAACTAACTTTATAGACTGGATAAAGGCATTGTATGCCAGCCATGCAGCAACAATAAAATGATAATGGAATGGCTTCCCCAGGAATTTTATAGTCACTAATATTCTTTAGAAAATGGCAAGAATCAGTGCTCACACCTGATTGGCTGAGACAGGCTCCAAGCTGGGCATTTATTTTTTAAAAACAAGAGCCAGTCCAAGTGGCACTTAACAGTGCAGCATTCCACAGTGGTGCCCAGCCTACTCTTTAATTAGCTAGATGCACAGAATAAAATTAAAATGCCCGCTATTTTTCTCTCACTTAGCGATTTATACTGTTCTCCCCAGCCCAAAGCAAACATTATACACCTGCAGGTACTCCCTCTTTTAAAAATTAAAATAAACACACTTCAGTAATGTTGTGGCAACAAACGCTCACTATAAAGTGAAAATAAATATTTTTCTTTTCTCTCCTCATTCATCGCGGTCTCCTCGCACATCGCAGTCAAACATCACGTGCCACACAGATACAATGTCAGGCTCAGGGAAAAAAAGAGAAACACAATTCTGCACCAAAAAATAATAATGAATATTGCCACAGTGATGGCCATACTAAAGAACTAGTGTCTCCTGCAGTAATCACTGCTGCCGACTGCGCTCACACCCTATTTCTTCCGTGACCATCCTGATCACTATGATGACAGCTGCCAATTGAAATTAAAAAAATATTCATATTACCAGTGCTGGGGCAGGGATGAACAAAAGGAAAAACAACAAACCAAAAAGTGGAACATGCACACAAAGCTGCTGCTTCACTACAATGGGGGGAAGCTTCTCTATAAACAAACACAAACAGACTGCTGGGGACAGGTAACTACATACAATCAGCTTGTTTTGTAATCATAAACCAGGCAGAGGAACGATTTTATGACAAATCTTCTATTAAACTAATTGTTAACAAACAGTTTTTTATTAAACTTTTATTTTTTTTTACTGTGCCATTTTCTGCACGCAATAATACCTGACAGGGTGGGCATTATTGGGAAATACTGGACCTTCCAAGGGCTATAAGGCCCTCCACCTCATTACACTCCTGGGTGGTCCGGTATTTCCCAGTAATGCCCACCCTGTTGGGTATTATTGCTTATTTATTGTCTTTCTTATCAGACTCACTATTTACAATTCTGCATTACTTTCAATTCCTAGGTGCCCATTAAAGAAAGATTCCTCTGCCACTCCCAGGATCACTGTGTGATGTACACCACCCTGCATGTAGAGGGCAGAGGAGGTACATAAGTACTCACTGTGAGCAGGTTGTTGCCCTGGAGAAACACGTTGCCAGCCTAGAATGGAAACTGCCAGTGCCACAGGGAGGAAGGCTGTCAGTCAAGGGAGACTCCGTGGTGTGGGAGGATAAGGTTCAGGGAGAGACGCATACCTAATAGGTTGCAAGTGCTTTGTGATGTGCACCATCCTGCCTATGAAAGGTAGTGTCAGATACATCTGTAGACACTGTGGTCAGGTCGATATTCCCAGTAGATACATTGCCAGGCTTGTGTGGTAGATGAATTTGCCATGTAGGAAGTGAGAAGGAAACTGAGGAGGATGGAGGGAGAGAAGGCAAGGGTTATGTGCACTAGGTCAGAAGAGAGGTGGTTGACAGAAACCGGTAGGCTATGGAAGAGGGTGCCAGGGACTAAGATCTCTAGTGGGAGAGAGGGGAGATGGATCCCAGTGGAGAAGGGGAACAGATGTCATGCTATTATTAGTGTGTGGTTTTTCAGGTTGAGCGGGTCATCAGGTGACTGGGGTTGGTGGGTGCAATACAGGTAGCCGGACACCTGAAGAGGAGGAATAGTGTAAGTGGAGTGACAGCAAGGTAGTAGTCATTGTTAAGTCCATAGATAGGGTGGTTGGTGAGGTAGAAGGGGCATTGCAGTACCTGGATGGTATTTTGGAGAGGTGGGTTGCCTGCCCAGATGTGCAGGTCAAATGGGTGCTACTCAGGGCCAAGCACTGCAGCTGGGCGAAGAAGCAGGCCATAGTCATTCATGTTGACATGAACAACATAGGGTGCACAAGTTCCGAGGACGTGAACAAGTCATTCACAGAATTAGGGATGTCCCTGAAGGGGAAGGTATCCAGGGTGATCTTTTCTGAGAGCCTCCTAGTCTCTGGAGCAAGCGAGGCATAGCAGTAGACCAGTAGGCAGGCAAATGGTGGTGCAAATGGTGCAAAAAGCGAAGATTTCTTTTTTTGATAAGTAGAGAGCGTTGTGGGCCAGGAGATGCCTGTACACCCAGGATGTGCTACAGCTGTGCCAGCAGGGTGTATAGCGCTTGCCCAGGAGAATGAACAGGTCAGTTGAAGTTTAGAATTAGAGTGTGGGGGTAGAGACTGGTGCAAGGGTTCTACGTGGCGGAGAAAGCAGACACAAGGGGTCACCGAGGAAGAACAACAGAGCAGGGGAATAACAAGTGAGGAGATTCCCAGAGGGAGTGGGAAAATAGAGGGGCAAATATTTTCACTTTCATGCAGGCCAGTATGAGGTGCACACCCGGCAAAATGAGTGAGCTTGAAAGCCTGAAGCACTTCAAATGCTGCAGTCATATGAAAACCCAAACATGACTCGCACAGCAAGACTCCTGCCACTGAATTAGTTTTGTAACACAGTACAGTCGACAGTATGTATGTTGACTTTATTTGGCTTTGCTGAGCTCTCAGTGTAATGCTAAGTAGTTTCTCACAGGTTTTTAATGTTCCTGATGTCTCTTGCAACTCAAGCAGCAGTTCTTAAACATTGAAGTCTAGCTCACACACTTAGGGCAGATTGTACTGCGTGTTTTCTGCTTGCCTGGCCCTGTAGGCCACCCTACTGTACAGTTCAACCAGAATCAGTGCTCTGACAATAATCAACTTTCTTTGGAATTATATCATTTCGATTACCCGCCTCTGTCCTTGACTCTGTAAATATACCTGCTGTTTGGCTCCCTATCAAGCTGTAGTTTTTATTTCCCCTTCCATAACCACTCCTTTGCAAGGGGATTAAAGAACACAAGTTGAGAAAGACAACCCCAAACCCCAGAAATGTAGTCATGTATGTCATATCAGGGTGGTTCTTAGTTAATGCATTTGCCTAATTAGCTTCTGGCTGAGGACTCCAACCCATTAAGTAGCTAGTCGGTATGTGCTGTGAATAAACACATCTGGTCCTGCACTCAGTGAAGGTTTTTCCAGTATGTGTGTGTGTAGCAGATGTGGAGAACATTTTCCCAGTTCTCCTTTTGTAAATAATTAACAGCATGAAGGTGAAATGGTTGCACAAGAGCGTGGAAGTCCCCTGCATGCTCTGCGAGTGGTATATTTTGGATACTTTTCTTATCTTGATAATCTGTTCAAGCTTCTATACTGCCCCTCCCCATGCCCTGGTATTTCTGCACATACATGCCCTGCCTGCAGACCTTCCTTCTGCTACATTTTATATTCCAGTTTCTTATTTTCAACCCCCCAAAAAAAAAACACCACATTAACACCAGGCAGTAAATGAAACAAACGAATGCACTAAACTTGGCAAAACTTCATGACAGTGCTCTGAGGTCAAAGCAAGAAGCATGGTTCTGCTTGGGGACACTTCCCCAGAAAATACAGTTTTCTTAAAGAAACAGTAGACAGAACACCATGTGGGAACACAGCCACAGAAGTGATATGTAGACTTCTCACAAAATGCTCCCTATGTGCACTGTTTTTTTTCTTCATATTCCATTGAGCAGTCCAGCATGACTGTAGCGCCTGGAGGGTTTGGGAATACGATATTGGCTTTGACAACCTGAGACTATAATGGAAAATGTTCAGTGCCTGATAAGACCTCAGTAAATTGTGCAGCTATGCTGGTTCATAACAATCTGGGCTCTTAAGTTAAAATCAATAAATATTACTAGTCCAGCTTTTCTCTTCCCAAAGACGCACCCATAATTCACACATCAGCAAGGCCTGCCCATAGTCCTTAGGGCTGTGCATGGGCTGAATGGTATTTTCCAAATACCACGAATAGTAGGCTTCCTGAATATTCAGATGCAGTTTCCAAATAGTTCATTATTCGGGAACTACTATTCGGTGAGGTTTCCAAGTCTCACAGAGCTTTGTTGGCCAATCAAAAACTGTTTTTTGTGCTCAAAGGCAATCACACCTTGCGACTTCCTCACTCTGAGCTGGTAGAAGACAGGAGACAGTGGTTTCTGAGAGCTGTTCTGCAGTACTTTTGATATCTTAAACTTGCTAAAAAAAAGGAGATTTTTGCTTCAGAGGCTTTTTTGGGTCAGTATAGATTTTTTTAATCATTGTCAGAAAAGCTATGTTTGGTTTTCTGACAGGTATTTTGTCCTTATTGCTGTACTTCGTTATAGGGACGAGGAGGGCTGTCTAACACCCCTTCTCTGCTGCTGTCTGGCATAGCTGCAGTGTGATTTTTTTGTGAGAAGCACATTTTATTTTTGTGTTTTGTTTTTTTTTTGCTGTTGTCTGGTTCCAGGTATGGTTCCCTGCATGACTGATGAGGGTGTCTGCTTCCCCCCCACTGCAAGTCACTGCTTATGATTTGCTGTATATGGGAATAATATTTGATTTTGTGAGGCTTCACCCTGCATGTGCATGCTTCATATATTTTTTCATGAGGCAGGGCCACACGTGTGCACAGCTGTATGCACACAGATATTGAAATGAACGTCTTCAGGTCTAAGCCAGTCAGGCTTGACTCACTAAATTAGTATTGTTAGTCCTGTGGTTCCGGGGATAGATCCCTGTACACATGAGGAGTGTGTTGGCTGACCCCCCA
Source organism: Neoceratodus forsteri (assembly GCA_016271365.2). NCBI lineage: Eukaryota > Metazoa > Chordata > Ceratodontiformes > Ceratodontidae > Neoceratodus > Neoceratodus forsteri. Next base: position 747,887,898 of record CM057453.1, read on the forward strand.
CTTCTGCAGCTCCACTGCACAAAATTAACCTGTGCCATGAAATATTTCCTGAGTTCAGGTTCTGTGTGGTGCACAGCTGTACATGCATTTTTGTTTGTTTGTTGTTGTTTTGTTAATTAAACTGTTGCACTTAGTGGGGTAGGCCTGTCTCACTGAGTTGACTGTATCTCATCTGTCTGTTCCTTGCTCGGTTCCATGCTTGGCTAAATAGGTTGTCCTTTTCTTCTTCCTTCTTAGTAGCAGTGTTTTTCATTACTGCTACTTTTTTGTGGTGCAGTATAACTGGAAAGGCTGGTGTATTACTGTAGTTCCACAAGCACCAATTAAAGCATCACACACACAGGTACTACGTAGTAATAGTTTGTGTTATACCCAGTAACCAGTAGTGACCTGATCCATCATGTCTTTACCAATCTTGCAAAAATGCATGGTCCAGCCCCAGCAAAACATCTGCACTGCTGGCCCCAAGTGGTGAGGGACAGGATGACAGACCACAAACATACATCACATCCACACAATTACTGCTAGTGTTGTCCCTGGGCTGCCAACCCCCCAAACAATCTATGCAGAACAGAGGAAGCACGGGTGGGGGGCAGCAACAAAATACAATTAAGAGCAGTGGGTATAAAGTTGCCAATACATTTTGTTTGTGCTAAGGCTGGAGGATGCCAATAGAGCCCTGATGCTTTGACCAGAACCTGGTCTTTGTCAGAGTACATGTTGGGAACGTACAAACACACTATAAATATACCACCCTTAAAGAAACACACACTGTAAATAAGTGAAGTTAAAATGAATGATACTGAGATGCCCTTGTAACAAAACAATCCACAACTAACATACCCAAGGATGGAACACTGCATCAAGATTATAAAACAGTTCATAAAGTGGTGCCAGACAGTACACAATGCAGTAACTTGCAAAATTACTGCAAAATGCTACAGTATGCTGCAAGGAGCAGTGTAATTTCATGGCAATGAAGCCCTCTAGTCATCCAGTATTTTGTGGGATGTCATTTACTGCAAAGTACTGAGTTGTATCTTGTCTTGCTCCACTGTATATTACTGATACGTAATACAACTCCAGAGAAGATGGTGAGATAGACTTCATAGACAGTGACATACAGGTGTCTCTCTTTATTCGGCAGGCTCAAATAATGTTCTCCCCAGGCAAGCCTTTTAGTTCTTGCAGCACTGGCAATAGTACTACTACCACTAATACCATTAGCAGTACTACTATTACAAGTGTCACTACCTGATCCATCTGTATGTTCACTGTCACATCCTGTTGTGCAGTAGTGGGGGGGGATTACAGCATATGTGCTTTGTGCAGCAAGCAGCAGACACCACCAGTGCCCCCACTGCTACCACTATGGCTGCTACATCCACAGCCAGTGTGCTTCCCACCACCACCGGTGCCATTCTTGCAGCAGCCACCCTTTCAGCTGTCACCACTACTGTAGCCACTGCTGCCACTATTCCTATGCCCATGGCCAAAGCACCTTCTACCCCGTGTCTGTGACCATGAACACGCTGTAGTGCTGACCCAATGCAATGCTTGATATCATTTTCAGTGTGCTGTGTGTGTGATGTGATGAATCGAGTGTGCCACATGAAGCTTGTGTTGCATTAGTGAGAGCTCTATGTTGGTGGTTTAAGTGTCATTGAGGTATATATGGTATACCAGGTTCAGTGGGTGATTAATGATGTTGCTGAAGTGCTTTTTTAAAGTTTCCTTAAATAAACACCTTTTCTGTCCGAATACTTGGGAACCGAATACCAAATATTCGGCCAAATATTCGGGAAAAGGTATTCGCACAGCCCTAATAGTCATAAATTGTTGCTTGACAGTTGTGCATGATTTTCCTTGGGTGGAGAGATTTTCTCCCTAGTGAATTATTTAAGTGGTGATATCCAAGGTTGATGGTCATTAGCAGCTCATATATTTAAAAACTGCTTAATATTATGATTGTGAGAGAATTTGGTACTTATTAATGACTGGTAGGCTGACATCATTGGAATGTGAAGCCGTTTCAAGTTCAGTTTTAATCAAGATAAAAACCATTTATCAGCACTCATTTACAATCATCCTATTAAGGCAAAACTTCTGATGACAAGTGAACACGTTACAGACATAAACAGTGCTAGATACAGTGTACAACTTACAATCTAGACAACCTTTACAACTTGTATACTATATAAGCTTTGGATATTATTTGCAAATCCAATAGTTTAGGAGGCTTCATCATCTCACTAATTCATCTTGCACTTACTTTTTTTGGGGGTCAACATCCTAGGCAGAGAGAGTCCTCATACTCCTTCAGTCTTGGACCTCTTTGGAGAAAAACCTTTCTATTTTGCTGATTAGGGCAAACTGTAGCCTTTCTGCCAGACCACCCCTAATATATGGTCAGCTTTCCTTAACAGGGTAATCTGTCCTTTTGTAACACACTCTCCCAACAGAAGCTTATGAAGGGACTCTGTCTGTTTGTTGGTATTATGATGTTAACTACGGGCTGCTAGGAACTGAGCTGAGGGTATGAAACTCATTCACTTTTCTGGTGCTAACAGCACGTGCTTTATGCAGCACCATAAATGGGATGCTTTAAATGAAATAACATGGCTTTTACAACTGGGAGGAAAGGATACTGGGGTTACCTTTGACTGCCTGCCTGGCAAATGTTTTCAAAGTATTCAGGGCTCTTAAAACTGGGATTAGGACTATGTGACAGAAGGCAAAACCTCTATTTGCCAGTGGCCCCAAAAGCCAACAGTATAACTGTGGCAAGTGCTAAGAAAAGTAGCAAAACTGGACAGACCAGTGTTATAACCACTAATCCTGGTGGGGCTGACCAAAATTATGCCTTTCCCAAAGTGCTAAAACTTAACCAACTAGAATCTTTACTTAAAAATAGCTTTATCTTAGTGCCAAAGTGCACTTGAGCTGAAAATGCTATGCTATAAAAGCAAACTTTATATGAACCAGATGCAAACTCCAATTCAATACTGTCAGAGTAGCTGGCAAAGATTTCCATATGGGGTATGCACTAGTACTTTGCTGCTTACTGTACTGATCTAGATCTGTTAACTCATTCATACCACAAAAGCTCTTTGAAACTTCCACCACTTGTGCCCTGTATACTCTTAGCACTGCATCCTGGACCTTTCTAAGCAAAATCAAGCCATAATCGGCATGCCACAAACAAATATGACTATCTCTTGAACCTTAAGTGCTACACACAAAGTATGAGTGACAAAGTTGTTCAGCACAGCATTACCTTTCCAATGGTGCTATGCAATCAACTTCAATCAATTTGTTTTTTATTTTATATTAGCTGAAATACCAAACAACTGTTTCTTTGTTTTTTTTTCCAGATGTTTTTCAAGGTGCTAAGTTGAGGCTTGAGAGACAAATCTCAGCCATGCACACTGTACCTTAAACAAATACAAATAACTCCTAAAGTATACATGATAGGCACAAAGTATCAGCCGCAAAATTGTTCAGCACAAAATTACCTTTCTAACTGTGCTATGCAGTCAACTGTAATCCATTTAGTTTTTATTTTGTACTAGCTGAAACACCAAACAACTGTTTTTTTTTCCAGATTTATTCAAGGTGCTTAGGTGAGGCTTGAGAGACAAATGTCAGCCATGCACACCATACCTTAAACAAATGTGAATAACTTCTAAAGTATACATGATAGACACAAACTATCAGCAGCAAAATTGTTCAGCACAAAATTATGTTTCTAACGGCGCTATGCAATCAATTCTAAGCAATTCAGTTTGTTTAATATTTAGGTACAAACTGCTGACTTCCTCAGACATTTCCTGGCCTGAGTGAAAGTCAGCTGAGTACGTCTACATGTGTTATTGGACTGAGTGGCTGTGCTTTCAGATGCCACCTACAGGCGTATCTAGGCCTGAATGAGTTAATCTATAAAATAGATGGCAAACTGCATACTAGGATTTATAGAAAAGAGACGGATCGTAACACTTTATTACATGCCGACAGCTGAACTTTCACTTGAGACCACTTATTAATAATATTACATATTCCCAGATGTTATGTGTGAAAAGAAACTGCAGTAACATTGAAGAATGGGATAGGGAATACCAGATAATGGCACACAGAGTTATTTCGAAGGGATACAGTAGAAAGGTGGTAAACCAGGCAACAGCAAGATCCAGATCAGAGAAGTCAAAGACCAGAGTGGATAGAAACAAAAACGACTTGCACAGGATGGTTTTATCCTTGGAGTTTTCTTCATTCACAGAACTTATCAAGGATATCCTCTACTCACACTGGGATATAGTAAGGGCTGTGGGGATACCAGAATTAAATGCAAAACCTGTAGTGACTTCCAAAAAGGTGAGCACACTTAGAGGTAAACTAGTCCATTTGGAATTGAAGGGTCCTGACGAGAGGTGGGCAACAATTGTTATTAGGGCCAAAAGAACCTGGAATGTATCCATGTGGGAGGTGTGCACACTGTAGCAACACCTCTAGGAAATGGGAAATTTCACACCCAAATGGTAACACTAAATGCTGTATTAAATCTTTTATTAACTGTGATTCAGATCATGTCGTATACATTCTTACATTCCCATGTTCAGAATATCACGTTGGGAAGACCAATAGGCCCTTAAAACAAAGGACTGGTGAACACAACAGTTGCATTAGGACTAGATCGGAAGCCTCTCCTGTGGCACAACATTTTGCAGTGGCAGGGCACTACATTGCATCATTACGGTTTTGGGGGCTAGAGAGAATGGAACCATCTGCTCGTGGGGGTGACTGGAATAGAATGGTAGAAAAGAGGGAGATGTTTTGGATGCATACTCTGGATGCAACAGATAACAGATTGGGTATTAATGAAGAGGAAAGTTGATCTGAGTGCTGGTAAGGTGACATGGCTATCATACAGTAGGATCAGTTGTACCCTTTACCTCTTCCCCCCCCCTTGACTGAATTAGCCAGTACTCCTAAAAAGAGTAGTTTTTTTTAGTTTCTTCTGATGTGGTGGCAGTACAAAATATAGATTTGATTTGAACTGTAATATCTTTGCTCTTAAAATCCCCCCAGGCCTTTGTTTTTCCCCCTTTTCTTTTCCATCCTAGCTCTACCCTAGACTATTTTTGCACTCTAACCAGAGATCTAATGGCGGATTGGTCTGCATCTAGTAGTGAACTATTAGTGATTATGTACAATCAAGGTGTTTTATCCTTGATATCAGCATTTACTTTTGAAGTCTATCATAATATCACACTGAGCGCACAGTAATTTAGGTTAAACCTTTTAGTGTGGTACTATTATTAGGGCACAGTGCTTAATTCAACCTTTAGGGCGCCACTCATGCAATTTTAGACATAGTGTGGAGTCATTTACTTTTAGTGGTGTAAGCACTAAGAAGAGATATAATGAAATAATTATTGCATGTTTAATATAATGTGCAAACTCCCTGTTTGCTGTAACAGGATACTGATTCGGACATGACTCTCTACTCAGGTCATGTCCGTAGCTGTACTTAAAAGGTACACAGAGCAAACTTTAGGGACTGGTCTTTCATGCTGAATATACAGCTGTGACTAGCATAGCAAAAGGGATAGACCTTGTTATGTAATTTTAGATCATAATTGCAGTAATGCACATGGGATAAGCAGTACTTCACTTTAAGGACATTTCAGAAACATTCAGTCCTTCTTGCCAAATTAACAGGGCAGTAGTAAAATGGCGATGGTTTTTTGTTAGAGTGGTGACAGCATAAGCCAGTTAGTATGGCATTACATCTTATTGTGTGATCACACCAGTAGGGCAGACTGAACTGAAACTTAGGGACATTTTAAATATGTTCCTTCTTCCATATTAAATATGCAGCATCAGACTGGGACAGGTTACATACTCTGCGAAAACATCTGCAGGGTAGACAGATCTTATATTTTGTGACAGCTTAAACGTGTACCTTCTTTGACAGATCTTATATTTTAGGACAGCTTCAACATGTACCTTCTTGCTTAACATGTAGCATTGTGCAGCACTGTACATGAGTTGTGGATTACTGATAGAATGCGCAGCCACATATATCGGAGAATTCATCAGATGATCTGTTAAGATCTGTAGTACATTAAATATAACAGTGTTCAACTTTTATCCTTTTATAAACCTATACAACAGTTGGCCATTGAATGCAGGTGGCTCTGCCTTTTCAACACCTCTGCATTTGACACTGATTGCTTAAGTGGATCTGTAAAAGGAACGGGAAGCAGTATGTGTTGACAGACTATACTTTCCGCCCATTGCCAGTGGTGGTTAGCAGAAGATGGTTCTTTAAACCAAGATTACTTTCTGAACTCGGGGGCAGAAGAAGCTCATTGCATAATGGAGCAATCATGGCCCTATTCTCCATATTTCTCCTGTGTGTTCCTTTAGTTGCTGAGTAGCTAACAGAGCTCCACCTGGGGCGAGCTGCCATGGGTGCACTGATGTAATATGACATGGTGCTCAGGCGGGAGCTGAATGGCTGGGGTCTGGTCCTGCCCTCGAGTTCAGTAGCATATTCAATAAAGGAATCGTGTGACAGCGTTCAGTGCAGTTCATTATACACGCTGCCACTATGCACAACTGCTTGTAAAGTGAGGACACTTGGTGACTCAGGTTCTTGGCACTTATATATTACTTGTGGGACTTTAAAGCTGGTATTGAGATATGAATTAAGCACTTTATTCTATTGGCAGGTATAGATTTATAAAACTAATTGGGAGCACAGTTTAAATAGCAAGAAACTGTGCTTATGATATGTTCATATCAATCTAATTTAATTTGGGGAGCTACTACATTAATTTGGATAGCTGAATAGATTATCATGTTGGAAACTAGCACTGAAATAATTTAAAGGTGTATCTTAAATACTTGTTGAAGTGCTTTTTAAGTGGGACTTGAGACCTTACTTTTGCTATAAAGCAGCATATAAAGCGAGGGATTGAATATAACAGAATGTGCATAACTAATAAATTTGGATAATCTGAATAATGTAATAAAGGGTGTTCATAGACAGTTTGCTGTATTGTTTGTTTAAGTAAAACACAGAAAGCTTCTAAAACTGTATTACTTATTAGGAACTAGGGATTCAAAGTGATATTATGACATATGGCTAACATTAATATTTTTATGTTTTCTTTACCTATTAGTCATGCAGGAATGGTATGTTTAAGTATGTTTAAATGTGCCTAATTGTAGGCACTGATGTATTGCCTGCAACCACATGATACCCAGGTATGGGTGCTATCATCATAGGGCTTTATATTAGGATGGTATTTTTATACTATAAGTATGAATGTCTGGGTTGCTGTGTCACACATGGGGGAAGTATTCGGTGTAGTGATTATTCGTGTATATGTTTTGGCAAAACATTTTATGTGTGTGACCTGATACTTAACCATGGATAGGATGGATGGATGGGAGGTGGGCATTCTATTTGGAGATATTTTGAGCAATGTTTGAATCTCACTCTGAAATGCAAGTATATGGATATTTTTAATATCTTTTATGTATTTATATATATATCCTAGCCCTTGAAGAAGCCCACAGAGGTTGAAATGTTGGGCGTGGTCAGGGGATCATGGTGTCAAGTGGTCACGCAATAAACTACACTGGAATTTTATTTTGAGTGTGGATGGTTTTTGTTATTCTTGCTTTGGAACTTTCTGCATCTCCAGTCCCAACCTATGCGCTAACAGAAAAAAATGGAGGGGAACCCACCCACAACTGGATTATTATGATGTGGACTATAGGCTGCTAGGAACTGAGCTGAGGCTATGAAACTCATGTCATTTGTGACTAAAACCAGGGAATATATTCAGTTTTCTGGTACTAATAGCACGTGCTTTATGCAACAACATGAATGGGATTCCTCAAGTGAAACTGCATGGCTTCTACAACTGGGAGGAAAGGATACTGGGGTTAACTTTGGCTGCCTACCTGGCAAATGTTTGCAGATCATCAGGGCTCTTAAAACTGGGATTAGCACTGCTTGACAGAGGACTAAACTTCTGTTTACCAGTGGCACAAAATGCCAACAGTGTACAGTAACTGTGGCAAGTGTTAATAAAAGTAGCAAAACTGGACAGACCAGTGTTACAACCACTAATCCTGGTGGGGCTGACCAAAACAATGCATTTCCCAAAGTGCCAAAACTTAACCAACCAGAATCTTTACTTAAAAATAGCTTTATCTTAGTGCCAAAGTGTGCTTGAGCTGAAATTGCTGTGCTGGAAAAGTGAACTTTATATAAACCAGATGCAAACTCTAATTCAATACTGTCAGAGTAGCTGGCAAAGATTTTCAGTATGCACTAGTAAGTTTGTTACTTGCTATATAATAGCTGTTGTGGCCAATTTGGGCCTTCAGAATAGATTTTCTGTCTTTTCTATATTCTTAAACTACTCTAGAAACCAACAGAGGCTTATCAAAGGATAACCCATTGGGTGGCTTTGTTGAGTTTAATAGAAAATTGCTTTAAAATTTGCTTTAGTGAAGAATATATAAAACAAGAAGTCCCCCCACCTTGGCAAAATAGGGCACGTAGAAATAACAGTTCACCTGACTCAGGAGTGTAAATCATGCCTACAGTATAATAAAGACTTTTACAGCTTTAAAGAGTTAGTGCTAGAGAGCCCTTCCTCATACATCATACTCTTCATGCGAGCTCCCTTCGAAAAAAATAAGACCATTGCAAAATACAGTTGTTTGCTTTGAAGTTAGCAAGTTTTGATTGCTGTCATGCAGCTGAAGTTATTGGGTTTTAACAGATATCAAACTCTAATAATGGGTCACAATTTCCAGACAGCTAGCAGCGGAGCAAAGACTCAGCCCTAACAGGCCCTGGATGGGCAGCATGGCATCAAAGGGGGGAAAATCCAAACAGCTTAGCCAAGAACCACCATGGAAGGCAATGATCGAGTCCATGAAAGCCTGTGACAAAAAGGTTGAGAGGTCCCTGTAGGGACATGAGGTGCAAATACAACATCTGACTCTTAATAGTAACTGAATCTGATGAGCAGTCCAGTTCGATGGCAGTGGCTAAGATTATACAAGTGAACATAGTGCAGAAAGAGTGCCTTGAAGCACTAGAAAACAAAGCCAGAGCACTGAGTCTGACATTGGTTGATGTGCCTGAGGGTGTGAAAGGTGGAGATTTACAGTACTGACCTTTGTGCGTGGATGGCTGGATGAAGAAATACATACTTGTTAACTGTGATCCCTTGTCAGCTCATTTCCATGTGCAGTTTAAGCTATAGATTGGTTCAGGGTGAAGTTTCAAAATGGCATTTTCCTTGTAGCTGATAGCGCCATACATATTGCCCATGAGACGGAGTAGACAATGACTTACACTGTCAAGAATATTTGGGGCATTACTTTCAACTTTACAGTCTCAGATTCCCATATTCCTAAGTCCAACTTGATTAATTTTCTCAGATGGTAAGGTATCAGCTTACTGCAGCAGTGGATCATCATCTGGTCTCTCAAAATAGTTTTTCATTTTGTATTGAGTTTAATGGTTTGAATTTCTTAATGTTTGGGCAACAGTGTTCATGGTCACAGAGGCATACGAAGGCCATTTGTTCCTTTCAGATTTGCTCTACAGGGTCTAAAAGCAGCATATTGGTGCTGCATTCTATATAGATTCTATCTTAATACTAGATTACCTACATCGTTGGGAAGGCTAGCACTTTGTATCTGGAGTGGTATCACTGGGAACTGGTGTCTCAAATGCTACTGTACCCCAAATGGAGTCATAGCTGCATCAGTGACTGAGTCCATCTGGTAGACAGAGCAAGAATGGGAGGAGATTGAATTGAACGGCTGTGTATGATGCAAGCTGTGTGATATCTACCCAACTCAATCTGACCAAGTGACTTGCGGCAGACCCAGTTAAGCAGAGGAGCATAAAGGAGACTGTGACTGTCCTCCCTACACTCGGTGAGATGTGAATAGGCTAGAAAGCTGGTCCAATATATGGTACTCAAGTTTAATACCAAGAAGTGCAAGGTCATTCACGTAGGGAGGAAGAACCCAAAATCCGATTACTCAATAGCTGGGTTGAGGATTGGACAATCAATAGAGTATACCGATTTAAGTCATCAGTGATGGTCTAAAACGAAATGCTCAAGGCACTAAAACCTCCGGGAGGACAACAATATGCTTGGATTCTTATAGGGAGGGGCATCACCATTCGAAGGAAGGAGGTGATCCTGACTCTGTACAGATCATCTGTGAGACTGCAACTGGAGTACTGTGTCCAGTTCTGGTCCCCACAATTGCAAAGACTGGGAAAGGCTGGAATCGGTCTGGAAAAGGACAACAAAGGTGATCAGTAGTCATTAGGATATAGCATATGAAGAGTTTGAGCATGCATTCTCTAGAGACCAGGAGGGTGAGAGTGTATATAGAAACATACAAGTTTCTACATTAGGTTAACAGGGTGGACATAGCAGAGCTGTTCACAGTGAAAAGGACCACAGCCACTAGGGGCACAACTGTAAGTTGGCAGGGGGTAAGTTCAAAAAAGGCTTGAAGTTTTTCTGTACAGAGAGGGTGGTGTAGGGCTGGAATAGCTTACTGAGGAAGGTGATGAATGCTGGCAGTGTGTCTAGTTTTAAGGCGGGGTGAGACATATACAAAGAGGTATCAGATGGCTCAGAATAGCTGGCTAGTTTCTTAGAGTCAGCAGGTAGGATCAGGACAGACTGGATGGGCCATTTGGTCTTTTTCTGTCCTTGGCTTTCTGTCTGTATACAAGGAGCAACAACACTGTAGGTGACGCACTATCCTCAGCTGTCAACAGAGATCATTGCAAATGTCCTTAAATAGCAGGCATTATCAGACAGGATAGCAAAAATCTGCATAGGATGGGGATGGGGGTTGGCATAGAGAATAGTGGTCTGAAGGAATTGTTTGAAGAGGAGGCAACCACAGACCAGTATAGGACAAGATGGAGTGCAGTTATAGTAGAGGGACAGGCCGTGGTAGGAACTGTGGGGCGCTCATCTCCTGGGCCACAATCTGGAGCATGGGTAGTAGATTTGCTGAGCTCCAAGTGCAGCTGGTAGCTTCAAGGGAAGAGATATCCATGCTGCCACACTGGCTGAGTTGGAGGCCTGAGGTCCCTGCACCCCACTTCCCCAAGGACCACTGTCCTGGGGGGATGTAGGGTGGTGGGAAAGCCAAGGGTGGGTGAGTGGGCATAAATCAAGCTCCCTCAGAATGGACTATGAATCATTTCGCACCACTGGAGGAGGCACATGTACTGGACTCCCCTAGAGAGGGCACTGAGTTGCTTGAGAGGAAAGAGCTGGCTGCTGATAGTGATTTCTGTGGAGGTCATAGGAAAAACAATTGCACAGAAGACCATAGTGGCAGGAGATTCATTGATTTAAGGCAGTTGGAGAGAGTAGTTGAATGGGGAAGGGAAAGTGGTGGTCAAATGCCTCCAGAGAACAATTGCTATTCAGGACATGAATAGGATAGGGTGAATCATAGAGAGGATAGAAGGGGAAGTTGAACAGCTGGTACATTTGAGTACCAGTTATCTGACTAATAAGTCTTTGGAGGCAGTCAAATTAAGCTTCCAGGAACTGGGAGACAGACTGAAAAAAAAAAAAACAACTTCCCTGGCCTTTTTGGTGGTTCATTCATTATGGGGCAAGGGGGAGGACAGGGTGAAGAGATAGGAAATGGTGGTGTTTAGTAATTGGTTGAAAGAGTGTTGTGATTGGGAAGGGTGCCTCTTTGGGGAACTGAAAACATGTCTGGAACAAAAGGCTATTCAAGGGTGGTTGACTACACCTTACAGGAGAGGAGTGCACTATGGCAGAAACTGAATCTCTATATGGGTAGACATTTAAACTGAAAAAGAGAAAGAGTGATGCAGAGGAACCATCAGAGATGAAAGGCAGAAGGGAAACCTAGCCAAAGCTCCCCTAGCAGTGGGAAACAGTGAAAGAAGACTGGGAACATATTCAGGATCTGGAAATTTCTTCAAACTGGGCCTGCCTCTTCAACCTCAAGAATTGATCTTCCTGAATGCATCATTCAACAGACTCAGAAGATGGAACTTCATCACTGCAAACATTTCACCTTACTCAAAAATTATAATATGGTTCTAAGAATCTACAATCATCTCCTCTTAGTTTGCACTAAGGATGGGCGGATCAGTAGCCATGGGTCCTCAGAGATTTTCTCCACCTGGCGGTTTTTCCTCTCCTGCGTACCACTGGTCATACTCTCTGAGAGTTGGAGGAGGTAATTTTTTTGGACCTTCTATTTCCTACTCGCTACCAGGCTTACCTACCAAGGGTGGGAATAGAGAAAGGCCAAAGTTCAAAACATTACAAGTATACACAAGCACTTCTCTGTTCACCAAAACATTAAATGAGATGGCTAAAGCCCGAGGTTCAATATGGAAGAATAGCTCCTCCACATCCCAAATAAAGGCCAGCCTTCCACAGCAGTTCCCTGCTTAGCACATTGTGAAACACCCACCATCCTCTCCTGTTTCCTCCTTCTCCTCCAGCACTCTGCTCACCCTTGGTGTTGGGCCTTCTATTCCCTACTCACTACCCAGCTTACCTACCAAGGGTGGGAATAAAGAAAGGCCAACGTTCAAAACATTACAAGCACATACAAGCACTACAGCTGCACAAGGGAGGGAGCTGGATGTCATTGTCCACCTAGGGACAAATGACCTGGCTCAGAATGGGATTAGAGCAGTGCAAGAGGAGTTTGTAGAGTTGGGGAGTGGACTTAGACAAGTGGTGCATACAGTAACCTTCTCGGAGGTGCTGCCTGTTTGTAGCAAGGGTGATGCTAGGGTACTCCACACCATGGAATTCAATGAATGGTTGAAAAACTGGTGCGGAGCTCAGGGTTTTGGCTTCATTGGGGACTGGGTAGCTACCTGGAGGGATGCAGACATCTACTGGCGCGATGGCCTGCATCTGTCCAGTGGGGGAACCAGGATCCTAGGTGATAGGTTTAAATGCTTCATTGGCAAGCATTTAAAGTAGCCAAGGGGGTTGCACTGAAAAGGAGCAGGGAAATCCCAGCCTCCCCCCACAAAACATGGTAATTACCGAGGCAAACACCAAGGTAGAGGAGTCATTAGGGAGCAGGACAGAGGTAATTGCAAAAAAAGGCAACGGCAGTAAGGACAGGGATAGGGCTAAAAGGGGTAAGTCCATCAAACTTTCAAAGTATCTCAAGGGAATCAACAAAGTCCAAGAGGGTAGCATCTTTCAGAAAAAGAGATGTGCAAGAACAAGGGGGCACAATGTGAAGATAGAGGGGGGTCGGCTCAGTGGTAATGTGAGGAAGTATTTTTTCACAGAGAGGGTTGTGGATACATGGAACAGCCTCCCTGAGGAGGTCATGGAGTCAAGAACAGTGGGGGAATTCAAGAATGCATAGGACAGACATAAGGCAGTCCTAGTTGGGGGGGGGGTAGGAGGAAGTAAGCTGTTGGTTAACTAGGATCTGCAGCTTGTCTGTTAGGTAGGAAAATGGGAAGACTAGGTGGGCTAAGCGGTCCTTATCTGCCATCACATTCTATGTTTCTATGTTATGTTTACTGTATTCACCAAAGCACTGAAATCTATATAACACCTTCAAAACCACTGAAGACTGTTAGATCAGCACAACTGTCTCAGTGTGGTTATGGGATGTGATGCATAGAGGAAACAGCCACATACTAATACCAAAGCATGCAGCAGTACACTGAAGAGCAGCATTATTCTTTGAGAATCTATTATCTGGTTACCTCTGATGTCCCTTTTTGGTACCACGGAAGTTAGTTTATCAGATGATTTATGGGGTGGGGGGGGGCACACAGGAGCTTGTGAGAACCTGTCTCTCAAAAGCTTCCACCACTGCATTTACTAAGAAGCACTTGTCAATGCCAAATGTTGTCCAGTGCCGGAGTTAGAGAGATGCATAATAAGAATGGCAGTGAAGTATTGAACTGACGCCAACCCCACTCCCACCCTGCAGAGACTGACAGGTGCTGGGGTGTGCCTTTTGGTCTGCAATAACACTCATACCATCTCACCTCACTCAACCCTGCAGACACTGACAGATGTTGTGGTGTGCCTTGGGGTCTTCGGGCCTGACACTCACCCCATTCCATAGGGAAATATGCTGAGATGGGTGCACTGTAGTCGAATGGGGTGAATTTTGGGGCCAAAGACTCCAAGGCACACCTCGATGCCTGTCACTGGCTTCAGGGTTGGGGTGGTGTGAGCATTATAGTCGATGATCCCATGTCACACCCCTGACGCCTGTTGGTCTCTGCAGGGTGGAGTGTTATGCTTGGAAACCCTAACGCCCCAGGCATTTGTTGGTATTTTCACTCCAAATTTTCAACATGGGCTTTTTTGTGACCTCACCTCATGGACAGTGGCACTATCACTTCATTAGCCAAAAGGTGATTTTGCACAGTGATTGTGCCATTTGGCGCCACAGGTGCAAAAACACATTTTGGATAAGATGTGAAAAATGACAGCTGTACTGTTCATGAGGAGGTGTAAAAAAATGACAATGTTGAAAATCTGGAGTGAAAATATGAAAAATTGGCGATGAGACGAGTGTGTGTAGAAATTGAGCAACGCATACCTGTACCGCAATTAGTTTTGGGATTTTTTAACCACATTTCCAAAATAGGCATTTTGGGGCCTCCCTTCATTAACAGTGGCACTGTGATTTTGTTAATCTGCCCCGGAAGTTGATTTCCTACAGCGACCACGCCATTGTGTGCCCCAGATGCGAAAACACATTTGGGGCAGGATGTGAAAAACGACAGCTGTTCTTTTCATAAGGAGGTGTGAAAAAATGGCAATGTTGAAAATTTGGAGTGAAAATATTAAAAACTGTCGAAGTCACGAGTGTGCATGGAAACTGCAGAAAGCACGCTTGTAATGTAGTCATTTTTGGAATTTTTTCACCAAATTTGCAACATGGGTTTTTTGAGACCCCACCTCTTGAACAGTGGCACTGTCATTTCGTTAATCAGTCCCGAAAGGTGATTCTGTGCAGTGACCGCGAAATCACCTTTCAGGAACGAGTAATGAGATGACAATGCATGTGTTCATGAGGTGGGGTCCGAAGAACGCCATGTTGAAAATCTGGTGCCAAAATTAAAATAAATGGTTGAGATATCCACCTAAGTTGAAACCCCCCATTGCCTGCCATTATAAAGCTTACCACATTTGTTCAGTTCCTGGTCAGCTTTTGAAGAGTTCAGACGTGTTCTCGCTCCACAGAAGATCACAACGCCAGCCCTCCGAGGTAAGTATGGGGTGATGGGGGGTGCACAGAGGGTGGATGCAGGTTGGGGAGGGGATGCAGCGGGACAACAAGGGACCTTTTTTTGTTTTACAGGTAAAAAAAAAAAAAAACGGACTTTGGGGGACAGTTTTCTTTATTTACAGGTAAAAAAATAATGATTTGGGGCACATTGGGGTGGGCTTCCAGTATGCCACAAGTTTGAGGGGGCATGATGCTGACAGGAATTGGGCACCCCCGTCAGCAAAGAAAGTGTGTGTGTGTGTGTGTGTGTGTGTGTGTGTGTGTGTGTGTTGGGGGCATGATGCCGATGGAGACTGGGCACCCCCGTCAGCAAACAGATTGAACTGGGTGGGACATGCTGACATGGGGATTGGGCATCTCCGATGTTGGCTTTGAGGGGATTGAGTGGCAGGCGGCAGGAGCCGCCATATTTATTGGAATGTTTCACCAGGAAAGGCACGTAACGGAGCCTTGCCATCTGATGTTCCAATGAGGAAACTGCACCTCATTGGAGCAGCAGATTTCTTTTAAGGTTTTGACCCTCCTTGAAGTTTCAAGTTATGGCTAGCATGCTTGCTAATTAGTGGCTGAGGGACATACCCACTAAAGTGTTCCCCTGCATTCGCCAACACTGACACACCTTGGAATGTGCTTCTACCGCAAGATGTTGCTTGCACATTGCAAGACAACATAAAAATGACATAACTTGCCTTTTTTTCAGTTTTATTAGTGGGAAATGATTGTTGAGGTTGACTTCATGCTAGGAACAGTTCTGTCTAGATCAGTTGACTGCTACACAAGAGCAGCAGGGCCAGTGCAATGGTACAGACAGACCACATAGGGATGAGGGTCCTGGGTTTGTGGGGGGCAAATTAAAAATAAAATGGGTGAATGCCTCAGAGATAACCTAGTGGGGGGGGGATTGCTTGGGTGGGGCGGAGGAACAGTGGGACAAATTAAGGGGGAGGCATAATGAAGGCAACAAACCTTGGTGAAAGAATTGAGCAAAAACAGGAGGAAAAAGAGACCACTGTGGTTCTTGAGAGAAGTGACTGTGAAGGTAAAGGCTAAAGGGGTGGCATTTAATTTAATTCTTTTGGTAACCAGGTAAGGCCCACTAAGAACAAGTGCCTGTTTTCCGGAGCAACCCAGGAGTACTGGGGAGGTTAAGTGACTTGCTCAGAGTCACACAGTATGCAAGTGGAGGTTGTGGGAATCAAAGCCAGGACTGTGGGATGTACCAAGCTCATTGGCAGCTCTTACTCTGACCTCTAGGCTATACGGCCAGCCCCAAGCCTCAGGCATTCTAGAGGCACAAGTACGCACAGAGGCAAGAGGACAGGGAGGTATACCAGAAAAACAGAGGGAAGCAGGGATGGTGGTGAGGAGGCACAGAGGTGCAAACAGAGGAAAGAATAGCTAAAGGGGTAGCTAAAGGGAACGAGACCTTTTTCAGATAAATAAGCGAAAAGAGGAAGACAAGGGAGGGACTGTGAAGTTAGGAAGGGCAAGGGAGACTGTGCAGAGGAGGATCAGAAAAAAGCCAATATCCTAAATATATGCTTCTGCTCAGTCTTAACAGTGGGGGATGGACTACACAGAAATAGCAGGAATCATGGAGGGATGGAGGGAGGTGGACAAGGTGGACACAAGTCCATTTACAGAGAAGAGAGTCCAGAGAGGACTTGCAGATGAAAGTGGATGAGACTAATGGGTCAGACAGGGTACCTAAGGGTGTTGAAGGAGCACATGGAGGTACTGGCTGCACCTTTTACATTCCTATTCAAAAACTTACTGGAAATGATTGGTTCCAGAGGACTGGAGGAGGGCAGATGTAGTCCTGATTCACAAAAGCAGCAGTAAGGAGGAGGCTGATAACTATAGTCCACTCAGTCTAATTTCAGTGATGAGAAAGTTAACAGTCACTATTAAAAGATAGGCTATTGGAATAACTTGAATCCAGTGGGTTACAAGACCTGAGGTAACATGGATACATGGATTCACGGGGGGTGGGAGTGGGGTGGACATGTCAAATGAACCTGATCAGTTTCTTCGACTGGGTGACAAGGCAAGTAAATCAGGGTGGTGTGGTGACTGTGGCCTACTTACCTTACATTTCAGTAAGGCCTTCGACATGTTACCATGTAGGAAGCTTATAAGGCAACTGGGTAGTTTGGGGGTTGGACTCAAGGTGGCAAATTGGGTATGGAACTGGTTGATGGATAGGCAGCAGAAGGTGGTGGTTAATGGCACTCACTTTAATGAGGGGCGAGTGATCAGAAGGGTATCTGAGGGCTTAGTACTGGGTGAGGATGTCACAGTATGAAATTCCGATGGTATGATAACCATCACAATGCCATGGTTACTGTTATACCGTTACAAAAGACGAAATTTTGAAGCATAGAAATGTAGAAACATAGAGTTTGACGGCAGATAAGGACCGCTTGGCACATCCAGTGTGCCCATTCCTTCCTGCCTACTGTTATTGAAGACCATGCCCAATCTACAGCTTTCTCTCCCCCCTTCCCTTTCCCTAAGATTCCCTTGTGCTTCTCTTATGCATTCTTGAATGCTACCACTGTCTTTGCCCCCACCACCTCCACTGAAAGACTGTTCCAGGAATCCACCACTCTCTCTATGAAGAAGTATTTCCTCACATCTATCCTGATTCTACCCCTTCCAGCTTCATAGCATCTCCCCTTGTTCTTCAGCACTTTTTCTTCTGAAAAAATACTACCCTTCTATACCTTATTTACCCCTGTGAGGCATTTAAAGTTCTCTATCATATCCCCCCTCTTCCTCCTCTGTTTCAAGGTGTACATATTGAGGTCCCTTAGTCTTTCCTCATGGGGCTTTTGAGGCAGACCCTGTACCATTTTAGCTGCCATCCTCTGGAAAGCCTCCATCTATGTTCTTCCAGAGATGTGGTCTCTAGAACTGGAACTTCAACCCTGTGTTCTATGGCAGGAGCCCTGGTTCCCTGTAGCATTTTAGCCATCATGTAAGTTTTGTGGCAGGGATTCTAGTTCTCTGTGGCAGGTCTGCTTTAATTTCTGTGGCAGTACTTCTGTTTCTGTTCAACACTAAAAGCTTTCGTGTGAGGCCATCATGTAAGTTCTGTGGCAGGGTTTCTAGTTCTCTGTGACACGTCAGCCCTAAGTTCTGTCTTAGGGCACCAGTTCTCTCTGATTCCTCGGGTCTGTGTTTTCTGGCAGGAACACTTTTCTCAGCCCTGTGCTCTGTGGCAAGGCCCTTGATTCTCTGTTGCACTTTAGCTATTGGTTTTGTGGCAAGCCCCTGGCTGTCTCTGGCACTTCAGTCAAAAATTCTGTGATGTGCCCCGTGGTCCTGCTTCTGCTGCTTATATCTTTGCCTGTGCAGACTTGTACCTTTTCCTGGTAACACATCTTTGCTGTGTTTTTCAAAATTCAACTCATTTGTAACTGTTATTTTTAGGTCCAATTCCTCCTCAGCTACTCTTACCTGTTGACCATGGAGTTGTTTAGCTGCGGTCGGCCTGCTAGTGTAGCAACAAGATGTCCGCATGCGGCGCCGACAGACCGAGTTCGGAGATGGACTCGTGAATCAGAGGGTCGGCTGGGAGGAGAAGGATTGAGCATCCCAGGGATTGCTCTCCTTCTCTTGGGGGGGGGGGAGAGTGACTGGTGCATTGTGGACCTCTGGCGAAGGCTGGGGTACAGCCGCTGATGGTGCTGTAATGCGGGGGGGGGCAGGCAGACGCTGGCCATCATTGCACATTGCCCACCCCCAGATTGCCGCAAGTCTACAGAAAAAACAAATCTGGTCCCATGAACATGACGCCCTATTCCATCGCCATCCCTGCTGACACCAGTGTCCACTGGGGGGGTCCTGCTCCCATGGCCCAACCTTGCGGGGTTAGCCAGAGTAAGCTACCAGTGACCATGGGGAGGGGCCGCCCACGTGGGTCCACCCAAGGGGTAAGCCTGGGCATGGGGAACGGTGAGCCTGGGGATGGGGGCGAGACCAAAAAATAAAAAAAGTTGTTTAGCTGGGGGGTAGGGGGATGGGGTTCTGCGATGGTGGATGGAATGGGAGCAATGTTTGAAATGGCCCGCTGAGGATAGGATGAGGGATAAGGTGATCTGAGGGTGGGAAGTGGCTTTTCTCTTTAAAAATAACATGAAGTGTCCACTTTAAAGGGCAAAGTGCTACACGTGGTGGATACTTGAGCAGTGAAGTACCATGTCATGTGACCTTCCTCAGTGACATGCCACCTCACTTTGTGAAGAACTTCTCAAAGTGGTATCCATACAGGTAGGCCTTTGCAAAGTTCTCAGTATAGCGACATTTTTTTGTTGTTGCCATTTTTGGGCCTGGCACTCGCGATCCTCCATTTGGAAGTCAGCTCCAACACCCTGCCTGCTGTTCCCCCATGCCCAGGCTTGCCCCCCGAGGTGGGGCTACCGGGGGAGCTCCCCCACCATGTACACTGTAGGCAAGCCCCTGCTTACCTCCTGGGTTGGGGCCATGGAAGTGGACCCCCCCCCCCAGCGGACATCGGAGGCAGTGGAGACAGCAACAGAGTGGGGCGTCATACCCGGTGACCGGCTTTTTTGAAGACTGGATCCTCAGGGGTGGGGACATGCAATGATGCCCAACATCCAACACCCCCCCCCAAGAGAATGATGCTGGCTGCAGCAGTACCCTCAACCTCCACTAGGGGTCTGTAAAGCGCCAGACACTCTTTTCTCCCCTTCCTCTGGAGAAGGAGAAGAGTCCTTAGGATCAATCAAAACTTTATTTAACCAGGCAGAGTCATCATTGAGCAAGCTCATTTTCAAGATGGTCCTGGCAGAAGGGAACAGAGCAAGGAATAATACAGTTGGACACTTAGTGAGGGCTGGTACCTGCAGTAAAAAAATAGCAACAACAACATCGGATAATACAGAGTGTGCAGATTGTTAACAGATTAAGGGTACATCAGTGTCTGGGGTGGATACTAAACAAGGCAATAGAAGTAACAGGGTGTGGTAAGAAAATTATATTAACAATGGAACAAGAAGGCATGAACGGACCGACCAGGAGGGTCGACCCTTTGCGGGGAAGAATGTGGGGGTTCAGGAGAAGGATGTCAACATTAGAGGGAGAGATAACACAAACATAGTAAGGCCGGGGGTTAAAAGAGTATACAGAGGGAGATGTGCAGAGAAGTGCTGGAGTTGTAAGCAAGTGCTAAGTAAACAGAGAGCAGGGCAGGGAGGCCAGTAGGAGAATCACCTGTGGCAGGTACATATGACCTTCAGGATGCGTGTGATAAACAGCTTAAAGGTATGGGGACCCGGCAGGGATGAGAACCTTAGTGTCTTTTGCATGTTGTTCCAAAGGGAAGGGAAGGAGAAATTGATAGAAGCCTTACTATACTGGGACCTTATTCTTGGCACCTTGAAGGATACGAGGGGTGTGCTTCTTAGGCCATACACTCCTGTTACGCGTACAGAGAGAGCAGAGATATAACCTGGTAACTTATCGGGGCCTTGTAGAACCACAGAGGGGCATTTTTTGCCTCCTCAATGTAAGAGATGGCTGGGCGAGCTTTTGGTAGAGCAAGCAGTGGTGGGTATGATTGGGCATATCCAGAATAAACCACAAGGCACCAGTGATGGAGGGCATCTAATTTACATAATGCCTGATTTGAACAGTGGCTGTCAAGAATGTCTGCATAATCGAGCTGAGGAATAAAAGTTGTAAGGACCAGTGTCTTTCTGCTTCTAATGTGAGGAGGTGTCTTATGCGATAAAAGACACCTAGACGTTGACTTAGCTTTTTTTGACAGCTCATTCAGATGTACCGCAGAATTCAGCCAGTTATCCAATCAGACACCCAGGTACTTAAACTTATCCACTATTCCCAGAGGTTCACCTGATAGGGTGTAAATCAGGCGGTTCGATGGTGGCCCCTAGGTATGAGCGGCAAGTAGAGATAAGATCATCGCCTTGTTTTTTTTGCGTTAAGCAGTAGCTTGTGCTTTAGTAAATTGTGTTGGAGGGTGACAAAGTCGTGTTGTAGCTCATCATAAGTGATGCCCAGGGATGAGTTAATAGTGAAGAGAACTGTATCATCAGCAAATAGATGTATGTAGCCTGAGCATATGTGAGAGTCGATATGGAATTATGTATAAAGTGAATAGGATGGGACCCAGGATGGAGCCTTGTGGCACACCCCGAGGAAAGGTTTTAAGCGGAGACAGTTCCCCTAGTGCTTTAATCTGTTGCAGTCTGTTGGAGAGATAACATTTAAACCACTTAAGGGCAGTATTGTCTAGGCCGAAGCTGTTTAGGACGTTAAGCATAAGGCTATGATCCATGGTATCAAAGGCCTTACTAAGGTCCAGCAAGAGGGCATAGACATGTTTTTTTGTATCCAAAGCATTTTATCAGTCATTGGAGACTTTGGCAAGGGTAATTATAGTGCTGTGCTTGGGCCTAAAACCCTGATTGGGCTGGGTTCAGGAGGTTGTTGGATTCTATATAATCCCTAAATTGGTAATTGACGATTTTCTTCTGGATTTTTGACATGGTAGGAAGCAGCGAAATAGGACGGTAGTTGTTCAGGTCAGCTGGATCTCCAGACTTGAAAAGGGGAATGATGTGCGCTGTTTTCCGAAGAGGAGGTAATTCACCCTGAATCAGGGAACTATTAAATAGGTGGGTGATTTGGGCAGTCAGATGGTAAAAGCGTGTTTTCAAGAAAAATAGTTCTATAAGATCAGCACCGCCACACTTTTTTGTGTCCAGAGATATTAGAAGGTCCTCCACCTGTTTGAATGCAGCTGGTTGAAAGCAGAAGGAGAAGTGTCTCAGGTTTGTGGCAATGTCAGAGTATAAGCCATCAGTGGCATTGCAGCGGACATTTAGCTTGCTGAGGGGCCAATAATTGAAAGCAAGGCCTGCTGTGGCAAAATGATTGTTGAGTTGTTCAAGAATGTCAGCTCTGGTCATGTAAGAAATGTTACCTGCCACTATTCTAGCTGGCAGGGGGGAGGCTGGCAAGTGACCTTCAACATCTTTAAGAATGTTCCAAAAATTGGCAGAGCAATTTTTATTTTCTTCAAGGGCGGTCAGGAAATAATGTGATTTTTCTTCCCTTATTAACTTGGTGCAGGCATTCCTAGCCACCCGAAAGGCAAGCCAGTTGGCTTCTAACTTTGTTTTCCTGTCTCTTTCCCACAGTACATCCCTGTCCCGGAGGGCTTTCTTCAAGGTAGGCGTGAACCAGTCAGGGGACCTTTTCCTTGTTTTGTTCTGCCTAAGTGGAGCATGTTTATTTATCAGTCCCACTAGTAGGTTTTGGAAAATATTGAAAGCCTCAGTAACAGAGGGGTCCAGATAGAAATTCTGCCAGTTGATGTTACCAAAGTCTGTCAGGAAGGTGATCTGGCAGAAGTTTTTTAGGCTTCTTTTTAGCTTGAAGGTAGAAGTAAACAGCCTGTTATGGGACTGGCGAATACAGGCAGTGGCACAGTGATCACTGAAGTCACTGTGAAAAACTCCTGTATTGGTGATGTTGTGAGGTTTACTGACAAGCATAAGATCCAGTAGTGTACTGTGGCTGGGGTTTTACTTGTTTGGTCAGGTGTTCTCCGGAGTCATCTGGGTTAACTCGTATACATCGCAGAACTCTTTAACCTTGTTAGCGCCTGCATTGTTCCAGTTCAGATTGAAATCTTCCATTATTATGCTTTCTAGGTTCACCTTATCCAGTATGGAGTGTAGATGTTCTAGAATGCCAAGTGTTGTAGAGGGTGGCCTATAATAGGCAGTTATTAAGAGGGCTACTTCAGGAGAAATGGTTAACTTAAGGGCAAGGCATTCGAATTCCTTAGGTAGGGAGGTCTGAACAATGTCTGAGACAGGGTATTTGATCTTGCCATAGATATCAACTCCACCTCCCCTAGCATCTGAACAGGTTATATCCATGTATATTGACCGTTTTGCCAGGGATATGACTCGAGAGCCATGTCTCCGAAATCATAACCATGTCAGGCACTGTGTGTAATACCCAAACCTGGACTAAGGCACATTTTTTTGGTAAGCTGCAAACCTTCATGTGCAGGAAACTAAAGCCCTTAACTTGCAAGAGGTCCGATGGGGCTCCAAGCAAGAGGAGTGGGCCAGGGTAAAGTTCAACATTCCCTGAGCAGAGTAGAAGTACTAGCAACTTCCTGAGACCGTTTATAACTGTTTTTAAGGCGGCTTTGTTTTGACGTTTGGTACGTAAAGCTTTGTGGGAAGTGTTGCTAGGGGCGGTGAGGTGGTGGCAGAGAGACTGGGCATAGAGCGCCACTCTGACTGTAAGGAGGAGTGGTATATGAATGTAGATAGAAGGTCTGAGCTGGGGAAAGAGAGTGGAGCACAGGAGAGAGTTAGTGCTCCTTGTGTGGGTAGAAAATGTTGCGAAAACGATATTTGGCAGAACATACTGCCTAGGTGGGTCCTGTTGGGCGGATCACCCATTTTTCCTTTAAAGCTGTTATTTAGAAACAAGATCCAGCCGCAAATGATAATGGCTGTTAGTGCAGCTATCAGACTGGGGGACTGTATAGAGCAAGGACACAGGCTGTAAAGGAGCTGCCAAGCCAGTGGTGCAGAAACCCTTTAAGGAATGAGTACCAAGACAGAGGAGCAGAGTCCCTTTAAGGAGGGAGGTAACCAGAGATGTGGCCCAATGGGAAGGGGTTGGGGAGTGGCAGGCTTCCCAGTGAGAGAATTTCATTAAAGTAGTAGTAGGAGGAGGAGAAGGAGAAGCAGGGAGGTCGAAAAATTGCAATTAGTAGCAGCTAGAAAAGCTAAAAATGGCAAGAGTTTTTTTTTCTAAAGCCAGTAAAATCAGCTTAACTAGCGTTGCCACTGAGCAACAGATTTAAAAAGTCTAAAATGCTAGCTCAGTCCCGCGCACACAGCAAGCTCCAATTAGGCCAGTGAAATAGTTGAGGCAGCCAATGGGGCCCGGGAAGCAGCCAGGGAAGAGCCCAGTCACAAACACAGCTTTCAATCTGTGGGTGGTCCAGGGCTAGGAAGGGAAAATATCTCGTACCTCAAGCTGTGCTGATCGACTGTGTGTGGACCCACAGCCAGCAGCGATTCTCTGGGTCCGTGGAGCTTGAGAGCCCCCTGAGGGCTGAAATCTGCAGGAGAATGTGAGAGGGACGCCAATTAATATAATAGGGGCAGGCACACAGGGGTATCAGCATGGGCGGGCACAAACTATGAGGACAAAGGAGATTGGGAGGGGTTGAGACAGAGTAGTACAGGCAGCAATAATAGATCAGAAGAGGCTGGTGGAACGGCGCCAACCAAATCCACAAACAGAGGAGGTTGGGGGGGGGGGAGAAGTGAGAGAGTTGGAAAGGATGTCTGAGAGCTAAAGGTGGTGTGTGGGGTGGTGCTGATGACATTTCAGTAGGGGAAAAACTCTTAGCAGATTAAGGCAGAAGCTAGGGAAGTGTCAGGGAGCCAGAGAGAGACAAGGGAAAAAAGCAGCTAAGTCAGGGGACACAGTAGCACATACAGGTCTGCTGCTAGGAGTAGACTCAATAAATATTCCTCATTTTGCCCTTTCAAACATTAGACAGTATGCACTACCAAATTTAAGATGGCAGGGGACACAATGAAGTTTCTGAGTCTGCTGCTAGGAGAACAAACAATATAAATTCCTAAATTAGCTCATTCAGCACTACATATTATGCACTAACAGTATGAAATGCTAACAGATCACTGCCCTCCTTTGCCATAATACAGTTCAGTATGATTTCCAGGCACTAGGCTATCAGCAGTCCCAACAGATAGGGCTGGGTAGGTCTTAACAATTTAAAGATGACATAGATGCTAGGTACAACTACGTAGTGCAGGCTTTTGAAAAACTGCAATTAGTAGCAACTAGAAAAGCTAAAAATGGCTAGAGGTTTTTTGTTTTTTTCCTAAAACCAGCAAAATCAGCTTGTCTAGTATAGCCACCGAGCAACAGATTTAAAAAGTCTAAAATGCCAGCGCAGAGCCTCTCTTCTCATGCTTGATCCCCCACCGGCCCTCTGACTCTGGGTCTGTTCGAACTCGGGTCATCAGCGTTGCAAGTAGAAATCTAACCGCTGTGCCAGCTATAGTGAAGTTTTTGTATGTCACACAGGGGTCCTTCTGCTGTGCTGCATTGTGGAAGAGGGTGTAGTTGGCACATAATTAGCACCCAGTCTTATTCACATTGCAAATTATCATCAGCACAACTGTCACAACACTTTTTGATGGCCCCCAAATACCACCAAGAAAAACTTGCAGTTAGGGGTGGGAGTGGTGGGCCAGGTGTGCACACCGGGTGGGGCTCAACATTCGTCAAGGGACCAGTTCCTCAAGGGACAAAAATGAGTGTGTGATGCTACGCAGGGTGTGCCACTCAACTTAATATAGGGACAACCTTGGTCAACAACAGGGATCAACAACGGAACACCTGGGGGTTGAGGCGCCGGCAGTCCACCGCAAGGCAGGCGGACCTCCCCCGACGAAACGGGACTGCTTTCCTGGCAAGCTTCTTTTGCAGAGGCTTTGAAGAGCAACAGAGGAAGCTGCTTACTGGACTTTTAAGACTGGTTGGATTTCCGGCCCCACCCACCCTCCCTCCTCTCTCGTTAAATGCCCTGTAACTACGCCTACATTTAGCCCAGGGCCAATCTGGTTGGGAGGCGGGTCACAACTCACTATCTCTCAACTCTCATATGCTCCTCCCTCAGACAGCCCTCAGCTGGCTTCTACTGTGTGGTGACCAGCAGGGCTAAGGAGTACAGCACTGGAACCAGCTTACCACTGTAACTGCTACCTGATGCCACACCAACCTAATACGCTCATTCTGTCTGATGCTGCTAGGACCTGTCTGCCAGTGCAATGGTACGCTCACCTTGAAAGGGAACTGTCTAATCTGTAACTGACTACAAGTAGATAGCACATAGTGTCATGATCTAGAACTATCCCTATCCTACGGTGTATATGACCTGTTCTGATTTAATGAGAGAAGTAGTAACCCACCTTCTAGTTAAAATAAGCTTACTTGTCTGAAGCTGCTTGAATCTGTCTGCCAGTTGTATTGCATGCTCACCTCTTTTGTTTAAACGAGGAAAGTAGAAGCCCAGATGCTAGTTTTACAGAAATTAACCTTGGTACTGCTGCCACGCATGAAAAATACGAATAGGGACAGAAAAGTGAATATCCAATAGGGAGACAAGGTGAATAACTAACAAGCCAGGTTCATTAAATCTTGACCCATCCAGTTCCGGGTGGGCTAAGCCAGCCAACTGAGGCTACCCACGACACCAGCCCCTGTAACCATAGGGTCCCTACTACCCAAAGACATGACAATGAAGCCTGGCATTCCCTGTCACTATCTGCCCAACAACGGACTACTCTTGGCAACTATGTACATCCTGTCCCTCCTCTGGGTGGACGGGCTCATTAGCGCAGGTGACCCAAACCAACACAATCCCCAGCAGCAAAACACCCTCCCTTACTCCTACGACCACACACCCTACCAAGGCAGTTTCCATTCCTTACTGGAGGCCTCAGTACCCACTAAGAAAGGCGCCTGGTACCCTGTCGCCCACTACATAAGGAGGGTGTGCGCAAGAAGCCTATACCAACTACTCAACCCTACCTCGCTTTGCCTCTTCAGAGCCCTCCTGCTCCTGGCAGGAGATATCCAACCGAACCCTGGTCCCACAACTGGCAATCTCCTGATTGCATCCCCACAGGACCCTCAGTGGTTGTCCTCAAAGGGCCTGTGGACTGTGCACATGAACACGTGCAGCCTGCGACCAAAGATGCAGAAAGTACAAGCCTGGCTGCATCTTTACAACCCAGATGTCCTGGCTGTGTCAGAGACCTGGCTCAAACCTCACGTCCTCCCACATGAGGTCACTGCCCCTGGGTACCACTCCTACTGGAGATAGGACCAACAAAAGAGAGGGAAGGGTACTCATATATGTAAAAGATACCCTGAGTTCAGCGGAGGTCATCCTACAACACAACACCAGATCTGAAACCGAGTCAATCTTCGTACGCATCACTCTGGGTTACTGTAAGCACCTCACCATAGGATGTGTATACAACCCACCCAAGAATGCCCCTCAATCCCTGGGAGGCATTCCTTCAGGACACAGTAAAACATGTCGCCAGTGAACACCTCATACTGGGTGACTTCAACCTGAACTGGGCCCAGAACTCCACCCAGTCCCTCTCAGGCCTGATACAGTATGCAAACCTTGCATAGGTAATCTCCGAACCTACCAGACTGAACCACAAAACAGGAAATCACTCTAACCTAGACTGGGCTCTACTGACTCACCCCTGCAATATCCAGTCTGCAGGAATCATGGCCGATGCACTGAGCGATCATTCTCCTATCTTCTGCATCTGGAAGAATAGGGTGCCCAAAGTGCCATCTTGTATTCTGGTCATGCGGGATTACACCCTCTACACACCCAAACAATTCTCTGATCATCTAAGCAATCTAGACAGGAGCCCGATAAAGCGACTCCCCACCTTGGATGAGGCCATGGCCTTCTTCCAGAGGACATTTAATACGGCAGCTAACCTCCTTGCCCCGATGAAAAAAACTTTGTGCCAAGGGCAGCTGCTATAAATGGATCACCCCTCCTCTTAAGGCCTTATGAAGGACCGTGACAAGGCTTGGCTAAGGTTCAAGCACTCCTCCCTACAGGATGACCTTGTGACATACAAACCCCTCAGGAATTAATGCAAAGTGGCCATAAAAAAGGCAAAAAAAGAGTATGTCACGTGCCTTCAGAAAAATAACCTAGGAAACCCCAGACTCTTCTGGGCACACATCAGCGAATTGGTAAAGGGGAATGGCAAGCCCAAACCAGGCTCCATCGAGGTCAATGAACAACTAACTCAAGATGACCTTTTAATTGCCACCTCCTTAAACAACCACTTTACTAACCTAGACGCGTACAAGGCTGGCTTACCCCTCCTCATCACTGACCCAAACACAAGGGTTCCCCCAGACCTCGATCACCCATCCTTTTATCTACAACTGGTCAAGCCGAAGGAGGTACTATCACAACTTAAAACCCTAAAAATCTCTTGGCTCGGGGAAGGGGGACCCAACGGGATTAACCCCAAGATGCTAAAGGGCAGGGCCCCGGCCCTAGCCAGACCCCTGTCCTGGCTCATCAGAGGGCACTGTCCCCACACAGTGGAAACAGGTCCACGTGGTCCCAATCCACAGGGGTGGCCGCTGGGAGTCTATTGGCAACTATAGACCAATCTCCCTACTCTGCATCCTGGCAAAAATCCAGGAAAAGCTGATCTATGGGCATCTCTGCGACTATTTGGAGGTACATAAAATCCTGGCACCCTCCCAACACTGCTTCAGAACTGGACATGGGATAGACATGGCACTGACCAAATTTGCAACAGACGTACTCTGAGACATGGACAAGGGCACTCCAACTGGTGCTGTCTTCATTGACCTATCCAAAGCCTTTGATCTGGTCCACCACAATCTCCTACTCACTAAACTGAACCACATAGGCCTTGACTGCCACGCACTAAAGTGGTTCGAGAGTTACTTGACCGACCTCACGCAGAGGATAAAGTGGAAGGGTGCCATTTCTGGGCCACTCCCACTAAAAGAGGAGGTACCTCAAGGGTTGATACTCGGCCCCCTCCTCTTCTCCCTGTTCACTAATTAACTACCGGACCACTGTGGCGGGAGCGCTATCATCCAGTACGCGGATGATGCAGTCCGAAACTTTCAGACACAGCTTAGTTGAGGATAGGGAAACAAGAATTGTAGTTTGGGCGCCAAATGAGAGTATACAAACTTGAGAGACAGTGGTACAGAAGTACAAGCTCGAGAATCGCATATCAGGAAATTTTGTGGACTGCTTACCAACATATTACTAACCCCCTCCCTTCCATCCCCCACTCCCCTCCCTGCCACCGGGAGTAATTGAGAAAGGGGTATAACCCAGGGAAATAAGGAAAGATGTGTTAGGTGACCAGATATACAACTGGTGGTTAAGCATGGGTCATAGTAGTCAGCTTGTTGAGGTTGCAAAGGGCGCCACTCATCTAGTGAACTGTTTAAAGGGTATAGAATGGTTCCCAGATACGATTAAATTTACTCATTTTATTGGTTGTACTTGCTATAATATGTTCAGCTTGTAATGCGAACATTATTTCTTTATACTATTCTATGTAATTGGGGGTAATCTGGTCTAATGAGTGCCAGAGGATTACTTTTTTTGCACAAGCTGAAATCAGAGCTATATGTGGCCATTGGTTGCTGATCGCTTTGTCTGAGTAGTCTCCTACAATACATATGTCAGGGTGAATTTCTGGGATAGGCCCAACAATGGGTCGAGTTGGATTTGAATTGTTGTCCAAAATGGGGTTACTATTTCACATGACCATAAAGTGTGTAATAGGGTCCCAGGCTCTTTAACTAATTTGGTACATAGATCTTTGGAAAGCTGGCCCATTTTATGCAATTTAGATGAAGTGTAGTACAGATTATGGCTAATATTAAATTGCATAAAATGGTAACGATCCCATTTTATTGTTGCATATAAATGCTTCCAGATCATAGACTAATTTCTGGAGGGAGAAGAAGAACGTAGAGCCTGATCCCACCAGTAGTATCTTTGGCCCTCTTGGGGGGCAAAGGAGGATTTTAAAAACCGATAAGGGTAAGAGATCAAGTGAGTGTTAAGGACTGAGGTTAGGCAAGGGAGGATCGAGGTGTAGAAAGGTTTATCCCATGGACTGACACCAAAGTGTTTTAACAACATATGGGATATTTGGAAAAAATGGAAGACTAAGGTAGGTGGCCAACCGTAGAGGGTTCTAGCTTCTTGCAGTGCCATCAGTTTCTGATGGAATACAAGATCTTCGACTGTGTCAACTCCCATGTTGGGACAAAAACTATTTTTTGAAAGGATCTTTCCAGATATCAGGAAATTAGGGTTACCAAATAATGGCTGGGTGATGTCTTTATGTGAGCAGGTCTTAAGTAGGTATCTGAGTTGAGACTGAGTTTGAAGGGAATCCCCAGAGGCATATCCTGCAATTGTCTGGGTAGTTTTTTCTTAAGGAGGTAGGGGAGTGACCTGATGTTAATTCTGTGTATGGAACACAGAGAATGTTCAATCTCTGCCCGTGGGGGGTGTATGGACCAGTGGAATAATTGCAAGGGTGTTTGTCAGTGGAAAGATCTTGTTAAGTGTATCACTAAGTGGTACAAATAGAAATTGAGGGTTAGCAGCCCACCATCCTTGTTATGACGCATTATTTGACATAGGCCCGTCTGGCTTTCTTACCATGCCAAAGGAAGGACGTCAGAGTCTTACGAATTTGGGAGAACCAGGATTGGGGTAGGGACCCATTGAACATCTGAAGGGGTATAGAAGATGGGGTAACACATTCATTTTAATGATGCTTAGTCTACCCCACAAAGACAGAGGTAGCATGGTCCAGCGGCTTCAGTCCAATTTAAGGGAAGTTACTGTGGAATCAAGATTAGACTGCTTAATCATACGGGGGAATGTATCAAGGTAGATTCGCAAGTATTTCAAGTTGTCCTTATTCCATATTAGCCCAAGATGTTGTGCATCAGCTTTAAGTGTATGTTTATTGAGAGGCATCAGTTCAGTTTTGTTAAGGTTTAACTTGTAGTTAGAGATAGCGCCAAATTGGGAGATGACTTGTAGGACTGCAGGCAGGGATGTAGTTGGAGAGGAGCTATGTTAAAGATTTGCTGTACTTGAGATGTTTGAGCATATGGTTTATTGTTGTAATTATTATTTGTTTTGTTTTTTTCTTCTTTCCTTGGTTATATATGTATTGTGTCTTATGTATGTACAATGTGTGTATTTGTATGCATTTAAAATGAAACTGATGTTTTTGCACAATAGGACCCCATTGTAAATTAGCTGATGCTAAATTGAGTTTTTATCCTGTTTCTGATATCAGAAATAAACTTTTACTACTACTACTACTACTACTACTACTATCTAACAATATATCCCCTGCATATGCAGACAGTTTATACTGCATGATGCCAGTCGAGATGCCAGAAATTTGAGGGGAGGATTTGAGCTTTCGGATTAAGGGTTCTAAGAATAGATTGAATAAGTATAGAGAAAGAGGACATCGCTGCCTGGTACCTTGGTGAAAGGAGAATGACTAGGATAGTAGTCCGTTGCATAGTACTCTTGCTGATGACGAAGAGTAGAGTACCTAAATCCAGCGTGTAAATTCTGATGGAATGTGAAATTTAGGGAGATTTGAGAACAGATAGTCCCACAAGACCCTATCAAAAGCTTTCTCAACATCCAGAGAAAACAGTGTGGCTGCAATGGGGAAGTCGCAGGACACAAGGACAAGATAAGCAAGTTTTCTGAAGTGGTCGGCAGAGAGTCTGCCTTTGACGAATCCTACTTGTTCTCTACTGATCAGTGAGTCCCATACCAGGCCTAGCCTGCAAGCCAAAATTTTGCCCAGAATTTTGAGGTCAACATTTATGAGTGGTATTGGCCTATAATTAGAAACTGTCGGGGATCTCTGCCTGGCTTGGGGAGCACCACTATGGTGGCTGTAGTCAGAGAGGGTCGGACAGGCCCTCCCCAAAAATGTACTGGAAGGAGTTCAGGAGAATAGGGGATATTTGGTCTTTAAATGCTTTGTAGAAATTAGTGGTATATCTGTCTGGACCTGGGATTTTATCCATGGACAGAGCATCTATGGCATTGTGTATTTCCCAAAGGGTCAGAGGAGCTTTTAGAATGGTGGCTTGGGGTTCTGTTAGATGCGGGAGGGTGATATCCTGAAGGAAGGATTCAAGCTGTAGTGGAGAAATGGGGCTGGGGGGCATATAATTGTTGATAACATTGTTTAAAGGTGTCCACTGTGTCCCAAGGTGCGGTGAGGAGTTGACCAGAATCTGACTAGATGGAGGAGACTATTCTGTCCATTTCTTGGGAGCGTAATTAAAGAGCAGGTAGTCTCCCGGCTCTTTCTTCTTGATCGAAGTATGTCACTTTAGAGCGTAGTATGAGAAGTTCAGCTTTTTCTCCCAGCAACCTGTTGTATAGGATCTATGTTCCCATTAATCAGAAGGGTGAGTAGGAGTAATATGACCTATGTTTTGTATGCAATCTAATAGAGAGGAGAGGGAGGGAGGCAGACATCTGCTTTTTACGCTTGGTGGCCAAATGAATACTCTCCCATTGGAGTGCACATTTCAGGGAACCCCACAAGATGTCCAATTTGTGCATGGAGGGGGAGTTCAGCTCCATAAAGTAGTTGATGAAAGATTGAAGTTGCTGCAGGATCTCTTTAGATTTTAGTAGTTGATTATTAAATCTCCATACTTTGTCCCTAGTGAGTGAGGGTGCAAGGTTAAGCTGGATGAAAATGGGGTGGTGATCTGAGATCACTTTGTGGGAGTAATGACAAAATCTGATCCCATGAAGGTAGTTCACCCCAAGAAGAAAATAGTCAGTTCTGGAACAGGAGTGATGTGGTAGAGAATGAAAAGAATATTCTAGGATCGTGGATATGTTGTTCATCCACACTTCTTGGCATGTCCCTTTCCCTTTTAAGGATCACCAGAAGTCTTCAAGTTGGCTCTTCCCACCTACCCAGGTAGTATGTACCTCGGCTCTGCCCCATAGTGCCAGATCTTTCTTTCCGCTGGAAGATTCAGGTTGCCTCCCTCATGCTCGTGCATTTTGTAGGCCCTAGCTTTCAAAAGTTTGGATCTGCCGAAATTAAAACTCATTCGAGTTAGCAATCATGCTTTTGCATCTTTGATCATGGAAGAAAAATCTTCCCTCCGGATTTCGCCAGTGTCCTTGCGGGCAGAAGATGTTGCGCACCGATCCCCACCTCACATGCGTCTACTGCCTAGGTGTCGGCCATGACACCTCTTCCTGCAGCTTTTGCTTGACCTTTCATCCCAACGTTCTGGACAACCACCTGGCATGCTTAAAGTTGGGGAGACCGGAGAAAAGGAACCCTCCAGTGAAGTCCAAGATGGCTAGGTGGGCAGTTTCCATGGACGCGGGCTTCGCCAAACAATTGGAATGCATGACAGTGTTTGAGGAAGAAGTAGCTCGTGCCTCTTGACCTAGGCTCTACCTTTTTAGGCTCCTTTCGGGAGTTGTGCCAGTCTCTTCCCACCTGGGGAGAGGCATCTGCGGGCGTGCACTCCTCCCGATCCCGTAAGCTGGAGAAAGAACAGAGTAAACCTTTGTCTCAGTAAAGGCGCTTTTGGGACCAAGAGTGGTCCTAGTCCCAAGAGCATGCAGTCTCGACTTCGGTCGAGATCGCATCTTTGGCCGCTGACTTTTCAGACCTTCCATCAGGCCAGATGATAGAAGATGCGGTCGACGAGACTGAGATTGTCATCGACCCCATTGACCCACTGTCGCTCTGATGACTCTTTGGAAAGGAGTCCAGTCCTTGTCTTCCCCGATGAGGAGACCCAGCCGGCTGGTGTTCCCATCGAGGATCCGGTTCTGGACCCCCGGAAGTCACCGGTCCCGCCGGTGTCTTTGGAGCGACTGAGTCAGTCCACCTGATCTCGGTCAAGGTCTAGAACCTCCTCGACTGACAGGCCGAGGAACAGCCATAAGTGCTCTAAGAAGAGGTGACGCCATCGGTCATTCTCGTCCTCTTCGGATGAGGAGAAGCTCCGGCAGAAACTCCGTCTGCACTACGAGGACCTCACGTGGCAACAACTGATCTCGTCTGGGCACAAGTCGACTCTGGCTCCTTTCCCAGCCATTACTTGGCTTTTGCCTCCTAGGCCGAAGCCAACCCCTCTGGAGTCGAAATCTTCGGTTCCCATGCCCGCAGGGCCAGCAAATCCACCTGTTTAGCCTAAACTGGCCTCTCCACCCATCATGGTGGAACCGCCACCTAAGCAGCCTGTGGGAGCGGCTCCTTCGAAAGAAGACGACTGAACACCGGGCTTCCCCGATATTCATCGGTCACGGTCACCCCTGACCAACCTCGGCGTGTCGAGAATGATTTGGGTGGCAGGCCGGTCTATCCCGACTCCTCAGATTCAGAAGTTACTGGGCTTCACTCTCATCCAGGGGATGATGAGTCATCTGTTGGCCTAGGGATGGAGGAAGGTCATTCCTCCTTCCAAGGGATCCTTCCTCTCATCTCTCAGTCCACAGGGATGCCCCTGGAATCCATCCAGAGAAAGGTGGAGTACCTTTTCACGGACATCCTGAAGAGAGGGGATACCCTGATGGAGGCCTTTCCAGTGGCCAAGGCCATTGAACTATGGCAGCACCCTGCCTCTTGTCCAGCTCCATCTGCCCGCATGGCCCACATGTACGCAGTGCCCATGGGATCCATAGCAGGGTTCACAGAGCACCCTTTGGTCGAGAGCCTGGCAACTACCTCTGTGTTCAGGCGTACTAGCAGTTCTGCCAATACTGACCAACCTCCTGATAAAGAGTCCAAGCTCTTGGACCGTTCAGCCAGGAACGTCTATACGGCTTTCTCCTTGGGCAATCATCAGGCACGTTCAGCCGTCATCATGGCACACTTCTCTCACGCCCTTCTCGGGTTGTTAGACAAAGTCCTCCCACATCTCCCCATGGTCATGCAGACTATGGTCAAGCAGGTCAGAGACCAGGGCCAAGCTGTTGCCAAACAGCAGCTCCAGACAGCCCTGAACATAGGGGACTCTTGTGCCTGCTCAATGGCTGCCACAGTTGCCTCTCACTGCAGGACCTGGCTGAGGCTCTCCTCCTTCCCAGCAGATACTTAGCACAAATTAGCTGACGTGCCCTTCTTCGGGACTGACTTGTTCGGCCCAGGAGTGGCCGGTCACCGTCAGCGCATAGAACAGTCCAGTGCTACCTTGGACACCACTTCTGCCAAGGGTTCTTTGGGCAAGAACCAGCAGAAGAATAAGAAAAAGCCCGTTCAGCACTCTTCCCCTACGGCTCAGCAGTCCTTCTTCCAAGGGGATAGCAGCACCAGCATAAGCAGCAGGCTCAAGCTTGGTGCTCTCGGCCCAAGCCTGGACCTCAACAGGCCCGTAAAGGAGGCCATGGCTCAGGTCCTGGAGCCTCCTTCTCTTCCAAGCCTGCTCAATGACAGGGTGGGGGCTGCCACCCCTACTGCCATCATGACAGCTCTGGGTCCTCCTGTGGGGGGGGTCCGGCTCCGCCACTTCCTTTCTGCCTGGTCTGCTGTCACTTCAGACAGCTGGTTCTCAAAGTGGTCGGTCACGGACTGCCTCTAGAGTTCGAGCAGTACCCTCCCAGCCAAGCCTGTGTCCCTCGGGAAGAAAGGATTTCCACTCACACTCAGTCGGCTTTTTGAGATGACGTTGCTCAACTCCTCCTCAAGGAGGCAATAGCTCCCATGGCAGATTCTCCAGCAGACCCAGACTTTCTCTCCAGGTATTTCCTGGTGCCCATGCGGACGGAGGACTTGTGCCCCATTCTAGATCTCCACGACCAGAATCAGTGTGTCAGGTCTCGCACCTTTCGGATGGTCACTCTGTCCCAGACGATTCCATCCTTGGAGCGAAATGTGGTTTTGCTCACTGGATCTGTAGGACACGATCTTTCACATCCCAATCTGTCCATCCCATCAGCAGTTCCTCCGCTTCAGGGTCGAGGGGACCCTATACGAGTTCCGAGCCATACCGTTCGGTCTGTCATTGGCCCCACAGGTCTTCACCAAATGCATTGCAGTGGTGGCGGACCATCAACGGTGTCGGGGGATCAGAATTTACCCCTACCTTGACGACCTGGTTCTGGCAGATCACTCTCTACAGGAGGTGGAGAGAGTCGGGGATCAGGCCCTCCAGACCTGCTCCCAACTCATACTCCTAATCAACAAGGCCAAGTTGGAACTCAGGTGATGGGCTTTATCGAGGCAGAGCTCGACTCTTGTCAAGCCAGAGCTCGGCTGCCAGCAGACAGGGTGAAGGTTCTTTCCTCCTTTGCCCAATCATTTCTGGTTGGGCAGTTGCACCCTGCCCCGGACTTTCTGCACCTTCTGGGTTACATGGCAGCATGCACCTCGGTGGTCCATTGGGCCCGGTAGCACATGCGCCCCCTCCAGTGGGAGCTGGCCACCCAGTGGATTCAGTGCCACAGTCAATTTGACCAGCTGATCACTGTAACCCAGAAGATGTGGGGTGCTCTCCAATGATGGACTGCCCCAGACCGATTGCAGGAAGGGATCCTGTTTGTCCACCCCGAGCTGATGGTCGTTCTCACAACCGATGCCTCTCTCATGGGCTGGGGAGCCCACATGGGGGACAAAACTGCCCATGGGCTCTGGACCTCTGAGAAGTCCCGATGCCACATCAAGCTGTTGGAGCTCAGAGCGGTCAGACTGGCACTGTCAGCTTTCGCTCCTAGCTCTGGGGTCAAGTGGTTCAAGTTCAGATGACAATACCACAACCATGACCTATCTCAACAAACAGGGCAACACGCACTCCCGTTTGCTGTGTAAGGAGGCGCTCCGCATCTGGACCCTTGTGAGCCGGTTGGAGGCAGATCTCCTAGCCATCCATGTGAAAGGAGCCTCGACCCATATGGCGGATGCTCTCTGCCACTTAGGCCAGACATCCCATGAGTGGTCTCTTCATCCAGAGGTAGCTTACAGTCTTTTCTCCTGTTGGGACATACCGATGGTGGACCTGTTTGCCTCTAGGGAAAACGCCAAGCTGAGGCTGTTTCATGCCCATCTCCCCTCAGCACAGCTCACTGCAGGGGGATGTGTTCTCAAGGTCATGGACCCCATTCCTCCTCTTTGCCTTCCCTCTATTTCTCTTGATCCACAAGGTGCTTCTCAAGGTGAGGAGGGACAAGGCGAAGGTGATACTGGTAGCCTCAGGTTGGCTGCGCCATTTCTGGTATCCAGATCTCTTCAGCCTTAGTTGCAGGCCCCCGGAGCAGCTTTGTACACGCCCGTAACTATTATCACTCAATCGGGGAAGGTATTCCATCCGGACCTTCAGTCCCTGCACTTCACAGCCTGGTACCTGAGCAGCTAGCGTTCCAGGCTTTGGGTCTCTCCGAGGATGTCTACACTGTGGGGGAGGCATCTAGAAAGGAATCGACCAGGACGTGTTATGCTTTCAAATGGAAGCGGTTTTCCATTTGGTGTCAGGACAAGGGCTTGGACTGTCTGTCCTGCCCTGTGGCTAATATTCTTGACTACCTTTGGTCTCTCTCTCCAAAGGTGGTCTATGGTCATCGACCCTTAGGGTGCACCTGGCAGTCATCTCTGCTTACCGGGCACGGGCCAGTCAGCCGACATTGGTGCAGGAGACCGTGGTAGGGTGCTTTTTCAAAGGCCTGGCTCATGTATCCCCTCTGGTCCGTGAACCTCCTCCTCCATGAGATTTACTGCTGGTACTGGCAAAGCTCATGGGCAAGTCATTCAAACCCATGCGTAAGTGTGAGTTATCACACTTGTCGTGGAAGATGGCCTTCGTGGTGGCTATCACATCAGCCAGAAGGACAGGGAAGCTCCAGGCACTTTCGGTGGATTCCCCTTATCTGGTCTTCCACAGGGACAAAGCTGTCCTGCTCCCCAACTCGAAATTCCTTCCGAAGGTGGTGTTAGAGTTTCACCTTAACCAGGTGTTGACCCTGCTGGTATACTACCCTAATTATGACTCAGAGGCAGAGTACAGGCTCCATACTTTGGACCTGAGACATGCTTTCTTCTATTATAAGGAGAGGATGGCGGAAATTCGTGTAGAGGTTCATGAGCTGTTTGTCACCTACGCTGAGGCGCTTCTGACAGACCTGCAGTGAAGTGGACTATTGCAAGATGGATTACATCATGCATAGGTCTCTGCTACGAGTTGGTGGGCAAGGAGCCTCCCAGAGGGATAAGAGCTCATTCTACCCACCATACTGCTGCATCGGTGGCTGCTTCCAGGGACATCCCTATCCAGGAAATCTGTCTGGCAGCTACCTGGAAGTCAGCAAACACCTTTATCATCCACTACCACATCGACCTTGAGTCACGCTGGGATGCTGGTTTTGGTGCTTCAGTTCTCCAATCTCTGTTCCCAAAGTAGGGGTGTGCACCTTGCCTCCCTCCTCCCGGAGAACTGCTAGGAGTCTGCCAATAAGTGTGGATGAACAACATATCCACGATCCTAGAAGAGCAGGTTACTCACCTGTAACAGTAGTTCTAGGAGCGGTATATGTTGTTCATCCACACGGACACACTCTACCTCCCTGGCTGTGGACGCACAACACCTGGCTTCCAGTGTGCTAAGATCTGGCATCATGGGGCAGAGTCGAGGTATATACCACCCGGGTGGATGGGAGGAGCCAGCTTGAAGACTTCCGGTGATCCTTAAAGGGGAAAGGGACATGCCAATAAGTGTGGATGAACAACATATACCAGTCCTAGAACTACTGTTACAGGTGAGTAACCTGTTCTTCCTGGCGATCCAGGTGTAATGACCTCCAGGGGTCTATAAGGCCCAGAGAATGCATGAGATCCCAAATTGCACTTTGTCCTAGGGTTAAGATTTGCCTGACTTGGCCAGTTCTATCCAGGTGGTTACACAGAAACAGGTTCCAGTCTCCCCCAAGTATAATGGGTAGTGAGGTCCATGGTGATAAAATTGTAATTGGATTAGTAAATAATGGGGGGTCATCATTGTTCGGTCCATTGATGGAATCCAGGACTACTTCTAAGTGACCCAGTATTGCACACAGAATAATGTAACGGCCCTGTGAGTTGGTGATTTCTTGAAGGAAACGAAATGGTATTCTGCGTGCAACAATGGTGGCCACTTCCCTTTTATGGGAATCCAATCCAGAGCTGTAAGCCTGTCCTACCCAGGTCTGTCATAGTTGAAAAATCTGGGAGGATTACAGGTGGGGTTCTTGTAAGAAAACAATGTCCGTTTGTAATTTTTGTAGGTGTAGGATAATTTTTGTTCTTTTAGTGGGAGATTGTGAACCCTTAATATTCCAAGAAAAAAAATTGAATGTAGCCATAGGAATCTGCTACAGTGAAATAAGAAACTTAAAAAATTTTAAAATGTACAGTCCCTGAGATGGGAAAAATTATGTAAGAGGTTCCCTTCCGGTGGCATCCCCCCTTATCCCCATTTCTACTTCCCTCTCCCTCAACTAATCCCACTTCCCATAAAGAGCCCCCACCACCACCACCACCACCACCACTACCAATGAGACCCTGGAGCCCCTTGTAACGGAAAAAAGTAAGAGGTCCAAGAACCAAAAGTATGCCTTATAGTGTTTTAGGCAGGCAAGGGGGCTCCGAACCCTCACCAAATGCGTGACTACTATCCTTTTGGTAGCAAGATTGCACTCCCCCCCCCCCCTTGCCGGCTCCACATATAACACATTGTAATGAATGAGCCTTAATAATGACAATATCAGACTATGTAAGGCACATTGCAAGTATAGAACAATTTACAAGTAATGCCATATAAGCCTAAACTGTATATAACTTTCATTGCTAAATACGAAATAACATTTGAACTGTTCAGGAATTTTGTAGTAGCCCCCTAGATAAACATTTTAAGGCTAAAGGTGGGGCAACCCATAGTGCACTGTGTAATCTGTTAAGGTGTACTGTTGCCATAGAAAAAAAGCCATTTGATTGACACTGGGGAAAAAAAGAAAAGTCTATAGTCTTTTAACCCTGTTTTAGAAAGTGGAGAAGAAAAAACGAGGAGGAGAGAAGAAAACAGAAAACAGGGGGCAAGGAAAAGAAAAAAAAAACAGTTCAAAATATCTAAGTTCACTTAGTCCAGAATGATGTGGCCAGTCGGGTATGGCCTGAACACTCACAAAGGCGTCTGCAAAAATGGACCACCAAATGCTGATAGAACTTTAACCCATAGAAAACAGTAGTGGCCATACCCCGCAGTCACCTCCTGAAGTGTTCCTCAAGTCGCGGTTTACTGTTGTTGTATGCGATGCAGCAGGATGCTCCTCGAAGGAATGAATGCTCGCACAGTCAGTGGAAAGAAGACTATGCACGCCTTCATGGGGAACTGTCTTTACATTGAACGGGAGAATTTTTTTAGACCAGCAGAGCCGTAGGTAGGCTTTGCAGCCTTGCTTGATGAGAGTGCGAGCGGCTCAGAGATGAATGAGGGGTAGTGGTCGACATTAGGGGGGTGAAGAATTGGTGAGCTGGCTGGAAAGCACAGTGCAACCATCGGGGAGGATGAAGACCTGGTTCAATTTTGCAGGTACCTTATTCCATCATTTATTTATTTATTTATATTCTAGAATTACAATACCTTTGAGCCAGGGCTATTTTACAAAGGTTCAACGTCAACTTAGGAAACAATCCAGACATGACAATCTTTGAAATAGGCAATTCATGCAATTGGATACAATACATTTGAGGGGGCAGAAGGTACAAGACAAAAATATGTATGAACAATGCAGTACAAGAGATTCTAAGCAGTCTGAGACAGCTTGACAAAAGCCAGTAGAGGGAAGGAGAGGTACCAGGGCAGGGCAAGGGTTAACAGGGAAGGTTGAGGGATTGAGGGGACAACAGAAGCAGAGGAGCAGTCGAGGGCATTGTCAGGTTTAAAGTGCTAAAGCCAGGGAGAGGAGGGGGGGAGGAGAAAGGTGTCATGGAGAGGGAGATGTAAGTGCAGGAGGGAATAGCAGATTAGGAGCGACAGTCACAGGAGCTGGAGGCAAAGGTTGGTTTTGAACTGGCTAAGCTTTTGCAGCGAGGTGATGTCTTTTTTGAGTCCATTAAACCAGGAGGGTGTACGGTGTGCAAACGACCTTTGTCCCTGTGAGGTGCGGCACCGGGGGATGTGCAGAATTTGAT
Source organism: Neoceratodus forsteri (assembly GCA_016271365.2). Taxonomy (NCBI): domain Eukaryota; kingdom Metazoa; phylum Chordata; order Ceratodontiformes; family Ceratodontidae; genus Neoceratodus; species Neoceratodus forsteri. The sequence goes on from CM057453.1 coordinate 747,929,123, forward strand.
TTTCAGAATCCCTGGTGAGGTGGGGGATGCGTGCTGCACGTAGGAGCACTTGGACTCTTGGGGGTGCAAGGCCTAACGTGATCTTCTTGGCCATTAAGCAGGTATGGAACTTAATATGGTTGGATAGTTGGAACCAACCCATTTGGGCGTAGAGTGCACATGTGTGGGTGAGACGGTGGGATCCTGTGATGAGATGGCAGGCTTTGTTTAGGGCCAAGGATAGGTGCCTAAGGGCTGTGTCAGTAGCAGAGCCATAGACAACTGGCCCATAATCAGTTAGTGAGACCACAGAGCTCTGCTTGGCTATCCTTAAGGCATCTGAGGTAAGGCATTGCCTGTGCCTGTAGAGAAGGCCAGTGTGCTTGTTAACAGCTTTGGTAACAGTATCAGTGTGGATGCCATAGGTTAGGTGGCTGTCGAGAGTGATGTCAAGATATTTAAAGGAGTGTACCTGGTCTAGGACAGCACCATGGCAGTTTGCAGTTGCAGTGGGTTGAGACCTATGCTTGTTGTGGGAGCCGCAAAAAAGCATCACCTTTGTTTTCTTGTAGTCGAGTACCAGCTTTTGTCTGTTAAACCATTTTTCAAGGGAGGTGAAACCCATCTGGAGCTTTTCTTGGAGTAGTAGAGGGTCATTTTGAGAGGCATGGATGACTGCATCATCCACATATATCAGGATTTGTTCAGGATTTATTTAGTTGTTTAACCAGGTATAGCACACTAAGCTGAAAGCTTTTTTACAGGAGCGACTTGGGAGCACAAGGAGGTTAAGTGACTTGCTCAGGGTCACACAGTATGCAAGTGGAAACTGTGGGATTCAAACCCAGGTCTGGTCTGCTGGATGTCACCAAATTTGCAGCTCAGAGCCTTAGACCACTGTGCTATACTGCATCCTAATAGGATTGTGGAAGATTGTTCAAAAAAAGGCAGAAAAGGAGTGGCCTGAGAATGGATCTCTGTGGAACTCCTGAATGGAAAGGTCTAGCCTCAGAGAGGATGTGAGCGATTTTCACCTTTTGTGAGTGTTTTTTCCAGGTAGCTCTTTAACTAGAATTTAGCCTCAAGGGAGAGCCCAGCAGTTTGAAGCTCAGTGATGAGTAGTTGGTGATGGACGGTGTCAAAAGCCTTAGACAGGTCAATGAAGACTGAACCAGTTAGTTGATTTTTGTCAAGGGAGTTGAGAATTGCTCCTGTGAATTCTAGGAGGGCTGCAGTAGTGCTGTGGCCTTTTCTGAAGCCATGCTGCTGCTTACAAAGGATGTTGTGCTTAGCCAAGTATTCCATCAATTGGTCAGAGACTAATCGCTCAATGGCCTTGGGGGGTGGGAGTATGGATATAGGCCTATAGTTCCCAGGATGGGCCTTGTCACCACCTTTGTGGACAGGCGTAATGGTGGCAGATTTCCATCTGTTGGGGAACTGGCCTAGGGTGAGGGAGAGGTTGAAAATATGTGTAAGCGGAGATAGCACTTCATCTAGCAAGTAGGACAGTAGTTTAAGGTCAAAAGTGTCCCCACTGGTTCTTGATCCTATGATTGCTTTGCTGATATATTTGCCCACTACATCCCTCCTGACTGCTTTGAAGTAAAATGGCGGTCGAGTTGCAGAGGGGGCGGGTTGGTGAGAGGGGCTGCAGCAGAGGGGTCGGTGTTAAAGAAGTCATGCGGGAGCACACTACTGAGGTCCGAGAAAGTCTTGTTAAATGTATTTGCTATGGTGGATGGGTCCAGAGTTATAGTACCATCCACTTCCAGCATGGTAGGTGACGTTTTGGGCAATTTCCCATAATTTCTTTTAGATTATCCCAGAAGGACTTCCCTTTACCCCAGGTGTTTGTGAGAGCATCTTTGAAGTAGTTGCTTTTCTTCAGGCCTATTGCTTTAGTGCACTCATTTCTAGCATGTCTGTAGTTTTGTATGTCTACTTGCCAACCTGTGTCCTGAACCTGAGGACAGAGGTGGTCCCTAGATTTCATCAGTGCTAGGAGCTCCCCTGAGAGCCAAGGGTTGCAAAGCCCTTCGACTTTCCTCTTTTTATAGGGGGCATAAGAGTCACAAGGCAGCATTGAAGGTGTTGATAAAGAAGTCAAGTGCAGAGTTGACATCTTTTGCTAGGAAAATAGGGCACCAATCGTGTTGTCTGAGGTGGGATTTGAGGTGCTTCAGTTGACCACGTGGTAGGATTCTGCTTGCAATTAGTTTGGGCGGTGGGACGTTGAATTTATTTGACCATTCACAGGTGACTGGGGAGTCAGGTAGGACAGAGACATGGGAGATGAGGGATGGGTGGTTAGTCAGGATTCAGTCCAGAAGGGGGCAGGTGGCAGAGTTCTAGTTTTGTCTAGTGGGTGTGGCAACTAGCTAGGTGAGGTTGGCGGCTAAGATGGCATCCTTAAAGCAGTTTGTATCTGATCCAAGCCAATTAATGTTAAAATCACGCATAAGGATTGTCTCGGAGCCTGGGGCTTGTGAGCGGATGAAGTCCAGGACATAATTGAGACCTTTACATTGTTCCTTAGGTGGGATGTAGACAGCAGTGATAGCACCTCATTGTGGGCCCCAAGAAGAATTCTGATAGGTAAAATCTGGGCAGTCGAGACCGAGGCGGGGGCTTGAGCAGGGTGCCCTAGGAGGGCATCTTTGAGGTACATGGCACAGCCACCACCTCTTGTAGAGGTCCTATATAGTCTGAAGAAGTTATATCCTGGAAGTGCAATTGCACTGTCTAGAATTTTAGGAGTGAGTCAAGTTTCAACAACCACAAGAACATCTGGGTTGTGTAGGTGGGTAAATATATGCAGGGCATCAAGTTTCGGTAGGAGGCTACAGATGTTGAGTGCTGCAAAGGTGAGAGCCCCAAAGCAACACTGTCTGTGCCCTTTGCCTGGAATTGAGGAGCCAGGGTTTGGTGTATATTGCCTGATAGTAGTAGTAGAAGGAGCACGAGTTTCAGGGTGCACCAATGTAGATTTTTGAGGGAGAATTTCTTCATCTGCCTCTTACAGGAGCGAAAATTCTGTAATTGATTATGATCCCTAAGAGAGACCATGTGAGCCAGAGGCAATCAGGTAATCACCATCGGCAAACAGGGATCAATGCTCCAACAGACCATAGTGTTACTAAACTTCTGGATATAGGCATTAGAGTCCCTGAATAAACTCAGATTAATCAACTGTCCCGAAATAGCTCCAGGTACAGGTTAGGCAGATCCTGGGAGGCTTGTTCTGCGGATTCAAAAGTTTTTCAGGAATCTTGCCACAGAATGGAGAGCCTGACCAGGTATAACATTTTAAAATGAATTCCAGCTGCTATTAATTTAACAGCTGGATGGTAGGCGGCCCTCTTTTGCTGGGTGGCTGCAGGCAAATCTTGAGCTATTCGAAGTTTAGAGCCCTATTCGAAGTTTAGAGCCCTCCCAAGTGAGTTCCTTGATATCCTTAATTTTGCCCAGAATAAACTGCCAGTCTAAATAGTTAAGTAGCTTCAGGATGAAGGGGCGTGGGCGTGCACCCGGAGATGGTTTAGGGCTCAAGGAGCAGTGTGTCCGTTCAATAACATAGGTCGAGTTATGTGTGTGTGTGTGTGGGGGGTACCCGCAATTTTGGTGAGGAGCTTCTGGGCAAATAATATTGGAGAGGTGCCCTCTGTGTCTTCTGGAAGGCTGAAAATCACAATATTATTTCTTGTGCTTTGGCCTTCCAGATCTTCTTTGTATCCATTTTAGCAAGTTTCTGCCGTAGCGAGGACTGCTCTGGGTCTACCCTCTTTTGCCACTTTTCTGTGGAGCTTGTACGAGCAGAGACATCAGAGATTTGCTTAACCACTTCTTCTAAGTCGGATCTCATTGATGCAAGTTCCATAGTGAGCTTCTGGAATGCGATTTTGAGCGGAAGGAGGCCAGAGAGGAATTTTTCCCCCGAAAGTGGAACTGGTGGAGTTGTGGCGGTACTCGTCTTCCCAGCAGTGGCATCCTGGTTCTTGGCTCATTTCGAACTCTTGTCTAACATCTGGGGTGGAGTATGCTGTAGTAGGGCCTGGCATATCTGTTTCCATTAGGTCCAGAATCGGTAAAGCGGGCTCCAGAAACCAGGTCAAAATCTGCACAGCTCTAATGAAATTTGAATTCTGATGTAGCTGGTAGGAAATATTGATCAGATAGCCACTATTAAGGAGGCTTTTCAGTTGATGAGCACAGGAGCATGAGACCAGTGCTGCTACTCACAGGAGGGCATCACGTGATCTCCCCAGTGCGTTCCATTTTGCTACCACCTTCTTCATGAAGTAGTGTCTCCTTATTTCCCTCCTAAATCTTCCCCCCTCTATTCTTAGCCCATGCCCCCTGGTGTCCCTCCCCTCCTTAGCTTAAAGACCCCATCTGCCCCATCCTTACTGATTCCCCTCAGATGCATGAATCTCTCTATCATGTTCCCCCTGTCCCTTCTATCCTCCAGGGTGTACATATTCAGTTCTTCCAGGCTGCTGTCATAGTCTCTCCCCTCCATTCCAAATATCATCTTTATTGCCCACCTCTGCACCCCCTTCAGTAGTCTGATATCACACTTCAGGTATGGCCTCCAAAACTACACACAGTACTCCAAGTGCGGCCTTACCAGCAACCTTTAGAGGGGCAAGATCACCTCTCTTCACCTGGACGAAAACCCCCTCGCTATGCACCCCAGAATTTTATTCACTTTTGCAGCTGCTCTTCTGCACTGGGCAGTGTTGTTCGTGGTCCCAGTTACCATTACTTTACATTGGTCTAGGACAGGGTTTCTCAAATGGTGCCTCCCTGGTGAGGCTCCAACCTGTTCCAAGGGAGGCTCAACGAAGTCTGAAAAAGAACTATATTTACATTTTGAGTTTTAGGTATTGTGTGTGAAGGGATGAGGCAATCTGAAAAAGGATAACAGTAGGTGTATTTATTTACAAATTGGTGACCAAGGAAGACACTCTGAGCCAAGGCTCATTTCAAGTGTACCTTGGGAAGTGTAGGGAGTGAATAAAATTCAAAAGGCAACTACAAAACAAAGCAATACAAAATGAATAATAGTTCAAACAATTAATAACACTTGACCATTTAGACTGGCGGCAGAACAACCCAAATACAGGGCTTAAGCAGTTGTAGAAGCAAGAGCAGGAGGAAGCAAAAGGATCTCTGAGAGGATGCTTAAGAGCAGGGGAAGTGGGATACAGGTGGGTAGGAATGTTGTTCCCAGATAGAGGAGAAACAGACAGAGAAAGCAGTCTGACCAATGAAGGCACTGCAGCAAGGGGTAACAATGGTTTGAGAGTCAAAACAATGGAGCAAGTAGTCTGCCCTGTGGGAGAGGGGTTACAAGGAAGGGTACAATAAGCTGTATATAATGAGAGCGAACTACTCAAAGGAGTTTCATTTTATTACTGAGGTACTGTGCTAAGATGTTATTTTTTATGGGAGGCCCAAGACTATTTCAATGTTTGGGGGATGCTCAAGATCATTTCCATGGCTTTGGGGAGGCTCACCATGACAAAGTTTGAGAACTAATAGTCTAGGACAGCACCATGGCAGTTTGCAGTTGCGATGGGTTGAGACCTATGCTTGTTGTGGGAGCCGCAGAAAAGCATCACCTTTGTTTTCTTGTAGTTGAGTACCAGCTTTTGTCTGTTAAACCATTTTTCAAGGGAGGTGAAACCCATCTGGAGCTTTTCTTGGAGTAGTAGAAGGTCATTGTGAGAGGCTCAAGATCTCACTCAAGATGGTGAACTGACCCCTTCTCCTCCTCAGTGATCCCCAGCTTAACCCCCCCCCAACCCAGTATTCTCTCCTTTGGTTCTTCACCCCAAAGTGCATAACCTTACACTTCTTTGCATTGAACCCCAGTTGCCACCTCTCAGATCACTCCTCTAGCTTGCTTAGGTCTTCCCGCAGCTGCTTCCATCCCTCCTCTTCATCCACCACTGCTCCCATTTTGGTGTCATCTGCAAACAGACTTACTTTACTCACCACCCCATGTGTAATGTCTGATATGAAGAGCCCAAATAATAATGGTCCTAGCACAGAGCTCTGTGGCACCCTGCTTGTCACCGGTTTGGGAGATGACTGCTCCCCTCTCACCACCACCCGTTGCAGCCTCCCACTCAGCCAGCTTGTAATCCAGTTCATCATTTTTGCCCCTACTCCTGCACCAGTTAGCTTCCTCCAAGCCACCCATGAGGCACCGAATCTAAGGCCTTGTTGAAGTCCAAGTAAAGAACATCCACCACATGACTCTTATCCAGCTCACCTGTCACCCAGTCATAATATTTTATCAGGTTGGTTTGACAAGACTTCCCCAAAACGAACCCATGCTGCCTCACACCCTGTAGGCCATTGTCCTCCAGGTATGAGACCAGTCTTTCCTTTAGTATAATTTCCACGAGTTTGCACACTATGGAGGTGAGACTTACTGGATGATAATTACCCAGTTCATCCTTTGGTCCGCTCTTGTGTAACGGCACTACATGTGCCATCCTTCAGTCCAGTGGCACACATCCCGACTCCAGTGAGGAGCTGTACAGATCCACCAGCGGCTCCACCAACACTTCCTCCATCTCCCTCAGTACCATGGGGTGGATACCATCCAGCCCTGGTCCCTTGTCTACCCTCAGTGCTGTCAGTAACTCTAGGACTCTACCTCCCTCAATTCTTCCATCTGTCGCCTCCTCTCCCCCTGTCCCCACCCTCCCAGACCATGGTGGTAGCGGTCCCCCATTTTCTTCCGTGAACACTGAGCAGAAGTATTCATTCAGTGCTTCTGCCTGTTCCTCCCCCTTTTCCTTCCACTCCCCACTCTTTTTTATCCTCACTGTTGTCTCCTTGCACTTCCTTTTCTCCCTGATGTATCTGAAAAAGACTACCCCCCACCCCATTAATTCCCTGCACTAATCTCCGCTCCCTTTGGGCCTTGGCTTCTCTCACTTTTCTGGTCACCTCCCTGGACCATCTTGCATACTTCTTCCTGTCCCCTTCCTTCCCCGTCCTCCTATACCTCTGGTGCACTTCTCATTTTGCCCTCACCACCTCCACTACCTCGCTGTTCAGCCAGCATGGTTTCCTTGCTCTGCTCCTTTACTCTGTGTCTTGGTGCAGGCTTCCGTTGCCTCTGTAATCCCCCATTTAATAATATCCCATTTCTGTGCCGTGTCCATCTCCTGCCTTATGCCCTTCAGTTTCCCTTTCAGTACTTCGTGCATCCTCCCAAAGTCTGCCCCCCTGAAGTTTACCACCCGAGTTACTGATTTCTCTGGCTCCCTGCACATTGTGATATTAAACCACACCATTTGGTGATGGCTGTCGGCTAGTGGGTCCTCCACCCTTATTTCCCTTACTGCCTCCCATTCAACAATACCAGTTCTTAAGTGTTCTTTAGCCTAGTAGGTACACTGACCAACTGCATCAGGAGACCCTCCTGGATCACATCCAGGAGCACTTGTTCCCTAGCACTGGAGATCACCGGAATGCTCCAGTCAACCCTGGCAAGTTGAAATTACCCACAATGACCATCTTCCCTTTTCTACATACCTTTCTGATTTGTCCTGCTAATTCCCTGTCAAGCTCCTCAGACTGGGACAGCGGCCAATATACTACCCCAAACCTTAGTTTCCTACCCCTTGAGCCTAGGAACTGTAGCCAGATTGCTTCTGTTCTCCTTTCCTCCCCCTCATCACTTGTGCATTTGAGCACGTCTCTCACATAGACTGCCACCCCACTTCCCCTCCCTCCTTATGGTCTTTCCTGTATAATTTGTACCCTGGGATTGCCAGATCCCAGTCCCGGTACTCAGTTGCCCATGTTACTGTGATAGCTGCAGTATCCACCCTCCACACTGACGAGTGCCTGTAGCGCAGCTGATCTGTTTCCTAAGCTTTTTGCATTCAGTGAGACCACCCTCCATCCTGCCCCCTTCCCTTCATTGCCCTCAATCTCCTCCCTTCTACTCCCTCCCTTTTCAGCCACCCCAAGTCCTTCCCTACTAGCCTTGGGGGGGGGGGTAGGCTGTGACTTCACTCTGTCGGATCCCTGCCTACCGGCTGTCCACTTGCCACCCCCATCTAGTTTAGATCCACCTTTCTCACAATATACCTCCCCAGTCTTTGCTTTAATACCTCCTTCCCCTTCCTGCTCAGTTGCAGCCTATCCCTTGCAAACAGATTGTTATTATCCCAGGTACTGCCCCAGCCACCCACAAGCCCATACCCCTTAGTTTGACACCATTGTACCAACCATGTGTTAAACTCCCCAATCCTCTCCTTTCTCACTGTGCTTGCTTAGGGTACTGGGAGCACCTCTGAGAAGGCTACAGACCCTCCAGTCTCCTTGCACAATCTTCCCACTTCCTCAAACCTTTCCCTTGTTACCTCCACCATTACCCCCACTGGGTTATTTGTTCCCACATGTAGCACAATGTGCGGTTTCCTCCTAGTCCTCCTTGCACACTTTATGATTGCCTGCCCTGCCTTGTCTGCCTTTAATCCCGGTACGGACTCCACCCATATCCGACTGTGCCCCTCCCCCTTGCTGCCCCATCTGATCCTCTTGAGTATGGAGTCTCCCAATACCAGTACACTTCCCTCCTCTTTCCTTGTGCCTGTCGCCACTCCTCCACCCAAGTTCTCATTCCAGGGGCCACTCAAGATGGTGCTTTTACCGTTTGCCCCAGTGTCTTCTCTGCTGACCCTCTCAATTGAGACTCCTCCCCCTCCTTGTTTGACTGCCAACCTCCCTCGCCCTTCTCACCTCTCTGAGTATTATCCCTCCCTCTGCCACACTGTGCTCAATCTCTCCACTAGTAATGCCTGTCACTCCCTTCTGTTCGTGAGTACTATCCCTTGTGCAGTCTCCTCCTGCATTCTCTTCCCCATGTGTCGCTAGTACAGCAAACATGTTCCTCTTTGCATTGCTATGTGTTTTCTCCTGCCTACTGCTGCTCCTCTTTTGCTAGGCCCTACTAGAGTCCACCCTTCATCAGTTGGCTTCCTGTCTAGTTTGTCCGCTCCCCCGACCCCTCCCTTGACCCATTGTTCCTTCTCTGTGGTGCCCCCAATACTCTTAGATGTCATCTCTTCTACCAGCGCAACCCTCCCCTCACCCCTCAACCTCCCCAGCTCCCTGCCAAGCCACTGAACCTCCTCCTTGAGCCTCCTTAGCCTGTGGCATCTTGGGTACACTCCAAGCCTCCACAGTATGTTCATCCACACTGCTGCCCCATAACCATTACACCCCACAATCCTACCCATGGTTCACACTATCTGTACAGGACAGTGAAATACAGTCTCTCTGTACTGATTGCAGTTGTTTACAAAAACAAATTACAAACCCACCAATAGCATTCCCAAGTCTCACAAACACATACAGTCCAGAAATTAGTTGTTTGCCCCAAGTCCTCTTTAGGTCCTTCCCCCTCCCCCCCCCCGGCTTTAAGTGGTGCCCTTGTGCCCCCTGTTGAGATTAATTCAAAAAAACACAGGCACAGAAACCTTTAAGCTAAATTCAAAAGACACAACCACAGAAACCTTTAAGCTAATTAAAAAAAAATAGCAAAACTTACAGAAATCCTCTCCACACTAATTCTCTCTACAGCAAGTAGAATTGACTAATTCTAGCCCAGCTTCTAACTGAAATTGTAATACCAAATGCCCTTGCATGCCGCCTAAGACCGCCAACTATAGCAATAACTGGAAACTACAATCCTACTCATAAGATCTACAGTACTAACGGTACACCATAGCCCTACTCATAGGTTATATATATATTTATATATCTCTTTAAAAATTAGCTTATTTCCTCTCTCCTGATCTGCTCTGAGGGTTCAGGTCAGTTTGCATCTCCCCAAGCTCCTCCCTCAGAGCCTTCAAACCCAACCCCCAGTGGCATTTCAGTATTTAAGAAAGGTTGGTGGAAGGGTGGGTGTGAGGGCTTTCATCGTCCCCCAGCCACAGAAACCTTTAAGCTAAATTCCACTTTAAGCTAAATAAAAAAAAACAAACAACTAAATCAAAACTGACTCTCTCCACAGCAAGTGGAATGAAGTAATCCTTCATGCCTGATGTTTAAAAAACAATAGCACAACTTACAAAAATCCTCTCCACACTAACTTTCTCCACAGCAAGTAGAATTAACTAACCATTCACTCCTGCAGTTTGATTGCTCTGTTTGGCTTTTGATACTAACAGCTGTTTACTTCCAGTTCCAGCAGACCTCTTTCTGTGGAAGAATGACCTGGGAAACTTCTGTGTTTCTGCAAGTTTGGAAAATGAACTGCAGACACAAACCTGGCCCACTACTTTCAGTACCCATTTCTCTGTGATGCTGTTTACTTATTCCTGGAAGTAGTATGTCAGTCTTCCTCCCACTGACAATGGTTGGGCGACTTGGGAAAAATTGTCAGGGAGTTTGTTTTTGTTGGGGCCAGGCACTAGGGATGCAGCATTACTCCTGGAAGCCCTTTTCTCCTACCCCAATAGTAGCCTCTTTGTGATTGGTACTTTTAGAGGGCAAAAGAGACATAGGCTCTTGGAAAGTATCTCCTGCCTCTGCCACCCCTTCTGTAGGATCTGTAGGAGGTAGAGGCCTTTTCTCTCTCAGTGTTGCTTTTGAAAGAAGTTTTGTATTTTTCCGCTTTTTTCACGTAAGCTTCTGTTTTGTCACCAAATAATGAATCTCCCAATTTTCTAGAGTCATTTTCAAGAGGTTGCACAGATAGAGCGATTTTTGGTCTCTCACAAGAAGCAGCCTGGACTACTCAGTGATGATCAGGATGGGCATACAGGTAATCCCCTTCCTGCTTGTCCACTTGATCTTTTTGGTCAGTTTTCTTATTGATGGCTGTAGCTGTGGTGGGTGCAGACATGCTTTTTGATATCACCTTTTAAGTGCTTTATATATGGGAAGTAGCATTCGTCTTGGTGGAGCCACTCCCAACGTGTCCATAAAATCAGCATCCTCTTCATCCTTCTCAGTTTCTATTGAGGGGATGTCTGACAAATGAGGAAAAAGATGAATAGTCCTCATTTTGCCTTGGAGAAGATTAAAAATCTTGCTCAGGTGTACCCTCCAATTCCATGGCGTTACCTTCCTCCATTTACACATACGCACACAATAGTATTCATCCTCCTCCTCCTCCTCCTCCTCCTCCTCTTCCTGTGGGAGATAGGCTGAAGCCTGAGCCTGAGGGGGCAGGTATCTTTTTCAAATTCCTCGTGGCCTGGACTGCCTGGAAGAACTGCCACATTGTTTATGTATCTTCTGATGAGGGCATTTTATCTGTGCCATCTGCCTGCTCCTTTCTCCGTTCAGGAGTAGCAGCAGTGACATTTTTTTTTTATTTCGTTTGGGCAGACACCATCTCCAATGTGTGCTCTAAGACTCTTTTATTTTTATTTTTGCCATCATTGGATTCAGGGTTCCCCCTTTCGGACACCCTGATATGTGAACCATTTTTACCAAGCCTTTCTTTTGTCTGTGCAGCTTTATCTCTTTTCTCAACATTTTGCACATTATTTGCTGCTCTACATGAAGAGAAGGACCCTTCAGATGTGTGCTTTCCACCATCGTTGGGGACTTCCTTAGAGCCTTTTTTCATTATTTTTAGATGACACAGTGGCAGATTGAGAAGGTATGTACCTGTTTAACTTTTTTACCCTTTTTATGAGGTGTCGGGGAATATGGCAGGACTTGCACTTTTTAAAGTTGTGTCGTGGAACTAGACAATTTAAACTGCGCTCATGACAGTCTGCCCTTACCAGGAGCTGGAAACAGTTTTTACAGTTTTTTGAAACTGAAGATCCACAAGGTTTTTTTGATATACCAATTTGAAAGAACCTTAAATTTACAGAAAATGATTCCTAAAAACGAATCCAAAAGTAAAAAAAAAAAAAAAGCTCTTTTGTACTAAGGAAACAGTACATTTCTTTTGTGTTGAAGTCACTGCACATTCACTTTGAGTGGTCTCAATTAATTAGCTGAAGGGGCAAAGACAGAAACAGAAAGTAAAAGCGCTCCATGTTCTGTAATTTATATAGTCAAAAAATACCAAATGTAATTAATAACATGTGGTTTAGTAGCTGAAAATAAATAAAAACTAAAATGGCAACTAGCTAGGATAGTCTCTGGTTCCATGGAATCGAACAGGAACTGGAGAAATAAGGATGGGGCAGATGGGGTCTTTAAGTTAAGGAGGGGGAGGCTCATCCAAGGGCATGTGCTAAGAATAGAGGGGAGGAAATTTATGAATGAAATGAGGAGACACTATTTCGCTAGCACATGAGGTGGGCGCCTGAATCACAACGCCGTCTGAAATGGCAAAGCGATATGGGTGAAAACCCAAGCAGCGAGGGCAGGGAGAGCAACCGGATGTGGTGGGGTGGGCGACCCTAGCGACAACATGTCTACATGTACACATGCACAGGCGAGCATGGCCTGGGAGGGTGGAGGGATGTAGGTGTGGCGTTATGGTGGCTGCCAAGCTGCACTGTGGTGTCAGGGGTTGGCCTCCGCTTGCAGTGTTGGGGTTCCGGGTTGGGGTCTGGGTCCGGGCACTACAGTGCTGTTCTTGCTTGACCCAGAACTTGTCTTTTTTTTTTTTTACTTTCACGCTCCCTGGGTTGAGAATCCTTAAGTAGGGGTGTGTGGCGGGCATTGCCCAGTGGGGGAGTGGGAGGCAGCCCCCACCAGAAAGCAAGCGTCAGTCCCTGCAATCGCTCTTCCATGCTGAGGATGTCAGGGTGGCAAAACTATTTTGCCACCCTGATGTCGCGATAATGCAAGTCACTGTTTGGCGCTTGCCATTATCGCATAGAACCCACTATTTCACAGAGAGGGTGGTAGCAAAATGGAACACCCTACCAGAATGGGTGTTATCATATAAATCTGTGAACAGGTTCAAAAGTGCATGGGACAGGGAACGGGGAGAGTGAGGGTGGGGGTGGCAGTGGGATGACAAATGAGAGGGAGTGGGGCAGCTGCAAACTAGGGGTGCTAGCTGCACACTCGAGCAGACTCAGATGGACTGGGTGGTCTGTTTCTACTGGCACATTTGTATATTCATATAAATTACTGGAGAAATCAGAGCTAACCCAGAGTAATCAAAAAAACATAGATTACTCTCTTAAATAAACTACAAAATAACCTGACTGGAGAATCAGCCATTGTTGGAGTTCACTACAAGGCGACTGCTCTCATCGGGCAGATGAATGGATCTGAGCAAATGGCTGGAATGGAGCATGGATGCTTAGTTTGAACCTGCATTCCAAATTCCAAAGGTTTATCTCTGGAGCATCACTGTCAGCCGAGATGACTGCATGAAGTGTAAACATTGAGAACAGATCCCGAAGCAAATGGTTTGATACCTTTTATTGGCCCAACATAGATGTTGCAACAAAAGCACAAAGTGCTCTAGCTTTCAGATCAACCAAGTCGTTCTTCAGAAGCTTTACAATAGTTATTTAGAAAACCCCATACTATTAACACCCAGATGATGCATAAAAAACAGAAATAATTCTCATTGGTTTAACATAATAATTTGAAACATAACAGAAGATTATGTCAGAGAAGCTAATTAACACTAGTATGATTTAGCTGAGAAGCCCCTGAAGGTCTAAGATTATTAGAAAATAGCAACATGCAGAGAGCTCTACTCACATAAATTTTAAAATATCTCAGTATATTTCAAGAAAACAGTCTACTGATAACAAAACCTTAGGATACTATTCTCCGTAATTATATGTAAAGATGTGGAGCTTACTACTATAATTAAAGCATACTGGTGTTAATTAGCTTCTCTGACGTAATTTTCTGTTATGTTTCGTATGTTAAACCAGTGAGAATTATTTCTGCTTTTTTTATACATAATCTGGGTGTTAGTAGTATGTGAATTTATAAATAGCTGTCATAAAGCTTCTGAATAAGGACTTGGTTGGTTTGAAAGCTAGAACACTTTGTTATTTTGTCATAACATTTATGTTGGTCCAGTAAAAGGTATCAAATCATTTGCTTCTGGATCTGTTCTTACTAGGACCAATACGGCAACTACACTATTTGTTTGTCAACATTAAGTGACAGGGATTCCTGGGGTTAGAAATGAAAGGCTTTGCCTGTGGTTCAGTGGGCTGGAGCAACCAACCATGTCCCCTGCCTGAGCTATTTAAACACAGTCCTCATAGCATTTTTTCTTTGCCTCACCATCCTGCCTTCTTCCTCCAGTGGCCTGTCTCTCCTTGGCACTCTGTCCTAAGGTACATTTAGCCTGAGGGACTCCTTCCTGTGGCACTTCTAGGGGTGGAAACCTTCTCCAGGTTTCCTTGCTTTTGGTATGCCTGCAGAGTGTTATTTCCTGTGTAACAGAGAGGTGAGCGGCCACAAAAGTTCATTCAAGTTGCATAAGCATAACACTACACTAAGTTGAGTAAGCACATTGAATTGTAGTACATGAGTGTCCTGAACAGCAGATACTGATATTAGAATACTGTTAATTTGAAACAAAGTGGGATTAAGCGTCAGCCATGAGCCATCATATCTCTATTACTAGTAAGTAAAAAGCAAAGGTGTGGGTGTGAGTAGGGCTGTTAAAGGAATATTCTAAGACACCATCAAAGAAAACAGTGGGCTTTTTGAAACTCAGATTTGCCTGACCATGAGCTTGTGTGAGTTATTTAATTGGCAAATGATAATTTTTACTAGTGCCCCTTTAGGGATGAATGGGATTGTAAATTGACCTGAAGAAATGGCCAGTTAATTCCTTCAACTTCCTGGTGTGCTAGTCCCACCCTCACAGTCAAACGTTTTATGGCGTCTATCCAGGGAGAGTACAGGGGCCATGTTAGTTGAGTTGTGGCTTTCATTTACAGTCTATCAAGGCATGTGTTAATATACTTAAAAAAAACATATAGAAATACCCCCATAGACCTTATTGAGCATGCCACCACACTCTTCCTGGTTAGATATCACAAGACACCTGAGCACGGGGGAATAGTTGGCACACCAGGAGGTGGAAGGGATTGGCTGACCATCTCTTTGTGCCAGTTTATGATCCCTTATCTTCCAAAGGGGGCTTCAATAAAAACTACCATTTTGCAATAAATGACTCATGCAAGCTCAAGGTGGCAAATATGGGTTTCAAAATACTATTTTCTTTGATGGATTCTTAGCACATTCCTTTAATAGTGGAATATTTATGGGTAAAATGCCGCTGTTTTGCATTTGGAATGGCTTGCTGGTTCACAAAGTCACAATGGGAGGGTTTATTCTTTTTTGCTTTAAAGGAATTTTTTTTCAGATGTGTGTCTAGGCTTCACAGCCCATTACCTTATGTCCACGCTAGCCTTTTCCATCAAAAAGCAGAATGTTTTATGAGGTCCTGTACAGGACAGAAGGGACTGTAACTGAAGCCAAACCCACAGCCAGGCAATCCCTTCCACTTTCTGGCCCACTGGCAGCATGCCCACACTGAGATGTTTTGTGACATCTAAGAAGGGAGAGCGTGGGTGTGTGCCCCGTAGAGGTCTATGAGGAAGGATTTCAATACATGGTTCTTAATGATTAAGCAAACTTGAAGAAAAATGAAAGCCTCCAATCAACTAATAGTATTTAGCTCTGTCTGTTGAGTAGGGTCCGCAGTGGCACAGTACGAAGGGACTGTAGGGCAGATTAGGTGGGCCAAGAGGTCCTTACCTACCGACAACGTCTATGTTTCTGTGTCTGGCATATGGTATGCCTACCTTCATTACTGAGTGATATTTGCTTTTTTCAGAACCATGGATGTCCAGGTGAGCCTGAATAGCGGGAACTCCTTCATCACGAGTTCAGTTACAATCACTGCTACAACCTGTGTAAGTGAACTGCAGACTCCTTTACTTTTCATTTTTTAGCGGAATTTATGGGATTAAGATTAGAAGCAGAAGCAGCCTGTTTATCAACAAGCTGCCTAGATGTAACTCAACTTGGGCAGGTGCACAGAAGACTGACCTAAGCTACTCTGTCAGTCTACCACAACATTAACCTCAAGGTACAATCCATTTCTAGTTTTGCCACCATTCTCCTTAAATGAGACTACTGTTTATTTATGAATTGGATATTTTTCTGACATATTTTCTACACATTAAATTAATTACTGCAAGTATGTCATGAAGAGGTCAGTCATTGTTTCTGTTGTAACACATATCTAGATTCTGATGCTCTGACACAAGCTTTTGAAGTTTCGAGCAGGCCTCCATGTATATGCAAACGAGGCAGTTGTAATACAACCCCTTCCATTTGGTGTCACTGAAGCAGCAGCTCAGAAAACAGCATAAGGTTTTCAATGCTTCCTATTCATATTTTATTCTAAGTTTGCTATGGCATAAGACAGTGTTATGACACCACACGCAGTGTGTAGTACTAGTAGCCTTTATTTGTGCTTAGCAAACAGTACATCTGAAATTATTTTACTCACAAGAAAAAGATCTGTTTCTATGTGCTGCTCATCTTTCACTGTCAGACAGCTGTAACATGTTTTGGGGGAGGCGTAGACTGAATGCTTCCTTTGCCTAGATGACACACATCCTTCTTTCTTCAGCCGGAAGATGTGATCATTTAGTTTAAAAACTGTTATTTTTACGTTTTTAATGCTCCTTAAACCACAGTTGCTAACAGGAAATACCAAGACAGGAAATTAATGACACACGGGAGGAGTGAGGTAAGCAAAGACACAGCACTGCAGATGTGAAACTTCCCCTTTCAGATGTTTGCAGTGGTATTTTTCTTATAGTGTTTTTCCCCTTGTCCAGCCTTACTTTCTGTCTCCTTTCATTAGCCCTTGTAGTTCCATGGTGGTCTCCCATTTGGGCAACTGGCTGCCTCACCTGAACTCTGTTCAGATCACCACCACCTCTCCTGTACCTCCACATACCTAGGTGCAACCTAGGATAGGAAGGTCTCCATCCTTTTTTTGTGCCCAGGAATATTGCAGTACATCCTAAGGGGAAGGGTGGTTCTAGGGACATGGATATGTTGTTCATCCACACTCATTGGCAGGTATCCTTGCCGCTTTAAATCTTGCCGGAAGGTCTTCAAGCTTGCTCCTCCCACCCACCCGGGTGGTATAACTCTCGGCTCCGCCCCATGACGCCAGATCTTCCTTACCGCTTGGAAGCTCAGGTTCCCTCCTTAACGCTCTGCGTTTGAGACTGGTTCCTATTTCTCCGTTTGCGGATTTAAAAATAAATTTTGCGAAAAAGACTTCAGTCTTCTATCCCTCGCGGCTGCGATGGACAAATCGACTCCCGGATTTCGGAGATGCCCATGCGGGCAGAAGATGTCTCGGACGGATCCACACTCCACGTGTGTCTACTGCTTAGGCCTTGAGCACGACCCGCAGGCTTGCGACCTATGCTCATCTTTCTCGGCCTACGTCCTCGAGGCCGTGCCCGGTGCAACTGGGCGTCCGAAGCGTTTCCCTCCGGTGAAGTCCAAGGAGGCCGGTTGGCGGTGTCCGCGGCGGCGGGCTCCAGCAGATCGCTCCGGCGCAGATGGTGCGCCGCCGAAGAGGAAGCGGCGCGGGCATCTTCCTCGCGCGGCGGCATTTATCCCTCTCTCTGGGCTCTTCTTACGGCTTCTTTTAAGAGCTTTGTCTGTCCCTCTCCACTAAAGGAGAAGGGCCTCATCTCTTGAGACCTTATTCTCGGTCCAAAAAGAGGACAGGGCCAGAATCCCCTCCGTCGGCGGCTCTTGGGGCCAGGAAGGTCCCCTCTCCCGGGTCGTCGACCCGTCGGCCCGATCGACCGCTCGGCTTCGACCACTGGCCTCACGGTGTCCCCGTCAGGTCAGTTGACGAGACTCCACCGATGAAGTCGAGATTTTTCTCGACCGTTAGACCGAGCTGTCGCCTTTAGCAGCCGAGATTCCCCTCTCCCCGGTTCCCCCGGGAGGAGTTGAGGATCCCGTGGGCTCGCCTGTGCCTCCGGTTCCGGAGCCCTCGGATGGACCATCCGAGCCGAAGGGAGTGCCGGTTCCGGCCGACACCTCCCCGCACCGACCTCGGAAATTCCGGGACTCTCGGTCACGGTCTCGGACCTCTTCGCGGTCCAGCCGATCCCACCGTCATAGGCGGTCTCGGTCTCGGCACCGTGGTAAGCGGCGTCGCCGCTCGTCCTCGTCCTCCTCCTCGGACGAGGGGAGGCTTCGGCGTAAATTACGTCGACGGTACGAGGACCTTATGTTGCAACAGCTCCTCCTGGCCGGGAGTAGCCGACCCGTCGCCTTCCGGCCATTAAGTAACTGTCACGGATGACCGACACAACCCCTGCCTTATCCGAGGAAGCCATACCCAGGCGGTTGTTCGGCCAAAACCAGCTGCTCCACCGATTCGGTGGAATCTCCGCCCTCCACAGCCACCAATTGGGGCTCCGACCAAGGATTCTCGGTCGGCTGGGGTCTACCCACCATCGACTGTCCAGTTACCCTCACTCCCGACCGACCTCGGCAGGTGAAGGGTGGCTCAGGCCAAGAGGCAGCTCTTCGAGGACTCTTCCGAGTCCGAAGATGATTCCTCCTTTTCTCCAAGCGACTGGACTTGGAGTCTTCAGGAAGGTCAGTCAATGGGCGATAGCCGTCGTCCTTCCTAGGACTGCTCGGCTCATCTCGAGTCCACCGGGATGGGCTCGAACCCGTTCCAAGCAGGCCAGGTATCCCCTCACAGAGATTCTGGACCGAGGATTCTCCGACGGAGGCCTTTCGGTGGCGAGGCTGATAGTGGGTCCGGCACTGGAGCTTTGGCAGCGCCTGCTTCCTGCCCTGCGCCGGCCAGGATGGCCAGGAGTATCACGTTCTGGTTCCCTGTCCGTTTTGGAACACCCCTCTGCTGAGGGTTGGTTACCGACAGCGTTTTCCGGCGCGCCGGCAACGCCAGGGATGTGGACAAACCTCCTGACAAGGAGTCCAAGAAATTGGACTATGTCGGGCGAAAAGTCTACGCTGCGTCCTCTCTCGGCCTTCGTCAGGCCAGTTCGGCCATCCTCATGGCACATTTTTCTCATGCCCTGTTGGGCTCCCTGGATGAGGTCATCCCTCATCTTCCCGCCGATCTGCAGACTACGGTTAAGCAGGTGCGGGACCAGGGCAGAGGCAGTGGCCAAACAACAGCTCCAGACTGCTTTGGATATGGGACTCATGTGCCAGATCGGGTGGCGGCCGCGAGTGGCGTATCGTCGGCGGGCTTGGCTGAGGATATCCACCTTTACTTCGGATACCCAGCACAAGTTGGCGGATGTTCCCTTTTGGGGACTGACCTCTTGACCCTGGGGTGGAAGGTCACCTGCAGAGGATCGAGAAGTCCAATGCTACCTTGGACTCGGTCTCTTCCGCTCAGAAGGACAAGGCCGCAAGCCACAGCCTAAGCCTTTTAGTCCTTCTGTGCTCGGACCGCCAACAACGTCAGGGCCAGCAGGCTCGGCCTTGGCATCCCAAACCCAAGCCGCCGGCTTCCTCTAACAGGAGGCAGGGAGGAAAAGGCCAGGAGGTCCCTCGGCGGTCCCTCCTCCAAGCCTGCCCAGTGGCGGGCTGAGGGGTGTCGCCCCATTCCGTCACCTTACCCTGGGTCCCCCGTGGGGCGGCTCGGCACTTCCGTTCCGCCTGGTCGCTGTTACCACGGACAGGTGGGTCTTGGAGGTGGTGGAAGAGGCCTGCCTCTGAATTCGAGCAGGCACCACCCTTCAGAGCCGCGCTGGCCCCTCGGGAGCCGAGGATCCCAGCCTCACTGGCGGCTCGTCGAGGCGACGCCAGCTCTCCTCCTCCAGAAGGAGGTGATAAGAGAGGTGGTGGACCCTCCTTCAGACCCAGGGTTTGTGTCCAGGTACTTCCTGGTTCCAGCGAAGCGGGGCCAGGGGCTGGTGCCCATTCACCTACCGACCTAAACAAGTTCCTAAGGTCTCGAACCTTCAGGATGGTCACTCTGGCTCAGATAATACCATCCTTGGGGCAGCGGCATGGTTCTGCTCTCTGGACTTGCAGGGCCGCGTTTTCACGTCCCTATCCGTCCGTCTCACCAGAGATTCCTTCGGCTTCGGCGGAAGGATCCCTCTTGATTCCAAGCCATGCCCTTGACTTGTCTCCAGCTCCCAGGGTCTTCACCAAATGCATGGCAGTGGTGACAGCATTCCTCTGGCGCCGAGGGGTCGGGTGTACCCTTACCTGGACGACTGGCTGATAGCAGCTCCCTCCAGGAAGGGGCGGAGTGGTCCAGAGATCTGGCCCTCCAGGTCTGCTCTCAACTGGGCCTCCTTATCAGCGAGGCCAAGTCGAACTCGAGCGAAGCAGGTGATTCTGTTCATCGGGCGCAGCTGGGCTCTCTTCGAGCCAGGCGCGGCTCCCGGCAGACAGGGCGAGGTTCTTTCCTCCTTTGCCCAATCATTTCTGGTTGGGCAATCTGCCCTGCCGGGACTTCCTGCCTCCTGGGTCTCATGGCGGCCTGCACAGCGTGGTCCGTTGGGCCCGCTGGAACATGCGTCCTTCAGTGGGGACTGGCCAGCCAGTGGTCTGCGCTGCGATCCTTTGGACCAGCTGTGTCGGTGACACAGGGGATGGGCAGCTCTCAGTGGTGGACCGTTCCAGATCATTTGCAGGAGGGCATCCCGTTCGTCCGCCCCGAACCGACGGTCTCTCTTTCGACCGATGCCTCTCTGATGGGTTGGGGTGCCCATCTGGGGGAACACCGGGCTCATGGCCTCTGGTCCCCGCGGGAGTCCCGATGCCACATCAACCTGCTGGAGCTCGAGCTGATCCGCCTAGCTCCACCGCCTTTGCTCCGTTCCTCCGGGGTCAAGTGGTCCGAGTCAGGCGGACAATACCACGACCATGTACTATCTAAACCGCCAGGCGGGCCAGCTCCATGCTTCTATGCAAGGAAGCTCTCGCATTTGGTCACTCGTGCGCAGCCTGGGCGGATCTCCTAGCCATTCACATGGCAGGGCCTCCAACACCCTGGCCGATGCCTGGGCGGATGGGGCTGCATCCCACAGTGGTCTCTCCTGCGGAGGTAGTACAGCATCTGTTCTCCCATTGGGGCACACCTCAGGTGGACCTGTTTGCCTCAGGGAGAGCGAAGCTGGAGTCTGTTCCATGCCCGCCCCCTCAGCAGGGCTCGCTGCAGGGGATGCCTTCTCGAGGCAGTGGACCCCGGGCCTCTTTCGCCTTTCCCCATTTCCCTTGATCCACAAGGTGCTTCTCAAAGCGAGGAGGGACAGGCGCAGGTGATTCTGATAGCCCCAGACTGGCCTCGCCAGTTCTGGTACCAGATCTCCTCAGTCTCAGCTCAGGACTCGTGGCAGCTTCCAGCTCGCCGGACCTGCTCTCAGTCAATCAGGGAAGGTGTTCCATCCGGACCTTCAATCCCTGCACCTGACGGCCTGGTTCCTGGCTGACTAGAGTTCCAGGCCTTGGGTCTTTCCGACGAGGTCCTCAATGTAGTTGAGGCGTCCCATAAGAGTCGACCAGAAAATGCTATGCCTTCAAATGGAAAGGTTTTCCATTTGGTGTCAGAACAAGGGCTTGGACCCTTCCTCCTGTTCCTTGGCAAGCATCTTGGACTATTTATGGTCCCTTTCTAGTCAAGGGCTTGGGTCCGGCGACCCTAAGGGTGCACCTGGCAGCCATCTCCTTGCAGGCGCGGGCGGGAGCAGTCGATGTGGCGAGGAGAAGGTGGTCTGGCGGCTTTTTCAAGGCCTTGATCACATTTTCCCTCCAGTCGCGGGACCCCCACCTCCGTGGGATCTACTGCTGGTACTGGCAAAGCTCATGGGCAAGCCATTGAACCTATGCACAGGTGTGCTCTCTCTCACCTGTGGAGAGACCGCCCTTCTTGGTGGCTATCCACGTCCAGCCAGAAGGATGGGAGAGCTCCAGGCGCTTTCCATCGAGTCTCCTTACCTGGCCTTCCACAGGGACAAGGTTGTCTCCGCCCCCACCGAAATTCCTTCCGAAGGTGGTGTCGAGTTTCACCCCTTAACAGGTGTTGACTCTGCCGGTGTTCTACCCCAATCACACCTCGGAGGCGAATATAGGCTCATACTCTGGACCCTAGAAGGGCCGCTTATTATAAGGAGCGCGACGCTGAAATTGGAGAGAGGTTCACCAGCTGTTTGTCACCACGCTTGAAGCCGTCATCTGGCAGACCTGCAGCCAGCGGACGATAAGCAGGTGGGTAACCTCCTGCATAGATCTCTGCTATAAGTTGGCGGGCATGGAGCCTCCCAGAGGATAAGAGCTCATTCTACCCGCCATACTGCTGCATGGTGGCTGCTTCCAGGGACGTCCCTATCCAGGAAATCTGCAGGGCTGCTACCTGGAAGTCAGCAACACCTTCATTACCCACTACCACATCGACCTTGAGTACGCCGGGGATGCTGGTTTTGGGGCCTCGGTTCTCAGTCTCTCTTTCCCAAGTAAGTATTGGGGGTGTGCGTCTTGCCTCCCTCCTCCCGGGAGAACTGCTAGGAGTCTGCCAATGAGTGTGGATGAACAACATATCCATGTCCTAGAAATACAGGTTACTCACCTGTAACAGGAGTTCTAGGAATGGTATATGTGTTCATCCACACCCGACCTCCCCGGCTTCGACGCACTACCTGAGCTTCCAGCGGGCCAGATCTGGCGTCATGGGGCGGAGCCGAGAGTTATACCACCCGGGTGGGTGGGAGGAGCAAGCTTGAAGACCTTCCGGCAAGATTTAAAGCGGCAAGGATACCTGCCAATGAGTGTGGATGAACAACATATACCATTCCTAGAACTCCTGTTACAGGTGAGTAACCTGTATTTTCCTTGGGGCCTCACTCTCAGCTGCCAAGACAACAGCTCCAGCAGTCATGACCATCTAAGGTGCTGTCCTGGTGGGGGTGGGGCAAGAACCACTCGGTCACTGGGATTGCCAGTTCTGTTGCCATCTCACTCCCACAGGTGATGCTAAAGTGGCATGCAGGCAGCAATCCAACCCGAGAGTGTGATAGTTCTACCTCAAAGGTGCTTCATGGACTCCAGTAGCTAAGTCTAGGAGTCTCGCTGAGGATGTAAACCTGGGTTTCCCACATGGAAGTACAATATGCTACCACTGTCACCAGCTAACTGACTGGGCCACTGTGATATTTTATGCAGACCTCTATTCACCAGGAACCAGGATGAAACCCACTCATTCTTCTGTCTATCATCAAATTTATCATTGGAATGCTGACTGAGCCAAAGAGGGATGGCACAGTGGTAGTGTATGTAATACTGGATCATGGGCATGCAGCATTCTACAGCATTGAATGATCATGCAGTTTTGGATTTGTGCAGCATAGGGTTAGGTTACTCATGAGAGACTGGAACATCACAGAGCTGTGCTGTGCTCACAGTCTTAGAACCTTCAGCATTGCATGGAATGTCAGGAATGAATAACCTCTTTCGCTTCCACATCATTGGAAAGCATCAAACCCTGCAAGAGCAGAGTCACAGAGCTCCAATATTTATGGGAATTCTTCCATTTCACTGGAAATCCAATGCTCCATAGGGATTTAGTTCATGCATAGTCAGTGAATGAGTTACAGGAATAATAGCAAGGTAGTCTGGGAGTCCTAAACACTATCATTGCATGATTTACTAAGAGCCCGATATACAAAGGCAAGTCTAGGCAATTTTATTTGTAGGGCGCCCAGTCCCAGAGGCTCTGGGCACCTAACAGAAATTATAACAAAACATAATAAAAAAAAAAACAGCATAAAATATAAAATGAAAATAATGCATAAATACTAGTATAAGACATTTAAATGGATTAAAAAGTCTATCAGCCTATCACAGCAGGGGACTAGCACCGAATGGGCTCAGAAGTCTGGGAAGGCCAGGGCAAAAAGGTGGGCCGTCAGTCTCCGCTTAAATGCCTCGTCCGAGGAGGCCTCTCGGACGAAAGGTGGTAACAGATTCCACAGGGTCAGCCCAGAGGTGCTAAATGCACAATCTTCTGAAGTCTTGAGTAGAACCCTGGGAACGTCCAGGATGCCCCTCAAAGAGGAGCGAGAGGAACGAGCAGAGGACACAGGTGTCAGGAACTCTTGACAGGTAGCCAGGACCCAGTCCGTATGGGGTCTTAAAGGTGAGAAGACCCACATTGGAAAGGACCCTCCACCTGACCGGCAGCCAGTGCAGATCCCACAGGACCAGGGTCACATGACTGGACCTCGAAAGGCCCATCACTAACCGGACTGCCACATTCTGCACTAGCTGAAGTCTGTGAAGGGTCCCTCCCATGGCCCCAAAGTACAAGGAGTGGCAGTAGTCAAGCCTGGAGGTCACAAAGGCATGCACTGGTGTCAGCAGGTCCTTGGACGTAATGAGGAGCTTAATCTGGGCAATGTTCCACAGATGGTAAAAACCACTACTGACCACAGATGACACCTGATCTTCAAAAGTCAATCTGTTATCAAGGGTCATGCCCAGAATTCGCACACTCGGAGAGGCCATCAATGGAGCAGAAACCAGGAAAAGCCCTGAATCAGTCTCAGGTGGCAACCCATCATGTCCATGACCAGGCTCGATCACCGGTACCTCCGTTTTGGCTGGGTTAAGTCTCAGACAGCTGGAAGCCATCCAGTCATTGATTTTAGCCAGACAGTTACTAAGCACATCAACAGCTCCTGATGCTCCAGGAGCAGAAGACAAGTACAGCTAGGTATCATCTGCATACCAGTGAAACTCCACACTGTATTGTTGAGTGATTTTTGCCCTGGGGCAGCATGTACACTGCGAACAGCATCAGCGACAAGATCAAGCTCTGTAGTACTTCACAAGACAGGGGCATTGGAGAGGAGGAGAAATTCCCCATCACTACCTGCTGCACACTGTTTGAGAGCTACGACTCAAACCACCTGATGACAGTACCGGCAAGTCCACAAAACTCACAGAGCTGATCAAGAAGCGTGACGTGGTCCACAGTGTCAAGTGCTGAGGAGAGATCGAGGAGAACAAGAACTGACCTGTCTCCTCTATCTCTAGCCCTGAACAGATCATTATGCACCCTCACTAGAGCTATTTCTGTGCTATGTCTAGCCCGAAAACTCGACTAAAATGGCTCATAGATGTCTGAGGACACCAGGCGATCCTCAAGCTGGTGTGCAACTAACTTCTCAACAACCTTTCCCAAAAAGGGTAAGTTGGAGATAGGATGGTAGTTCGTCAGAACGTCAGGGACGAGGGAAGGTTTCTTAAGGAGAGGCATCACCAGCACTTCTTTCAAAGCTGTAGGGAGGACCCCCTCTGCCACTGAGCACCTGGCAATCCTAGCGAACACTGGGCCGACGGCCTCAACACATTCCATTAAGAAATGCATCAGGGCTGGATCCAGTTCACAAAAGGTGTGCTTCAGCTCTAAGATCACCTTAGTCACTTCAGACACCTCCACTGGCCTAAACTCATCCCAGACAGGCAGACTGTCTCCGAGACCCCCAGCCCAACCACTGTGAGGCAACTTCCTCCTTGGCGAGATCCCTAACTGGATAACCAACATTGTTGGAGAAAAACAAGCAAACTCCTCACACAGTGTGGATGACGACGTTTTTTTTTGTCTGCAGGCAGGCAGGATGGAGAAGCCTGTCTGCAGTCCAAAATAGTTGGGATGGTCTGTTTTTCCTCACAGCAATCTCCCTGGACAGGAATTCTGCCTTCTTAAGGGAAATTGCCCCCTGGTACTCCGCATAGTGAGCACGTAGGGCCAGCCTATCGGTCTCCAGTCGGGATTTCCACCAGCAATGCTCCAACCTCCAACCCTTGATCATCATCGCCTTGAGGTCCCCATCAAACCAGTGGGACCTCAAGTGAGAAGATCTGAGTCGTATACGAACTGGTGAGAGAGCATCCAGAGCTTCAGAGACCACTCTATTATAAGTGGCCACTGCCTCTCCTTACCCCAGCGCACATGCCGCATCAACCTGAGATAAGTCCACTAAAGTCAACGGTCCCTCGGGACGCATGCCCCTTAAAGGGTGAAAGCAGATCATCTCCATGTGGGGGGCTCCAAACGTGAACTCCATGGTACAGTGATCAGACCAGACGACCTGATCAGTCTTGATGTTATTAACCTCAAGATCGAGCTGGAACACCAGATCAAGTGTGTGGCCGTGCTGGTGGGTCACAGAAGCAACTGCTTGTGACAGGCCCAGTGAATGCATCAACTGGAGGAGGTCAAAACCGAAACATGAGGATTCGTCATCAATCCAGGCATTGAAGTCCCCAGGATTAAACATGTGGGGGACTCCAGCAACTGGTCGACAACGAAGTCCGCCACCTCATGCAGGAAATCTCCTCCACCCAGGAGGGCGGTAAATGAGGAGCATCCTGCAACCTGCACCTGTGCCCCCACATACAGCAACACACTCAAAAGATCATGTGCTACTGGGAGCACTGTGAATCCCAGGCTGTCTCGAGAAAAAAAATGCCACCCCCCCCTTCCCCCACGATCCTACGGTGTCCACAAGAACTGAACCGGCATTATCACCAAGTTATGTCTCCATTATGCAAGCCAGGTCGACAGCGGAAATTAAGTCTGCAAAAATGGTGGTCTTGGCAAAAATACATAGATATGCACAATTCCCTCATTTATTTATTTATTTTCCAAGTTTTACCAGGAAAGGCATACAAAGCTGGCAAATGCTAGTTTCCAGATGTGTCCTGGGGTAGGGAAGGGTAGAGTTGGAGAAGAACAATGAAGTACAATAACAGTGATAAATGCAAATATATTACTGTCCATCAACAAAATGAACAAATGTGCAAAGGCAATGCTTCTGTAGAAGTAAATTCACTACAATGCAAGTAAGTGCAGAACAGCAGTTTGTAGGGTGCAGAAAGGTAATACAGAGTTCAGGGTGGGTGGAATGGTTGTAAATAGCAGTGACAGTGGCTCAGTTAGGTAGCACACTCATCTCTAGGAACAGAAAATCAGATGGTCATGGGTTCTAGCCCCACACCAGGCACTTGATTTAATACCCATAACTGACACTAGTGCAGCATGAGAGGGGTGCTGCCCTGAAAAGGTGCTGTCTTTCAGATGACACAATAATCTGAGGTCTCTTCTGCCAGTCTCTGGTCACTGTCCAGGTGGAAGTAAAAGATCCATGGCACTTACCGAAGAAAAGTAGGGCAGTTTCCTGGTGTCATGGCTAACATCTCCTCGTCAAGTAAAACAGATCCATGCAAGCCATCCTCCAGGATGCACCTTTAGTTGACTCTTTCTGTATGCCACCTCTGTATTTGTGTTTTATTTCATTCTCTAGATATCTAAGTATGTTTGCAACATTTCTCTGCTTGTAATCTGTGTCTAATAAAAACTAGCATGTTTCACTGCTGAGTCTTGTATTGCAGTCTGTGTTAAGAGATTCCTCAGTGAATCTCTTATCAATGTAAGCATGTTTCCACTTGTTTTTGCAAGTGAGAGAACAGCAAAGTGAAGTGGAGCGGCTCTTTTTTAGTATATGTTTATCTGCCTGTTGCCCCTCGCAAACCCTCTTCAGATAGTGACCCCTAGCAGCCTCATCACCCACCATTGTGGGCTTTACCCGAACTACTTACTTACCACTATGGGTAAGTGGGTGCAATGGGTGGTGGAGCAGAGCCTGTGAGGTTGCCGTCCATCATCCTAGTGTTTGGGGGAAGGGTCCTCTTTTAGTTTCTCCCCATCACTGAGGGTCAGAAATGCTTGCCATGGCAAGGATGTACAGTGTGAGAACACCATACATACTCAAGGGCTTGCTTCCTAGCCCTCTGAGAAGTGTCTGCTAATATTATGAAAAAGAAAGGAGTGGCTTGCTGTGTCCCCCCCTTCCCAGAGGAGGAGAGCTTTCTATGGATACTTAATACTCCTGTCCCCAGCCAACCCTGGGGTGACCCTGGACTTTTCCTGAACCCAGATCACTGGGTGATAGGTGGCGTGGTAGTCAGTGCCTCAGCCCTCTGCCCCACTGAGCTTACTAACGCTGAGCTGTTCTGACACTCGAACAACATAAGTGAAGCCACTCTTATGTTGAGAAGAGTAATTCCAAAGGATATATTATCACATTACAGATCTAGAAACTGTTTAATATTTAAAAACAAATTTAAAGCATAGCTTGTGCTAAACCAGCAACATTTTCTGTGGTGACCATATAGTTAGCACAAGAGACACTCTTGCAAAATAAGGGAGTATTTCCTGCTAAAAAAAGAGCATTTCTGATTAGCTGAAATCTATAGTGCAATTGAATTCCATCTTCTAGAAGGACCTCTCAATTCATATTTTTTTCTGAGTGACAGCAAAGAGGGGGTTTGGATGTTGACTTTTAGGAAAGACAGCATAGCGTGATGTGAAGGTACAAAATGCTGGTTGTAACATGGCTCTAAAGATATGAGGCAAATGGAGAGTGGGGATTGGTCCAAAGGCGTCATGTGATGGAAAACGAGCGGTGATTAAGCCAGCAGTAGAGCCCGCTTATATAGTACCTACAGTGTCCACAGTCGTAGTAGCCCATTAGAGCCTGCTTGTGTAGTACCTGAAGTGTCCAGAATGCTAATCCACCAGTAGAGCTCGCTGCCGCCCCACCACAAGTAGCCACATGGTGCAGCACTGGGACAGGGATAATATGTAATCAGTAGAGCCCGCTGGTGCACTACCGTCAGAGCCCACTATAACATCGTGCTCAGGCAAGGGATGGATAGAAGTGGGAGCGTGCCGGGAGCTCTCACACACAGCACCAGTAGCTATGCCCGCGAGCGACTAGATCACAATGTTGAGGAAGCAGCGATGACATAGCCGGTACAGGCGCGCGGAGCTACCGACCGACTCGGTGCATGGCTCACACAGTAGAGCAGCTGTTCAAGTGCGGGAGCAAGAGAAATAAATATAGAACAGTAAGCTGTCGTACCAGAAAAGTACATAAAAGCAGGAAACGTATCATCAGTCTCTCAACATGTTCCAGCATCACTCCATATGTTTCCCACAGTGCACTGCTGTGAATCGCAATCCCCACAGAACATCGAACAACACAGCACACAAACAGCCGGCAGCAATTCAAAAATTAGACTGCAATTGTATCTGCCACACAGTAATCCTCTGCTGCTGTCGAGTTGAAAATAGCTGACACTATCTAAAAGAATGTGTAGCGTGCAGCATGACCGCGCACGTTGTCACATCAAGACAGTGAGTTCAAAGAAGCAAATGTACCATGGTTCACGCAGAAACATTATTAGTGGGGACAAGAGCTCTCTATTTTAAAGAGAACTGCTAGCTCCACAATATGTGCCTCGCACTTGCCATGTTACAAGTGCATTAATCTCCTCCAGCGTCAGGCTCTACCGGGGATTAATGCCGCTGGAGTGGATTTGGAAGCACTGCTTCGACTGCACCCTCAGCAGGGCATTAACCAACGGGTAGAGCTCTCTCTGTCGGTGATTAATGCTTACTTGGAGCCTATGGGGAGGGGCAGTTTTTCTGTCTGATAACATGAGGTTTCAGTTCTCCTTAGAGGTCCTTTGGTTGTATCCTGTGATGATACCATGATCAGGGCCCCGATTTTTCTGTGGCACATCGGAGCAAAGTTCTGCGGTGGGGTTCTCATTTGCCGCAGAACTTCTGAGGCTCTCAACACCAATTTCTGAGGCACATTTTGGCCCTTAATTTTTTTTTTTTTTTTTTTGCCATATCTGACACAATGCACGCTCGGAACACAGTCATTTTAAGGGTGTTTGTCACCAAATTTTCAACACAGCCAGTTGTAGACCTCTGCTCATGAATAGTATCACTGTGATTTTCTTAGTCTGTCCCGAACATCGATTTCGCACATTGACCGCGCCATTGTGTGCTACATGTGCAGAAACACATTTCAAGTGAGAAGAGAAAAATGACAGTAGTACTGTTCATAAGGAGGTGTGGTAAAATGGCAATACTGAAAATCTGGAGTGAAAATATAAAATGCTCCAAGTTACTAGCGTAGTGAGTTTAAATGCACGTCAGTAAAATGCAGTCATTTTATGGGCTGCTTGTCACCAAATTTTCAATATAGCCAGTTTAAGATCTTTCTGCATGAACAGTATCACTGTGATTTTCTTAATCTGTCCTGAACATTGATTTCAAGACACCAACTGTGCCATTGTGTGCTAATGCAAAAACACATTTCGGTGAGATATGAAAATGACAGTTGTACTGTTCATAAGGAGGTGGTAAAATGGCAATACTGAAATTCTGGAGTGAAAATATTAAAATGCTCGGTTACTTAATGTATGAGGAACTGCAGAGCTTATCAGAAATAAATATTTTGGGATTATTTTCACCAAAGTTTCAACATAGGGGTTATTGGGAGCTCATTTATGAACTGTGACACTGTCATTTCATTAATCATTTCGGAAAGGTGGTTCCACGCAGTGACTGCGGAACCACCTTTCGGACCGAGTAACAAAATAATAGTGTCACAGTTCATGAGGTGGGGCCCCAAAAACTCCATATTAAAAATTTGGTGAAAAAATTCCCAGAAAAGGCTGAGATATGCACTAAAGTTGAAAAAAATCCATTTATGCCATTATACAGTGTAACCCCTTTGTTACCCGGGGTTACTAGAATCCCAGTAAGACCTAGTGAGAGGCAGGGAAGGCAGCTTGTGAAACTCCAGTTAAATGGGTTTCACACTGTCTCACTGTGTCCTCAGTCACAGCTGAGACTAGAGGGATGACATCATAATAGAATTGTCACAGCTGCATGAGCCACATTTGGAATCTTCAGCTCAGAGTAAGTTTAGAACCTTGGGAATTCAAAGTGAGTCTTCAGTTTGTCCTTAAGCAAACAAGAAGGACACCAGTAGTTGTCTGTTTACCCCCCTCCCTCTGGGGGGTGAGGAAAAGTTCTTTGTGGGTTCCAGGGGCAATCCCCTTCTCCCACCCTGGGAAGAAAGCTGCCTGTTTTAATTTAAGTTCAGTCTGTTCATGTATAACAGCAAGGGTTAAATTTCTTCGCCTGTGGGGCACCTGCAACGAATGGGTGAGTGTTTGGCCCCATTGGAAGGGGCAAACAACTTCTTTTCTTCAGTTGGATTTCAAGTATTGGGGACTGCTATTTGGGAGGACTATGTCAACTAGAACAAACAAATAGAGCAGTCATCTGTTTAAAGTGTTAAAGTTCATTGTAGAGTGGGTGCTTCAGGTCATCCACCATCAATCTACATTTTAAAGTCTAAAGTTCTGTGTGTCCAGAGAAATGGCGGGTATGGGCTGTGGGAGCTGGAGGTGGGAAAACCCCCCATCTTTAGTAACCAGGTCCACCTCTACGGATTTCTTCTGTGTTTTTGCTACTTGCCTCATGCGCTTGGCCAGTGATGGGGTGGGTACCCAGACATGGGTCGCAACTGAAAATCTCTCTAGGAGTCGCAGACTCTAAGTGGTGTGGGGAGCCACAGGATGGGGAAAATTACTCCTTGTTGGATGGGAGTCTCCCTGTTTGATGGGAGTTTCGAATTGGAAGTACGAAAACAAAATTTCTGTAGGAGTCGCAGACTTCAAGTTTTGTGGGGAGCCACAGTTTGGGAGCCTCCTTGTTTGATGGGATGTCTTTCCAAGTAGAGTTTGGGTTCATTCGCCAAGTGGACCGTCAGTCTAGTGGCCGGCAGGGGAGCCGGGCCAGTCGGGCTGTGTATCCAGTACGCATGCGAAGTCTGGGCTGAGTGCCTGGTGGGTCCAAAGCCAGGCAACTGTTGAAGTGTTCATTCTTCAAATGGACCGCTGTGTTTAATCTCTAATCTGCATTACAGTTACGTAGCCCTTTGGGGGACCATACAGAGCTTTGTTTATGTTCAGTGAGTTAATAAATAAAGCCACACTGAAAAATCCCAATTCTGGTTCTAGACATTACAGTTATTGCTTCCTGTAGTTGGATTTACTTGGGTGCCCCTGTGCAGAGTAGCCAAACCTAGGTCTCTTGTGCCAGGTAACCTCATCCTTCCCCGAACCCATAGATAGACATATGTATATCCATGTTACAAAAATGGACATATGCCTTACAAAAATGGAGGCACCGCTTTGGATTTGTTTGGGAAGGAAGGTGCTTGGGCAAGTAGGCTAGTGTTTTGGCTATCTGGCAGTCGGTAGCCCAAAAAAGTTGAAGCAATTTCCCTAGTGTGTGCTGTGAATCTTGTGCTGCTGTTTAAAAAATGCCAACTGTTTACCAAGGAGCTGTAAAGCCAAAGTGTGTGTCCTTGTCCTGCATCAACATAGTTTACAGTGTTTGTCAGTTTTAAAATAAAGTTCTGTGAAGGAAAGTGTGGAAAACTAGGGGTAGCAACAGAGAAATTATGCCCTGGACGTTGGAAATGCTTTCTGTGCAATACTAGAGACTGCAGAGTTAATGGCAATGTTACATGGTTGAAATGGACTCCCGCCATGGAGTCAGTTGGGGAAAAAAAAAAGTGCATCTTTTCAGTTTAAATTTGCCTGCTCGACGATCGCCGTGAGGAAGAAGAGGCTCATTTGCATGGCGTCGTGTGGTTGGTCAGTTTGCCATTAGTCCCGCCCCTCAGCCAGCTCTTCAGAGTCTGCTCCAGCATTCGAGAGGGAGACAGAGAGTAGTGCATGTACTGGCAGTGGAGGAGCGTTCGCGAAGTCTTCAAAGTGCTGTAAACAGTAAAAAGTGACTTTTCTAGTTCAAAATCAGGCTCAACCCGCTTATCGGTCATGGGATCAGTGAATTGTGTGATTAATACTACGATCGTGGAGACTGCCCACCCATTTGAAATCCGAGGCCTTCAAAAATCTGGCTGCAGGCTGTTTTCCTCCATCGCAGCAATCTGCTACCATAACAGTGAATAAACAATTTAAAACTGCTCAAATCAGTGATTTTCAGTAATGCCATATAAAATGTGAGTGCAGCTGTATAGTCGCTTTGCAAGTAGCGATTGTGTGATATCCTGCTGGCAAGTGCAAGTCTGTAAAGCCAGTAAATGTGTGCATAGCAATGAAAGTAGCCTCAGTTTAAAGTTTGCAGCCAGAGAGAGACTGTGGGTTGTAAAATAAGTGCAACACTAGTAAAAGCAGGCAATCCTGTGCTGAAACCTGAAGTTTTAAAAGGGACTGTGATTAAATAAATGTTGCCAGCATGTGAAAAGTCCAAGGAAAATCCTGTAAATGTGAGAACAGCCAGAACAGAGCAAGTTGTGCAGTTTAAATAAAAGTTATTAGTAGCTGATGTAAATCGGGTGCGCAGTGGCTTGACCCAGAGTCTGAATGTTGATGCACAGGAGTGCTGCCTCCACCATTACAGGGTGGGGTAGTAAAGTAAACACAGCAGCAGAGGAGCCATTTTAAAGCTACAGAGTGTGTTCATTTAAAGTGGGACTTTCAGTTACAGTGAACTTTTGTTTGTTTTTCTGCAGTTATGGCCTCAGGACCAGCTCGTTACCCGGATCATGCCCGGGTTGCAGTAACAGCAGCAGTAAATAGATTGAGAGACATTGAAAATTGGTGCTATAGAGGGCAACTCCCTCCTGATGTGGCAATTCCTAATTATCCAGTGCGTGTATGCCAGATGTGCTTTAGTGTTGGAAGGGATGTCTTCATGATTCCTCACTGTGCTGGTTGTCTACAAAAATATGGCTTGTACAAAGTGCCTCAAATTCGTTTGGCTCCCACATGGACACAACTTCAGGAGTCTGCAGTTGGCAGCACACAGCATCAGGCGGAGCCTGTGGAGGAAGGTTCCCCAGGGGAGTGTGGCACAAAGTTAGAGAGTGCAGAATTAGAGACTAAATCTGAAGTTGAAGTTTTGGATGCTGGATCTCAGAAGGCAAGTTCAGATAAAGCATCAATAGACTCCTGGGTGGGGGGGCCTAGCCCAAGTCTCGAAGGTGAAGATGAGATGCGGGAGGCCATTGAATGGGAGGTGTCGACCTCCGCTCCTGGTGATGAATGGATAGTCTCGGGGGTGAGAAGTACTGCTCACTCCTGGGCCCAGATCCTCAGTGAAGAGGAAGATGAGGGGGAACCTATGTGGCCTTGTGAGAAAGGAACAGGTACACAGTCTCAAGATCTTGCCTCGGAGGAATGTGTTCAAGAAGGTGGTGATGCCACTGCCCTGGCTTCACCAGAAGAAGAAAAAGAAGTCAGGGATCCGTTTTTAATTTCATTGAGGATGCGAAGCTGACAGAACCAGGACTGGCCACCCCCAAGCCAGGCCAGCGGTCTCAGATTGACCAAAGCAAGTAAAGAGGAGAGACTGGTTCGTAGAAAGGCCAATGAAATCTTTGGTATGACCTTTTGTACCTTTCCTCGGAGAGTCTGAGAGGAGATTGAGAACTGCAGGAAATCCTGGATCTGGAATGAAGCAATGAAACATGTGCATCCTGGGGCTAACCAGCATGTAAAGAATAGACTGTTCCACGAAAAGTATACACAGTGGAAGAGAGGCAGGACACTGTTTATGGACAGAGTGAGAATAGTGGATGGAGAGGGACGCGAAGTCTCCCACTGTGTGAATTATGTGCAGCCAGATGGAGTAAATTCAAACCCTGACCCCCTCTACTATTGGTCTCAATGCAAGGACCTCCCAGTAATTAAGCCCGTGCCTACAAAATGGAGAGCCGAGCAGTGGTAGTCAATACTGCCACATCTACACTGTGAAGTAACCTTATTGAACTGCCAATATGCATAAACAAGAACTCAGGTGCCCCATATTCTTCAGTCCACAGTGTAATGCCTCATTCAGCAACCATCTACTGGTACCACCAGATGACTTCAGATCCAGAGAGGACACCAGCCCAGCTGTTTTCCTGTTCATCGCCTGGTAATCGGATGACGCCGGACCAGAGGCTGGTGAGTCATCAAAACTCTTTTTATTCTATCTTTATGACATTGCAATACACACCTTACACTACAGACTTCAAACAGTGTGTGACCTGTCCGCAAAGACTCTCCCCTTCAGGATTATGGCCTTAAAAGACTATGTTCACGGGGCTCCGGCCCAGGAGAGACTCTTTAATGGACTGGCCTTCGGGTCTTGTAGTCACTAGTGGGACATTTAGGGCATTCCATCCCCCCAAAGAAGTGTATTGTTATCAATGTCATTTCTGTACTTAATGTATATACTGTCTTTTCTACTTTTCTAAAAAAAAAAAAATATTTTTTCTTTTTGGGATTGTTTAGTGTTCTGTTTTTCCTGTATGGTAAGGGTTGTTGTTGTCACTGTTGTTGTTTAGGTAGATCGTAAAGCAGATTAGGGTGTGTTTTTTTTGTTTTGTTTTTGTCTTTTCTTACAGGTGTTCCTGGAGGACAGAAGAGAAGACAAGAGGAGGAGGAGGGGCTCATCGGAGTTGCTCGTTCAGTGCTTGTGTAGAAATTAAAGTACTGTTTGTGTTCCTAATGTTGTAGTTGCAGGTTGCCCAAGGTCAGGGAGGTCCCCGGGTTTTGTTTTGTTTGGGATGTTATGCAAGAGGCAGATAGGTTTTCCCTAGAGGGTTAGGGGGGATAGTCAGGCTGTGGTCCTCAGTGGCCATAGGGACTGCAGTGCTGATCTATCAGGGCTATGCTCTGGACGATTCTACCAGAGCCACTAGGTGTCCACAGTAAGTGGATTGAGTAGAGGCTGAAATGTCAGCTATAGGCATCTAGGCCCTTAGTGTTGCCTACCTGTGCTCGCACATGGTAGGAGGGGGCCTGATCACCCCCTCCCGCAGGCAGCACATAGGGTGGGATGGCGTAAGTCAGTGCATAATGACTGGGGACAGTCATTTTCCTGGTCAAAGGGTGAGTGTAACCCCTTTGTTACCCGGGGTTACTAGAATCCCAGTAAGACCTAGTGGTAGGCAGGCAGCTGTGAAACTCCAGTTAAATGGGTTTCACACTGTCTCACTGTGTCCCTCAGTCACAGCTGAGACTAGAGGGATGACATCATAATAGAATTGTTACAGCTGCATGAGCCACATTTGGAATCTTCAGCTCAGAGTAAGTTTAGAACCTTGGGAATTCAAAGTGAGTCTTCAGTTTGTCCTTAAGCAAACAAGAAGGACACCAGTAGTTGTCTGTTTACCCCTCTCCCTCTGGGGGTGAGGAAAAGTTCTTTGTGGGTTCCAGGGGCAATCCCCTTCTCCCACCTTGGGAAGAAAGCTGCCTGTTTTAATTTAAGTTCAGTCTGTTCATGTATAACAGCAAAGGTTACATTATTCGCCTGTGGGGCACCTGCAACGAATGGGTGAGTGTTTGGCCCCATTGGAAGGGGCAAACAACTTCTTTTCTTCAGTTGGATTTCAAGTATTGGGGACTGCTATTTGGGAGGACTATGTCAACTAGAACAAACAAATAAAGCAGTCATCTGTTTAAAGTATTAAAGTTCATTGTAGAGGGGGTGCTTCAGGTCATCCAAGGTCAATCTGCATTTTAAAGTCTAAAGTTCTGTGTGTCCAGAGAAATGGCCGGGTATGGGCTGTGGGAGCTGGAGGTGGAAAAAAACCCCATCTTTAGTAACCAGGTCCACCTCTACGGATTTCTTCTGTGTTTTTGTTACTTGC
Organism: Neoceratodus forsteri; assembly: GCA_016271365.2. Taxonomy (NCBI): domain Eukaryota; kingdom Metazoa; phylum Chordata; order Ceratodontiformes; family Ceratodontidae; genus Neoceratodus; species Neoceratodus forsteri. The sequence continues at coordinate 747,965,635 of CM057453.1, forward strand.
CTCATGCGCTTGGCCAGTGATGGGGTTGGTACCCAGACATGGGTCGCAACTTGAAAATCTCTAGGAGTCGAGACTCTAAGTGGTGTGGGGAGCCACAGGATGGGAAAATTACTCCTTGTTGGATGGGAGTCTCCCTGTTTGATGGGAGTTTCAATTGGAAGCACGAAAACAAAATCTCTCTAGGAGTCGCAGACTTCAAGTGGTGTGGGCGCCACAGTTTAGAACCTCCTTGTTTGATGGGATGTCTTTCCAAAGTAGAGTTTGGGTTCATTCGTCAAGTGGACCGTCAGTCGAGTGGCCGGCAGGGGAGCCAGGCCAGTCGGGCTGTGTATCCAATGCGCATGCAAAGTCCGGGCTGAGTGCCTGGTGGGTCCAAAGCCAGACAACTGTTATATTGTGTTCATTCCTCAAATGGACCGCTGTGTTTAACCTCTAATCTGCATTACAGTTACGTAGCCCTTTGGGGGACCATACAGAGCTTTGTTTATGTTCAATGAGTTAATAAATAAAGCCACACTGAAAAATCCCAATTCTGGTTCTGGGCATTACAGTTATTGCTTCCTGTAGTTGGATTTACTTGGGTGCCCCTGTGCAGAGTAGCCAAACCTAGGTCTCTTGTGCCAGGTAACCTCATTCTTCCCCGAACCCGTAGATAGACATATGTATATCCATGTTACAAAAATGGACATATGCCTTACAACAGCTTACTGGCATTTCTTCAGTTCGCGGTCGGCTTTGAAGAGTGCAGACGTGTTCCCGATCTACCGAAGATTGTCGCACTGGGCTCCGGAGGTAAGTATGGGGTTGAAGCGAGTGTGGGGAGGTGGGTATGCAGAGGTGGGTGCGGTTGGGGAGGGGGCAAAAGAATCAACAAGGAAGTTTTTTTTTGTTTCAGGTTTTTTGTAGACTCAACGAGGACTTTTGCCACACTGGGGTGGGCTCCAGCATGGCACCAGGTAACTTAGGGGGACTTGAAGCCAACAGAGGATTGGGCACCCCATCAGCAGGCTTTTGCCACACTGGGGTGGGCTCCAAGCATGGCACCAGGTAGCTTGAGGGTGACAGTGAAGCTGAGAGTTGGGCACCCCGTCGGCAAGGAAAGCTTTGCCACGCTGGGTGGGCTCCCCAACATGGCACCGAGTAACTTTGGGGGGCAACAGTGAAGCCTACAGGGGCTGGGCACCTCCTGTCGACAGGGCGTTGTTCCATGGGCAACATGATTCCCGTGGGTGACGGCAAATTCCGAAGATATTTCCGCGGTTGGCCGCACCCACAGAATCGCGGAAAACTCGGGGCTCTGACCATGATATACAGCAGAGCGCAGTGGTCCTGTGGCACTAAAGCCATGTTCTTTACTTTGGTACCTGTTGGCTACCTTGTTTATAGACGTATCATAACTTCAGAATGTATCCTCCAGTCTGCACTGGGGATGGCAATGTTGGCAGCTGAGTGAGACTCTGAGTCGGATGGGGGTGGAAGCTAGCACCCAGCAGACTGGGAAGGAAGCACACCTTGTGTGCTGCCAGGGCTACGCGATGTGTTCCAGCATGCTAGTGCAGGACAGAGGGGATACATCTGCAGCTACTGCAGTATGGTGCATGCTCGCAAGAGGTGCACTGCCAAGCTAGAGTGGCAGTTGGAGTCACTACATGGACACAGGGGTGTGAGCAGGCAGCAGTGGAGGATGGGTGAGTGGAAGCTGTGGAAATGAGCTGTGGGTTTGGGGAAGCAATTGGGAGGTAAAAAGAGATAGGGACGGCGATGGCAAGAATGGTGATCTGTAGTGGAATGGATGGTGTGGATCAGGGTGGAGTCGTGAGGTAGCAGGCACGATCATGAGGAAGCATAATTGATAGCGGACACCAGTAATAGGAAAAGCTTCTCGCTAGAACTGCAAGACAATTCTCCAAGACTGAGCAGAAAGGGTGATCAACAATATAAGGGTGTTTGCATGAATTGCATAGGAAGTACAAGTTCTGAGGACATAAGGACATCATTCATGGAACTGGAGATGTTCCTGAATGAAAAGATATCCAATGTGATTTTTTTTTTTTTTTTTTTTCATAAAGAATTTTATCCTCCATCTCCCCGGCTACCCATTTCTGAACGACCCCCCTCGCAGCCTGGTCACCCAACTGCTCTGGGGCTTACATTCCACCGGCATCCTCTCCCACAGGACTGTGGCATGTATGGGGCTTGCAGGCGGGGGGGGGGGTGGTCATCATCCTTTCACCAGGGTTTTTCTTCCAAGTTTTTTTCCCTTTACTCCCCGAGTCCTCAGCAGTGCATGGTCCTGCATGTGTGTGGAGGAACGTATGCATGCCAGAACCGACAACAGTCCTGCTCCATCCACCCAGCCTATCACCCCACTCCCATTTGCCTGATGCTACTATCGAGTCTCCACTCATTGGCAGCCAAGAGCCAGGAAGGCCTACCTCCCCAATCCAGGAGAGGAGAGCTGCCTGATGGCTGCTCTATCCACTACCAGCCCACCCCCCTGGCTGACCCCTGGCAACGCGTGCTCATTCCCAAACATGGGTCACCGGCATGATGAGAGGTAAAGCATCCTGTGCCTCAGCCCTCTACACCACTGGTTCATCCCCAAGGTAATCTTTTCTAACATCCTCCTAGACCTTGGGGCTAGTGAGGAGTGACATAGGCATGCTATCATTTGACTAATAGTCTGGTGCAAGAGTGAAGGTTTTGTTTTTCTGGCCAGATGGGGGGGCCATCTATGGCAAGCGACACTTTTAACCCCAGTATGGGCTACACCTGCACCTAGAGGGAGGGGAAGGGAGGTAATGTCCAAGAGAATGGACAGGGCAGTTAAAGGGGAACTAAACAAGAAGATAAGGGGAGGGACTAGTGCTGGAAATCACCATGGAGAGAAGACAAATACAAAAGGTCATAGGGGGGAAGGATGGCAGAGAAGCTGAGCACAAGAAACAGAGTACAACTGGTGGGGAGTCAAGGAAGCATGGAGGGGAAAACTATCCTCACATGCATGCAGGTCACCAGGAGGAGTGCACCCAAGAAAATGGGGAAGCGTGAGGACCTAATGCACCTTGATGACTAGGACTCACAGAAATTGCCCTCATGGAGACTTGGAGGGGAGATAAAATAATGGGGACACCAGGACAGATGGATACAGACAATTTTAGAGGGATAGGACTGACAGAAAGGTGGTGGGGTGGGGTGGCTCTCTTCGTAAGGGAAGGAGTCACTGTGGAGGACATTGAGGACATGGAGGGACAGTGTCACAAAGTCCATCTGGGTTGAGCTTGGGAAAAGGGGATGAAGCGCAATCTTTAGGGTGTGCTACTGGTTCCCAAACTACTGAGTGGATCACAATGCCCAGCTTGTTGAAGAAATGCTGATAGTAGTCAGACTGGATGTAGAGGTAATCTAGAGAGATGTAAATCCCTCTGGCAAAGACTGGTATCTTGAGAGGGCTAATGGCAAGACAGAAACTACAGTTCTTTACACTTTCAAGGACTTAACTAGTCCAGAATGTCCAATAATGTACTAGGTTGGATTCCAACCTAGATCTTGTTCTCAGCAGCGGGACGGGGTCATTTCCGGTGTAAAAGTCAGGGAATAGGGCAGAAGCAATGACTCCAACTAGGTCACCTTCTCCCCGGTGACAGGAAGACTTGTCTGACCTCACGCATCAGGACTAGAAACTTTAGAAAGGCAGACGTTGCCATGATTAAGGACCTGGCGAATAGTCACTTTTATCTGCATTCACAAGAGGCTACTTCTCTGAAGATTTCCAATTGTAAAACAACTGTTGGCAAGAAAAGGTTTAGGTACAACATAGCTGAAGACCGGAATGCCTTGTGGAATTATTTCAAAAAAAATTGCTGCAGTATTTGGACACATTTAAGCTTAAATTGGTTACTGTTAAGTGTAGTTGTTAACAGATACATTTAATGGTTTCCAATGCAACGGTCTGCGTGAATTGTAACATTACTGTTTGTAACATTATTGTACACTGCTTCTACCTTGGGACCTGCTGAATGCAAGACACCTGCCTTTAAAACATTTTGCTAGGCCCTATAAATTTTAATGAATAAAAATAAATGTTGTCTGAGGGTCTAAAGTGGCTACGTGAGGCTTAAAGTGCAGATCACATATATGTTGGTGCTCAGAGTAGCTGGAGAGGCCTCTTGTAAACAGTAAGGGGAAAAAGACCAAAATGTGTCGTCATGGCTCAACAAGGATCAAAGAAAAAATGATTCTGAACAAAAAGATCTATGATTGCTGAAAAGAGACAGGTTTCTTCCAAACCACAGACGAGTAGAGTAGCCCCAAGGGACTGAAAACTAGAATTAAGACAGGCAAAGAAGGGCTGATGCACAGGATAGCAGTAGAAGCTGCAGATAACACCAAAGCGATCTTCAAGTACATAGATAGGAGTAAAGCAAAGGATAGCATTGGGCCCTTGATAAGCGAGACATAAAGGTGGACTGCTAACTGACTAGGGGGCAGGAAGCTGAGGGAAGTGATGGACAAGCATCCTGAGAGGAGTGGAATACTCAGAGGCACCCCACAGGAATCAGTGTTTGAGGTTACTGCTGTTCAACATCTTCATCGATGATCTTGAAGCTTGGAACTCCAGCAGGCTGATTAAGTGCACAGATTCCACTGAACTAGCCAGAGTAGGGGACACTCATCAAGATGGGGACAAACTCCAGAAGGACCACAGTCAGTAGGAAGGATATATGTTTTATAATGGTGTTATTTATTGTGTCCAGTCTGCTTAACCATGTCAATATTTTGCCGGCAGGACTGACTTCCTCAAGGCACCAGGGTCTAGACTAAAACAAATTGTACATATTTTATATACATATTGAATAAGTACATAAATGATGGTCAGTGCAAGTACTGTATAAGTACATATAGAAGAGGGCTTGTACCTGGACACTGTACAGATGGTTACATTTTTTTTTCTGTTCAGTTCTGTCTTTCTGCTGTAACATCAATAATTAAAGAAAATAAAAATACATTTTTTACCTTTGAGATTTTAGTAATATTATTTTTTTAGTTATTTACTGAATTCTTTAGAACATGAACTTCTTGCAACATTTCCAGTAAATAGTCCCTTGGCACATAAATATTAAAACTCCACAACTTGAGTGCTATATATAGTGTTTGCAAGCTGTATTTCATTCTGTGTCAGATTTCTACATTTACAATGACCATTTGTTTCAGTGGAGCCAGTAAAACCTAATGTTCCCATTTTTATGTGATAAAGACCTTTCACAGTGCAATACAGTATTATTTAGGGATTGCTCCCCTCTTGTTTTTTACCCTAAAATACTGCGGCCCAGATATTCAAAAGGGTTGCACATGGCGCAGCAGTGTTGCATATGCACAACCCACTGATGCGCCCCGGCGCAACTCAAAAGGGAAAAGTGCGTGGCACAAATCCTGATGCACCGGAGCGCATCAGTAATGTATGCAGGCGCAGGTGGGTTGGCATGCTCATGCATACCCTGCACAGCCTGATATTCAGCCCGGGATGTGCAGAGCCATGCATGCTCAACCCCTACCTGTGCCAGCACAGTTACCCACAGGACCGCTCTCTGCCCGATCACGGGCATCTGTCTAAAAATAAAGTCCTCATCCAATATCCCTGGTGGTCCAGTGGACCGCTATGTGTCCGATCGCGGGCATCTGTTTAAATAGAACCCCCCCATCCAATATCCCTGGTGGACAACTGGACCGAATGCTGCCCGATCGTGGGCATCTGTTTAACAGAAAATGTCCTATTACCCTGGTGGTCTAGGGTACCCCCCCCCGCCCACTGAGCCTCACCCACCCGCCCCCAGTCAGCGGCGGGCGGCAGCACCCCACCCGCCGATTGACACCCTCGGTAGGGCTGCACGCCATTGATTCACAGCGTAAGCCAATGAGCTTGCAGCCCCTACCGTACATACTACATTCCAGATATGTGAATGAGCCCTACCAGTTGTCAGTCGGCGGGTGTGGGGGCGTCAGGTGGGTGGGGTGCTGCCGCCCAATCGCTGAACTGGGGAGCGGGCGGTGGGGCCCAGTGGGCGGGTGGGGAGGGGGTACCTTCTAGACCACCAGGGTAATAGGATATTTTCGTTAAACAGATGCCGCGATCGAAAGCAGCATTCGGTCCACTGGACCACCAGGGATATTGGACGGTGGGGGGGGTTCTATTTAAACAGATGCCCGTGATCGGGCAGCATTCGGTCCACTGGACCACCATGGATATTGGATGGGGACTTTATTTTTTTTTTAGACAGATGCCCGCGATCGTGCACATAGCGGTCCACTGGACCACCAGGGATATTGGACGAGGACTTTAATTTTAAACATATGCCCGCGATCGGGCATGGGGGGTGCCACCAGGTGCAGCCGGAACTCGGGTGACAGCTGCCGTGTGGCGCCCTGGAATGCGGCAGCTCACTTGTGGGTGGCCATCAGTTGTTCCTTTTTTTGGGGGCTTAACTTTGTGTTGGTGCAGGTAGGGGTTGCGCATGCATGGCTCTGCACATCCTGGGCTGAATATCAGGCTGTGCAGGTTATGCATGGGCACGCCCCCCCACCTGTGCCTGCATACATTACTGATGTGCTCCAGATCGGGATTTGTGCCACGCACTTTTTCCTTTTGAGTATCACTGCGGGGCGCATCAGTGGGTTGCGCATGGCACAACACTGTTGCTCCATGTGCAACCCTTTTGAATTTCTGGGCCACTATGTATACAACCAAAAGGGAGAAAATTTCTCCAGCATGTCTCTAGTATAGACAGTATAATTTATATTCTCACAGTAGTTCTAAAAAAAATGTCAGGCTCTATTGCAAGAGAGCAGAGTTCAGTCACTGGAGGGCCGGCCGGGGGGAAGGATCGAGCATCCTATAGACAGCTCTCCTTCTCCGAGTGGAGGGTATGGGACTGGTGTGGCACCTGCTGTCTCCTAGCGGAGGCTGGGAGTATCACAGGATGCACGGTCCAAAGTCAACTGGGGCGTATGCCATGATGTCACTACGCTGCCCCCTACAGAAAACGGAAAATTGCTCGCTGGCTGCCGGATGACGGCTCTCCATTCCCTGCGTGCCTCCAGTACCTTCCCAGGGCCTCCTGTTCCTAAATAGCATCCCCGGGCCCTAAATAGCGTGTGCTGGGGACATCCCCCTCCCTGGTGCCCTTGCCCTTCAGAGGAGAGGGACCGACCAGGCGGGATACACCGGGATATCCCGGGATCAAGGTGATCTGAAGACCAGAGGAGTGGGTTGCAGGGGCAGGGGGAACTTGAGGAGCCTGAAGGAGTGGGGGCCAGCGAAGCATGGGAGGTGAAAAAAGAGAGAACAGAGTTCCACATAGTAAAAAGACAGGCTCTGACTTTTTCTTTTATATAGCAGATACATTTAAGTCAGATGCTATGGTTTGTTTTTAAATCTATATCATCTCTATGAATTCATGCCAGTGCTGCAACCTTAAATGCAGTTGCTGAAAAGAATGTCCACCATATTTATGTACTGATACCTTAAAGGTAAGTATATAGATCTTAATTGTGTATGCAGGAGCAGTTGGAAGCAGCAGTGTTTCATATATCACTAGGTGGTGCTGAGGGTGAATAAACTTGCAGATAACGTTGTGATGCACATGACATCATCTATATGGTAATGCACGTATGTTCAACCCAACTATGGTATAAAAGGGGAAGGTCGGCTGCACTCAGTGCTCTCTATAGAAGTCGAGAGAGAGAGAGAGAGAGACAGAGACAGAGACATGCTAGTGGAGCCGCACCCCTTGGTAAGTGTACTGCCAGTTACAGTTACTAAGTAAAATGCAAAAATGGTCAGCGTTAGTCAGCAGCATTACATAAATGTAACATGCCTGTTACTTTCCTCCCTTAGTACCCTTGCAAACATGTTTCTTGAGAAGTAAAAAAAAGTAAAAATGATACCAAGGTGAAAAATGCTATTAATAAGTAAACCTCTGGCACATGGTTTGAATGTTATGATTATTTTTAACATAGAAACATAGAATTTGATGGCAGATAGACTGCATAGTCCATCCAGTCTTCCCATTTCTCCCTACCTACACTATTACTATAGACCATGTCCAATCTACAGCTGTTTCTCTCTCTCCCCCTTCCTTTCCATTATGATTCCCTTGTGCTTATCCCTTGCATTCTTGAGCCCCATCACTGTTTTTGGCCCACCACCTCTGCTGGAAGGCTGTTCCAGGAATCCACCACTCTTTCTGTGAAATACTTCCTCACATCTCTTCTGAATCTGCACCCTTCCAGCATCATAGCATGTCCCCTTGTTCTTGAGCACCTTTTGTTTTGAAAAATACTTGCCCTTCTGTACCGTTTACCCTTGTGAGGCATTTAAAGGACTCTATCATATCCCACCTCTCCCTCCTGTGTTCCAGGAGGTACATATTGAGGTCCTTTAGTCTTTCCTCATAGGACTTTTGATGCAGACCCTGCATCATTTTAGTTGCCCTCCTCTGGACCACCTCCACTCTGTCTATGTCCTTCTGTAGATTTGGGGCCTGATTTTTTAATGCCCTGCATATGCCACAAGTCTCTGGTGTTCTGAACATATGGTACAGGGGACTTATGGCATTCTTTTGGTGCCAAACTTGATTCTCAGTCAGATGCGGCAAATGCTGCAAGTTAGACTAGCCCCCCCTTCCCCCAGTCTAACTTGTACCATTTGAGGGACCCTTTCCCTTTTTACGGGGCTTGCACCAAATATTTAGTACAAGCTGCTGTAAATTGTGGAAACTGTCGCAACTGCGTCTGATGTACAAAAATTGTCGCAGTTGTGTCAAAGGAGTTTGGTGCAGTTGCGTCAAACATCGAGGTTGATGCAGGGCTTGCTGCAAGTCCTGTATCAACCTTTGAAAATCAGCCCTTGGTCTTCATAACAGGAACACAGTACTTTAGGTGGGGTCTTACCAGTGAGCTGTATAGAGGCAACACCACCTCCCGCTTTCTGCTGGTGATACCTCTTCCTGTGCACCCCACCATCCTAATAGTCTTCCCTGCTACCTTGTCACACTGCCTGGCAATGTTTAAGTCATTCAGTATGATTACCCCAGGTTTCTTTCCTGTTTGGTGGTTATCAGTACCAGTCCACCCATTTTGGACTCTGCCCCTCAGTTTTGGTGTCCTAAGTGCATTCATTTACACTTTTTTGCATTGAAACCCAGCTGCCATACTCTTGACCACTCCTCTGGTTTTCTCAGGTCTCTGCACATTCTTTCCACCCCCTCTGCAGTGCCTACCCTATTGCAGATTTTGATGTCAACCACAAAGAACTAGACCTTCCCTTCCAGCTCATCTTCAGTGTCACTTATAAAGACATTAAAGAGGACTGGTCCCAGCACTGAACCCTAAGGCACCACGCTGATCACCCTTCCTTCTACTAACAGTTGAAATTATGGTATTGTGACATAACAAATGCTTTCAAAATTAAAGCAACAGTGCAATGAAAATGTTTTTCCAAAAAAAGCTTGCTTTAGGTACAAATAATAAAAACATTAGCATACCTGTCAAATCTACTCTTCTAGGATTGTCCTTTGCTGTGCACCATAAGTTTTTTTTTTTCCTTTTTGTATTTTGTTGGAGCTGACTCTTACCACGTTTACAACAGTATTTCTTAGCCAAATGTGGTGGCCATCTTTTTTCTTGAGAAAAAAACTACATTAAAACATTTATAAAATACTCCTATTTTGCTGGAACTAAAAAATGTTTCACCAAATAAAACTGTAAGATGCTTGGAATCCTTTTTAGTGAAAAAGGTAGGGTCAACTTTTTTGCCCAATTTTATTGCACTGTTGCTGTAAGATCTATTTATTTACTTATAATGTATCAGTACAGAAATAAAGTGGACATTATTTTCAGCAACAACAATTAACGTTGCAGCATTATCATAAATACATAGAAACTGTACTGATTTAAAAAGAAGCCACAGCATCTGAGTGACATAATCCTGTCGCTAGGCTCTAACCAATGTACTGCTTGCAGCTTTGGTAATGATGCACAAAGAACATTGAGGCATTTGAGTGGGTGGAACACATGGCCACTAAAATGATCAATGGTATGGGGGACAAAAGGCAAGGCAATTTTATTTAGATGGCACCATATACCAAGTGTTCAGAGTACTTCACAGGGAACAATACATTAGAAACAGCATATAAATACACCACATACGAAATTAGATACACTAACAAATATTAAATAAATATATATTACCTAATTAAACTAAGTTCTTGAAATACCAGATTTTAGGAGTTCACTTGACCAAAAGCTGTTATGAAAAGAAAATATTTCAGCCCATTTTAAATGCCTTCACTGTGGGTGAACTTCTCAGATGATATGGTAGAGGGCTCCAAATGTTAGGGGCCATCCCCAGATTGTCTGAGATGGGATCTCGAGATGCCAACAAAAGTCCCTCAGTGGAGCATAGGGGGGAGACCAGGGCCATGGAACTGCCAAGAAATATTTAAGGTTGCCAGGGCCCAGACCATGTAGGGATCAGATATTGTTAAGCTATCATGAAGAACAGCACTCAAGCATTCCCATCTGATAATTCAGGAGGAGTAGTACTGTAGGTCATTAAACATCTTGACAGGAATGCGTGCTGTTCGGAGGCCAGAAATCGGATTATAGTGTATAGAGATAGCTTGTTCTGTATGGATTTCTATCAGTCCTTACCAGAATGCTGTTGTACCACAGTACAAAGGTTGTGGAATGTGGTTGTACCCTTCTGGGGTAAAGCAGCGTTCTTTGAGCTTTCAGTGCCCACGAGGCCACCTGTTGCTTAACTGCAAATGAAATCAACCCCGTGGTCCCAAAGTCGAATCTCAACTGAATTGATGAGTTGGCTGTGGTAGTGTTTTCAAAGGATTGTAGTGAGCGCCACAAATTCATACAAGAAAATGGGGATAAGAGCTGAGTTACTGTATACACAAACAGTTTTTCTTTCAAGCAAATTATAAATTTCTGTTTCAGTTTGGTATGGCCGAACGTTCGTGAACAGGATGATAGTTTCAGTGTTCAGCTCAGTGAATGAAATTTAAACAGTAAAAATGACTTTTAATTGCAACCATTGTCTTGAAATCTTTATTTTAAACAGTATTTGTTTTCTGTATAAACTATAACAAATACTGGCTGGGCAAAATCATGCCCAACCAGCCTGAGCTGATACCTCAAGGTTCAGATTCAAACTGACTTCAATAGCAAAATTCAGATTCCAACTGACCTCTTGAGCTGTGCTCTCAAAGTCAGTTGGAATACGAACCTCTTTGTGTCAGTACAGACTGGTTGCCCAACCAGTATTTATGTAATGGTTCCTAGATGTCACATTTCTTGAGGGGAGCCTTGAGCTGCATTGCCACTATTTTTTCAATAATCTTTCACAAGAATGGAAGGTATTGGGACCAGTCTGTAGTTCTCCAACTCCTCTGGGTCCAACAGTTGTTTCTTTAGGAGTGGCCTCACCACTGTTGTTCTAAGAGCTACTAGGAGGCATCCCTCCACAAGGCAACACCAGATAGTGCTGGTAAACACTGGACCCAGAGACTCCCAGCAGTCCACCAACAGACAAGTAGAGCCGGGTCGAAATTACAGAAGGTGTGATGCAGTCCGGAGACCACTCCAGACACCTCTTCCATTGACGAACTGTAACTTACTCCAGAGGACTCTGGTCTCTCCCACCTTTGACACTGTCAGATCCTGACAGACTACTTGCAGGGATTCTCTCAGTAACAAAGGGCACTCTATCAAGGAAAAATTGACTGAACTCCTGACACTTTATTGTGGCTAATACAGCTCCACACAGTTGATAGGGAGGATTAATAAGCTGTCAGTAGTACAGAAGAGATAAGTCAGTCTATTCTTATCTGAGGCAATCACCCATGACAGGAACTCTGCCTTTTTCAAGGAGACTGCCCTCCTTGGACCCTCAGAGTCATCATGTCCTCCACTGACCCCAGTGTCTTCCAGGAACACTCCAACCTGAGCCCAATTGCCTTCAGCCATTTGAAGTCATTATAGTATGGCTAACTACACTGGGAAGGTCAATGAGTGGACACAGACCAGAGCAAGCAAATCCTGAGCAGCCACCATCGAGTAAGGAATAAGACATGACGAGGTGTGGTTTATGGCTTGATAAGAGCACGCCCCAGGTGCGTAATGAGGCACGAGGCGCTTGCGCCGAGTGACTTTAACACCTGGGAGAGTTCTTATCAAATATCATCCACACCTCGAGTGTCTTATTCACTATAAAATGGGCTATTAAGTAATTATTGCAAGAAAAAATGTAAAAGACCTATGTGTGTGTGGTTGTGTGTATATATATATATATATATATATATATATATATATATATATATATATATATATATGGATTTAATAGAGGAAAGATTGAAAAAATAGTCCCATTTAAATGAGGTGTTTATTGGCAGACAGAATTCCTACCTATTACTGAGGTACAAAGTAGAAAAATAGCACAGACTGTATGTAAAGTCTCCTTCCTCCACAAGGCATAAATGTTTAACGCTTTTCATTTGTTTTTTCAACATTAATGATTTTGTGTCTAAGAGTGGATTGCCTACCACTCAGTTTCAGTTACAGGAGTGGGCACTATACTTTCCGATGTTTTGGGTGATGCTTCTTTTGTGACCCTCCCACACACACACACAATACAGAAATCATTTACATTTTTAGTTTAAAGGTCTGCATTTTTTATGTTTGAGGATCAAAGACTGCAGGGGTGGGGGAACAAGACAGCACGTAGAGAAACAAAGCCGTCTGCACCGAGCACTTCCCGGTTTAGCGGTCGTGGTGTCAGTAAGATATTTCACGTCTTTGTGCTTTTATTATTATTAGAACCCCTCACACAATCATTTTGGTTTCTGCTGTGTTTGGTGCTAGAACTCACAGCAGACATTTGACTGAGGCCCACCATCCAGTTTCAGTGAGAGAAAGCATGTCACTTACGAGCCGCCATAGACTGTCGCTTCCGGTTCACGCTCAAAACGCAACTGACACAGAACAGAAAGTAACTCATTTTTAGCTGTCTAATCATGATGGTATGGGTCCAGTGTTACAGATGAAAGTATGGGCTGTATGAAGCAGCAGACAGAATGGGGAGAATCGGGTCTAGAGATGGTAGAGACCTTCGAAGTGTACTCAGGAGGTTTTAGCAGTAGAACAGACAACTTGAGCTGCTACGAAGACTGGCAGTAGGTAAATAAAGCGCTCAAAACCTTAAACACTGTAGTTTTGCTAGTGCAGGATCGCTCTGCTTTCTGTGTCACCAGCGTCTTGCTGCTGTGTCAGCGCAGGTGTGGTTCTATGGGATGCTGCTAGCTGAGGTGTGACAGTGGGAGAGCGGGCACGCATTAATTTTTGTGTGTGCATCGTTTTGGTTGGCACAAGTAGTGCCAGTTGTAAAGATATGTCCTGATAAGGACACGGCTGAAGGAGACAGTCAGCCAATCACAGTTTAGAAAATTCTTTGCCCATTTTATAACATGTTATAGTCAACGGTGGCTACTACTGTACTCTCCTCACACACCGACACCTTGCTCAAGATATCCAACATTGCCTTGAGATCATCAAGCACAAGATTAAGTTTAGGTTAATATTAGACCATCTCCATAATGGGAGATAATTTCAGGGGGAACCCTGCACCAAACTATGGCATGGTGTTCTGACCAACCAACTGGATCAACCTTGACAACCTAGATGTTCAACCTCAGACAGAAGATGAAATCCACGGTGTGGCCAAAATAATGGATTGCAGAGGTAACTACCTGTATGAGGTCTGGTGAACTCAAACACAACTCATGCACTGAAGAATCCCAACACAATTAAGCTGGGGGAGTCCAATGCCAGAATGATGATGAAGTCTGCAGATTCATGTAGGAATTCCTGTTCCCACCTTGGTCGGTGGTAAGATATGAGAATTCTACACCTCATAACAGCATTTTCTTTTGTGGCTACAAATTTAAACAACCATGTCTCACTCAGTGGGCACACTGCAAGCCTCAAGCAGGACTTAAAGTAGATGGCCCCTTGACCCCTCTCCACACTCCTGCCCTGGGCAGTATACCACCAGTAACCCTACAGGAACAGCCTCCTCAAGGGCTAGCCTGTAGTCCTCACCGAGCCAAGTCTGAAGGTACACAGATTTGCTGTGGAATGGGCTTTAAAATCCTGTAGTATCTCTGTTTTATTCCTCAGTGATCTGGTATTGTACAGAATTCCCAAAAGGGAGTTGCAGGGTCAGTCTGCCCATTGGCTACCTTCCTCCCATTACCTGGGGACTCCCTTTGCTTTGGGATAAGAGAAAGGACTCTCAAACCAACTCTTTTTAACCCAAGATGTCTGTTTAGCTTAATAGTCCTAATCTTGGCCCCCAACATCATCTCCGGGGTCATGCATACATCCCCTTCTCTGCTGTCTCAGGATCCTCAGTGTCGGTGACCTGTAGTGATCCGTGACCATTGCAGGAAGAGCTGGGGTCTGAAAAGAGCAAGGCTGTACCATGGAGTAGATGAACTTAAGGGGAAATAAGGCCACCCCACTCTGAAACTACAGTCCTACCTCTCACCACATACACTCCACCCTACACTACCCACATTCCAAATCACACCCTTAATTACAGCAGAAAAACACACAATCTCAGTTTACTTAAATTTAAAAATTAAAGTCCCGTGTCCAGTAGATGTGATGTTATAGGGGCACAGTAGCGCCCCTATAGTTAGGGTCGAATAAGCAGTTTAATGTTAAACCCCAATTTTTGCATCTTAATAACTTTGGCATAATTTTGTGAAATAGCCCAAAATTTGGTATGCACTGTCAGGCTGTCACAGTCACAAAACATGGAAAGTTTCATGAAGTCATCTTGTTCGACTTCCAAGATAAAAAGCACCAAAAACAAAAAAAAAAAATAGCCTATACTTATCATTGCATATTTTTTGCTGTCACAGCCTAGATGATGTGGATTTTTTTCATGAAATTTTCAGGGTTGAATGGGCCTATGGAAGTCTTCCTGAAAAAATAATATATGGTTTTAGAGTTATAAAGATTTTTGAGTTAACCGAAAAATACGAACTGTGCCAAAAAAAAAAAAAAAATAGGAATGGTAAAAAAAAAAAAAATTCGTTGCAAATAACGTCACAAATTACTGCATGATGTTATTTGCAATATTAAATTTGCAACATATATCTTAATTTAATGCTCCAGCAGTACTAGTTACCAAAGGCACAGTATTTGCAATCCATAAATGGATGTTACCTCTCACAAATACCAGGTAACAGTATCTTTCAGGCTGTGGTATGTGTTTACAGGGCGCATAAGCCTTGTAATTACTTAATATTACTGTTCAAGCGGTAATATTAAACAACCGGACTGTATTTGTGAACCATAAAGGGGCATTACTGCTCACAGATAGCCAGCAAGCAGCTAACATTAACTGTCACTGTGCTTTTGCCATTTGTACTTATTTTTACCTGTTGTGCAGTAATTTGTGACATGTAGTTTAATGTAAACTAAGGCAAGTGCAGTCTAATGTATTTCAATGGGATTTTGAACTTTGATTCATAAAGTTGTCAGTTTTGCATACATTGACTCCAAATGTTCAGTGTGGCCTTTTGGTGGCCCCTCCTCATCACCAGTGGCAGTGGAATTATGCAGATCAGGCTGGGAAGGTGATTTTGCAGTCACTTGGTAAAATCACCTTTCTTATAGAATTTGAACATTTTCAACACACTTGTTCATTAGCTGTGTTGATAATGGGGGGGTCAAAATATTTAAAAAAATTAAGTTAAGTTGGTACGTTGAAATTTTTATGCGTTCACTTGTAATTTCAATCATTTTAACTTGCATTCCCTTGCTTGGGGGTTCAAAGCACTGTGCTTCTGTGGGTGAATGGAGTCATCCCATGGCACAGGGCCCAAAGGGCCCTGCACATCTGCACCTGTTCATGCATAAATGAGGATATGATTCCACTATCGTAAAAAGAAAAGACATTCTGAGGATAGAATTCCACTGTCTCAAAAAAATGAAATTCTTTGCAAGAAACTATTTATGCATTGATATGAGATTACCTTAACACCGCAAACATAGGGAAATGTGGCATTAGGGTTTCCACCCCTAACTCTCCACCTCCACCCCCCTCCCAAGTAGCAGAAGAGTTGTGATTCTACTGTATTCATCTCTTGTGCGACCACATTTGGAGTATTGTGTCCTGGTCTGAGCACCACACAGCTTGGGAGCATCAAGTTGTTTGAGAGAGTTCAGAGAAGGGCAACCAAGAACATTGAGCAGCTGAGGGATGTTCAGTATGATGACAGGATGAGACATCTTAGTTTGTATAGCTTGGAATACAGGAGGCTTAGAGGTGATTCTTGTTTAATATATAGAGCTCTTAATAATAATGACTTATGGGAGTCAATAGGACTTGTCAGGAATACAGTTAGAAAAAGTAGATTCCACCAACATCAATTGAAAGGAGAATTCTACAGAACAAGTTTATGGGGGCAGTGGTTTAGCCAGGGAGTGATTACCTCGTGGTACAGACTTCCATCAAATGTGGTGAATCACTCTACAATTGACAGCTTCAAGGCAACCCTAGATGACTATATGGGTGATAGCAAATATGCCTTTTTAGGGTAAAATTGGATGAGTCCAAATGGCCCTTGGCTTTTGACTCATACCCTACTATGAAACTATGAAAAAGGAAAAAACATTAGGGTTTGGAATCTCTGGAGTCTTGGCCAAACAATGGTGGGGTCTTCCTTGGGGTTCTCAACCCTAATGCTTACCCTGTTCCCTGAGCACACATCATCACCTATGACCTCCTTTCTTCACACAGAGCACTGTGTGAAGAAAGCTATAAAAAATTGTGTTGGCAGCATGTGGCAAGACCCACTTCTCTACCTTTGAAGAGTGTATCCCTCTGAGTCACTGCCCCGCAGCTCTAGTTTGTGCTTCAGACAGGAGGCTGTGGGCTGTAGGAAGCGGTGAACATTAGGGTTGACAACACCAAGGAAGACCCCACCACTGATTTGCCAAGACTCTGGAGACCCAAAACCCTAATGATTTTTCCTTTTGTTGCTTGGGGTGGGGTGGGGGGTCGGAATTAAGGTGTGAAACCCTAATGGCACATGTCCCTATATTTGTGATTTTAAGTTAGCCTAACTGGTGCGTTAATTAAGCTTTTTGCAAAGAATGAAAATATATTTGAGTCCAAAAATAAGAGTTAACGGACGGTTCCATGTCATAATGGCGACCACTTAATAGCTATCGCCGTTACAGTAAGTATCTATGTGGGGGCTGCACCCCCGCATCCCCCCCAAATGTAGATTCTCAACTCCAGGGGGTTGCATGTTTCAGAGGGGGAGAAACCTCGAAAAAAAGAAATTCAAACTCCCGCACACAGACAACAAAACAGTACCCCCTACTCAGCTCTGAACCCTGAACTTCCTTCTCTGCAGCCAGCCACCCTTACCACCACACCAGAAGGCCAGCTTGGCGACACCCTGCCAAACTACACGCCACATATCTCCTCCTCCTTCCTGAACCCTCCTCTTCTGTTTCTTCACCCTGCTCAGCAGTCACTTTTATTTCCCGTAACTTGGTGCTATAACCATGCCTTGCTATCCTTTCAGGGTAGCTGACATCATGGGCGCTCAAATTGAGTCACTCAAAACTGAGTCGCCCATACAACGTGCTACCTTAACGGACCATTTCCAGCAGATTGAAAAAAAGTGAAACTTTGCAAGTCCACACTCCTCCTCACGCCAGTTTACACAAATATACACTTCCCAAAAGGCTCCCAGATGCTCATTAATATAGTATTGCAATCCTTTATTTCAGTGTAGAAAATAAATTTCACCAGCTGCCACCAAGTGAGCGTTACAGCTCCTGGCCAGAAATCATAAAGTTAATTTGAAACATACTACTGTATGTTTGTACATGAAAATGAAGGAGGGGATAACTTGTACCTGAGGGGAAATGGTGGAGGGTAGGACTGAAGCACTGTGGGTACAGGTACAGTCCACTCGGTGGAAGAAACTTAGGATGAGAGTGGTCTACAGCCCATCTTCTCAGGAAGAGGAATTAGACGGGGTACTAGGATCTCAAATCTTTGAAATGGCTAGTAAGAATGAGGCAGTAATAAGGGGAAATTTCAGTCTACCTTGTGTGGATTGGAAAATCCCAGCTGCCTCCTGCATTAGGGAGCAAGTACTGCTAGATGCATTTCAGAGTGGCTTCCCGACCCAAGGTGTCTTATAATTCATTAGGGAGAGAGCGCTATACTGGACCTGGTCCAGTACAACTGTGGGCATGTTCAGGGTGTGACAGTGGAAGAGCCACTTGAAGGTAGCGACCACCACGTTGTGTGATTCCACCTGGATATAGGCAAGAGGATGGTCAGAACCAGAGCAAGAGTGCTGGACTTGAAGAGGGCTGATTTTGATAGGATGTGAGAAATTGTAGTAGGCCACCTTGCTGGGATCAGAAGAGAAATGTATGTAGAACAGAAATAGGCAATAATAAAGGAGGGACAGATGGAGGCCACTAGTAAGTGTGCCAGAATCAGAAGTAAGAAAACTAAAAGCCGAAAAGTCCAGCTGTTTCAAGAAGGAGGTGGCAAAGCTGTAGGTGACAAGAAGGCAGCTTTCTGGTTGTATACACATACTCAGAAAGAAGAGGATATGGTGCATACCCTGCTAAATCAAGAGAGTTGAGCAGAGTGGTTAAGGTGGCAGAGGCCAAAAAGGAAGTGCAGCTTGCAAAGGGGTTAAAAACAGGGGAGAAGCCTTTTTCTGATATATAAAGGTGGAAAGGAACATCAAGGATGAATTAGATTGAAAAAGGAGGGTGATTTGGCAGAGGGTATTGAAGAGAAAGTAGAGGTACTTAACAAGTACTTCAGATCAATCTTCCTTAGAGAGGACAGGCTAGTACCACAGGGGAACGGGGTGGGGACAGGAGGAGGGAAGTCACTGATGGTATCATTCATGCTGATGGGGTACTAAAGGTAGATAAATCCCTAGGGCCAGATGGCATGCACCTAAGGGTCCTTAGTGAGCTGGCAGAGGCATTGGCGGGTCCCCTAGCAGAGATCAGAGATCATGCCTTGAGACTGAAGAATGGCACATGTGGTGCCTCTTCACAAATGTGGGTGAAAGATGAACCAGGGAATGACAGGTCAGTCAGCCTGACCTCAGTAGTGGGCAAGCTGTAGAGTTCATCATGAAGGAGAGGCTTGTGAGCTTTCTGGAGGATAATGGACTCCAGGACATAAGATACCATGAGTTTGTGTTGGAGAGAGATCATGCCAGAGAAAACTGAATGATTTCTTCAACTGGGTCACCAGAGTAGTGGACAAGGACCAAGCGGTTGATATCCTGTACCTGTATGTCAGCAAGTCATTTGACCCTGTACCTCACAGGAAACTGCTCAGGAGGCTAGAAGACCTAGGGGTGGGGGCTGAACTTGTTGGATGGGTCAGAAGTTGGCTACAGGATGGAAGTCCAAAGCAGATAGTGGGGGGGGAAACATTTTCAGAAGCTAAACTTGTGACCATTGGGGTCCCACAGTGCTCTGAGCTTGGCCTGGTGTTGTTTAACATATTCATAAGTGACTTTGTGGATGGGATTAGTGGTAAGATATGCTTGTTTGCAGATGACACAAAGCTCTGTGGGAAGTTGGACACAGAGGAAGGGAAACATTGCAGATGACACAAAGTTCTGTGGGAAGCTGGGCACAAAGGAAGGGAGAGAGGAACTCAGGAAGGCCTGGCTGGGCTAGAAATACGGTCTGGCATTTGACAACTGGGGTTCAAAACTAAAAAGTGCAAAGTTATGCACTTGGGGGAGAAAACCCCAGAGACCAAATACTGGTTGGTGGGTGTGCAGATAACCAGATCAGAGGAGGAAGAGGACATGGATGTAATTATCAAGAGTTACCTGAAACACTTGGCACAATGCAGGAAGGCTGCAGCCAAAGCAAATTGTTTGCTTGGCTGCATAGCTAGAGGAACCACCAGTAGGAAGGCTGATATAATTTTGCTGCTGCTAGCTCTCTAGTGAGAGTACGCGTGGATTGCAGTGTGCAGTATCAGTGCCATTCTCTCAAGAAATATATCTTGCTGGAAACAGTCTAGAGAAAGGCTACAAAGATGATCCAGGGCCAGCAAGGTAACACCTTCCAGGAGAGGCTCGAGCTCAACATGTACTCTCTTGAGGACAGAAAAGAGAGGGGAGACATGATTGAGACCTTAAAGTGCAGTACCTTAAGGGTATAAATGGGTGAGCACCAAGGGCCTCTTCCACCTCAATGGAAACAAGACCACTAGGAGTAACACAGAAACATAGAAACTGATGACAGATAAGGACCACTTGGCCCACCCAGTCTGCCCATTTTCACTACCTACTGCAGTACAGCAGATCCTACTTGATCTCTGGCTTTTACCCTCTCTTTCCTATTGCTAGAGTTCCCTTGTGCCTATCCCATGCATTCTTGAATTCCTCTTCCGTTTTTGCCCCCACCACCTCCACTGAGAGGCTGTTCCATGCATCGACCACCCTTTCTGTGAAAAAAATACTTCCTCTCATTATCTCTGAGACTACCCCTGTTCCAACGTCATATCATGACCTTTTTTCTTGAACATCTTCTTTTTGAAAGATGCTGCCCTCTTGGACCTTATTTATGCCCTTGAGGAATTTGAAGGTCTCTATCATACCTCCTCCCCTTCCAAAGTGCTGAGGTCCTCTAGTCTCTCCTTATATGACTTTTGGTGCAGACCCTGCAACATTTCTGTTGCCCTTCTCTTATCTACCTCTACTCTGTCTTTCTGGAGATGTGGCCCTCAGACCTGGACGCAGTACTCTAGATGGGGTCTGAGCAATGATTTGTACAGAGGTATTACCACCTCCTTTTATCTGCTGATGATACCTCTCCTTATGCACTCCAGCATCCCACTGGCTCTCCCTACGGCCTTTACACAATGTCTGCTCACCTTTAGGTCATCAGATATGATTACCTCAGGTCCCTTTCCTGTTTGGTGGTCATCAGCACCTCCCCTCCCATCATGTACTCCTCTCTGGGTTGTGCCTCAAATGCATGATTTTACATTTCTTTGCATTGAATCTTAGCTGTCACACTCTTGACCACTCCTCAAGCCTGCTTAGGTCCCTCTTCACACACACACACACACACACACACAGCATCAGCCCTGTTGCAGATCTTGGTGTCATCTGCAAAGAGGCATACCTGACCTTTCAGCCAATCTGCAATGTCGCTTATGAAGACATTAAAGAGGACTGGCCCCAGAACTGATCCCTGTGGCATCCCACTGGTCACCCTCCTCTCCTTGGAATGAACTCCGTTTACTACCACCTTCTGTGTTCTATCCCTTGACCAATTTCTGACCCAGCTTACCACCTTGGGACCCACTCCCAGGCTGCCCAGCTTGTTTACAACCCTTACAGAAATATGTGTGTGCTGTGTACATGCAGAATGCATGCCACATGTTTAATTGTGCAATGTTTGCATGTGGTTTGCATACACAAAGTGAACCTAAGCAAACCAGGTCTAAAAAGCAAATCAGATTTGCATGCTACAAGCTTGACATGTATGCAGCAGGTAGGCTGGTGTGAACATCTTTTAAAAATCACATCAGGTTCGTGTGTGTTGCATGCTTGACATGAGTGCAGCAGTTAAGCTGGTGTGAACATAATTTTAAAATTGCATTAGGTTCACATGCTGCACGCTTGGCATGTATGCAGCAACTAAGCTGGTGCAAATCTCATCTAAAAAGCATATTAGTTTCTAGTTCTCATACTACTGCTAGCAATTAAAGCCATTAAACTACATTTTTCATTGATTTACCATTAAAATTAGATAAACTCATTAATTCTGAGCCTTTTTCAAGTTGTTTAATGGCCTTTGATTTTTGTCATTGAATTTCCATTAATTTGTAAAGTATTGTTTGCTTACTGCATTAAATGCCTTGGATATAGTCAGCCAATACCTCCCATTCCAGATGTGCAAAGAGAGGCCTCTGTGTTGTGAAGCCTCACCTTTTTGTTTTGGGCCATGCAATTCCCCTTATGCATATTTAGTACTACAAATATGTTTCACCATGACGGATTCTGCTCACTTACTTTCATTCTGTGTGGAGTATATACCCTATGGCAATGCTAAGCACTCTTTGTACTGAGTAGAGTTTTGGAAGCATACACCATACCTCACATTTTGTCACTGAAATGAGGGACATGGACACTCAAAATGAGGTACACTAACCCTCACAATGATCAGGACACATCTTGAAACATGGAGATACAGTACCTCAGAACACAGTGGAAACTGTTGTATTTACTTGTAGTGATACCTAAGAATATATTTCTGCCATAAAGCAGGGGTGTCATTTAAGAAGGGCAGATGGGAGGGTGGTGCCAGCCCCCCACCCCCGCATTTGTGCTTAGGTTGTTCTTATGGTGTGGCAATAATGGCATTAAATTTGGATTGAATCTTTTGCACAGTAAGTGCCCCCGACCTGTGTGTGCTCATGCTGCAGGTGCATTCCTGACTTGACTATGTCTGTATTATGTTGTCCACACTCTCCACCTATTAGCAGCAGCACCATCACACATAACGTGGAGGATCTCCAGCCAGTCAAGAGCACATGAGTCATGAGAGTGCGACCCTGTCTTTCCCGCCACAGAGTAGACAGGCTGCACACTACAGCTTGGAGGAGTCGATGAGCACTGAACTCTTAATAGCAGTGTTGTGGTGGCTTATTTTTGCTGGTGTACTCTTAGTGAGTCTCCATCTCACCTAGTAGCTGAAGGAACCGGAGGTGAGCCAGAAGCAAACTCAGGACTAGGCTACCTATTTACTTTACTAGGCTCACATCACAAACAAAACTGCACAGGCCCCTTTGGCAGCAAGCTAGGCCTAGCAGCAGCAGTAGTGACAGTGGTGTGGGTGGCCTTCATAGGCCTTGATCAGTGCAGTGCAGCAGCAGCAGCCAGGCAAGAAGCAAGCAACGCAGGTTGGGTGTGTTTGGTTAGTGAGGTGACTTGGTCGTGGACCACGTTGGGAACCTGGGATGGTCAGTTCTAGCATCCAGTTTCTGGCAGAAGGATGGAGGAAGAGCGAACTGAAAACTGGGTTGGTGGCACTCTGGGTCACGCTGCAGGTTCTGGCCAGATGGCCAGGTAAGTAAAAGTAAATCATTTTTTTAAAGGGGGACTGGGGAAGGAGGAAGGACTGAAATACTGATGTGTTTTTCACTTCCCTGTGCCTTTGGGTGGCTTCATGACCCATATGGAATGGGTATTGAATGGAGTGGAGTCGGGGGGAGAGAAATCGGGACAATGTTGTTTTTTGGGAAAGGGGTTCAGAACATCATTCAGGAAAATAATTGGTTAATAATTTGGTGGGTTTAAGCCCAAATCTGACCCACTGCTGTGGTGTATAGACAGATGAATCTTACACATTTGAATTTTTCCTGATTTGCATATCACTTTTTAGTAACAACTAAGAAGTTTTACCTTTTAGAGACATTCCAGACATTCTAGAGCTTGCCACCTAGGGGTTAACTAGCATGTGGCCACTAATGGTTATTGGCTCTCACATGCTGAAATCTGAAATGGTGCCCGTGCCATAAAGTCTAAATTTACAGGACATCCTCTGTTTGAGCAGCATGTTTCCCATGACGACTGGTTGAGGAACAGAGCAGTTTTCAGGGGTAAAATGAGGGCTGTATCTTGCATTCAAGCAGTATGATATGCACAGACTATTGGAGCCCTACTGTTGCCAATCTTATGTTCCCCCAGTGAAGCTGACCTCCACATCACCACACTCAGGCACATTATGGTATAGGGCAAGGGAGACTGCAGGGGCATGCACCATTGAAATAAATGGAGGTATTTTTTTTATTACTATTTTGTACATTATTGATGGAGAGTTGGAGATTAATGAAGGCCACTGTTTGACTAACAAGGGCCTTGTTAGTAGAACAGTAGCTTCATTATTCTCCAACTCAGCATCATAATGTATAAAATTATAATAAAAAATAATTCCATTCATTTTAAGAGGGTACAGCTGCGCCCTAACACTGACCCATGGACATCATCTCTTAAAGACTGCTGCCTCTGGCTCCCTAGTACTCAGGTAAGAGACTCTAATCTTATATCTATACTTGGTGGGTCGACTTTAGCAGCATGGCCACACGTATTGCAGTGTGTGTACATGAGGGGGTTGCCATGTGGTTGGGTGTCAAGTTATTGTTACTTTTGTGTTTGCAACTTAGTCAGTCTGCATGGAAACATTCAAAACTATGTAGGGACAATAGTAGGAGTACAAGCCAGAAAGAAGTAATTAAGGAGTTTTGTGGGTAAGTATGTGTATTGGGAGTGAGAAGAACCACATATGTTTCCATTGGACTGTAAGCTACAGTTCAGTTCTGCAGCTGAGGGAGGACAAGAAAACTGAAAAGTATAACAGTGGCTACATGCATGCTGCATATGTGTAGATGTACAGTATGCAGATTTACATTGAAGTACAAGTGAGCCATATCTGTGCAGGCAGTATAGCTTAGTGGTTAAAGGCACTGAACAGCAAACCAGGAAACTTGGAAGACCTGGGTTTGAATCTCGTCAGCCCCCACTTATACAGTATATGGTGTGATCCTGAGCAAGTCACTTAACTTTTATGTGTGCACTTATCAGTGACCACTATATTTTTGCATGCATGCCACATGCGTGCAGTCTGTTCCAATTTAACATAAAAAGTATGCTTTCCACACTTGTTTGCTGCATGCCACATGCATGCAGTCAGTTCCAATTTAATGTCTAAATCATGCTTGCGTCATGCACATCACATTAGTTCTATGTGTGCAGCATGAAAACATTTCATATTATTATCTCTGTAAGGTAATCCTCCTGTGTGGAATGGTGTGGAATTCCTTGCTGAAATCCAGGTAGGCCACATCCACTGTCCCTCTCTGATCTAATTTTCTGGTCACTCAGTCAAAGAAATATATCAGATATATTTGATATGACCTTCCTGCTGTGAATCCATGCTGCCTAGGATCCTGCAATCTGTTGGATTCAATATGTACCACAATTCTTTCCTTTAGCAGTGTTTTAATTTCCCTACCACCAAGGTCAGGCCGAGGCTGGTGGGGGAAGGTTTAGAATGGGGATGAGGAGTCACTTTTTCACCGAGAGGGTGGTGGCTAAGTACAATGAGTTGCCAAATGAGGTAGTATCCCTAAAAATGATGGACAGCATCAAGAGAGACTGGGATAGGGTGAGGGTGAAAGTTGCAGATGGGGGCAAGAGGTGGTATTTGACAGGGGTCAAGGGGGATATGCAGAAGTGGGCAGTTCCCTCTGTAAATTTAGTGGGAACTGTCACATTGGAGCAGACTAGATAGACTATAAGGCCTTTTTCTGCTGGCACATTCATATGTTTGTGTGAAAACAGGTAACTTAAAGAAAGCCATACTGCTACATCTCATGCTGCAATCTAAGAAGTCTTCATAGGCTCATTGAGGGGTAGAATTATTAGCTATACCGCCTCTCAAAACAAGGCCCACAAAGAAACATGTTCAAGAGCTACAAAAAGAGCTCTCGACCAAGGAAAAGCATATTACAGAACCCTCCTCTCCCTCCAGAGGATCTGCATGAGATTCTCCACTTAAAATACCAGCTGAATATAACACTTCATCATAAGGTGGAAAGGGCAGCCTTATTACCTGATTCACCATCTACTTTATTCATACTCACGGCCACCCTTACTCTACCATCCATAAACTATGCAGTCTTCTACTGGAAAAGTCTCATTAGGTTTACAGAATGGGCCTTCAATACTTTGGGCTCTTTTGAGCACATTTGGTTCAACCCCAAAATCATGACTGAACACATAATTTTTAACTGGCCCACCTGGCAGAAGAAAGGTGTACTCTACAAGTTTAATGTTACAGATCTGGCTACTAACAATCTTATGGACTTTGAAATCCTGAAGCAAACTTAAAACTTCCCAGTGTCTCACTTTTTGGGATTTCTTCTAGTTATGCTGTGCTCTTCAAAGCATTTTAGAAAGTCAGATAATTTTTTAATTCAATTTTTTTGAATTTTTCCAAAAAAACGCATACATAAAACACTTAATATCGTACCTAACATCTGCTTGCTGCAACACTATTCCTTACTGTCTATGCTTCACATTTGTCGCTGCATATCAACAGTAATATCCAGGTCATTTATCAGGCTTGCCTATAATAAGGTGCTTAGATTATGGTACAAAGTCATGTCATTTCGACATTATATAAAGAACCCATCTTCTCCACATTATCTTTCAGTGTGGCCACTGGTTGGGTTTTATGGGCTGTCACTGCCTCTGAGGTCTGTTGCAGTTGACTTGACGTTTTGTCTGCTTTACTCTGAGGTCTCTGGGATAGAGGAATAGTCATTCCTTGCTTACTAAAATCAGCTGTAGCTGCCTCAGGATTTTCCCAACACTCTTATTAAGTGGAGTAAACCAAACACTGGGTGGAAGAGCTATATACATGACACTTTACTAAAGTCGACCCAAATTTCCAAATATACCTACAAGGGGAAATGGGAAAAGGAACTCATGGTCCATGTGTCTCTTCAAAATTGGATAAAATGCTGTAGTGACATCCATGCCATTGTCAAAAGCAATTGTTATTAAAAAGGTGCTCTGCAGATGGCATCATACCCCACCCCATCTAGTACAACAATGCCTACTCACCTGTAGCCCTTGTTGGCAATGTGGTAATGGAGAAAGTAACACAGTTCACACCCGATGATGTCAAGGCATTATATGAGTGCAACTTGCACATTCCCTGGTCTTCTGGATCTTAGGAGACTTAACTATACTTACCTGTTCAGTCTGTAAATTCAGACTTTTACTCTAGCTGTGGAAGTCAAATACCTTACAGCTATACTGACAAAGGCAGAAGTACCTTCACTAGAGAAATGGCTTTCAGTGGTGACTCTGTGCTGAATTCCATAGACTATCTCATAGTTCAAGTGGGACAACCCATAACTTCTTAGCACTGTGAAAACCACGTCTTACACTTTTGGAGATGACTCCTTTTTAAATGTTCTGACCAGTGACATTATCAGTTAGAATCAGCCAGCGGGTTCTGACATTGATCCCACTATTAGTTACTGGCATGAGCTACTCTATTAAAAATGTTCCATCCAAGCCAGCCTGGTGGCGAGAGGGTTGAGGCACTGGCACCTTACCTCAGACAACGCCAGCAACCTGGGTTTGGGAATGGACTCGGGATGCGGGGGGCTAGCAGGGGAAGGGGAGGCTTGAGCATCCGTAGGACTGCTCTCCTCTCCTGGGGTGGGTTGTGGGTCAACGTCACACTGCAGCATCCTCTGATGAAGACTAGGAGGGAACAGCAGAATAGCGGAAAATCCGCTTTGCGACCGACTGAATGACAGCTGCTGGTCCACCGCTGCTGTCGATGCCCTGTAGGGGACCATTCACTTCAGCAGCACCCTGGGGCCAAGTATGTGTTCTGGGAGTGCCTTCCCCCTCGAAGTAGGGGGACCCGACTGGCGAAGGGTTACATCCGGGTTACCCCAGGGATGGCTGCGATTTGTGGTTGGCTCAGAAAGGGACAGGTGAAGCGGGTGGGACCTAGGCAACCCAAAAAGTGATGGGTTGTGAGGCAAGAAGGGGAGAAAAGAAATACGTCAAAAAAAAATGTTCCATTGTTATTATCAGTAGAATGAGTCATCAAGTTCTGACACTGATCCCATGACTGGCATGGACTATTCCTTTATAAATACTCTGACCAGTGACATTGGTTAGAGTCAGTCAGCGGGTTCTGACACTGATCCTGCTTCTGGCATGGACTGTTCCTTTATAAATGCTTCAGATAGTGATAAGTTAGAATCAGTCAGCGGGTTTTGACACCGAACCCACTGCTAGCATGGACTGCTCCATTATAAATGCTCCAACCAGTGACATCATCAATTAGAATCAGTCAGTGGGTCCTAATACCGATCACACTCCTGGGGTGGACTGACATGCTGTATTAATAAAAACAGAATGTCTCCTTAATGCTCTCAGTTTGCATCAAAGTACAGAAGCAGCCCAGACAACCATAGTATTACTATCAGCAAAGGAGAGCCTGACTGATTTTAACTGATGATGTCACGGACTGGAGATTTTACAATTGCACAGCCGAGGGCTACAGTTTACAAAAAACAGGTTTTAAAGATGAGGGAGACAGAACACAGAAA
Source organism: Neoceratodus forsteri (assembly GCA_016271365.2). Taxonomy (NCBI): domain Eukaryota; kingdom Metazoa; phylum Chordata; order Ceratodontiformes; family Ceratodontidae; genus Neoceratodus; species Neoceratodus forsteri. The sequence goes on from CM057453.1 coordinate 747,993,947, forward strand.
AAGAAACATATACAAAAAGAGAACTACTGTAGGCATAAAATAATATGTACGGGGAATGCTGTGGTGTTTCGGTTCTCCTTTAAAAGGAGAAATATATGCAATCCATAATCATGAATCATTTTTCTAAGTCATCTTGGAAAGCACCCTATTATAAGTGTAACCCCTCTGCAACTGGGGGTTCCCAAAAGTCTTCCAGGAGCTTGCCTGAATGCTCCAAGTCAGGGTGGTGTTCGACGTCTGAGCTGTTTAAATGTGGTTCCAAGTGAGTGCTGTTTGAGCCTCCACGTACTATCTCTTTAAGAGCTGTCTGCTTGCAGACTTAATTAGTTTGTATGGGAGGACTGTGTATGTAATGCTGGAATCCTGCCTGAGCTGCTGACAGTTCACTGTCATCGCTACATGTGCAGAGGGAGCCTTGTTGAAAGACGCAACTGTTTGCCAGAAGTCATTTAGAGTGACTGAGAAAATGTAGTTTGTCTAACTTGTCTTCATTTCAGCACAAACTGTTTCAGTGTAGCTCTTTCATTTTGGTCCTGAATTTCTGACTTGGACCAATCAGGATGATAGGAAGTCCTTAAGATGGAGCCTGTGGACGAATCGGAACTTGGACTCTCAATTTTGAGCCAGCCACAAAGGGATTGTATGGGCAGAGACTCTGGGAAATGTAGTTTTGACCTTGGTGCCTTTTTTCACGAACAGAGGGAGTCTTATTGTGAGTGATAGCCGAACCAATCAACAGAATGGTGTGGAGCTAAAGGAAATGCCCTGCTCTGTGATTGGAAAGCTCAGATCGGTTGTGACAGTGAAGAGAAGGAGCTCTGTGCTTCTGCGATGTATAGTTTCACGCCTGAAGCGCATGTGAGGCCCCGAGGTTCGGCCTGCAGCCATTGTAAGTGCCAGTTCAGACTGAATCCGATTTGTGAGGAGAAAGAAGAAAGTCTGAAGAGTGGAAACCAGGCTCGCCCTGTAGAAGACTGGAGAAATTGCTGAATCGTGCTCGGGCTGTCTGGAACTGAAGCTGCTGTGTGTGCTCCCGGTTATTTTGCAGTAATTGCGATCGGGATCGAGGAGCAGCCTGCCTGGTATAGTACTTTCCGTTTACATATGAATGTGCATAGTGCTTGTGGGGAATCGCTATTTCCAGTCCCCAGTACTGCGTGCTGTGTGTTGAAGCTGGAAGCAAACCCCTGCTTGTCTCAGACTAAATCCATTAGCTATCAGCTGCAGTGGGGTCCAGTTACAAGGACCTTGTCTCCATGCCCTGTTGTTTCTAGCAATCCAGAAGAACATCCACTATCCGGTTCTCAGTTTGGGTATTTTGAGTAGAAATCAGGGTATTCCTCTGCTGCCTGCTATCAATTACAAGTGTGTCATCTAATTTGTCATCTAATTGTTGTTGTTTCACTTTTTCATGGACTCAGCCATCCGGCTCTGGATTACAATTGGGTATTGTGCATATATTTTCTTCCTACAGGGCCCCATCCATCTGCAGTTGCTGGCCAACCCAGGGGAATTGACCTGGCTAGCCCCCCCTCCCATCCTGGGTACCCAGAGAGTGACATTTTGGACCCTATATATATTGTATGTGCACAGTACTGTGATGTGAACTTGGCCAAAACTAATCAACCTGATTGCCCCCTCCCGTGTTACTGTTCCCTAAATAAATCAGATTTGTTGTTATTATACTATATACTGTCTGTGGTGTTGGTACTTATGGAAACAGCATTGCCTTTTGCTGTGTATGTTACTAACATACTAACTGCCTGCAGATTAGGCCTTATGGTCTATCGAGTCTGCTTGAACCTCAGATCCCTAGTTGGATGTCGAGGCCCCCCCCTTGTGTTCCAGAAACCCCTATCATCCATCCCCACCCCCCTGGGCCAGGCCATCATCTGATGCATCCGCTTTCTGTGTCTGTCCCACCCTCCCTTGAAGCCCTCAACTGTGGATCTCTGAACTAGCTCGCCAGGCAGCGCATTCCAAGGGTCCACCACCCTCTCAGTGAAAAACCTCCTCCTCTTTCCCCCCTCACCCTTCCAACTTCAAACCATGCCCTCTGGTGATATAGAAACATAGAATTTGACGGCAGATAAGGACTGCTTGGCCCACCCAGTCTGCCCATGTCCCTACCTAATGGATAAGCTGCAGATCCTAGTTAACCAGCAGCCTACTTCTTTCTACCCCCACCCCCTAGAATTGCCTTATGATTGTCCCATGCATGCTTTAATTCAACCACTGTTTTTGACTCCACAACCTTCCTCCGAAGGCCGCTCTGCATCCACAACCCTCTCTGTGAAAAAATACTTCTCACATTACATTACCTCTGAGCCACCCCCCATCTTCAGATTGTGCCCCTTGTTCTGCACTACTTTCTTTGAAAGATGCTACCTCTTGGACTTTATTGATTCCCTTGAGGTACTTGAAAGTTTCTATCATGTCCCCCCCTCCCTCCTTTCCTCGAGGCTATACACATTAAGCTCCTTTAGTCTCTCTTCATATGTCTTCCGGTGCAGATCCTGCACCATTTTAGTTGCCCTCCTCTGAACAGTTTCCATCCTGTCCATGTCCTTGCTGAGATTGGGTTTCCAGAACTGCACACAGTACTCCAGATGGGGTCTCACCAGCTGTCTGTACAGAGGGATAACAACTTCCTGTTTTCTACTGGTGATGCCTCTCCCTATGCATCCCAGTATCCTCCCAGCCCTCCTTACTGCCCTCTCACATTGCTTGCCCACCTTTGTCATCTGATATGACTACCCCCAGGTCCCTTTCCATTTTTGTTGTTAGCATCTCACCCCCCCATTGTGTACTCTTCCTCTGGGTTTTTGTTTCCCAGGTGCATTACCTTGCACTGCTTAGCATTGAATCTAAGCTGCCCATTTGACCATTCCTCTAACCTTGCCAAGTCCCTTCTCATCCTTTCCACCCCACCTTGTGCATCAACTCTGTTGCACATCTTTGTGTCATCTGCAAAGTGACATACTTTTCTTTCAAGTCCCTCTGCAATGTCGCTTATAAAGACATTGAAGAGGACTGGTCCTAATACTGAACCCCGTGTACCCCACTAGTAACTCCCCTTCTTCAGAGTGGACTCCATTTACTATTACCTCTGTGTCCTATTCTCCAGCCAATTCTTTACCCAGGCTATCATCTTGGGACCCACTCCTGGCTGGCTAACTTGTATATTAATCTTTGTGTGGGACTGTGTCAAATGCCTTGCTAAAGTCTAGGTAGGCCATGTCCACAGCCCCTTCCTGATCTACTACTTTGGTCACCCAGTCAAAGAAATCTATTAGATTCATCTTGCATGACCTTCCCGCTGTCAATCCATGCTGCCTTGGGTCCTGTGCCCCTCTGGCCTCTAGGTATTCGACACTTCTTTCCTTCAGAAGTGATTCTGCCATTTTCCCTATCACTGGGGTTAAACTAACAGGTCTGTGGTTTCCTGCTTCTGCCCTGCTCCCACTTTTGTGAAGGGGAATCACATCTGCCCTCCTCCAGTCCTCAGGTACCACCCCATCCTCCCATGATTTGTTAAAGAGGGTAGTCAGTGGTGTCACTAGTTCTACCCTTAGTTCTTTTAGAATACTTGGATGAATCCCATCAGGCCCCATTGCTTTGTCCACCTTCAGTTTTAAGAGTTCTTTCAGAACTCTTTCTTCTGTAAATGGGCTGGTATCAACTTCTGTATCCAAAGTGTTTCTGTGGTTTGTTTTAGGTACCTCCCCCTTTTCATTTGTAAATACTGAGTAAAAATATTTGTTTAGTATCTCTGCCTTTTCACAGTCACCCTCTGCCCACTCCCTCTCCCTCTCCCCTTTATTAAGTCTCACTATCCCTCCTTTGGTCTTCCTTCGCTCCCTGATGTACCTAAAAAAGGTTTTATCCCCCTTCTTAACTGAGTTGGCTGTCTTTTCCTCGGTTTGGGCCTTTGCTGTTCTGACTGCCTTACGAGCTTCCTTTTGCTTTAACTGATGCAGTTCTCTGTCTTGCTCCTTCGGTGATTCCTTGTACTTTCTGAATGCTTTTTTTTTCTTTTGAACCTTCACTGCCACCTCCTTTGAGAACCATAGTGGTTTCTTACATTGTTTTGTTTTATTTACTTCACACAAAGGCTTGTTACCTCTGTGATGGCAGTTTTTATTATTCCCCATTGTTCTTCCACCCCTCCTTCCTGCCCATTTGCTAGTGCATTCCTTAGGCACTCACCCATTTTGGCAAAGTCAGCCCTCCTGAAGTCCAGTATTTTTGCCTTTGTATGGCTTGATTCTATTGCTGTGATACCTCACTGCTTTAGTCTAAAGCTCCCCTCCATGTTTACCCTATTTATTCCCTTGAGGTACTTGAAGACCTCAATCATGTCCCCCCGTCTCTCCTGTCCTCTCCTCCAATGAAAACAGGCGGCGCTCCTCAAGTCTGTCCTCATATGTCAAATCCCCTAGTCCTCGTATCATCTTAGTTGCCCTCCACTGTACCCTCTCCAAGAGCTGTATGTCCCTCTTCAAGTGTGATCTCCAGTACTATACGCAGTACTCATGGTGTGGTCTAACCAGTCCATTGTACAGTGGCAGAATCACTTCCCTGCTCCTAGAGATGTTCCCCCTTACGATGCATCCCAACATCTTGTTTGTCTTGCTAGTCGCTCTCCTGCACTGCTCAGAGTTATTCATACATGCATCCACCATGACTCCTAGGTATTTCTCCCCTGTTGAGGCCTCCAGCTCCTCCCCTAACAGGGTGTACCTGTCTTTAGGGTTTCCCCGACCAAGATGTAACACCTTGCACTTGGCGATATTGAAATTTAATTTCCATGTGTGAGCCCAGCTTTCCAGGGTGTCCAGGTCCCTGCAGTGCCATCCTCCCTCTTCCCCTCAACTACTGCTCCCATCTTGGAGTCATCAGCTAAGAGACCCATTTCACACCCTATACCCTCTCTGATGTCTGATATGTATGCATTAAACAGGATCGGACCCAGGACCGAGCCCTGCGGTACCCCACTGCCGACCTCTCTAGGGTTCAAGAGCTCCCCACTGACCACTACTGTCTGGGTGCATCCAGCTAGCCAGTTTTCAATCCATCTGACCATCAAAGGGCCTACTCCCAACCCCATCAGTTTCTCCTCCAGACCATTGTAGGGGACAGAGTCAAACACCTTGATGAAGTCCAAGAATAATACACCCACAGGCTTTCCCCTGTCCAGTTCTGATGTTACCCATTTGTAGAACTCCACAGGATTGGTTTGACATGATCTACCTGGCACAAACCCATGTTGCCGACTATCCAGACCTCCCACCTCCTCCAAATACACCCCCAATCATTCCTTTAGTATACTCTCCATTAATTTTCCCACCACCGAGGTCAAACTGATGGGTCTATAGTTACCTGGTACTTCCCTTGATCTTCCTTTATGGATTGGCACTACATGTGCCTCTCGCCAATCCCTAGGTACCCTCCCTGTCTCAAGCGACCTGTTGAAGAGCTCCACCAGGGGTGCAGCCAGTATGTCCACCAATTACCAAAGTACTCTCAGATGAATGCCATCCAGCCCAGGAGATTTATCTTACTTTAGGGCCTTGAGGGCTAACCACACCCTTTTGGTGGAGATAGCATCATCTGTCCCCTGCACCTTACTGGCCTTTTTATCCTTATCCTGATGTGACACCCCTGGGGTACCTCTCCCTTCCTCTTACTCCATTTCTGCTGCTCCCCTGGTCCCACTCACCATCGCTTCTATCCCCATTGTGCCTTGCTTTGTAGATATCCCATCCTCCCTAGTGAACACAGAGGCAAAGTATGCTTAATACCTCTGCCTGGTCCCCACCTCTCCCACCCACCCTCCCTCCTTCTGATCTCAATTTGCAGAGATGGCCCTTAGTTTTCTCCACTCCCCAATGTACTGGAAGAACCCCTTTTCCCCTCCATATATCCCCTGTGCCAGCTGCTGCTCTTTACTGGACTTTGCCCCCCTCACCATCTGGGTGACTTTTTTAGATGCAAGATGGTACATTTCCTTTTCCCTATCCCTTCTTGTTGTTTTATACTTTTTGTAGGCCGCCGCCTTTTCTCTGACCGCTACCTGAACCTCACTGGACCACCAGCATGGTTTATGTGACCTTGCTCGCTCACGTTTCACCTTAGCACGGGTCCTGACTGCCTCATGAAGTCCCCATTTTATGACCTCCCATCTCTTTTCCACATTTATCATTGATGTAATCCCCTTCAAGTGATCCATGAGAATATCTCCCATGCCCACAAAGTCTGCATCCCTGAAGTCCACTGCCAGTGTCCTAGATCTCTCCCCTGCTCCTACCATGCTTATTTGAAACCAGACAGTATTGTGGTCGCTCCCAGTCTGGGGATCCTCTACAGCCAGGTCCCTTTCCAGATCCCCATCTGCCAGAACCATGTCCAGGACATGCCATCCCATGTTGGCTGCATCACATGCTGTGTTGAGAACACATCCTGGAAGCCGTCCAGCAGCCTCTGCTCCTGGGCCACCTTAGAGGACATGGTTCCCGAGTTTGTACCTGGCATATCAAGGTCCCCCATCAACACCACTCCTTCCCCTTTTGGTCCACACTGGGCAATGATGTTGTCCAGCAAACCATCCTCCAGAACATCACCCATCCCAGGGAGCCTGTATACTATACCCAGCTTGACCTTACCTTCTGCTGGGGTTCGTAAGGTGACCCATAAGGCCTCCACATTTCCCTCTGCCTCTTCTACCCTAGCAATTTCTATGTCATCTCTAATGAACATAGAGGGGGGTTGCATCCTTCCCATCCTGGAAAACTTATGACACACAAGTAAGTAATTTCTATAAGTTTCAAAATAACCAATATATATTACATTAGTATCACATTAGGCTTATACATCTAATTGTCAGTCAATATATCACCTTACCAGAAACACATTTCTGAAACTTTTCAGTACATAATTTTTTCACAGTATTATACACACATTGTACCATAACTCAGGTTATTACCTCCTGCACATGAAACCTGAAGAGAGGGGGCCCTTCCCTATCTGCTACCTTGGGGCTGGATGGGGCAGTGGCACCATACTTAGAGGGCAACACAAGTAACTTGGATTTAGCACTGATGTTCAGTTTGAGCAATGAGCTTGGGGACCCATATACTCCTTTATTGGCAACTTTGAGAGGCAAGTCCACAGGCCTCCAAAGGGAGTCACAACTGAGGTGCACCACAGGCTTTACAGCTTGACCAGTCTCTGCACTCTGAGCCTCATTTTCAGCATTGTCCTCACTTGTCAGGGGAGCCTCCATTGGGGTAGAGAGGCTAGAACTTGGGGCACTTTCAGCTCCAGGAGTTACAATCTCTTAAGTCCACAACACTTGGCTCATATGGAGAGCTTTGACACTGGCAGTGGACCATCAGGGCACTCAGAATACTCTTCTTGTTCTGGTATACCACCAGTCTGTTCCAGTCCATCATTTTCCTCCTCTGAAAGCTCAAACAGTTCAACCATACACAGTGATTCCATATCATCTGACTTGATGCTTTGCGTTTCACTTTCTGGGAACATTGGCTCGAGGGACAAAACTGGGGGCTTAGACAGTCCAGAAGGCCCAGTTTCATCTACAGGATTGACTAAGGGATTGCCCCGAAACAATTGGCTCAGTTCATAAGAAGGGTAGTATTCAAAGCCATACTCACTTTCCTCCGACATGAACTGACAGTCATGTTCAACTGGGACTTGTGGAGAGGAACACTTTAACTCAACTTCTGTAGGCGCAGACTTTCTCAATTTTTTACTTAGCAGCAGCTCTAGTTACTGGTCCAGAGGGGGAACTTTCTTGGGGCTCAGACTCAGTCAAGATTTGTCCAATGGACAGTAAATGATTTCTATGCACTGTTTTAACATCTTTTGAATTATTCTCAGGCCTTACTTTATACACAGGCAGATCATCCAGTTTGCCCACTATGATGTGAGGGAGATGGTGCCATCTGTCAGCAATCTTATGTTTGTCTTGCTGTCCTAGATTTCTTAGCAATATCCGATCTCCCTCCTGGAGTTCCTGTGCTTTCACCTTTTTATCGTACCCTTCGTTGTTGGCCAGATTTCTTTTGGCAGCCGTGGTTTGAGCCAGTTGGTACGCATGATTTAGCTGGGCCTTTAACTTTTGCACATACTGTAAATAGTTGTCAACTCGAACTCCATCAGAGAAACTCCAAAACATACATCTACCGGCAGTCGAACTTCTTCCAAACATCAGGCTGTAGGGGGAGAACCTAGGGCATCACTTTGGTGCAGTTGTAGGCATGTACCAGGGTGCTGATTTGTTGCTTTACTTAGGCTTGTCCTTGGGTGGAGGGTACCAGCATATCTAGCAAAGTACGGTTGAAACGCTCAGGCTGTGGGTCCCCTGGGGATGGTAAGGGTGGTTCTGAACTTTCGCACTCCCCACAGAGAAAGCATCTCTTTGATCAGATGATTCTCAAAGTCTCTCCCTTGTTTCAGAATGGATTCTTTGTGGAGCCCCATAGCGAACAAAAAAGTTTTCTACAAGTACTTTTGCCACAATGGATGCCTTCTGGTCCTGAGTAGGGAAAGCTTGGGCATACCTTGTAAAATGGTCAAGTGACCACTAGCACATTACTAGTGTTTCTTTGATCTGACTCAAAACTCAGAAAATCAATACAGACCAGCTCCATAGGTGTACTGGTGGTAATGTTAACAAGGGGGGCAGCCCTCTGGGGCAAAGCTTTCCTCTGTAAGCAGTGACTACAAGTTTGAAATGTTGCTCAACATCAGCCCCTATCTCGGCCACTAGAATCTGGATCTCACCAAGTCAAGTGTTTGTTTGTACCAGGTGCCCTATGTGGTTGTTTAAGGACCTCAGTACTGAGTCTCGAAAGGCAGTGGACAGCACTAGTTGTTGTTTATCTATTTGTCCCCCTCTGTCTACTGTTTCTCTGTATAACAGTCTATTGATCAGTTTCAACTTAGGACCTTCCTTGTATAAAAAAATGCAGTTCTTAAATCAGTGGAGCGTGATTTGGACACATCTTTACCTGCATAGAGGGCTTCTAAAGCTGCTTTGATCATGGGATCTCGGATTGAGCCCGCTGAATACTGTCATTGTCCAGCTGAGGCAGTGCACCAATGTCTGCTGCAGAAAAGTGGCACACAGCAGGTATGCACTCTCAGAGGGTCCCAAACAATCCACCATACAGTCCACTGAGTTCAGGGATACTTGTTCCTCCCCTTGTCAGACTTGGCAGAGTGTTCAATATCAGGTTCTCAACAGTCTGACCCAGTCATTCGAAATAGGCCCTGGAGAGAGCATCAGCATCTATGGGGTTCAGGCCTGCTTGTATTCAACAGTATGTCGTATGTAGATATGCAGAACGCCACCCATGCTTAGGGCATCCAACTTAGCTGAAGTCTGCACATAGGTCAAAGGATTACTGTCAGCTTTTACTAGTATCTTAGCCCCATACAAGTACTGTGGAACTGGTCAACACACAGCCCACTTTAAAGCTAGGGCACTGTTAACTTATGTACAGGATAGTTCTTTTTGGATGTGGTCAGGCTTTACTGGCAAAGGCCACTGGTCTCGGCCATTCTCGTGTTTGTACAATATAGCCCCAGCTTTGCAGGTTAGCATCAATGTAAGTACATAGGGCTTCGCTTGAATCTGCATAGGTATGGACAGGAGCGGGTGTTGATACATAGATACATAGATACTTAGACAGTGTCGGCAGATAAAAGCCTCACGGCTCCACCCGTCTGCCCATTTGAGCTTGTAAGTTCAGTTTGTTTTCCTAGAAGTCTGTTGCACCTTACCCTGACCTCCAGAATTCCTTTATGTCTATCTCATGCATTCTTAAACTCTGATTATTTTCAGCCCCCACCACTTCCTCTGGTAGTAAGTGTTCCACTTGTCCACCACCCGCTCTGTGAAGAAATTCCTTCTCATTTTTCTCCTCTGAATTGTCCTCCCTCCAACTCTCTTTATCCCATGCCCTCTAGTCCTGGAACATCTTTTTCGCTTAAAAATAGTGTTTTCCTGCACCCTGTTCCTCCCTGTAAGATACTTGTATGTCTCTATCATATCCCTCTCCCTCCTCTCCTCCAGGGAGTCATGTTCAGTTCCTTCAACCTGTCTTCATAGGACTTGTGATGTAATCCATGCACCATCTTTGTTGCTCCTCTGAACCTTCTCTACCCTGTCTATGTCCTTACGTAGGTATGGTCTCCAGAACTGTACACTGTACTCCAGGTGGGGCCTCACTAGTGTCTTGTATAGCGAATTATGACCTCCCTTTTCCTGCTCGTAATGCCCCCTGCCATACATCCCAGCATCCTATTTGCTTTACCTGCTGCCTTGTCACACTGTTTCCTACCTTGAGGTCATCAAAGATGATAACCCCAAGATCCCTTTCCTGCTTGGTGCATGCTATATCCTCACCCCCCAACTGATATATTGTGCCAGGGTTTTGTGTCCCATATGCATTATCTTGCACTTCTTTGCATTGAATTTCAACTGCAAACCCTGACCATTCTTCAAGTTTCTGCAGGTCGCTTCTCATTCTGTCTACACCTCTGGTGTGTTTACTCTGTTACAGAGCTTTGTGTCATCAGCGAACAGTGAAATTATGCCTTCTAGGTCCTGCGCCATGTCACTAATGAAGATGTTGAATAGGACCGGTCCCAGCACTGATCCCTGTGGTACCCACTGGTCACTTCTTCCTGTGGAGTGACAGCCATTTTACCACCACCCTCTGTGTCCTGCCACCCAGCCAGTTACCTACCCACCACACTACTGTCCTGCCCACACCCATATTCCTCAGTTTGTGTAATAGTCTCTATGTGGCACAGTGTCGCAAGGCCCTACAGTCCAGATAGCCATGTCCACTGCCCTCCCCTGATCCAATCTCCCTAGTCACCCAGTCGTAATTCAATGAGGTTGGTCTGACATGACCTCCCTCTGGTGAAACCATGCTGCCTTGGGTCCTGTAGTCCATTGACAAACCAGATGTTCCGCCAATCTCTCCTTCAGTAGTGCTTCCATGATCTTCCCCACTACCGAGGTGAGGCTGACTGGTCTGTAGTTCCCTGCTTCCTCTTTGTTCCCACTTTTGTAAGGGGACTACATCTGCTGTCCTCCGGTCTTTGGGTACCTCCCTGTTTCCAGTGATTGGCTAAACAGGATAGCCAGAGGTTCAGCCACTACCTCTTAGTTCTTTAAGGACCCTGGGGTGCACCCATCTGGCCCCATTGCTTTATCAACCTTATTACTTCCAGTTCCTTCAGGACCCTTTTCGTAAAGGGACTTGTGTCCATTTCTGCACCACTCTCACCCCTTGTACTCCCTTCAGACCCATTACCTCCTCTTCCTCAGTAAAGACTGAGCAGAAATACCTGTTCAGTATGTCAGCTTTACTGTTGTCATCCTCCACTGCCCCATCCTCCCCTTTCAGTCTCACTATCCTCCCTTTGTCTTTTCTTTTTCACTTATGTACCTGTAAGGTTTTGTCCCCTACCCACTGATTTTGCAATGTGTTCTTCTGTCTGAGCTTTGCTTCCTTACTGATCCTCCCCTGCCTCCCTTTGCTTCTCCTGGTACTTCTCCCTATCCCTTCTGCCTGTGTCTTTTGTATTGCCTGAATGCAATCTTTTGGCTTTCACTTTCTTTGCTACCCTTTGGAAAACCATAATGGTCTCTCTTCCTTTCTCTTGCTAACCTGCTTAATACATAATTCTGTTGTTCTTGTAATCCCCATTTTAAATACTGCCCACTGTTCCTCAACCCCTGATTCCTGTCCCATTCCCCTTAATGCCTCTTTCAAGTATCTCCCCATTTTCCCAAAGTCTGCCCCCCTAAAATCCATATATAATCTCATGAAGAGCAGCTTCACACTCAGGTGTTCATCTGGCTCCAAATACTTCATTGGGATGGACATACACTCTCTCAGGCTCAGAAGAAACGAATCTCTTGTATTTTTTGTAGGTAGGGGAGGTAACCCTGAGTAAGATTAAGTAAAGGACAGATCACTCTTGAATAATTCTTGAAACGGCGATAGTACCCACAGAATCCCAGGAATCTCTGCAGTTCTTTTAGATTGTGGGGCTATGGTTAGGTGGTCAAGGCCTCAACTTTACTTGGGTCGGTCTCTATTCCCTCGGTGGAGACTATGTGTCCCACATACTTTACAGATGTTTGGAAGAATTGGCATTTATCGATGGACAGTTTTAGGCCAGAGTCTTCCAGTCGGTTCAACACCTTGAACAATCTGCTCTCATGTTCCTCCAGTGAATTGCCAAATGCAGTATTATCATCATCCAGGTACACCAGGCACTCTAATAAGTTCATGTCCCCCTCCGCACGCTCCATCAGTCATTGAAAAGTGGCTGGGGCACCTGAAATCCCTTGAGGCATCCTCATGAATTCATAGAAGCCAAATGGACAGATAAAGGGGCTGTCTTCTCACGGTCTTCTAAATATCGACTGGTAGCACCCACTCGCGTAAGATCCAGCACGGAGAACCACTTGCTACCATTCAGGCAGTCTAGCATCCTGGATGCGGGGCATTGTATACTGATCAGGGATAGTCCACCGGTTCAAGGTGCAATAATCCACACACATCCTTACTGTCTCATTCTTTTTCTTACCACAATAGGTGGAAGCGCCATGGGCTTCTGGATTCTTGTATTACACCAGCAGTAAGCATCTCTTGCAGATGCCGTCTGCATCATCTATGTCAGCAGGTGCCAGGCGTCGAGACCTCTCACGAAATGGCCTTTCATCATGCAGCTGGATGTAGTGCTCAGTTCCTTGCACACATCCTACTGTACGTCCCATTCTTTGAAAGAAAACACCTGGTCTCTCTGGGGAAGCTTTCTACTGTTTCTCATCTTCCTTTCGGCTGGCAACGGGGAGTCACCAAAATCAAACAAGTTGGTCATCACTCTGTCATTCTCCCCCGAACACTTGTTACTAGACAACACTGCAGTATCCGCACAATGCAAATTAGCCAGGGTGCAACCTCTGTTTACGCGAATCTCTCTATCAGGCACATTATGAACTTGGACCATTACCCATCTGGCATAAGCATGGGCTCTGGCAGGCAAAATACTTGGCTTGACCAGCAGTCCCTCTGGCAATTTCCCATTGCCCGGAGCATCCAGCATGAGGATTTTATTCCTGACATCCTTTCTGATACGGACCTCTCCCTGTAAGGTACACTGGCCATTTGCTCCAGGATCAGAGACTCAGGATCCTTTTTTCCAGACAATTCAACCGTTCCTCTGGTTCCACTTTGTCAGCATCTCTCTGGGCATCACTGGCCTTCCTGATCAATGCCGGAATTCTTAAAGCTCTGCCAGTCTGTGACCCCTGTTTCTCATAACACAACTGCGCCAACTGTCCAAACGTATGCGCATTCATCCCAGTTAGTAGCGGAACCCCATCATACAGTCCAGTAGGGGAACACACTAAGGCCAGTGTCTCTACTTGCTCTGCCACTCCAGCCACAGAGGTGGGGAAAGACAACCAAATTCAAATATATCCGGAGTAGGGGTAGGCCTTCTCACTTAACTCCCATACATGCAGTCCTTCCAATGGTTGTAAGGGTACGTCTGACAAATGCTTCTGATAGCAATCCTGGAACATAATTGTCACTTGGGAGCCACTATCTAATACAGCTCTTGTAGACACTCCATTCACCTTTATAGTGGTCTCCATGGAGGGACCCACTATTCTAGACCAGTTTGGAGAGGCGGTAGCAAGGGCCTGGGCAACTGACCTTGCCACAAAGGGACGTGAGTTAGCATTTTTGAGACCCTCACTGGGATCATTTTGTGCACCTCTTAACCACTAATTTGTTCTCCGGCCTCATGTAGCCTATATAAACTTTTGTCTGTGTCTTCTGGGGACCAGCATTCTCTCTTCATGTGCCTATCCTTCCCACAATTATAGCAAACATACTTTCTGGAGTTTGAGCTGGCCGAGGTGTCACACTGGGAGCCAGGACGGGGGTACCACTAGCTGGAAACCTTGGTGCCATCTCTGTCTGCGGCATGATAAGCATTTGGAGGCATCTTGTCAATTTCCCCACTTCCATGGTCAAGACATTGAGTTTTGAGCTGTTGTCAGCAGTAGATGCCTGGATGGGTACCCCAACCCCCATAGCAGATGCAGTCGGATATAGGTCGGGGCCTGAACTTGCAGATGTGACCTTCATAAAGAGACTGTTTTTGAATTCCCTGATCTCTCTCAGCAGTTCACCCCATGGTGGCACACCCTCATTGGTCCCCACTTCACAAGGACCTTCCGATGCTGTGATCACTTTGGCTGTGCTCACCCCAGAATTAGAAACCCCTTCCTCATCTTCAACCTCCCAACGTTCTTTTATTCGCAATAGTCCGATGGGTTACCCCTTCTGTCTGGGAGCCTTAATTGAAGGAGCTGCAATTTAAAATGCTTTGCATGCTGTAGTAGGTGCTCCAACCTTAAACGGTTTAAGTCACTGGCAGCTGCCCCACCTTTTCGGTAAGCCTTCTGCAGAGCTCTTTCCAGACGAGTAACATATGCAGAAAAACTTTCCCCTGGCCACTGTTTTGTATCTTGAAATTTCCACATCAAGCTGTCCCCTGACTCAGTGCTCCCAAAATTGCCCTCAAGTGCAGATAGGTACTTCCGGGCAGATGCATCAGGATTTGTGGACCTCAAAAATTTAATGGCCTCTAGGGCAGGACCCCTCAGACTTTCTATGATTCTTTTTCATTACTCAGCCGCCACACACTGCCATTCAGTTATCAGGGGGGCAACACAATCTATTCAGGTGTCCCAATCATCCTCCCCCGTGGGGTGGGGAGGGTGCCAGAGAAGATCCTCAACCTTCGGTAAGAGTGGTGACTAATGGCAGGTGCAGAAATTGGAGCCTGCATTGGTTCAGCCACCATAAAGGGTACTGGAACGGGAGAGGGTGTTGGGGGAGGAACACCCCCAGCTGGCAAGAATAGTTTCTTCAAGTCCTCCACAGTTTTCCCTTCCTCCAGCAACAATTTAGCAAATTTCTCCTCAAATGTTTCAGATAGTGGGGGGGGCTTATTCCCACCCGGGCGTCTACTGTCCTTAATTATCACTCTTCAGGCAGTGAGGGCTCCCTCTGGGGTAACAGTCTGTGGCACTTTGGCGCTATCTGTGGGGTCCTTATACTCTACTAGGGCCATGAAATTGTGGGTGAGCAGATCAGCATGTCGACCCTCCACCACAGGGTTTTGTAAACCTTCCACCTTGGAAAGTACTCCCTATACAGTGTCCGTATTGATACCCAGGGGGATGTCCAAGATAAGCATAACATTTTGGGGGTTGATCTCCTCCCAGTACACCACTCCACCAACCGGTGCACAGCCACTTCTTTAGGGATACCCATTTATATTTTTTTTTTAACAGCGGTTCATAAATGTGGCCACTAGAGGACACAAAATCCCAGCAGTAAGCCTTTAAAATGTAACCCCCAGGTGGCACTATCCCAAGGACTACTACCCCTGCCTGCTTGTCTACTGACAGGTTGAGGGGCCTAGGTTCTATGGCGGGTGCCTCCATCCACAGGTCAGGGTTTGCAGTGGTTAGACTAGCTTGGTCACAGCCCTCTGGGACACTGAGGCACCCTTTTATTCCCTCTAGTGGCTCACGCAATACACAGGTGTTACAGCCCCAATACCCCACGTATACACACTGTTCACTTATAAAGTACCACTTATCCTCGAGACTGATTCTGCAGCACATCTCTGAGGACCCCTTGTAAAAATAAGGTTAAATAACATACACAGCAAAATACAATACTGTTTCCATAAGTCCACAGACAGTATATAGTATAACAACAACAAATCTGATTTATTTAGGGGACAGTAACACGGGAAGGGGAAATCGGCTTAATTGGTGGCATTAAATCACAGTACTGTGCATACATACAGGGTCTGAAAAATAACACTCTGGGTACCCAGGTTTTGGGGGGGGGGCTAGCCAGGTCCGTTGCCCAGGGTTGGCCGGCAGGTGCAGATGGATGGGGCCTTGTAGAAGAAAATATATGCACAACACCCAATTGTAATCCAGAGCCAGATGGCTCAGTCCATGAAGCAGTGAAACAATAAGAATTAGATGACACACTTGTGATTGAAAACAGGCTGCAGGGGAATACCCTGATTTATACTCACAATACCCAAGCTGAGGGCCATGGTGGATGTTCTTCTGGATTGCCAGAACAACAGGGCATGGAGAGAAGGTCCTTGTGACTGGACCCCACTGCAGTTGATAGCAAACGGATTTAGTCTGAGACAAGCTGGGGTTTGCTTCCTGCTTCAACACACAACACACAGCATGGGGGATTGGAAATTGCGATTCCCCACAAGCACTACGCACATTCATATGTAAAAAGAAAGTACTATACCAGGCAGGCTGCTCCTCAATCCCGATCGCAATTACTGCAAAATACCCGGGAGCACACACAGCAGCTTCAGTTCTTGACAGACCGAGCACGATTCAGCAATTTCTCCAGTCATCTACAGGGCGAGCCTGGTTTCCACTCTTCAGACTTCCTTCTGTCTCCTCACAACTCGGCTTCAGTCCAAACTGGCACTTGCAACGGCTGCAGGCCAAACCTCAGGGCCTCAAACGTGCTTCCTGCGCAAACCTATACACTGCAGAAGCACACAGCTCCTTCTCTCTCTTCACTGCCACAATTGATCTCATCTTTCCAGTCACAGAGCAGGGCATTTCCTTTAGCTCCAGCTGTCACTCACAATAAGACTCCCTCTGTTGGTAGAAAAAGGTGACAAGGTCAAAACTACATTTCCCAAAGTCACTGCCCATACAATCCCCTTGTGGCTGGCGCAAATTAAGAGTCCAAGTTCTGATTCATCCACAGGCTCCATTTTAGGGCTCCCTTAACCCAACTGGCCCAGCACAGCAGTTTAGGTCCAAAATGAAGAGGTAACACACACACAGAGTCCCAGCTGCAATAAAGGCAGGTTAGACAAACTACAATTTTGTTAATGCTTCAAATGATTACAGTCAAACAGTTACAGCTTTCAGATGGGCTCCCTTTGCACCTTCAGCGACCGCAAAATGGAGCAATTACTCCACAGCTCGGGCGGGATTCGAGCATTAAATACACAGTCCCCCCACATACAAACTAATTAAGTCTGCAAGCAGACAGCTCTTAAAGAAATAGTATGTGGAGACTCAAATAGCACTCACTTGTAACCACAGTTAGGTAGGTCAGATGCCGAACACCACCCATGCTTGGAGCATTCAGGCAAGCTCCTGGAAGACTTTTGGGAACCCCCATTTGCAGGGGGCTTACACACAAGACTTACCTATTTTCAGGCATGACCCGGGAGAGAACACAACAAAGTACAGGGTTCATGTGGATTACAAGAAAATCTGCTTCAGATGACATAACAGTAGGTGACTACATTCAAGTCACAGGGACAATCACATGGATAACATTGCTAGTCAAGAAACAATCATCATTGGCAGGCAGTGGGATACAGCATAATGGAACAATGTCAGGTATAGGCAGTATTCACAAAATAATATGAGCAGAGAATGCAATTGCTTTTCCACCTGACTGGAAGCATAACAGTGGGTTAAATTAGTCTTAGTTATAATCAACATCAAGTTACATAAGTGCTAGAAAAAAAGTTTGATTCGCAAGTAGTAGAAGGAGGGGAAGTAGGTAGGGGATAGAGGAAATGAGCACTAGGGGTACTAGGCGAAGTACAATGCGGCTACTAACAGTTACATATGTCGAGGTTAGCGAGGTGATTGAACAGGGCCTGCTTGAAGGAGGCATGCGATTTGGAGCACTTAAAGTGTAGAGGAAGGGAGTTCCAGAACTTGGGTTCATAGTGGGCAAAGGATTGTTCGCCCGTTTTAGTGAGGCACGAGTACACTGAGAGAAGAGCCGAGGTAGCAGATGGAAGCTGACAAGGGTGAGCCACTGGGGTAAACAGGCCAGCTAGGGAGTCAGACTGGGAGGATTGATTGAAACATTAGACAGTACTCTTCCACTGTAACTGTCTCCCGGGCACCCATTTGAAAATTATGTGTTACACCTGAATGTAGATTTCCTGCTGTGTCAATAATGCTTAATAATACAATATTAATCCAACATACTACCACACACACCTGTAACACCAACAAATGTGCACCAGTAAATCCCCTCTCTCAGTTGAAACTCAACATGTGGATGCACACACTTATACATCCAACACAGACAAAAGCACACCTGAAAACTCAGCATGTACTTAGTGACATAGTAATTTAAAGTTAAGGAACATTACATCTCTTGAGTCACTGGGTCTGCTTGCAACAGGTAAGAACTCATGTACATACAGTTCACCCATAAGAGCAAACATAAATATCACACACACACACCTCTTGAGTAGCAGAAGCAAACTACATCCATAACTTGCTAAAGTAAATGGCTTATTTGATACACAGATGTGTCTTTCTTTGTTGCAGGATTCCTAGGTTCTATTCTTGGTCCTAGTTAACAGTAAAATAATACCTTTTTGTACAGTACATTCAGAAAACAAGTTGCATTCGGTAGCAGCTTGCCTCCATGCGAGACAGGGTATTAGATATTAATAAACATTACAGTGTTTTCCATTCTGTACTTAATGTGCTTTCCTGGTAAATGCCACAAACTGCAGTATTTTACTGTTTAATTACTCACAACAATCATTAATGCAGCACTAATGCCCGGATTATCATAGAATTGTTGCTGAGGATAAAGTACTATAGGGTTGGCTGGCCTGACTGTAGAGCAAAGAGGAAATAAAAAAAAAGAATAAAACCACAGTTGCAAATCTGACAGCTTTTTAAAACAGTAAAATAGTGCAAGAAAAAAAAAAACAGAAGGTTGATGGGCACTTTTTTTCCCATTATGTTTCAGGCAAGTGGTGCTGGTGTGGCCATTGCCCTCTTGGTGATTGGAATACTGGTGGCCCTGGCCCTTTTCTGGTGGTTCTGGCCCCTCTGCTGTAAAGTGGTGAGTGGATAAAAAATAGTTATTGTTTTATTTTTTCTTCACCCTATGTTGTTAATTTCTTCCCTAATTGTGGAAAGTGAATTGCAGTGTCAAAAATCTGGGGCCCCATACTTGCACCACTGTTCGATTTGCCACCTGCTGTGATATACAGAATGGTGCTATGGGCCCCTTCCCTTTGCTGTAACAGTGGGCACTGTGACAGCACAGAGAAAGGGGTGGACATTCATGTTAATGTGGCTGCCGGAGTACTAATAGCTCATTAGCTCGCCGGCACCCACACAGCAAGACACGGTGGCTCCAAGCTGGGTAAAACTGTTTAAAGCAGTTCTGCAGGGTGACACTGGTTAGAGAACCAGAACAAAAGTTAGATCTGTGAAGGGGTAGGCAGCCCACAGCATCTTCAATACAATACAGTGGGGGACAGGACTAGTGATGGGGATCTACTGGGACACAGGGAGTACTGATGGAATCCAGGGGTGCTTTGGGGGCCACTGGACCACAAGAGAATGCAAGACAGGTGCGTTTATGACACCAGGATGAATGCCAGAAATGAGCAAGAAGTAACGGGATGGGAGGGTGTGGGAATAGCTGAGGCAGTGGTGCCATTGGCATGAGTCTGGACCCCTGTGGCACAATGGTAAGCAGCTGGTACTACGTGTTGGTCCAACCCCTGGGATTGTTGCAGTCCAATAGGTTAGTATGTGCACAACCCAGTGCCCCCACTAACATCTAGATTAGGTCATTTACATTTAGTGCCAAGTGAAACTGTTGTGAGAGTGGAGGACTCCTGCCCCATGCAGATAGTGTGCCAGCTTGTACCCCAAATTTGTGCCAACACACAATGTCATTGCATACTGGTCCCAGCTTCATACTATGTGGCTAAGTAGCCATATAAAGAGCTCCAGACACTGCTGGGCTAACTAAAAAAAAAACTGTAATATACAGACAGTTCTACTTATATTTTATTTTTCCATTGTAATTCCACATTCATTTCTTTACTGCTAAGGCAATTTGCATAAAAACCCAGCTGTCTAGCAGGCCTAGTAGCGCAGACTGATGTACTGGAGGGCACACCTGTCACCACACAGGTGACCCTGATTCAGTAATGGACATGGGTCGCTAGGGGTTGTCTGGGGAGGGAGAGGGCTGAGCATTCAGGGGACAGCTCTTCTCTCCCATAGAGGGAAGAATATGGCACCCGGTGCAAGTGTGGCCCCTAGCAATGGGTGGGGGAAGGCTGCCAGAGACCGTTATGCAGGGACGAGGGGAGTAGCAGCCACTGATGTCCTATGTATAGGAGTGTGTGCAGGACCATCTTGGATGGCACTGCACAACCGCTCCCCTCAGGGACAGAAAACAGAGTAAAAAGATGGTGGTTCCCAGTTTGACTGGTTGTCCCGGTCACTCGGAGGCCCTGCACCTAGTGGGCACTCTGGCAACACTGCAAGAAGTTCAACTGTAAGTCCAGGCGGAAAGCCAAGATGACGGGGCTGGGGTGGCTGGGGGCATTTGGCTGTGCCTAGGAGTTCTGTCGGGATGGAAACTAACTACAAAAAAAAACTGTATCTGCTTTGGCTGTTTGTCTGTGCCCGACATCACAGTTCAGTTCACTGCTGCACAGTCTGTTTCTGTGGAAATAATTGCAGTGTCATAAACAGGGGATTATGATCCCAGGTGTAATTGAGCAGTCAAAGCAAGTAAAGTCTATGGGATAGTGACCTTGTTTTAATACAACTATTTTCAGTAATAAAGAAAAAAGGGGGAAAGAATTACAGAAATAATTAACAAAAATAAACTGAATTGTGTCAAAAACTTACACTGCTCAAAGTTTTCCCAACTGTGTCAGGGGCTCTTTAAAGCAGCAGTATTTAGAAACATGCAGTTTGACTTCAGAAAAGGACCGCTTGGCCCATCCAGTCTGCCCATTTTCCCTGCCTGTTGCAATTTCGTAGACCCTACTTGATCTCCGGCTTAGCCCTCCCTTACCTAATGACTAAGGTTCCCTTATGCCTATCCCATGCACTCTTGATTGCAAAAAATGTCATCATAAAGGTTTTTAGTGTAACCCCCCATAAATGGGGGTTCCTAAAAAGCCTCCATGGAGCTTGCCTAAGTGTGCCCCTGCCTGCTGGCGTTCAGTGTTTAAGCCATTAGAATGGGACTGTGAGTGCTGGTAGAGCCTCCACATACTGTCTGTTTAAGAGCTGTCTGCTTGCAGATGCAGTTACTGCTGTTCTGGGGGCCAGTGGGATTAAGGGAGCTGTAAAATGGGCACTGTTTGGACCAGCCAGAATTCGTACTCTCCTGGGAGCCGGCTTACAATGGGATGTATAGCTAGTAATTCTGGGAAGTGAAGTTCTGGACCTTGGCACTTATTTGTACCAATGGAGAGAGTTTCTGAGTGATTGATAGCTGAGTCCACCAACTGGACCAGGTGGTGCCCGAAGAGAATGCGCTGCCTTGCGACTGGGAGGTCAGATCAGTTGTGACTGTGAGGAGAGAAGGAGCTCTGTGCTTTTGCGTTGTATAGTTTCTCACGGGAAGCGTGTGAGAGGCCTAAAGTCGGGCCATTGCTGTTGCCACTCGAATCAGACTGAATCCGAGAGTACTGAAAGGAAGGAAGGCTGAAAGAATAGAAACCAGGCTCACCCTGGAGAAGACTGGAGAAATTGCTGAATCGCGCTTGGTCTGTCAGGAATTGAAGCTGCTGTGTGAACTCACTGCTATTTGCAGTAAGTGCGTTCGGGACCTGAAAGCAGCTGCCTGGTATAGGAATTTCCTTTACATATAAATGTGTTGAATGCTTGTGAGGAATAGCTATTCCGGTTCTCTTGTCACCGTGCGGTGTAAGTTGAAAGTTTAACTGAATGTATTCAGACTGAATCTGTCTGCTGATCAAAGCAGTGTGGCCTGGCCTGTAGAATCTCATCTCCCTGCTTTGTGTGTCTGACAATCCAGAACAACCATCTGCGTCAGGTTTTCAGCATGGGGTAGTGTGAGTACAAATCAGGGCAACCCCCTTCGACCTGTTAACAATCACCAGTGTTTCATTTGATTTTCTTTCTTTCTTTCATTTCCTCAAGGACTGAGACATCCGGCTTCGGATTACAGTTGCGTATTGTGCATATCTTTTTCCTACAGGGCCCTTTCCATCTGCACCTGCCAGCCAACCCCGGGCAACGGACCTGGCTAGCCCCAACCTAGGTACCCAGAGTGTGTCTTTTAAGACCTTGTATGAGTGCACAGTACTGTGATTTATTTCTGCTAATCAGCTTGATCTCCCCCTTCCTGTGTTTCACTCCCCTAAATAAACCAGATTGGCTGTTACTGACTTTGAACTGTTTGAAGTGTCACTACCTATATAGCAGGCATTGCATTATTTTGTGTAAGTTGACCAACCTTATTTCACAGGGGGTCCTCCGAGACGAACTTCAGAATCAGTCTCGAGGGTAAGTGGTACCTTATGATTGGATCCAGTGTACATGTGGGGTATTGGTATTGCAATTCTTGTGTATCGTGTGGACCATTCGAGGGAACCAAAGGGGGTCACGGTGTCCCAGAGGGCTGTGACCAAGCTAGTCTAGCCACTACAAACCCTGACCTTTGGGTGGAGGCACCCGTCATAGAACCGAGGCCCCTCAACCTGTTACTAGCCAAGCAGGCAGGGGTAGTAGCCCTTGGGATAGCGCCAATTGGGGGGTTACATTAGCAAAAATGTATTTCCGACAACTTCAGATTCAGCCTTGGTGTATTTTTAGTTTTTTCAGCTTCTGTAGCTAATGTTGTAACTAATACCACATCATTAAAGATGGCCCCCACTTGCAATTTTTAAAAATCTCTTCCATCGAGGTTACTTGTTGAATGTACATAACAGATTCAAAATGGGGATATATTAGGATGATGCTATTACTTGTTTTTGATGGTGAAGAGCACTGCACTGTACCGATATATATTTTTTTTTATGATGTGCCTGGCACAGGAGTGGTGAACTTTTGAAAACTTCAGAATGCTGTATCTTAGCTTAAGAATGAAAGGAAAAATGGGTCTCTTGATATTTTTACCAGAAAAAACATTATAGTATATGGTTAACGCTTATTGTGGACTGAAATTAGTGGCTTTCTAAATGTTGTGGGATAGTTCAAAGGTTAAAAAAGTTGTACTATCATTCTGACATCACATCGATAGTATATCAACATTTTATCCTTGTCCTTGGCTCATTCAACAAAGATTCACCAGGAAAGACGCAACAAACATGGCGGCGCAATTTAGCAAGTGCCAAGCTGTAGACCCACATAGTGACACACACAGAGCTGCACACGGCTTTGTGTCACAAAATAAAATTATTTTTTTACTTCAAAAATGAAACTGTGTGGCCACAGAGGGACGAGGCAGCCACAAGGAGTTTTCTCGGACCAACACGGTCTGGCTGAGAAGACTAAGCAAGCAGGAGCAGCAGAAGCTGGAGCGAGTGGGACCAGGAGCGGCACCAGAAAACCAGGGGGGAAAAAAAAGGTAAACATTTAGTAAGCCACTGATTACCATCCACAAGAAGCGCTAACTACATACTATATAAAATAGTAGATAGGTGACTATCCATAATGATGGCTATGTTTCCATCCTGGAAGTTGATGACATCATAGAAACCTCTCGCGGTCTCTATGATGTCATCAGCTCCATTGATGGAAACACAGCCTTATCGTGCATCTTCACCCATCCACTATTCTCTGAGAAATCTATACAGTGACTGACAAATACTGCTGCTTTAAGGTAGATTACCACATGATTCTAAATGGTGCCAGTGTGCCTGTAATAATAAATATGTATTTATTTAGTTTTTGTTGACTGGGTAAGTGTACTAGACGAGACATTGCCTATTTTCAGGCATGACACAGAAGGTTACAGAACAAAGGTACAACAGCAGAACAAGCAACAGACTAGTAACAATAATACAGTTACTGAACAATTCTTTTAGCAATATATACATTTTCAGGAGGAGCTAGGTATTCAAAATGACACTACAAGCATGGTCAGAACACTGAATTTAGATGATTGCAATGCAGAAGAAAGCTGAGTGTAAGCACTCAGTCAGTAGAAATTCTGAGGGGAATACTGATACGCAATGGAGTTGGACACTTGTGTGGAAGAAAAGACAGAGAGCAAGGGCAATATAGAGAGGACGGGAGTCAGTTAAGAGGCGCAGATGTCAGAGTTGTTTAGGAAGTTGCGAAGTGCTTGCTTGAAACAGGAATGGGACTGTGTGGCTCTGACATGGAATATGAAGGCATTCCAGACTCTGGGGGCCAAGGAGGAAAAGGCCTGTTCACCCATCTTGGTGGAATGTCTTGGGACTGCTAGGAGAGATTTGTCACAGGAGCGCAACGCAGTGGGAACATTTGTTCTCACTTTGAGAGAAAGCTCTGACAGCAGGCAAAAACCATCAGGACTATGCTGCCAGGCACTAGAACCCCATGGAAAAATTTCTAGCTAGCAGTCCAAGTCGGGGGACTGCCCATGACGTCGACCCCGCCCCTGAAGTCACCCAGCGGTATAAAGGATCAGTCCCCTAACACCAGCTCAGTTTTTTCTCGCCACTGACCCGTGCATCTTGACTCTACGGACACCTCCTGCTAATAGTCAACTGCCATTTTTGCACTTCGTGCAGTTGCCATTTCTCATCGAGTTATTCGACTTCATTTTACGCAGGTACCCAGCCAACTTCTCACTACAGAGCAGCGAAAATTGAAGTGCAGCATGCAAAACAAATCCCATCAAAAGGACGGCCATTCGACCTGTCTTCTGAGCCTAGGCCCCGACCACAAGCCGAACGCCTACCCGCACTGCCTCAGCTTCAGTAGGAGGACCCGCATCCACTGCCTGAAGAACTTGAAAGCCTACCTCCTAGAACAACAGGTGGCCACCATGCAGAAGACCCACTCAGGACACAGCTCATCTTCTTTGGCCAGGGACACCTCCCCTAGAGAGAAGAAATCTAGCGGGAAGCACCATCACTGAGACAATAGGTCCAGGTCAAAATCCCATTCCAGGTCTCCTCATAAGATTTCCAACAGTTCTACCTCTGGCGTGAGGTTGGGCTCAGCTGCTCTGGATTCCCTTGCTCTTCCCGGGTTACCATTGATGAAGCCTCCCACCTCTGCCCAGACGTCTGGCGGGGGGGGTCTACCAGGCTAGGGCCTTCTAAGGTCTCCATTTCCTTGGCTATCAGGCCTCACAAGCACTGGACTGGGTCTCAGCCAGAAGGATCAGCCCACTCTTCGTCGGGCAGCAGATCAGAACCTGCCATCTACAAGGCTGTTCTCTCAGGGTCATCGGACAAAATGGCAGGGCCCGATGACACCAAGAGGCATCAGGAACACAAGCACCAGAAAAAAACACACTCCCCTTCTAAGCCATCATTGGCTGGGCTCCAGACTGACAGACCTCTACGCCCTCTGACTCCAGCTCTATGGAGTTGGATCAGATGACACCTTCTAAGCCATCGCCTAATCCGCAGGGATCTAAAAAGTCTCCATCCATGGAGCGGACAACAGAGGACCTGATGCCAGACTCTACAGAATCTAAGGATGTGGCACCACACACTCTGTCACCACCTCCTCCTTGGGAGCCTGTTGACCGGACACCAGCTCACCCAGTGCTGGGGGGGGGGGGACACTGCCAGACCTGACATGCAAGGCAACAAAGCCATCAGGCCTGATGACAGGGGGGACTAAACCGAAGGACCTGATGCCAAGCCCATTGGGCACCCGTACCCCGACGCCTGAACCACCGATAGCCCTCATGGTACCTCTGACTATAGCCTGTGCTCTATTTACCAGTTGGTGGAATACATTCAAGAGGGATCTGTTACTCAGACAACCGGAGCTGAACCCCACACCAGCTCCATCTATAGGCAACATATACAGACTCCACGGAGAACATCTTCGCTATCCCCAATGCCAGCCTGCCCAACTCCAGGTGGCACAGGACAGGGATCCCATGGCCAACGGGGGCATGGATGCCACCTGTTGTCCCGGTCCTCCTCTAGATGCTGTAGTCACTCTAGAGGATGCCGCTCCACATCCTCAGAGGAGCTCAGCAGAGATTCCTCCCTTTATGACTCTTCAGAGGATGACTTGTCTCTTCCATCTCCAGATCTAAGAAAGGACTCCCCAAGGTCTCCTCTGGATGATCCCACTTTCTAGATGTGATGAGACACGTACAGTTTCTTAACTAGTGGGAGATGGATTCAGACCCCGAGAGATGCCATATGGTGAAATTATTAGGGACCAATGACCAAAAACCCTTGGTCATCCCACCATTAGTGGAACCTTTCTGGGACATGATGAAAGTAGCCTGGAAGTACCCTTCCACAACCGTGGTGGTCCCTAAGAAAACTGACCACTTATGTAGGACTCCTAGGGAAGAACCACATTTAAGTGACCAACCGAAAGCAGATTCTGTGGTCCTTACGGCTGCACACAGAAGGACTCCGCAACTCCAGCATATGAGCTTCCAACCATCAGATAAGGAGTCCAAAATGATGGACTAATTTGGCCGTAAGCTATACTCATCTGCCACTTGCGGTCCGGTCACTAAATTTTCTGTCACATATGGTTATGCACCGGAAGTCTCTCTGGAACAAAACTGTGAAACTGGCTAGATCACAACCTGACTCCCCTAATAAGACAGAGCTCTTAGCCATCCTACAGACTGGTGCTGAGGTAGGTAAACACATCCTCAGGTGCTCATATGATTCAGCAGACACTGCAGCAAGGGTAGCTGCCACGGGGATATGCCTCCAGCGCTACTCTTGGTTGAGGGTCTTAGGCTTCCGACAGGATTTGCAGGATGCTATCTTTGATGTCCCTTTTCAGGGACTAGTTATTTTCGGCCAGGAGGCAGAAAAGATGATTGCAGGTTTGCAAGACTCAGGAAAGGCAGTTTCTGATGGCCACAAGATGTACATGTCAGAGCCAACGTCCTACAGACATCAACCCTTTCGCAGGCGACAAGGCCAGAAAGCAAAAAGGCAGCAGCATAGAGGGGGACACAAAAGAAAAGCCCCTTTCAACAAGCAGAGGCACAGGGACCAAAAATACTAAAAATGCCAGAGCCTCTTTGCCCACCCCAGCAACCTCTGCATGACTCTCGTTTCGATTTAAGCCATTTAGGAGGTAATAGGTTTGTAATTCTCTCTTTACCTCACAGGTTGGTCCAACGTCACGGCAGATCAGTGGGTACTCCAAATGACAGAAAAGGGTTACACTCTGGAGTATACCCAAATCCCTCCAGACAACTCACCAATCCCCACCCATTGCTCCCCATCCCATGCAGGCCTCATTCGGGTAGAAATCCAAGCCTTCCTGAGCAAAAAGGCGATCCAGGCAGTCACACGGAGCCAAAGAGGAAGGAGTTACTACTCCCACTTCTTCTTAGTGACAAAAAGGACAGGGGATCTTCGTCCCATCCGGGATCTCAGTCAGCTGAACTGTTTTATTGAGTACAAAAGGTTCAGGATGGTGACACTGCCAGGATTACTGCCCATGTTATGGGTCTATGTGATAATGACGAACGCCTAAAGGCGATCGCCGTTATCACTCAGAGTGCCGAACACATATTCGGCGCTCTGGCAACCCTGGCGCACCAACACAACGGCGCCAGGACATATTTTTACTGCTTTCTCCCACTCTCACTTAAGGATTCTCAACTCCAGGGGGGTATAACTGGGGGGTGAAAGTAGTAAAATAAAAGGTTTGGGCCAGGCGCATAAAAATCGCACAAGCACCCGGACCTGAACCCAGTCCTCGACGCCACACCGCAGCTTGACCAACAACTGCAGCACCACCCCACAGCCTCTCTACCACCCCAGCCCATGCTCGCCTTGCTCTCTCCCACCCCCCCGCGCATGTACGTATAGCGTCATCCTGTCGCCTAGTTCGCCCACCCCCTCATCCAGTCGACCTACCCATCTGTCGCCGTGAGTGGATTACGCAAGGAAAGTGTCACCATAATGGACAGCTCCCTTCCTCATGCACCCACTTCACGGGTTACCCCATGTTACATCAGGGGGACTGGCTCTGCTCCCTGGACATGCAGGATGCATTTATGTACATAAAAATCCTGCCATCCCACAGAAAATACCTTTGTTTTACCTTCCAGGGAGAACATTACCAATTTTGAGCACTGCCATTTGGTCTTTCCTCAGCTCCTCAGGTATTCACTAAGTACCTAGTGGTGGTGGCAGCAACTCCCAGGAGGCTTACGAATTACATCTACCCCTACTTGGATGACTGGCTCCTGACAGATCCCACAAGGGAGTAGCTTCGTCACACACTGGAATGTACTTTCCAACTGTTCCCAAGACGTGGGGATCACCTTGAATCTTCCCAAGTTGTCCCCCTGGCCCAGTCAGACATTATAATACATAGCAGTCATCTTGGACACCATCCAGGGGAGAGCCTTTCTTCCCTCAGACTATGCCTATGAGTGCTGGATCAAAAAATCATCTCCACAAGCCAAGTTCCAGCCAGAATGGTCCTGCAACTTCTAGGCCACATGGCAGCCACCATTGTGACACTGCTATTGGCTCATCTCCACATGAGAGTACGTCAGTGAAACCTCAGAGTACAGTGGGATCAGCATTCAGATGACCTCAAGCAGCAAGTCTGGATCTGCAATGCACTGCTTCAGACTTTGGAATGGTGGCTCACCCTCTCCCATCTGGAGACTGAGGCCTGCTTTCAAAGTCCCAGTCCTCAGCAGATCCTGACAATGGATGCCTCGGGACTGGGGTGGGGCATGTATTTCAAAGAAAAGCAGACACGAGGGATGTGGACTCATTTGGAATGCAGCCTCCATGTACATGTGTTGAAGATGAGAGCTGTTCTGTATGCCTTACAGGCGTTTCATACGGACCTCTTCTCAGGCCCTTTACTGATCCAGACAGACAACATGCCGGTTGTTTTCTATAACAACAAGCAAGGGGGAACACACTCCTATCCCCTTTACAGAGAGTCCATGAGAGTCTGGTTCTGGACAGTGGAACACAATCAGGAACTCACAGTGGTTCATATTCCGGGAGTACATAACACCTTGGCCAACAGT
The DNA here is from genome assembly GCA_016271365.2 of Neoceratodus forsteri. NCBI lineage: Eukaryota > Metazoa > Chordata > Ceratodontiformes > Ceratodontidae > Neoceratodus > Neoceratodus forsteri. Next base: position 748,023,076 of record CM057453.1, read on the forward strand.
CTCGGTCTCAGGTTCACGAGCGGGAGCTACCACAGGACATTGTAGATGACCTATTCAAAAGATAGGGACTTCCTGAACTGGACCTCTTTGCGTCCCTGCTTAGTGCCAAACTGCCTGCTTTCTGCTCGCTAGATCCAGGGTCTGGTGTTTCTTGGTGAGACACGTTGTCCCGCTGTTGGACAGGGAGGTTTCTTTATGCCTTCCCTTCCTTCCCACTACTTCAACAAGTACTGCTCAAGCTGCAAGTGGAATGAGCATGAATGATTCTGATAGCACCATTATAACCTCGGCAGATTTGGTTCCCATTGATCCAGAAATTGGCGATAGAACCTCCACTTCCGCTACCCCTGTCATCTCACTTGCTCTCCCAGGAATAGGGTACTCTTCTACACCCGAATCTCAGGTCTCTGCACCTGCATGCATGGTCCCTGCAGACCTAGTCAGGGACTGGTACGTGGCGTCAGCAAGGGTAGCAGATGTCCTGGTGGCCAAGAGAAAACCCTCTACCAGGGCCACCAATGCCATGAAATGGAAGTGCTTCTGCCTATGGGTTTCTGCCTGTCATCTGAACCCATCCACCTGTTAGGTGAATTCAGTCCTGAGTATCTTCTTTCACTGTCTGACTGAGGTCTCAGCTACTCATCCATTAAGGTACACCTTTCTGCAGTATCAGCTTATCATGTACCAGTGGATGGCAGGACCCTGGCACAAATGGATCTGTCCCACACCTTCCTGTGAGGTACAGTATAATGCATATTAAGCCCCCATTCAGGACCATATTCCCCCATGGGATCTTCTATTTATGTTAGAGAAACTTGCGTTGCTTCCTTTTGAACCAGCCATAAGTTGCGAGCTACGGTTCCTAGCTTGGAAAGCATTATTTTTAGTCACCATTACTTCAGTCCGGAAGATTTCTGAGCTTCAGGCTCTGATGTGTAAAGTGCCCTATTTAATATCTCCACAGGGACAGGGTATCCCTGCACACTAATCCTAAGTTTCTCCCGAAGGTGGTGTCTGAGTTCACTCTTAACCAGGACATTCATCTCCCAGTGTATTACCCAGAGTACTCCAACAGAGGTGGGGGCCTTGTTGCATGCTCTGAATGTTCACAGAGCCTTTTGCTTTTATGTAGACTATACTCAGTCTTCACAAAAATCTGATCAGCTATTTGTCTCTTTCGCCCCGCGAATGTTAGGGGCTCCTGTGACCAAGCAGACCTTGTCTAAATGGTTGGTTCATTGCATTGTTTTTTACCATCAGAAATATGACAAATCTTTACCAGGCTCAGTTAAAGGTAATTTTACTAAGGGTGTAACAACTTTGTTTGCATCTCTTCGAAATGTGTCCACAGCAGATCTCTCTGCTGCTGCCACCTGGAGTTCAGTCCATATATTTGTTAGGCATTACAGTTTGGACATTACTTCCAGAAGGAGGGCAGAGTTCAGCCTTGCTGTCCTCCAAGGGCTGCTCTCTTAAGAGCTTCTGAGGGTTTCCATAACCACTGCCCAACTGACCTGGATTCTGTCTTTGTACTGCTTGGAACTCAGTCCTGATTAGAGGTGGGCAAAGTTGGCAAAATTTGCTACGCAGAATATTTCACGTATTGCACTCAATTCACGGAGCGCAGTTTGCGAAATTCACCATTTCACGTAGTGTGGCTCAAAGGCGAAAGTGTGGAATTTCAGATGTGAAATTTCACACTTTGCCCCCGCACCCCCACCAACTGCAATGTAAAAAAAATTATGGAAATCCCCGGTGTCTAGTGGAATCCCCCACCCCTACCCCACCGATCCCCGGCCCCAATAGTAAAAGTCCCTGGTGTCTAGTGGACCCCCTTCCCTGCCGATCTCCAGACTCAGTAATAAAAAAAAAAACTTGGTGTCTAGTGGAATCCCCCACCCCATAGTTCTCTGGACCCAGTAATAAAAAACCCTGTTATCAAGTGGAACCTCCCCACCCTGCTAATCACTGCCAGACTAGTACCACTCCAGCCCAATAATAACAATCCCTGGTGTCTAGTGGAACCCCCCCTAGCCCCCCCAACCCATCAGGTAGTGTCCCCCCACACTATCCCTAACCCTGAGCGTCCACGGCAGAGCCCTTCACTCACTCTCCGTGGCCGCAGCCCGACAGACACGTTTCTTCTGATTCTAATCCATGGTCATGCTTGTACAAGCACGCGCCATTCATTCACTCAGTCAGCTAGCTCCTCCATTTTTCTGGGTGCTAGAAAAGTGAGGGGACTGCTTCTGGCTTTGGTGAGGGGGGATGGGGGAATGGCATTATGGACCCCATCCTGCACCCCTTGCAGAAGCCTGGAGCAGCCCTCCTCCCATCTTTAGCACCCGGAAAAACAGAGAAGTTGGCTGACTGAGTGAATGATTGAGCATGTGCTTGTACAGTACAAGCACACGCACATTCATTCAGAATCAGACAGCGCATCAGTCAAGCTGCCAGCCACGGAAGTGAGTGGAGGGCTGTGCCAGTTGCCCGCTTGGGGACGGGGTTGGGGAAGGAGGGTGGTGGATGGGGTGGGGGCACTACCTGACGGGATTGGAGGCAGATGGGTTCCACTAGACACCAGGGATTGTTATTATTGGGCTAGAGTGGCAACTGGCGGCCATCGGCAGGGTTGGGGGGTTCCACTAGACTCCAGGTTTTTTTATTACTGGGTATGGAGATTGGTGGGGTGGGGAATTCCACTAGACACCAGGGATCCTTTATTGTTGGGGCCAGTGATCGGCAGGGTGGTGGGTCCACTAGAGACCAGGGATTTTTCATATATATATATAGAGAGAGAGAGAGAGATAGATTTTTTTTAAACTGGGGCTGACGATTGGTTGGGGGGGGCACTAGACACCAGGGATAGATGGGGTGGTGGTGTTGGGAGGATTCACTATTGTAATCTCTGCTTGCTTTGTTTGTTTTTTTTTTAAGTGCAGTTTACACTTAAAACCCCCCAATGCAAGGCGAAGTCACAATGGCGAATTTCTGATAATTTTCAAGCATTATGCAATGTGCTCTGTGGGCAAAATTTGCGACTTCGCGGAGTATTCTCCCATGGAGTAAAACTTCTCTGTATCTCTAGCCTTGATGGTTATTGCCTGCTGCAAGAGCTCTCTCTCGCAAAGTGAGATAGTACAGTTACGTAAGAACTTACCATAACAGTAGATCTTTGAGAAGAGCTCTTGCAGCAGGCATGCTTCCCCCTTCCCCTTCCCCCTGGTTATGGTTTATTTTTCTTCTCCCTATTGGGATGTTTGATCCTCCTTGGTTCCCCATCCTTTGTGCAAGCCGGGTCTCCAGTGGGCAACATGAGGTGTTGCTGGAGAACTGCTCCTTTATTCCATTGGGTGATGTTAGGGGCAGGGCCGATATTGGGGCGGTTCCCCGCCTTGGACTGCTAGCTAGAAATTTTTCTGTGGGGTCCTAGTGCCTGGTGGCAGAGTCCTGATGGTTATTGCCTGCTGCAAGAGCTCTTCTTGAAGATCTACTTTTATGGTAATTCTTACGTAACTGTACTTTCCTGGGGGGGTCATCAAGGCTGCAAGGGCTTCTGGATTGGAGGATCTTATTATGTTGTCCAGCAGACAGCCAAGTGTAAGTAGGCGGCAAGAGGGAGGTGATAGACAGCCAAGCTTAGAATATAGTGAGCTGTGGTGAGTCATCCTGGGAGAGGAGAGGGCAAAGCAGCATAAGTTGTTATATGACACATTTAATTTGTCCAGATTAGAGACGCTAGTTTGATAGTAGGAAGTGAGACTGTAATTGAGGCTTAGAAGTAGGATTCCTCAGGCTGGCAGTATAGTCTAGTAGTTAGAGTAATGAGCTGTGAATGAGCTTGGTACATTTAGCAGATCTGGGTTTGAGTCCCACAACCTCCACTTATATACTGTGCGACTCTGAGGAAGTCGCCCCAGGGTTCCCAGGTCACCCCTGGAAACAGACGTTTGTGCCTAGTGGGCCTTACCCAGGTACCAAAAGAATAAAACAAAAAAAAATTGCAAGTCTGGCAGCAGGAGTTAGAGTATACCTAATTTTGTAGGCCAGCTCGATGTTGGTGTTGATAGTCTTGCAGACATTTAAGATATGTTGACTGAAGTCAAGCACAGGGTACAGGGTAATACCAAGGTATTTGAAGAAGTTGGTGGTGGAGATGAGAGATCCATCAGAGCAGTCAATGGTATGGTCTGTGGGGCAGGTCCTGAGCTTTGATGAGGACCCAAATAGCATTGACTGGGTCTTGCCGACAGTAAGAACAAGGCTATTTTGAATTAGCCAGGACTCTAGTCTTCCAAAATTGTCATTTAGTTGAGAGTTTATCTCAGCTATACTGTTTGAGCTGGTATAAAGTACCGTATCATCAGCATATAGGAGGGAACTGCAGTGGGATGGAGTTTTAGGAGCATCTTTAATGAATATGGAGAAAAGCAGTGGCACTCCGGCATTGACTGTGGTGGGTGTGGAGATTGCCTGGTTTACTTTAACAAACTGTAGCCTGTTTTGTAGGTAGCTGGAGAACCATTTCAGAGCAGTGTTAGAAGTGCTTAGAGATCAGAGTTTGGAGTCTAGCTTTGAGTGATTGATGAGATCAAATGCCTTGGTTAAATCTATCAAAAGAGAACCAGTGAGTTTACCGTTGTCCATCCCCAGTTTAATATAATTTGTGAGTTTGGTTAAAGCTGTGGAGGTGCTGTGCGTTGGTCTGAATCCGTGTTGAGCAGGGTATAGTAGGTTATTTTTAGTGAGGTGGTCTGAGACTTGGAGGGAGACAATTTTCTCAAGAAATTTGCTGAGAACAGGAAGGTTGGCAACAAGGCAATAGTTTGTTAGACTCTTTGGGTCACCTTTTTTAAACACAGGAAGTATCTTGGCTATTTTCCAGTTCTCTGAGACTGTACCTGAGGTTAGTGACATATTAAACAACCTTGTTATTGGGGTTGCTAGATGGGGCTACAATCTTGAGTAATCTGGGTTTGATACCATTGGGGCCAGTACTCCCACTGGAAGAGATAAAGAAGTTTTAAGACTTCCCTTCAGGAAACAGCACAGAGGTAGAAGGGAGTGGAGGAGATACAGGATTGAGAATGATTATATTCTTGAGACGGTAAAGGATGCTTTTTCATGCATGGTAGGTTGGCAAAGTGTTTTTGAATGTGTTTGCTATTGTGGATGTTATTACAATTTACCCCACTTATTGTCATGTCTGACGGAATTCATATGAAGTCCTCCCCAGTACCCATGAGGCCTTAGATGTGGCTCCAGAAATTTCTTGGGTCTTTGGCAGAGGCTTGTAGCAGTTCTCCGATAAGCTTCTTTAGTGGTGTGTATGTCTTTCTTTCTTACAGGCATTCCTCAGAGTCCAGTAGTCAGTCCAGTCTATGTGCTGTGAGGAGGCTTTGTATTTGTTCCTGCTGTGTCTCTTAGTTTTTAGTAGAGTCAGTAGCCTACAGTGTAGCCACCTAGTTGTTTTACCCTTTATTCTGCGTTTGACCATGGGGATGTGTTTTTCTTGGAGTTGGAGGAAAGTGGTAGAAAAATAATCCAGGGCGACATTGATATCATTGGTCCTACATAGAGGGGACCAGTCATCTAGCATGAGATCATTGATGAAGGCCAAGTGGTCACGCCTTGAAAAATATGTACATAGGATACACAATGGCCTGTCTCAAAATATGCACATGGGATACACAATGGCCTGTCTCAAAATATGCATTTTGTCTTCATTACTGAGAGGGCAGGACCCTCACTCAGGAGTGACAGAGCCATGAGTCGAGTTATGAAAGACCAGCCCCATCACAAATGGAGATAAACTGAATACAGTATGCTACTGTATATTTGATTTCTACAACTTCCGTTTATAAGTTTTGCCTTTACATTCAGCTGTTTGTACAAAGATTTATTTTTTTTAAATTTAGCAGCTGGCTTCAGGGCAGGAGAATGCTATTGTAATGCCATTAGCATTTATGATAGCTGTCCTCTAATTGTTTCTTAGGTTAAGCGCAGTCACTAAGACATACCAGCATCTAACCTCCAGTTAAATGTTTTTTATGCATTACCAATGGAGATACAAAACAGAAAGTGATATCTTATACCCAGTTCACAAGATATCATACTATTGTGTGAGTTGAGTATGTCACAGATGATGATTTCTTAACATTTTGAATAGATTACAATGAATACTGAAGCAGTCAAAGAGCGGCTGTCCCAGTGCTGATGACGTTACGATAGGTGTGGACAGCTTGGATGACAGAAGCTGAAATCAAAAGGAAACAGTTAAATCTTCATACAAACAGCAGATTTAAAAGCTATACCTGAAACTGATTTTTCACAGGTAATTAGTTACCATTAGGATAGCCACCAGCCCCTGTATGGATAGTTTAAACTCCCCATCCCTGGGATGAGATGGGTGCAGCTGGGTCTCCCCATGGCTTCTCCTGGCCTCTGCTATGAGTCTGAACATATTACTTCACATCTACAGAGCAACAGAACTGCAATGTACCGTTAGTTGAGTTTCACTATTAACCCCACCCTTGCTGGAGGTATTATAAAGCTGAGATGCTTTCCTGCTCTGAGATAGAACAGTTGTAATAATGACTCATCACTGCCTTCTGCTTCTGTAAACAACCTTTATTTTGTGCAAGAGTTGGCACATGTCTTTTTTTCTTCTTTCCCTTCACTGGTCATCCCCCATCTTGCTCTGCCTCATCCCAGTCCTGTCACTGTAGTTTCCCCCAGAACTTACGTGCCATCCCATGTTCCTCCAGAGCTTTCACCTTCTGGCGGGGGCCCCTACCCCAGATCCAGTTCTGGGAAGCAGTGTTTCATAAATTAGACATAACCTGGATGCTTGTTTGGCCACTTAGAGTTAGCGTTGAGCAGTTGGGGTTGCCAAGATATCTGAAGACTACGCATTTGTTAGTTGCACGGGAATTGCACTGCACTGTAAGTTTTTAAATATTTTCTGCAATAAATTTTACACTGCTACATATGCCAATTGCCTTGTTTTTGTTGACAGAACTGGCACAAGCCCACTCAAAATTCTGTTTTAGTGACCAGTAGTCATTTTTAGATGGCTGTTGGACACCTGGTTACTGATTTTTACATAAACTTACCTAAACTGTTTTGTTCCTCCAGCAGGGAGAATGAGATGGGACAAGCTGGCTTTACACGAACAGCAATGAAGCCCTCATGATAACTGGTAATGCATGCTTGTGTGCTGGGCAGATAATATATTCCCTGGCAGACTAAGCATGCCAGCTTCATAACGTACCCATCATTCAATAGTGGAGTGCTTGAGACCTTCAGGTAGTGAAGGAAGGCCAATCACCATCAATCAATCAATCACTTTATTTAACCAGGCATAAACACCATTGAGCAAGCTCTTTTTCAAGGTGGTCCTGGGCATAAATACAATACAGTACACTTCATAAGATTACAATTACAGTGGACAACGGTGCAAAAAAAAAAAAAAAAAAACATTATGAAGGTGCTGGTCAATATGGGCCTATACATACCGGTCAACGTAATTAACATGCATTGGTACATAATGATAAGCTTTACTGAAATGAGAAGGGACAACAATCCCATATAGTCTCCGCTGAGTAAGAGCTCATACCTAAATGATAAAAAAATAAGGAGATTTTAAGGAATAGGGTAGAAATTGGGGTGAAAGAGTAGGCAGCAAAAGGAGGCCAGAATAGGTAAAAGGTAGAGAATAGGCAGGGGTCATCTTGGATTAAGGAACTAGGCTTGTAGGTCCTAGGTTTCTGTTGTTAGAATGTGGGGTGGATGAGATACTTAGCGTAGGATTTGAGAGTGGCACCCGAGGCTTAGGGATCATCGGCATCTGAAACAGTTGCATGATTCCTTCAGATAATCTGTTAATAGAGCTTTGAATGTGAAAATGCTTGGAAGTGAGGATAATTTTTATGAGTCTTGCCTAGTGTTCCAAAGTGATGGAAGTGAGAAGTTGATTGCTGCTGAGCCAAGGGTAGTTTTCACTCTAGGAATCTGGAAGCAGATTAAGGAGAAGCGTCTCAGGCCATAGGAACCTTTAGCCCGTTTGAAGATGTTCGAGATGTATGCAGGAGGTTATCAGATAATGCTCTAAAAAACCAGAGGAGAGCATTCCTTTTTCTTCTAGTTGAGGTGAGGTCCATCCGAAAACCTGGTATAGAGCGACAGTGATGTGTGCTACAGGGTAGATTTAAGATAAATCTTAAGCCTGTGGTAAAGGGTGTCCAGTTTGTTTAGCATCGTTGATGGGCAATGACTGTAAAGGAAGTCAGCGTAGTCCAGTATAGGTAGGAATGTAGTTTGTACTAGTCTCATTCTGGCTTCTAATGTGAGTAGGTGTTTAATGCGATAGAATAAACCTAATTGTTGTCTTAGTTTCTTCAAGGTTTCATTTAAGTGACACAGAAAGTTGAGCTTGTTATCCAGCCAGAACCCTAGGTATTTAAAGGTATCGACTACTTCAATGGGTTCATCTAAGAGTGTTCAGATCTGTGTGATATGTGGACATCCGGAAGTAGACTTTGGTGAGAGAATCATTGCTTTAGTCTTTTTGGCGTTGAGGAGGAGCTTATGAGTGAGAAGGTTGTATTGGAGGGTGACAAAGTCTTTCTGTAAGTACTCATGGGCCAGATCCAAGGATGAATTTGTGGTATAGAGTACAGTATCATCTGCAAATAAGTGCACATTCACTGTGCCCAGCTGCGAGTCCAGATTATTGATGTATATTGCAAAGAGGATAGGGCCCAGGATGTTGCCTTGTGGGACTCCTTGTAACAAGGATTTTTGTGGGGACAGATCTCCTATGGCTTTGACTTGTTGTAACCTATTGGTTAGGTAGCTGGTGAACCATTTAATGGCAGAACTATCAAGTCCGATGTTACTCAGTGCAGTAAGCATGATGGTATGATCCACAGTATCGAAGGTCTTACTTAGATCAAGGAAGAGGGCAAATACATGCTTCTTAGAGTCCAAGGCCATTTGCCAGTCTGTAGTTACTTTGGCAAGAGCTGATATTGTACTGTGTTTGGCTCTGAAGCTGGACTGAGCCGGGTTTAGCAACTTTTGTGAATCCAAATGTTCTCTAAGTTGGATGTTGACAATTTTTTCAAGTAATTTAGAGAGGACAGATAGTATAGAAATAGGCCAGTAATTGTTCATATCACTCGGATCCCCAGTCTTGAATAATGGTAGGATGTGGGCAGTTTTCCACAAGACAGGTAGCTCACCTTGAATCAGAGAGGTGCTGAATAAGTGTGTAATGGGGGCGGTCAGATAGGTATGGCCAAGTTTTAGGAAGTAAGGTTCAATATTATCTGCACCGCACTCTTTTTGTATCGAGAAAGGAGGAGGTCCTCCACTTGCTGAATAATTGTGAGGAAGCTGAAGGGGGGTGGGATGCGGTTGGCTATGGTTGTGATTATCAGTGAAGCCAACAGTGTAGTCTCTTGCTGGGCTAAGTTTGCTGATAGGTGAGGTGTCAAAGGCAAGCCCTGCAGTGGCAAAGTGATCTTTAAGCTTTTCTAGTATATCAGCTTTGTCCGTATAGGTGGTACCATCAGACACAATTTTGTTTGGAAAGGGTGTTGCATTGGACTGGCCTTCGACTTCTTTGAGGATGTTCCAAAATTTGGCAGAGTTGTTTTTTATTGTCTTCTAGTTCTTTTTGGAAGTACCTAGCTTTTTCTGACCTAATTAGCTTGGTACAAGCATTCCCATCAATATCACTGATGCTGTTACCTGGCTTTGGTAGTCCTGGAGTCTGAAAACTCTTCCAAGATTTGGCTGGCAACCTCTCTAAAGAGCAGTTTTGTTGTCAACAGTCACAGGCTATGGGACTGATAACTGATAAGAACCATTTCCTCAAATGTCCCACGGCGCACAAAGTCACACTGCCCACACAGCTCAGATGTGCAGTGTGCCAAATGTGGCATACCCCAAACCGATTTGGATGTAGCTGGGCAGGGGTCCTCATCCCCGTCTCAGCCAGGCAAATGAGATGCATACAAAACAATTTAAATCAGACATGAATCAGCCTGTCCGTCTCAACGTGTTGAAGAGCAAACTTTCTTTTCACAGTTTAATGAGACACAAAATTAATATTTGTTGTTTCTTGTAAATGAATGGGCCATTACTGCTAGGCTTAAATGTTCACCCAACCTACTGTCTGCCTTCTCTTCTGTGAGGTAGGGGTTTCAAATGTTCTGGTTTTCTAGTGTTTTTTTCACCTACCCAGTGGTCACTGGTCAGTGGGTTCAGGCTTGTTAAATGTGCATTTTCCCAGCTCTTGCCCCCCCGGATATGCATTGTCACTGTGAATGGGGCCTGCTTCCACCAGCTAATTTGGTCCCTGCCCACTTTTCAGTGCTGTGGAGATGCTTCTGCAGGTGGACAGGTGCAAGCACTCCTAATATGGGAAGTGCATGTGATTCATTGGTGGCAGCACACTGACCATTAGATGTCAGTAAATGGAAATGAAATAGGATTTATATTGTACCTTTCATACACAAGGACTTTACATTCCAGGAGTAGAGGATAGTTAAGAGGGGGGGGGAGAAAGAGAGGTAGACAGAGAGTGCATGATAGAGAGTTAAAACTCTGTACTTTCAATAGCTCCTTTTGAAGTCTGAACCATCCTTTGTGTAGCCACCCCCTTCCCACTGTCTAGGGGCCTGATGATAAATGAGGAGAGGGAGGCACCACTTAGCAGCAGATCACATCCTGGAGGAAAACAAAGCTGGCACACACCTGGGTTTAGTTCATAGTTCCACAAGCGGTCGCTGAGCGTGGCCAAGAAACAGTGCAAGACAACCTAGAGATGTAGGGCAAGGTGGTTAACACGCAGCAAACATCACAGTTCATAAAATCAGGAGGAGACCAACAATGGAGTAAAGTTCAACAATAATATAATTTAATTTATTGCAGGCTAAACAGAATGATAAGGCTCCCGGGAGCTGGGGACATGGCTTGAGACAGGGAGAAACAGTCTTCTGTGGCACAGAGCCACGGCACCAATCTTGTGGCCATTTAGGCCATGATACAGGATCCTCAACAGAGCCAGGTGGCTTAGTACAAACTTGGTGGTAGCAGCACAACCAGTAGGTCCTTCAAACACTTACCGGCCTCTCCCAGGCAACAGCTCAACAGTCAGCCTACCGCTCTTCCTTCTCACACAGTCGCAGTGCCAAACAGGCCTCAGCTCCTCCAAAACAATTTCTCATTCCCCCCTGCTACTTACGGCCTACTGTGCCTGGTCCCCTGGCATCTCTACACATCTTGGGTGCAGGCAATCCAAGGGATGCACCGGACACTATAACTTGCTCCTCACTTCCCTTGGGCGGAGTGCCACATGAGTAAGGGAAGTTGGGCTGCCACCAACCCACTCCCCATGATGCAGGTTGCCACCACTACACCACCCCCTTTGCCTGAGATTCATACCAGGCCACGCACTCCTGGAACTGGGCTCAGATCCCCCCCCCCCGGTCCCGGTGCCATGGTGCATGAAGGTGGGCACCTCCTAACTCCCCAGGCTTCCAACATACAGATTCAGTAACAGACATGCCACAAATCCCTGTACTACCCTAAATCCTCCCAAGTGGATTCAAAACACTGAGCCACAGAGCCCAAACAGGCAGGGGCTGGTATGCCAGCCACTGGATGTTCCTTTCTGTCTTTCTACTGCTAGCCTCCACCCAATACTTGCTTATACTTGCCCCCACTTGCATACTGTGTGACTCTGAACAAGTCACTCAACTTCCCTGTGCTCCCAGGTCGCACTTGTAAACAAGCTTTCAGTTTAGTGTGTCAATCCTGGTTAAAAAATTGGAAAAAAAATTGGAATAGGCCACAAACCACCCCTTATATATCCCACAGGGAAATCAGTCCACCCAGCCAGCAGGTGAGCCAGCACCTCTCCAAAAATGGTCAAAATGAGAAGGGAGGGTTACTATAGTAAGCATCCCCAAAAGGGGGTGCTAACATTTGCTTAACCTTGATATAAAATGGACAACAGATGACAACGTTAAGTACAGTGTTCATGACTGATTTAAGGTCACACAGTGAGTAAAAGTGAGTAAGAAGCTCTTAGTCTACAGGTTCAGTGGTCTGCAGCCTACACTGCCTCGCTAAATATCAAGTACCAACTCCATATTCTGATTTACGACATATATCAGATTGGCTTAATAAGTGGCTAATCCCTGAAAATCCCCAGATTATTAGATGTATGTACAGTGGGCAGTGATATTTAGGTCATTAGTCTAATCTAAAAACTGAGCTATTTTCCTAAACAAGGGGCCCAAACTGATATAAAGCTACAACGGACTTTGCTGTTTGTCCCAAATGACTACTTAGTGGCAGTGTCAGGTTTTTTTGTTACAATTGTGGCCAGGAAAGACACACTAAGCCAAGTCTTGTCTTCAGGAGCATTTTGGCAACATAGGTAAGTTAAGTGACTTGCTCACGTACGCACAGTGTGCAAGTTGGGGGGCTGTGGGATTAAGACCCAATTCTCCAGGTTTTCAGCACCGTGCTGTTAACCACCATGCTATACTGCGTCCCCCAATTTTGGAAGCCTGTTGTGAAATGTACAATTAGGCATCATAGTCTTCCCTGGCATGGCTGCTAAACACAATGTAACCATGCTGTGAAAGGAATAGGGATCACGATTTGAAAAGCATGGCCGCTTTGCAGACTTTTGTGATAACCCCCTTGATAGTAGAATTGCTACAGGCAGGCTGTAGAGGTGTCTCAAAGTTATAGCAGGAACAAGAGGACTGATGGAGGGAATGGTTGTTGAGGATGTGTACAGCCAAGTTGGGCTGCTATTTAAAGGAACTTTGGCTAGGAAGGGGGGTTCTAACGAGGTGCAGCCATCAGTGAGGGGAGGCACAGGACTGCCAGGGGTATGGTCAGTGGGTGACAGAAATTTGAGTACACACCCAAAAGCAAGCCTATAAGTAAAGGGGTAGTGGCTGGGGAGGCAACTCCAGGTAGCTAGCATGTGACTGATGCTATGCCATGCAGAGAGGCTGTGGGAGTCTCACACCAGCATATTACTGGGTGCCAACACAGTTTGCACTCATTAACCTCTGTCTAGCTAATTTGCATTATGACTTAGTCACAGGAGGCTCCTTCCCAAATGGCGGCACTGCAACTGGGGGACTGTTTGCGCCCCACCCCCCCGTTTTTGCACCACCACTCTTTGCAAATAGTGTATGGGCCACATTCTACTACCAATCTGACACATCTGTGTTCTACTTAGAATTCGTTTACCCAGGAAAGCCCAGCTGAGATGCAACATTTAGTTTCCAGTGGGGTCTTGCTTCTACCCATTTCCAGCGCTGGGTGAACAGGAGCACTAAGATGTTAACTGACTTGCTGAAGGTCACAAGTGAGAATTTGGCTGTATCATAGTTCAGCCCTACAATCTTGTGGTTCCCAAGCTGGTACTCTAACCACTAGACCACACTACCTCATTTTCTGTGTAAACTGCAGTTGAGGGTTAGACATCGTAAGTATTGGAAGCCATCCAGCTGAGAAATTTGGATGTTTACTCATAACAAACTTTGTTGTTGTCAATGCCATATGGCAGGAGGGGCAGACAAGAGGAACCTTAGTAGCCACTTCCATCAGCACAATACTGTGTTACTGTATGAGTATTACTTTTCTCTGGGTAGTAGCCTGGAGTTAGCTTACAAATGTTATTTTTTTTTTAACCAGACTTTTTTTTTTCACAACAGAAGGTACGAGACAGATCAGTTAGATTATGTAGCAGGAAATATAACATAGCAGGATTGGAACAGGTATCAATATGACATCCTGCGGTTCAGAATATGTATGCTGAGTGAGTAATCATAAATAAGTTGACAACAGCAGCCTTTAAATATGACGACAGGGACTTAAAAATAAAAACTCATGATTGTAATGAGAAGGCTAAATGGGTTCAATAATTTTCCCCAAAAAATCCTTTGAAATTACAAAAAAAATATAAAATAAACTTTAGTTTCAGAATTTCATACTAAAAATAAATCAAAGATGACACATTGCCAGTACCAGATTTGCATAGATATCCCACCAGTCCCCTAGCCAAAGCATGAAGCACAAATCATTAAAGTACAGCGATAAGCTAACAAAATGTAATGTGTGTGTGTGTCAGTTAACATCTGATGCTAGGAACTCCAGAAATGGAAGTAAGTGATATTGTGCGCTCAAGATTGCTGTTAGTGATGCACCATACTAAAATACATACTAACATACTAAAATGCCAGCAGAATAGGCCTAACGGTCTTTTGTGTCTGCTTGTTTGGTCAGCCCCCACCCTGTGTGCTGACCTTGCTGTCCCCCTCGCCTTCTCTGGCTTCTCCCTTCCCAGTTCCGGATATTCTTGCTGCATTGGATTTTGCTTCCAGAACCCTTCCCCTGTACCTGTCCCACCCCCTCTTGAACCCCTCTACTGTCTCTGCCTCACCAGCCCCCTAGGTAGTGCATTCCATGGCTCCACCACCCTCTCAGTGAAGTAGCACATCCTCCTTTCTCCCCTGAATCTTCCCCCCTCCAGCTTCCACCCATGCCCTCTAGTGGCCCCTTCCTCCTTCCTTGAAGCACCCTGACTGTTCCTCTCCTATTTACCCTCTTCATGTACCTGAAGACCTCTATCATGTCCCCCCGGTCCCTTCTCTCTTCCAATGTGTACATATTTAGCTCTTCGAGCCTCTCCTCATAGGTCCTGTCCCCCAAGCCCCAAATCATTTTGGTTGCCCTCCTCTGGACCCTCTCCAGGAGGTTAATGTCCCTCTTTAAGTGTGGCCTCCAAAACTGCACGCAGTACTCCAGGTGCAGCCTCACCAAGCAGTTATACAAAGGGAGTATCACTTCCCTCCTTCTGGAGGTGATCCCCCTAGCGATGCATCCCAGCATCCTGTTGGCCTTGGCTGCTGCCCTCCTACAAGTCTCAGAGTTGTTCATCTTGACATCCACCACCACCACCAGGTCCCTCTCAGCCATCGAGACTTGTAGCATTCCCCCAGGGTGGTACACTTGGCCTGGGTTCTCGGCCCCAGGTGGAGTACCTTGCATTTCCTGCATTGAACCTCAGCTTTCACTTTCTAGACCATCTTTCCAGAGCCTTCGGGTTCCCCTGCAGACCCTCCCTCCCTCCCATCCATCACCGCCCCAGTTTGAGTCATCTGCAAAGAGACTCATCTCACTCCTGATTCCTGTCCTTATGTCAGATACGTAGGCGTTGAACAGAAGGGGCCCAAGGACTGATCCCTGTGGGACCCCACTAATGACCCTCCTTGGGGATGAGACTATCCCACCAACTACGACTCTCTGGGTCCGGTCCTGGAGCCAATTGCCTATCCATCTGATCATCTGGTTCCCCACCCCCATTTCTCCCAGCTTATCCAACAGGCCCACGTGAGGAACAGAGTCAAATGCCTTGCTGAAGTCTAGAAAGAGGACATCCACTGGTCTACCCAGGTCCAAGGCACTTGTCACCCAGTCATAGAACTCCACCAGGTTTGTCTGACACGATTTCCCCGGGATGAATCCATGCTGTCTATCGTCCAGGCACCCTGACTTATCCAGGTCCCCCCCAGCCTCTCCTTGACAATGCCCTCCATCACCTTGCTCACCACTGATGTCAGGCTGACAGGCCTGTAGTTCCCTGCCACCTCCCTTGATCCCCTTGTGGATAGGCACTATATGCGCCACCTTCCAGTCTTGGGGCACCCACCCTGTCCTCAGAGAGATGGTGAAGAGCTCTGCCAGGGGTTTCGCTAGGACATCTGCAAGTTCCTTCAGCACTCTGGGATGTAATTTATCTGGCCCCGGTGCTTTCTCCATCTTAAGGGAGCTGAGGGCTTCCCTCACTCTCTCTGCTGTGATTTCCACTTCCGGTACCTCTTCTCCCTGCTTAGCCCTCCCCCCACCTGCCAGTGATGCCTCCGCCTCTCCCCAGACCTGCCGATCGGTAAGGGTCCCCCCCTCCTAAGTATCTCTGTCTCCTCCCATGTATGATGCAGCACCCCCATTTTCCCTGGTGAAAACTGAGGTGAAGTACTCATTTAGTACCTCAGCCTGCTCCCCCGGGTCTTGTGCCCATCTCTCCCCTGATTTAATCCTGCTAGTCTGCCCCTTCACCCTTCGTCTTTCCCCAATGTATCTAAAGAACCCTTTTTCCCTCTCCTAATTTCCCTGGCCAGGTTCTGCTCCTTCCTTGCCTTAGCCGCCCTCACCACTCTAGTGGCCCTTCTAGCCATCAGCTCGTACTCCCCTCGATCCCTTTCACTCCTTGAGCACTTGAATTGCTTATAGGCTGCTTTCTTCCCGCACCACCTCCTGGACCTCCCTGGTCCACCAACAGGGTTTTTTGGCCCTACCACATTTTCGTCTTACTCTTGCACAGGTGCTGGTAGCATCCTGCACCCCTCTCCTGATGATTTCCCACCTACTAGCAGCGTCCATGTCTGACCCAATCCCATCCAAATGCTCCTTAAGGATCCTTCCCATTTCCTTAAAATCCGCCCCCTGAAGTCGGTTACTTCCGTCTTTGTGCAGCCTTCTACCCCTCCTAGGTCCAGGCAGAACCAGACCGTGGCATGGTCACTCCCCGCCAATGGGTCCCTTACCTCCAGGCCCCCAATCTGGTCACTGTCTGCCAGGACCACATCCAGTACCCGTGCCTCCCTGGTCGGTTCCCTCACCTGCTGAGTTAGGAACGCGTCTTGAAAGATATCCAACAACCTCTGTTCCCTGGTCACAGAGGATGTCATAGTCTCCCAGTCTGTTCCTGGCATGTTTAAGTCCCCCAACACCACCACCGTTCCTCTGCCCAGTCTGCAGTGTCTCCTAACATCTGTCACCAGACTGTCCTCCAGCTCCTCCGCCAGGATAGGGGGTCTATACACCACTCCTATTTTTACCCTCTTGCCCCCCCTTGTTATCAAGGTGACCCAAATCGCCTCCACGGTTCCCTCCGCCTCCTCTTCTCCCCCTATGCCAATGCAGTTTTTGACTATCATTGCTACCCCTCCTCCCCTTCCCTCCCCCCTGTCCTTCCTGAACATAGTGTAACCCTCCAGGTTCAGGTCCCAGTCATGTCTTGCAGTGGCCCAAGTCTCAGTGACCGCTGCCACATCCACTGCTCCCTCAGTTAACATCGCCTGGAGCTCAGGCATTTTATTGCCCAAGCTCCTGGCATTTAGCAGGACTACCTTCCACCCTTTCCCTATAGTTCCATTTCCGCTGCTCGTGTTCCCATGGGGATTCTGTTTTCCCCTGGTCTGCACTTTGCCAGTTGGCCTTTTCCTGCAATCCTCCTGGTCCCCAGGGGGGTGGAGACAGAGTCCCTCCTTTATTGGCACCCCCTTGACAGCCTTTTCTCCCATCCAACACCATACAACATCTTTTTTCATGGTCAAGATCACAAACTACAGTGTGGGAAAGCACCTTCTATATGTGCAACAAGGTGCTGATGGGAAAATGGGGGATGTTATAACTTGGGACCACTGAAGGCTAGGTATACCACAGGATGTATTGTCTAAGCCATTTTGGAATATAATTATTACAGTGGTAAATTATCACTTATTACTGCTGTACCACTGTCTAAAAAAACCTCACTGATTCCTTTTAGTTTCTTCTCAGTTGCAACATCTTGCTTCCAGTGGGGTTGTGTTTCTACCAGTTTCCATCACTAGACCAACACGTTTTGAGCTTCGGGAATATTGGTGGCCCTACCCTACCTGTAAATGTGGTCCTTTCAAATGTGTTCATAAATGGCTATGTTGCATTAGTTACATACAGTAAGCAGTAAAACACAACAGGATGTTGGTTGTTAAGAGACAAATACATGCCCTGGTGTGTACTGAGGCACAAGGCTGTAGACTGAGTGCCTTCAGCACATGGAAGTGCATTTATCTCATAACAACCGAATACCCTGGTGTGTCTTATTGTCTTTATAAAATGAGTTCTGTGGACACAATGAAAAAAGTTTCTAAAGCTTCAAAGAGCATCTTTTATGCTCTTTCTCAAATCCCCCTCAACCGAACTGCAGAATCATCTTTATGCTCCTCTGAGCTGCAGGCTGCATTACAAAAAAAATTAATTAACTGGCTTTAGGGGTGGAGAGGATCATATTTTGGTTACGTGGAGCCAAGTGCCCAATCCCTTCCACATCCCTAAGAAGGCCCTTCTTTGTTCAGCGGTGTTCTTGATTTGTACAAATCGAGCATTTAGAATATCGAAAACCATGATAAAAAAAGAAGCCTCAATGGAGCGTGCCCCTGCACTCTTCCCAACTGTTGCATCACAGAACATGAGAGCGCAAGGCCAGTGATGTAACTACACATACTTCCTGTACACACAGGCGTACTAAAAATTGCTACCTTGTCTTGACCCAGAGCAGCTAACCAAAAGCCACCATTGCCATTTAAAAAAAATGACAATCTTTTTTCTTTTTTTTTTAAATGTTTCCCTTGCCATTACTAAAGGTGGCATTGACTTGGGATGGGTCAAGGGAGTAGAGGTGTGCACTCGAGTCATGGCTGAACTTCTCCGATCTCCTGAGTGACAGCCAGCCTGAACCATCCTAGTCAGCCCTAAGATGGCCACAAGCCACAAACAAGAATCTGTGTCTTTTGGATGCAAGAATCTCACGGGGGTTGGGAATACCGTGGGACTCCACAGATGCAATTGCCTTGATGTAATGCTGAGGTGAACTATAGCACACTGTCAACAAGGAAAAGTAAAATAAACTGGCACAGTGCTTGAAACTGTTGTGTTGCACAATTTCCTCTGAACAGGCAAGTGTTTTCATTTGATAAGTCTAGGCATGATAGCGGATGCAATTTGCAAAGTGTATATACATCCTTCCTAACAACTGGATGATCAATTTGTACAGCCCTGCTGCCGCAGATGAACTTTTTCCACCTGTGATGTGCAAATCTCGGTGTATATTGTAAACAAATTTGCACATGACGCACAGCATACAACTGCATTTTTGCTTTTGAATGGGGTAGGGTGGACCTGATAGACGAAGAGTCGTTTCTGACCACCACCACCACCATCACTTGGTTATAGACGGGTGTGATCTGCCACCTCGTGAACAGTATAACGATGAATCACAGCTGAGCTGCAGCTTTCTGTTGATGCTTCATCAGGCATTAATGACATTCAAAACAAGAAGCAAGATCTAGTGCACCACAAAAAAGCAGCAGGAGAGGTTGCACTGGTCGGGGTGCCAGGATAAAAATAGAAGTACAGCAAAAGAGAAATCCTGCACCCACCACCCAACAAAATAAAGCAGACTGCTTACAAAATATGGAGGTGCTTCATTTTGTTTTCAAAAGTGCCATGTGCAGTAAGTTCCAGCTACATTTCAGAATGCCGCTGATTCTTGGGTTAGTCCTGTTGTTATTTTCTGTGGTAGAAGGGACGGAGCAGTAGCTTTTCTTTAATGAGGGCAGATGGTTTGTGTCCAGCATTTTCCCTTATGAGATAAATGAGGTAACAACTACTTAAAATTTCTATGGAGGTGTGGTGGGTCTGTCTGCTAGTGGGTGAAGCAGTAAGAAAACATTTCTGGTTTGGCCGGTCCGTGTGCTCTGGTGGGACAGATCAGAATGATTTTTTTTCATTCTTTGTTTCTGCGCCTTTGGTCCCTGGTCCTTCCCTCTTCTGTCACCTCCCACCCCACCCCTTCACCGATCTTACTGACTTACTCGTTATCCAGCAGTTGTCCAAGACCACTGAGGTAAGGCGTGGTTTGCCATGTGGGTCATATTTGAGACTGCATGGGGTGCTAGCATCAACGCCATGACAAATGGTGGCATTTACTTCCATTTTCTCCTGAGGGTACCAGTTTGCAGTGATGCTCACACTTTCACATGGTGGTGCGGCTCCATGGTGCCCAGTGGTAGTTTTTTTTTTTTTAAACATTTTTAGAAACAGTTTTAACATTTTTACTGATTTTGGGTTTGGTATCAGGTATTTTCTGAGGAACTATGCTGATTTTAAAACTTATAAGCCTTAAATTTAAATCTTTTATAGCATCACAAACATTTCACCATTCCCCCTCTAGAACGCCCTACTCTTCCTTGCTCTCACCGATGTGTCAGAAGATAATTAAATTGCAATGTTAATGAATTGTGTAACCCCCAGGTGGCACTATCCCAAGGGCTACTACCCCTGCATGCCTAACTGCTAACAGGTTGAGGAACCTAGGTTCTATGGCAGGTGCCTCCACCCAGAGGTCAGGGTTTACAGTAGTTCAACTAACGTGGTCACAGCCCTCTGGGACGCTGACACCCTTTTACGCCTACTAGTGACCCACACAATAAACCAGGAGTACCTTCACCAGAGACACTTACTCCCAGGACTGGTTCAGTCAGCTTGACTCTGGGGACCCCCTGTAAAACAAGATGATGTACTACGATAGCCACTGTACAATACTTTAACATAAACACATACCTTAGTCAGTGTAATGTTGCTGAAACAAACAGATCTGATTTATTTAGGGGATGGCAACAAGGACAGGGGAAAATCAGGTTAATTAGATCAATCACATTAATATTCACAGTACTGTGTGCAGTTTCAGAGTCCCTAAATGTCACTTTCACTGGGTACCCAGGATGGGGGGGCTAGCCAGGATCGGTGCAGCTGGTTGGGGCCCTGTGATGGAAAAACACTTGTACCCTACCCAATTGTAATCCGGAGCCGGTTGGCTCAGTTCATGTAGCAAGAAAGAGAAAAAATCAGATTAAACACTTGCAATTAAAGGTACAGATGGCAGGGAACTACCCTGATTTGCACTCACTAACTTAATGCTGGACGCTGTCCCCAAGAGTGGCGCAGATTTCTGGATGCCCTTCGCACAGCAGGAAAACAAGGTTCTGCAAGCAGGACACATCCCACACATTTATATGTAAAAGAAGTTACTATACCAAGCAGCTGCTCTCAGGTCCCGATCGCACTTACTGCCAACCCGGGAGTTCGCGATGCAGCTTCACTTTCCTGACAGACCAAGCGTGATTAAGCAGTTTCTCCAGTCCTCTATAGGGTGAGCCTGGTTCTTGACTATTCAACCTCTCCTTTCCTCAGTAACAGCGGATTCAGTCCGAATCGCCACAGCAAACGGGCTGCCCGACTTTACTCCTGCACATGTGCTTCGCGCATGAAAATTCTGCAGCGCAGAAGCCCAGAGCTCCTTCCTCAGTCATGATCACAATGGGTCTGCCTTCCTAGACACCAGGCAGGGAATTACAGTCAGGTGCCACCTGGTCCAGTTGGTGGGCTTCAGTTGCCAAGCACTCAAAACTCTCCCTATTGGTGCGAAAAGGCACCACAGTCCAGAACTTCTCTTCCCAGAATTACTGGCTATATCCCTTATGGCCAGCCGGCTCCCGAGAGAGTCCTGATCCTAGTTGGTCTGCTTAAACTCCATTTTAGGTGCCCCTTCTACCTGATTTGATCTATTCTACAGTTCAGATCCAAAATGGAGGGGCAAAGCACACACAAAGTCCCAGCTGCAAGAAAGGCAGGTTAGACAAATTACATTTCCACTAATACTCTACCTGATCTCTAGCTAACAGTTGCATCTTGGAAAAGTGCTCACTCTGCCCACTTAGTGACGGCAGAAACCAAGCGATTTGTCAGCAGCTCAAGCGGGACTCGAGCAGGGAACCACACAGTCCCCCCATGTATTAGTCCTGTCTGTAGGCAGACAGCTCTTAAAGAGACAGTACCAGAGGCTATAAAAGCACTCACAAATAAACGGCTTAAATGCCGAACACCATCCAGTCTGGGGGTATTTAGGCAAGCTCCTAGAAGACTTTTGGGAACCCCCATTTGCAGGGAGGTTACAATTGTATTATTCAATGTAAGGCTGTAAATCTTCTACTTAGATTTCATGTAAATGAAATTAATAAGGTAAAAATATTTAGTTAAAAAATGTTAGCACTGTCATGCTCCCTCATTTCTTCAGCCCTGCATCCACTGGGAAAGTGACACTTGGCCTTGAAAAGTGACTTGATATCCACTCAGATATCTTCTGCCAGTTACTTTTAACTTCCAGGACTATTGCACCTGGGGGTGGAGTCATTTGTCCTGTCATGACAGCTTGAGACAAGGATGAGCTATGTGCATGGAAGAGTTTCAGTGTAGTCTTGTACAGGGAAGGGCAAAGCAAGGATTCTACAATGAAAACAGCAACTTTTTTTGGAGCCTAGTGTTTAGACTGCAGCACCTTGTTTAAGTTGCATAGCACTGTGCTTAACTTCTTGCTGTACTCAGTGAATCTCCCCATGCAGTGAAAAATGCAGCAGCATTTTTCTCCTGTCCCACGCCTTGATTTTTAAGAGCTTTGGGAAACAGGTTATATGACAGGTACTATATAAAACTGCTACTCCTTTAGTATAACAAAATCTTCTGGCAGGGGCATCTGCAATCTGGTGCCCAAGGCATTACAAGAAATAAGCATATGTCTCATATCCTGAGATAAATCTCTTTTTAACACACATCTAGAAAATCTTTTTTGTGCCCATTTCTGAATCACTGGTCATCCTGTCCCTCTGCTGCTGTCCTGAAATCATAGCCTGTCCCTGAAAGCACCGGTAATACAAGTGACATTTGTAGTCCATTAGGACTCTAAAGTTGCGAGTCATTAATCCATGGCAAAAAAAAAAATCTAAATTTAATCCTGGCTACATCTACCGGTTTCATTAGGTAATGCACATGTTTTTACAACCTATTGCCAACTCCATCATTTCAATAAGTTTTTTTCCCCTATGTGAATAGTTTCAGTGCTGCAGTTTACGTAATCTTTTAAGCCGAACAGCGGTTTTTGCCATATTGGTATTATAGTATTTTCAGGACTTTTTCGTTTTCAAATATTCCTATGTGCTTGGACTAACAGGGAGTCACATGAGCGAAACTAAGTATCTTCTGCAGCCTTGTGAGTGGCGTTCTCTGGGCACACTGCCAGCATTGCCCACTTTATAATGTGCAGAACAGTTGGTGGCTCAAAGTGCTTAATAATAAGTATACCCCCCATGCTTAGGTGTCCACCTTTGCCATTAGTGCTGCAGCAGAGAACCTGCTTTCCATTTCAAGGGATTGAGGCTTCACATAACAGTAATACCCTCTGGAGATTACAATGTATTTTCACTTTTGCAACCTACAGGCCAAACATTAACATGATAACTCCCTCTGTTCCCCCCCTTTTTGTATAGTTTCATCTGATGAAGTTGCCACATGTGAAAGATGAGTAAGAGACTGGGATGGAGAGAGTGAGATGCCATTTGTTATATTTTATGTGTATGGTAGGGGTTCGTTGTATGGAACAATAGCATTCTCTCACACTGTTTGGGCAAGAGCACCGCAAAGTGAATGTAGTGATGGTGCCAGCAAATTCTGTGGAGGTCATCAAGCGGGGAGGATGGACAGAGAGACCTAAATGGCAAAATCTGGATAACCTCAGTTGGGGGTTTGCAACATTAAACCTTAAACATGCAGTGGATCATGTGATGATCCCTGTGCACATTTTAGAGTGTGCCAAGCTTCTGTACATTGTGGGGGGTGAGAAGACAAAACCCAGGTAAAAAGGGAATGGTTAGAAGACCTGGTACTGAGCCAACGCAACTCTAATTTGTTGAGTTGGAGGGCTGAATGCTCAAAACTACCTTTTTGGAGAAGGGGAAGTCTAGTTTGTATTGCAGTCTTTTAGTACAAGGAATTCACCAGAGGAGGTGAGGGACGGGATGAGATAGAGGACGTCAAGCGGTGTCTTTGAGTTTGATGCCAGGGTAGCAATAGCCACTCAAATTGGGGGGGGGGGGCATGAAGTTCCTTAACCTGTATGGTTGTTCGTCCATGACAGTTTAACATTTTTTAATGATGCTTCGTTAGGAAGGGAAAGGATCATAAATTTGTCCTCCAAGGGCTGGTTACATGATCCCTTCCACTCTTCTGTTAGCCTACTCCAATCCCGCAATCCGATGTTTTGTGACGTCAGCATAGGCAGGAAGAGTATGGAGGCATGCTTCTTTCAGCTCTGTGGAGCATCTTTTTTTAATACCTTTTTTTTTCTTCATTATAATGGACTTGTGGTTAAAATCAAAGCCAGGTTTTGGCTAACAGGGCTGCATATCTCTCAAGGCTTCAAAAAATCAGGGACGAAGGACCAAAATCAGGGACACATCTTTAAAATTGGAGATATCAACTCGGGAAGCTGGTAGAATAAGGGGCTTAGTGTAAAACGCATTTTCTAAGGAAGAACAAGTCTGTAACTTTAATGCTTGAGATTATTTTGTGCTTACAGATTCCATTGTTTGGTCACGGAAACACAGTTTTTGGGAGGAACAGAGTAAAATTTTGAGGCAAAATCAGGGGTGTCCCTGAAAATCAGGAACAGTTGAGAGGTATGCAGGGCTGTAGTTTATTGAACCCTGACTTTGATTTTTACCAAAAGTCCATTAAAATTCAGAAAAAAGCATTCAAAAAGACGCTTCACAGAGACGAATGGAGCACACCCCCATGCTCTCTCTATACTGATGGCACAAAATGTCTGAGTGCTGGGGTGGAGTTGGCAAATAAGGAAGTTGAAGGTATGACGTAGATGGCCCTTGTGGGGCAAATTACATTCCCTTCCCTTCCTTTCTTAAACAGGCATTATTAAATATTTGAATACTGCCATGGAAGAACTCCCAATCAGATAAGTGAGTTTTCTGTTCTTTTTAATTTTTGCAAGGAGCTGGAAAGGTGCTCTCTAAGGAAGTGTAAATAATCACATTGCCCCCCTTCATAGACATTTGTCTATGGACAGAGTAGCAGGCAAGGAGATGTCCATGCTACTGATCCAGGGGGTGAGCTAGGTTTCAGTTTCCACCAACATGCTAGGGTTGAGTTTTAGAGCCCACAACCTGATGTGGCCCAGTATATGGAAAAAAGCTGCAAGCGTTCTGGTGGCAGATCCTCCTTGACTGTGAGGCAGAGGAGGCAGATGGGGATGAAGTGGTACCAGGGCTGAGCCCAACACCACCAGCCAAACTGAAACCCCTGTCCACAAGATACTAGTAGGGTACACCAGACTTCAAGGTGCAACAAAACCAGAGCACATTTATTGACACATTGTGCACTGGTATTGGATGCTGTCACTCATCAGATGGAAATACAGTTGACTGAGTGTTGTTTGGGGTGCCATCTCTCCATATGGGGAGAATACTTTTTGATGACTGTCTAGTCTAGTTTTATTTGTCTAAATTGGGAAACTGGAAATCAATGCTCCATTTATGGGCTACATGCTACAACTTCATTAGCAAAACTAGGAGTCCTTGCTGGTACTTGACTAAAGAAACACAAGTAGAACTGTTCTCTATCTCTCAGCAGTAGAAATTATAAAGGATACATCCCTCTCCAAATCGGAGAATGGAGAAAACAAAAATATCTGATGTGTTGTGGATTCTGCGGACCTTTAGTTTAAATGACATCTACTATTCTTCTTGTCCTGCATATGTCGATGCATGTTCGACAGTTTTACCGTGACCAACATTTGTTTATTTAAAGGTTTTACCAGGAAAGGCATAGTGAGCAGACTACTGCTCGATTCCAGATGCACCCTTTGGATAGGGTGAGAGGGAGTACAGACATATTTATACATGTTCAGACATATTATACATGTACAGACATATTGCAAGATAAACATACAAGGTAATCATACAAGGTAAAGTGCAGTACTACAGGTAGATGTGCAAGTCATGCGACACAGGATATAGTAACAGGTTAGATAACAGTGGTGAGGCATATGAGAGATTAGAATAAAGGAACGGTACAAATAATGTAACAGACACAATTACTAGATAATCACGCAAGGTAAAGTGCAGTGCATAGGCAGTGGTACACGTCACATGACAGTGATGATATAGTACCCGGTTAGAATACAGTGACGAGGCATAGGACAAGAAAGTAAAGGAGCAGTATACAGTATGAGTTCAACCAGGGGCGTCATGCAACCAGAAATTTTGGAGGGGCACAAAATCAAAATTTTTCTGGGAGGGCTGGGGGCATGCTTCTCCGGGAACATTTTGAAAATTTGAGGTCAAATGGTGCATTTTGGTGACTTTTAGAAGGCCAGGAAGCTTTTCCTTAACATGCTAAATGCTATCACAATGATACTTTTTTTTTTCTTTGTTCAGTCTGTGACAGTGACCTCTTGTATTTTTAAAGCAATTTTGTAAAAACTGAACTGAAATGGTGCATTTTAGTGGCTTTTACCATACAGTGAATCAGCTAGTCATTTACAGTCCATTCCTAACTAATTAATTACCTACTAAAAGCCAGACATGTACCATTTGAATAGTCAAATTATTACAGTCATCTACTATAAATGTTTTGTATAAAAAATAACGACACAGGTCATCTGTTCTTGTTGATACTTTGTTTACTGTGTAATCTTTTCCATGCATTACGTACATATATGCAGAAAAAATACTGCAGACAGAATTCACAGTACTATACAATATACTATAGAAAGTTACATGTTTAAACACACACACACACACACACACACACACCCTAAGCAGAACACAGCTGGATTAGGTACCAGTATTTAGCAAACTTGTCATACTTACCAAGAGTCTAGCGGGGGCATCATGCAACCAGAAATTTTGGAAGGCCGCAAATCAGAATTTCTCTGGGGCGTCTGGCATGCTCCCCCGGGGACATTTTGAAAAATTGAAGTCAAATGGTGCATTTTGGTGACTTCTAGAAGGCCAGGAATCTTTTTCCTTAACATGCTAAATGCTATCACAATGATACTTTTTTTTCTTTGTTCAGTCTGTGACAGTGACCTCTTGTATTTTCAAAGCAATTTTGTAAAAACTGAACTGAAATGGTGCATTTTAATGCCTTTTACCATAGAGTGAATCAGCTAGCCATTTACAGTCCATTCCTAACTAATTAATTACCTGCTAAAAGCCAGAAATGCACCATTTGAATAGTCAAATAATTACAGTCATCTACTATAAATATTTTGCATGAAAAATAATGACACAGGTCATCTGTTCTTGCTGATACTTTGTTTACTGTGTAATCTTTTCCATGTATTATTGACATATATGCAGTAGTGATGACGATAAACAGAGTATGATGAATCAATTTATTTGAGTAACAGTGTGTATAAATTTCATTTATACACACGGTTATTACATCACGCTCCACCACTCATGAGGTTACCTGAGGTCAGTGGCAACTTCACAAGATAACCGTTTTATCACACAGTTGCCCCACACATATCCCTTATTCATGCAATAGACATGGCAGGGTATTAAATAGCTAGTATAGCATAGCATAATGCTATTCAGTATCAGAGGGTGGTGCTATCCATTTTCTGAACTGTATAGCACTAGACTGCTAAACATCTTTTATGTTTTTTACTCAAGTTTACACATACAAAACACATTAAAAACAAAGTAGTTTTCATTTTGCTAACCAGTCTGTGCCATATACTATGCATTTTTGCAGCTGATTAGCACTTTCACATGTGAAACTGCTAATCAATTTTTTTGGATTATTTAATACCCTACATGGACGTAGAACCCATTTAATAAATCCATTTATCTGCACAGCCATTGAATAAATCAAATGTATCCATGCAGTAGTGATTTAATCACCATTTATCCACACATTATTTATGTCATTATCATTTATCTGCATAGTAGTGATGTCACATATTCCTGTATTCAAATGCAAATAACTTTAAAACGAAGAATGATAGCATAATACTGTGAGAACAAAGGTGTTCAGCAGAAAGATATTTACAAAATGAGTGGTGTTTCATTTATAGTTACCTTTTAGTTTTTTTTTTTTTATAATTATCAAAAAATAGCAGAAAATTAAATTTTGTTCACTTTTTGCAAGAAACAAATGCAAATAACTTTAAAACAAAAAAAAATGACAGCATGGTACTTTGAGCACACAAGTTGTTCAACACAAAACTATCTACAAAATGAGTGGTGTTTCATTTAATAGCAACCACTGTGCTAGTTGGAAAGTTGACAAAAAGTCACACAACCTATCATTTAAAAAACATCAAAAGCAAATGTCCCTGCAGTGTCAGAAAGCATCCCATATTGTATAAAGGAAATATACAATGGTAAGCTGTCATATAAATTATTTACCTGTACAAGTGCTGTTTGACCTTGGAAGTCTGGCCCATACCTCTCATCTTATTATGTCAGCACTTTGTCTTTAAATTGCAAGCAAACTGTCTGAATGTGTAGCACATTCTTAATCAATATACAAATAGTGGGTATCCTATGCTTAGTACCAAAGTATGTTTCAATAAAAGTTACATGTTTATTATGAAACAGCAAACAACCCAGAAAAACTGTGAACAGGCATGACAGAGACCATGATGAGCAATGCAAGGCAGAAATAAATGTAGGTGGGAATAATCCATCAAATTTGGGCTGGCAGTATAGCCTAGAGGTTAGAGGAATGAGGTGTTGAATGAGCGTGATACATCTAGCAGACCAGACCAGAGTTTGAGTCTCACAACCTCCACTTGCATACTGTGGGACTCTGAGCAAGTCACTTAACCGCCCATTGCTCCCAGGTCACCCCTGAAAACAGACATTTGTGCCTAGTGGGCCTTACCCGGTTACCAAAGACTAAAATGAAAAATAAATAAATAAACATCAGTACCACCTCCGTACCAAAAGGCCCTCCAAATGAAGTACTGCAAACAGAGCAAGCCAGCTTGCAATACACTGTACTTAGTATTGCTAACAAAAGTAAAACTGTCAGAACAGCATCATAAAGGATAATACTATTTAATATTACTTGTAAAACTCCTACTACCTGTGGGGGGGTGGATAACCCACTCCAAGTCACACATCCTGCAGGCTCCCAATCCAGAGCACGCTTAATAACAACAAATTAATACCTTTACTAATAACCCTCCAACACTGACAAATGACAAGGTTGGTATTTGTGGTAACACCACAAACAGATGAGCGACCTCCTCTTGCAAACCCTCTAAACAAAAACAGACGAATGACAATAAAATACAACACAGACTGACAACCCAGGGGTGGGGGTGGATGAAATAACCTACCCCAGACAATAATCACACCCCTAACATTTGAACAAGAGCCAACTTTTTTGATAAAAAATTTCAAATATTATAGAGGAACAGTGGCAGGATTTTTAGGACAGTAAATTAATAAAAAGGGAACTAGGAGAGCTTCAGTAGCAGACAAGTAGTGGAATAGCAGTATAATTGCAGTATAATGTGGGGAGTGGTGCAATGCAGTGGCTGTGGGGCAGCCATATTCAGGCAGATCTTCTGGACACTGAGGTGCTGCCCTGTCTGCATGCATCTTTCTGGACTGCGGGATGAGGTAGCCAGACTCAGAGCGGAAGTGCAACTGGGTCAGGAGTACCATCACCCTATCCAGAGACCACTTAGTCCAATGCAGCTGCCTCAAAGGATGCAGAGAACGAGGAGTACTTGGATGACAGTGGGCTCAGGGAGGGTTAGACCAGTCAGGCAGAGGCACATCCCAGATCCTATTCCACTCAAGAACTCATATGCCACACTGCCAAACAGGGACAACCAAATAGAGGTACCCAGAGAAATGGAAGGAAAGGATGTGGAGGTTAGCCAAGTGCAAAAGATGGAGATTAGCTCCCAGGAGGTGGATAGGCAGAATAGGGGCAAAATTCAGCAGAAGGGCAGACAGCAAGGTGAACCAGGGATAAAGGACAACCAAGGAAGGGACTGGAGTAGAACAGCGAAACAGTCTAGGGAGGTCAAATCATGGAAAGTCATGTGTGCAAATGCCAGGAGCCTTTGCAACAAGATGGAAGATCTGGAGGCTGTCATGGTGCAGTCAGACCTGGACATTGTGGCCATCACTGAAACCTGGTGTAATGATAACCATGACTGGGAGTTGGCCATACCTGGCTACAACATATTCAGAAGAGACAGGGCAGGCAGGAAGGGAGGAGGAGTGGCACTGTATGTGAAAAATGACATAAGGGCCACAGAGATCCAGGAGGAACAAAATGGGGGAGAGATACTATGGGTTAAGCTGGAAAGGAAAATGGGGCCAGCCATCCGCACAGGTGTGGTGTATAGACCACCAGCCCAGGAGGAAGAAACAGATAGGGAGCTGATGCTAGCCATCCAGAGGATGGCAGACAAGGGTGAGGTAGTACTGGTTGGAGACTTCCAATATTCAGACGTGGACTGGAGCATCCCAGCAGCAGCATCAACTAGGAGCAGATTTATCCTGGACTCCTTCAGGGTGCCTTCCTCAAGCAACTGGTCATGGAACCAACGGCAGAAGGCAATACTGGACCTTGTGCTCACAAACAGGGACAGTGTGATGGGGGTAAAGTGGGGAGCACCTGGGAACAGTGACCACCAGTCACTGTGGTTTGAAATCACAGAAAGAGCAGAACCAAACCACACAAAACACGTATCCTGGATTTTAGGGGGCAAACTTTGAGAAAATGGGGAGATACTTGAAAGAGGCATTAAGGGAATGGGCAGGAATCAGGGGTTGAGGAACAGTGGAAGTATTTAAAATGGGGATTACAAGAGCAACAGAATTATGTATTAAGCAGGTTAGCAAGAGGAAAAGGAAGAGGAGACCATTATGGTTTTCCAAAGAGGCAGCAAGAAAGTGAAAGCCAAAAGATTGCATTCAGGCAATACAAAAGACACAGGCAGAAGGGATAGGGAAGTACCAGGAGAAGCAAAGGGAGGCAGGAGGCAGTAAGGGAAGCCAAAGCTCAGACAGAAGAACACATTGCAAAATCAGTGGGTAGAGGGACAAAACCTTTTACAGGTACATAAGTGAAAAGAAAAGGCAAAGGGAGGATAGTGAGACTGAAGGGGAGGATGGGGGCTGTGTGGAGGATGACAACAGTAAAGCTGACATATTGAACAGGTATTTCTGCTCAGTCTTTACTGAGGAAGAGAGGTAATGGGTCTGAATGGAGTACAAGGGGTGAGAATGGTGCAGAAATGGACACAAGTCCCTTTACATGAAAGAAGGGTCCTGAAGAACTGGAAGTAATAAGAGTCGATAAAGCAATGGGGCCAGATGGAGTGCACCCAGGGTCCTAAAAGAACTAAGAGAGGTGGTGGCTGAACCTCTTGCTATCCTGTTTAAGCCGATCACTAAAACAGGAGAGGTACCCAAAGACTGGAGGATAGCAGATGTAGTCCCCTTATACAAAAGTGGGAACAAAGAGGAAGCGGGAACTAGACCAGTCAGCCCCTCACCTGGTAGTGGGGAAGATCATGGAAGCACTACTGAAGGAGAGACTGGTGGAACATCTGGTTGTCAGTGGACTACAGGACCCAAGGCAGCATGGTTTCACCAGGGAAGGTCATGTCAGACCAACCTCATTGAATTTTTTGACTGGGTGACTAGGGAGGTGGATCTGGGAGGGCAGTGGACATGGCCTATCTGGACTTCAGCAAGGCCTTTGACACTGTGCCACATAGAAGACTATTGCACAAACTGGGGAATATGGGTGTGGGCAGGACAGTAGTGTGGTGGGTAGGTAACTGGCTGGGCAGCAGGACACAGAGGGTGGTGGTAAATGGCTGTCACTCCACAGAGGGAAGAGTGACCAGTGGGGTACCACAGGGATCAGTGCTGGGACGGTACTATTCAGTATCTTCATCAGTGACATTAGCATTGGGACCTAGAAGGCAGAATTTCACTGTTGCGATGACACAAAGCTCTGTAACAGAGTAGACACACCAGAGGTGTAGACAGAATGAGAAGGACCTCAGAAACTTGAAGAATGGTCAGGGTTTGGCAGTTGAAATTCAATGCAAGGAAGTGCAAGATAATGCATATGGGACACAAAAATCCTGGCACAATATATCAGTTGGGGGGTGAGGATATAGCATGCACCAAGCAGGAAAGGGATCTTGGAGTTATGATTTCTGATGACCTCAAGGCAGGGAAACAGTGTGACAAGGTAGCAGGTAAAGCAAATAGGATGCTGGGATGCATAGGCAGGGGCATCACCAGCAGGAAAAGGGAGGTCATAATTCTACTATACAAGACACTAGTGAGGCGCACCTGGAGTACACTGTGCAGTTCTGGAGACCTTACTCACGTAAGGACATAGGGTAGAGAAGGTTCAGAGGAGGGCAACAAAGATGGTGCATGGATTGCATCACAAGTCCTATGAGGACAGGTTGAAGGCACTGAACATGTACTCCCTGGAGGAGAGGAGGGAGAGAGGGATATGATAGAGACATACAAGTATCTTACAGGGAGGAACAGGGTGCAGGAATGCACTATTTTTAAGCGAAAAAGATGTTCCAGGACTAGAGGGCATGGGATGAAGTTGGTGGGAGGACGATTCAGAGGAAACGTGAGGAAGAATTTCTTCTCAGAGCGGGTGGTGGACAAGTGGAACACCCTGCCAGAGGAAGTGGTGGGGGCTGAAACAATCACGGGATTTAAGAATGCATGGGATAGACATAAAGGAATTCTGGAGGTCAGGGGTAAGGGGCAACAGACTTCCTGGAAAACATAAACTGAACTTACAAACTTAAATGGGCAGACTGGGTGGGCCATAGGCCCTTATCTGCTGACACTGTCTATGTATCTATGTATCTATGTATGTAACTTTTCTTTTTTTGGAGAGGGGAGCTTATCTATGCAATCAAGCAGAAGTCACTTGAACTACAATGAAAGCTAATGATTTAAGTGTGGGGAGGTGTTGTGCTGCCCCTCTGAGTCGGCACCAATACACACACACACTCGACCTCTTGCAAAGTGCATCCACAGCCTGCCCAGTAACAATGAATAAATTATTACAGTTTACTACTAATAATAATAAAACAAACAAACCCACCCACTGTGTTTAACCCTTACCCTACTGAACTTCTGCTGCTGTATGAACATCTGCCCCACTTTGATTGACTTGTCCATGGTGGCCGGTGGTCAGCTCCTCTGCCTGCCTCTCAGCACCACAGGGCATCCTCAGCAGATCAAGCTATGGTGAATGTGGCACAGTTCACTCCTGCTGCTCCAGCTGAGTACGGGATTCTTTCATTCCCGGAAACCAAACTTTTACAGCTTTCTTTTGGTGTCTGGGGTGATCCAATGGTGGTGTCCCTCTGTGTCCCCTACACTGAACCCAGGAGAACTCTTATCACTAGTAGTCCCTCTGATTCTCTTGCTCCCCAGACCCACAACTGCTCAGCTCGTGACATAGACCACTGTCTTTTTGCTGATGCTGGAGGCTGGTCTGCATTGGTCACTTCCACTAAGTATGTTGTTTTGTTGGGGTGGGGCATCCATTACTCCTGTTGCTCTGGGTCCCAGCACTGTGACACCTGCCACTTTCCCAGTGGGACTGCACAGTCAGTGACACCCCAACACAATGTCCAAGTATCCTCAGTGTATGGTGCTACCCCAACACACCCTGCCTCATGCCCAAGTATCTGTGGCATGCAGGACAACTCCTCAACACCCTGTCCCCAAGTATTCCTGCTGGCCATTGATAGCGACAACTCTCACCATCCCCCCAGACACACACACACACACACACCCACTCCTTGCCTGGCCACTAAGTGGGAGCTTTGTGTAAAGCACTTTTATGGCATGGCGGTATGGAGAACCTCTGTGTGCCCCTAAAGTCCATCAACCCCGACAGCCACCATATATCGGCCCCCAAGAGCCACTGTGTATTGGCCCCATATGTCTGCAAAAGCTTCTGAAGATAATTAAGTGGGTTGCAGTTGTTACAGTCAGTGAGAACCCTGGATCCCTGTTGCTCATTATATATTATATTTAATAAGGAGACATGCCAAGAAAGAAAAGTCAAAATCCAGCATGGCGGAGTTACAAAAAAATGGCATAGTTTTATGTTCCATGAACAGTTCTGCCTACACTCCAAAGCTAAAAACTGAATTCCCCAAATCAAATTCAGGTTTCTTTTTACCTGGTTAAGTTACAATTTGCCTCTGAGTTTTCAGGGAAAAGGAACGAAAGCTAACCATTCAAAGGAGAGACACTAGCATGTCTGATGCAACCTTTTTTCCTTTTCTCAGGTGATGGACATGTTTCATTTCCTTTCCATGATGCTTCAGAAAGGAAATGAAACAAAACTCTGCTCACACGTCCATCACCTGAGAAAAGGAAAAAAAAAACCTGAAAGTTGGAAGGGAGGGAGAGGAGATGGCAATTTGAAGAAGAGGTACCTGCAAAAAAAAATGGGGATGGAGAACGCATTCCAGGTGGACACCACTCCTCAGCCTTCCAAACACAGAAATCCTTGTCTGTGGACCGACACTGGCTCATCAAGTAGTTGATGGACACTGGGCACAGTTCAGAAAAATTAGGCTTGTTATCTCACCCACTCTGCCCCATCCCCCTGTCACATACAACATCCTCCAAGAACAGAGCCCTTTTACAAGCCAACCCAGACCAACGAATGAAGATATTCGGACTCACCCGCCTCCTATTGCTGCTGGTACTGCTAGTACTCTCCTGGGAAGTAGCGGTGGCACATGCACACCAAAGGCCAATCACACTCAATAACGTGGCCCACCACAGGTGAATGTTTACCCTTCTTGGTTGCAGTTTTGCTTAGTTTTTCTCATACCGATTTTCTCCGCAGTCTGTCCTCCTTGAGTGCACAGAGTAAAATGGTGCCTGAAAATCCACTCTTTGATGCGTGATGGCGTCAACAGATCCCTGCCTCCACCACTTCAAAAGTCAATATTGTTTTAGACCGTGTGATTTTCTGGAAAATAAAATACATTTATGGGTATTTTATACTAGTTTTGAGCAATGATATTGGGGGGGGGGGGGCACATGCCCCCTCAGGCCCTATGGGCATGACGCCACTGGGTTCAACCCTATTTTTGACCGTCCTGTTTACCAAGCCATGAGCTCACATGGGTGCACATTACATTACAGCGACAACAGCGACAGGTCGCTGTAATGTCGAAGCAGCACCCGGCACTGCTTTCTGGGGGTCTTGCTCCCCCTCCCTTAATCAACTCTGACTCGGAGTTGATTATTTATGTTATGGGGGTGTGTGGGGGCAGATCCCCCTTCGTGGGGGGTTTGAGGGTGAAATCCCCCCTGAAGAAAACAAGGTCTTTACGGAACAGCTTTATGCCAACCTCAGTTGCAGTCGACATAAAGTTGTTGCTTTACCATCGTTTGACAGTGAATTTGTTGAACTGGTGTCATGGATCCCTTGTCCTGTGCACCCTCACAGGCAGGTAGCAACATGGGCCCATCTTCGACTTGGTGTGACTTTTAGCTGGGTACTGTACCTCTCCTCCTACCCATTTCAAACATCTACTCAACCCCTGGGTGTCTGGCTTCCTATGTTATCATTATCCCCAAGTTTCAACTTACCAGGTTGGCAAACTACTCACTGAGTGATTTTCAGATTTAGAGGCCAGTAAGGCCACTTGGGTGAGCCCCTTGAGGGGGAATATACGTGTCAAGTCTGTCACCTCGCTGCGCTTTACTGCACTTAGCTGGTACTTCTCCTCAGTGGTGAGGCTAAAACCTTCACTTTCCTTATACCATACCTCTCCTGCAAGGATTGGATGTTACAAATAGAGATTAACCATGCAAGCATCTTCCAATCTCTTAGAATCTGTACCTACTACATGGCTATATTGTGAATTGGAGATTATCTCTAAGGCATTTCACGCTCCCAGGTTTATGCATTTGGCTAATGTGACTCCATGAGATCATTTTGTCCTACTTTTCTAGCGTGGAGTACAATATCTCTGGAAGCTGTTTATCCCTTAACTGTGAGACTCACCACTGCTTATCAGCCCCAGTTATCCATTTGTAATCTGCACTCTGGTTCACTAGAGTGGCAAACTCTATGTTGGCAACTGAGCCCATGTTAGAGGCATGGGTAACCCCAAATAGACCCTGCACCTCATCAGGCTAACCCACAGAAAGGATGGGCTGTCACTCTCCCCCCCTGAAGTGATCATTAAACCTTTCTCACCTCGAGCTGCCAGGGAGAATCCTGATGTATCAGTTTATCCAGTTCATCTCTATATTGAAAGTTTTCATGATCTCAACAACTCCATGACAAAATGCACCTTGCACATACAGCTGATTGCTTCATTGAAACAGTTCAGGATGACATCAGCAATGCCAAAAAAAATATTGCATGGAGGAGTGTACCTGATGTACCAGATGCTCTTTTATCTCTTCTATGAATCCCTGGGGTCCATACCAGACCCAGCCTCAGAGGTGCCTTGATCCTTCATAGGATGCAGCTTGTGAGCCAGTGCTGGTCCTCATGGCCCACAGGCAAGCCACATTCGAAAGACTGGCACTGCCTCACACTCCTCCCTTTAGAACTAACTTAAGCACAGCCCCTCTGCAAAACCTTTAGCTCCCTATTTCTACTCTGTGTGGCTGTATCAACCCATGCTGGGCTATAGATACCCATTTACTGCCTGGGGCCTCTTGTTAACATTGTTACAGAACATAGAACAAATCACAGAACATCCTGTCCCCAGCCCTTCCACAGAGCGGCCAAGGCTTTAGAAAGCATAACCTCCCATAACCTACCTGCAGGGGTGGGTTACAAACAGAAGCAGGAGACTGATGATAAGTGTACAGGAACATTTCTTTCAGCAAAAAGGGAGGCAGGGGAGGAAGGGTAAGGAGGAAGGGCACTCAGCAGAGCTTCAGAGTTCAGCAAGGGGTTGTAAAGAAGATGGAGGAGATGGGTAGTAGAAAGGGGAGGAAAGCAGTGGATAGGCTGTGGCTGGTAAGGTTATCTTGGTGTAGATAGGGTGGGAAGGTTAAATGAGAAGTAAGGGGGGGTTGAATGGGGAGTACTGAGGAGGAAGGCAGAGAGGAAAAAGGCACGTAAGACGGAGGAATAAGAGGAGTAGGAGAACAATAAAAGGGAGACCAGTGTAATGGGGAGAGCATGTACTGAAAACAGGGGTATGGCAGCCAACAGTTTATGGGAAACATAGATTATTTTGATAGCTGAAAGTAGAAAGAGGATGAAAAAGGAGAGAAACGTGGAAGGGAGAGAGGTTTAGCAGATAGTGGGAAGGCCGATAATGGGAGGTGGGATGATAGAATGACAGACTCAGAGAGTCAAAGGAGGTGACAGGGTGAGGCAGGTCAGTAGTAGAGCAAGAGTGAGGGGAGTGAAAGTATACAGCAATAGAGGGTAACGTACTAGAAGTTCAACAGCTTAACAAGAGGAGCAAAACAGCGAATCCTGTGAAGCCAATAACAAGGCCCGGAATATGATGAATAAAGGTAAAGTTTACATTGACTGTAGCACAAATTATACTGTGTATTGCACAACATATCATTGAAACAGTCTAACTACATAAACACTAAATTACTTCACTGTGAAGTTAGCACAGCCATACAACTGCTGGGCAAGTATGTTTGTTGTTGCCAACTCCAGAGTAAAAGTAACCACTTTGTGGAAATAGTACGAACACTGAGCTGATGCAGCCATTAGAAAGGCTCATGTCCTTTGTATTTAACCCCTTCCCTCACCACGTGTCTGCCAACTTTAGAGTTCTACCTCATCAACACTATAAGCCAGTTTGAAAGAAAAAGTGTCACTTGATCTGGGACATGTGCAGCTGTTCATTCAGAGCCATTTGCGCTTGACAGTTCTGCCAGGCTCTCATCTACATATGAGAGTGCATGACTAGCTTTCATGGGTAGCAGCACTAGTACTGACATTCCACAATGCAAAATAATGTTGGTATTGCATTTGTTTAAATTTTTTTTTTTACTTACTATTTACGCCCCTTCTGTCTCCGTGTCTGCCTTTCCTTCGGGTCCTCACTGCACCATTGCAGGCTGTGCGGAAGGGCCACGGAAGCAAATCCCCATAGAGTGCTCCGCTTCTGGAATCCTTTTAGAGCCCCAGATGACCCCCTGGGTGGGACGAAGGGTTCCTTCCCCAATCCCCTCTGAACCTCGGTGGGAAGCGGACACCCAGAACTGCTCCATGGATCCCCCACAGTCACCGGTGCTGAGGCCCGTCTCCTGATGCAGACATGAGTCATTTTCCTGTTGTTTTGGTCCCACCCCTGTAGGCACCGGCACGTGAGAGCCAATGAGATAAAGGCACACAGAGATATGCCTTCACTCAAGGCTTTCAGCTATGCCCGCCCCTCTCCTATGCCGCTGCATCCTCAACTGCACCTCTACCTGTGGTCACCCAGGTGGCGGGTAGCAGCAGCGGACTGCAACCCACCCTCCCTGGAGAAGGAGAGCAGCCCTGTGGGTACTCAATCTTTCTCCCCTGGCCTGCCCTCCAGCAACCTAGGCTCAATACTGAACCCGGGTAACTTGCGTCATGAGCAGTATCTCTACCACTGCGGCAGTGGGCGGCATTGCATTGTTTAAAATTTAAGTGCACATTTACTTGACTTGTGTACAGGCCTTACCATAGAAGGTGTACCTTCCCAGCCTATAGTGGGGTGGGGCAAAGGCATAACTTCCCAGCCTGTAAGACTTCACTGGGGATGGGGTGGGGGTGGCTAACGATACAGGACTTAAGGGTATCTATTTTGGGGCTGGGATATAGGTAGAATTATATTTGGCTTCCTGAGGATACAGCAGTTCTTAGTATCAGTGGACAGGACAGCAATTCTTAGTATCAGTGGACAGGAATTGAAATGTTTAGTTAACACCCCCTTCCCCAGACATTTTGGTTTAAGCCAAAACTGCCAAGGGAGGTACATGGGCCACCAGGGTCAGTCACAATATAAAAAAAATCTCACCAGCTCCATGGCCCAAGAGTTGGCAGCATAGGGAACTTCAGTCCATCCACCCTAACCCCTCAAGACAACAAAGAGCTATACATAATTTGAAATGCTGTCCCTTTACTCCAAGTCCTGATTGAGGGCAGTGTCCATATTATTTCAACTAATTCAGATGCCTTCCCCAATGTGCCCTCTCATTCAGGAGGTTGTGAACAGGAGCAAGGGAGTAGCGGACCAGGAGGGAGGGGCAGAGCAGCTGCATCTTTAATGATGCTAGGCAAACTGACCAATCAGAGTACCTATTGTCCTCAAGATTCAGATACTCTGCCCTCCCTTCATGTTGTGCACACACTTGCTCTTTTTGTTTACTGTCCCTTGAATTAAGCTGGTGCACTGGGAGGAACTGACTGCATAAGCCAGCAAATGTAGACACTGCCCCCAGTCATGGATTGGAGTCAGCGGGGGACATAACATTTAAAAGTGTGCACTCTGGAGTCTTGGGGCATGGTTTGGGGGGTGAAGTTCCCAGTGCTAGTCCAGGAAGCTGGTAAGATATTTGGGGGGCTGAGTCAGCCAGTTATGGGTTATTGATAGTCACCTTGCTTCAAATCATGGGTGGGAAAGTTGGTTTGAGGCCAACGTCTAGCAAACTTGGGTTGGGGCCTTGGGGAGAGTCAGACTATGGAGGGGATGTTATTTAAAGCTGCTACTGGCATAATGCAAGGAGGTAACAACCTTTATTTTTTAGTGTGTGTGTATACAGGGGAGGGGGTAGAGCTGGTGAAACCTTTTCTACTTTGACTGGCTCGACTGCCTTGCAAACAGAAAGATGGATCTACAAAGGTTTGCTTGAGTCTGATGGAGTCAAACAACTGATGTTGGAGGTTTTTGATTTTCACATGGAGATACACTTGCAGCTCTAATGTGGATCATGTTTGTGTCATACCACTAGGGTGTGAGATTCCTGTATAGATGGTGCAAACTGGTAGGTGGCCCTTTCTGGTGATGCTCTCGGACAACTTCATCAGCACAGACTAAGTTGGGAAATACTACAACTAAACACAGGCTTTTCCCAGCTAATATCTGGAAGGAGAGCAATTTCAGTTAGAATTATTTTTACTTTTATTTATTTTATTGAAAGTATCAGAATTACAACCCTTTGAGTCAGAGACTCCTTTACAAAGGCTCCACATCATCAACAAGTGAAAGAATACAGTAAACAGGAAAACAGTATACGGTAAATAGTAAAATGCAAAGTTACAGTCAAGCAACGATAACAGTAAAGTGCATGTATGAGAACAGGCCAAAGATAGGCAGCTAAGGAAATTATGGATGCCTGGCAAACAGGCAGACACAGACCACACAGTGTCAGGCAGACCTTACTGATACAAAGCCCCATTGGGGCAGTAGGCAGTCCAAGACATACCTTGTCAAGAGGGGGGAGGAGGGACAGGTGGCGAGGAAATACTTCGGGTACAGTCGCACTTGCCAAGAGAGAGGAGGTGTTCCCTTAGGGAACATTTGTAGGGTCCCAGGCAGGCACAGGAGGAAATCTCAGGTGGAAGAGAGTTGAGCCAAAGGTAGGGGGGCCGGTAAAGGAAGGCCATCTGACATTGAGAGGTTTTGCAGGGTATAGAGTAAGTAGGCTTGCTGAGCCCTGGTGGTCTGAGGTGCTGAGGGGTAACGAGGCATAGGGAGGCCAGGGGAGCAAGGCCAGCAATGATCATCTTGGCTAGGAAACAGGTGTGATATTTTAGTCTGCCCTCAAAACTCAGCCAGTTGGAGAGCGGTACAGGTCGCAGTTGTGGGTAAACCTGTTACAGCCAGTCACCAGATGACAAGCTTTATTAAGGGACACCTTTAGTTTGTGGAGTATGGTATCAGATACTGAGCCATAGATGACTATGCCGTAGTCGATTAGGAGAGCGGAACTGGTAACAGCTAAATGGAAGGCTTCAGAGGGCAGGCAAAGGCAGAGCCTTATAGGAGGCCAATTCTGCTATTCACGGCCATGCAGACTAGGTTGATATTAGACTGAAAGGAGAGGGAGAGGTCTAGGGTGATACCTAGATATTTGAAGCTGGGGACTTGGTCAATTGCAAAGGCGATTGTTGAGGATGGTGAGAGGGTACCCCTCAATTTATTTTTGGGTGAGAGAAAACCATGACTTTGGTTTACTTGTAGTTTAAAATTAGCTTGTGCTTGACAAACCCTCCTCAGATAATGAGAAAACATGTTAAAGGTACTATTGGAGTGGGTTAGGCTCAGGGTGGCTACTGAAAATTACTGCATCATCTGCATACAGTAACATATGACCCAGGCAGGTATTGGGAAGGGAGTTTAGAAAAGGGAAAGAGGAGAGGCCCCAGGATGGAGCCCTGAGCACACCAACCAGACAGGAGGCAGGGGAAGGTGGTGCCAATTTTTACCTGTTGCTGCCTTGCTGAGAGATAGTGGGAAAACCAGGCAGTGGATTCCAAGGACAGGCCTAGAGAGGTGAGGGGGGTCTGAGCGAGGAGGGCATGATAACCATGTCAAATATCTTGGTAAGGTCAGTGTAGACGGTACCTATCAAGTGACCTTGTCCAAGGTTTTGTAAATATAGTTGGTGAAGTCCAGAAGGGCTGTGGGTGTGCTGTGACCCTTCTGGAATCCATGTTGTTCAGGGCAAAACAGATTATATTTGTC
Source organism: Neoceratodus forsteri (assembly GCA_016271365.2). Classification (NCBI taxonomy): domain Eukaryota; kingdom Metazoa; phylum Chordata; order Ceratodontiformes; family Ceratodontidae; genus Neoceratodus; species Neoceratodus forsteri. The sequence continues at coordinate 748,064,561 of CM057453.1, forward strand.
AAGGTAGTCGGAGAGCTGGTCAGACACAATTCTTTCCAAAGCTTTGGAAAGGGGCAGGCGAATAGAAATGGGGCGATAGTTACTAGGCAGGGAGTGGTCGCCACTCTTGAGGATAGGAGTGACTACTGCAGTCTTGCACAGGGACAGGAACTGCCCTAAGCTGAGGGAGAGGTTGAAGATCTTGGGGGGGAGCACTACTTCAAGCACAAGGTTTAGGATCTTTAGATCGAGCGAGTCACTAATGAAGCGAGTTTTCCTCAGTACCCAGGTGAGGTAGGTTTTGAATTCTCTGGGTGTGATGGCTTTAAAGTGAAAAGGGCGAATACCTAATTGAGGACATGGAGGGGGGAGGGAAGGTGAGGGAAAAAATCCAGGGGGAGGATCTACTGAGGTCAATAAAGACAGTGTTAAAAACTTCCATAATTGTGGAAGAGTCCTGAACGAGGGTGCCATTGACATTTAACGTGGAGGGTGGAGGGGATAGTGATTTACCATTAATTACTTACAATGTAGCAGTCTCTAGTGTCCCCACTGAGCCAGACTATCATATTTTCTACCAGGCAGTGTGCCGTAGAGGTTAAGGTACTTTGTACTAAGATGAAATGGATATACCTGGCTGCAGGACTGTGGATTTCAAATGCACTGTGCATATATTTCCACAGTAGTTAAAATAAAATACAGTGATGTATATCTCTCAGAACAGTGTCTCCAAAATTGGGGGTTGCTAATTACCATGACAAGACTGAACCTCATTCGTGAACTATGGCATGGTCAAAGTCAAGAACTCAGTTCTGTCTTAGTCTCTCAAATTTACTGAAAGAACTTTTCCTAGTACAATAGAACCCTGAATTACCAAACCCTGTTATCCCTGAAGAACTGAACCCTTCTCACCCAAGATTTCCTTACTTCAGTCACTTCACATGTGTTGTAACGTTTCTCCATCTCCTGTGTACCACACAATACTGTACAACCTAAAAACATACACACTCATTTTCATTATTCAAGTGTTGTTTTTTTCATGTTTCCTGTGTACCCAGTCTGGTGTTTTGTGGCACTAGGGGTAAGGGACAGTCATATAGAGGAGTGGGAGCTCCTAGGTCATTGTCACAGTTAATGTGTTGCAGCAGACACCAAGATGGAGAGAGAGTAGTGGTAGAACTAAGACAGGAGGTAGACGAAAAGGATGCCAATGAACTCAAAAGGGTACTGTTGATAATCACTGCCCAGAGTAATGCAGAGGGGTAAGGTGTTTTTTTTTTCTGTGTGATCTCATGGCAGCAGTTTCTGAGTCTTGCAGCATTTGTGTCAGGGATCAGTATTTGTTCCTGCATACTGCTGGGACTGTAAAAGGATGATCACAGTTACTCTAAACAGCTAAAAAATGCTTCTGATTAAAACCCGACAATTCCTCAACAGAATCCCTGTGGCTAACAATTGAAGTGAAAGGTGGTTCTCCTGTCCTATTTGGAGTTTACTATAGACCACCAGACAGTCCTCACGAGCTGGATGATATTATAAACAAAGAGCTCACCAGTGCAACAAAATAACAATGTGGTCATTGTAGGTGATTTTAATTATTATCCTCGCATCACTTGATCATCAATCTCAAGCAAAAATCTAGCTGTGGAAAATGTGTAAATTGCTTACATGATAACCTGATTCATTTTGTGTCCCAAGCTACCAGACACAGACACATGCTAGATCTTGTATTAAGTAAAGGCGTGGTGGAAGTGATCTTCTTACTAGGAAACAATTATATGATATTGTCCATTAAAAATAAAATGTTAGCAATAAGGAAATATTTGTCTTACAACTTTAAGCAGGCAAACTAGCTGGCATTGTAGCATAGTGGTTAAGTGCATTGAGCTAAAACCTGGGAGAACTGGGTTTAGATCCACAGCCATCTCTTGCATATAGTGTGGCAATGAGCAAGTCACTTAAAGGAAAGTCCCTCAACCTCTTTTCTGTATATATGGTGTAGTCTGTAGGCATGAACAGTGATTCCCTGTCTTACATCCCCTAATTTCATCCTAATTTAAATAAATATAAGGTTGCTTCACTCTGTTTTGCCTGGCGTGAAAAACCTCTTTGTTTCCATTGCAAAGGTCATGACCCCACTCATGCAAGACATCATGGAAGTTGATGATGTGTACTTGCACAGGCAGCAGAGATTACACCCTCATTCAGTTCTGTTACTTGTCTTTTGAAGCCCTGCATTTTCTAAAAGCATTTTTTCTAACACAGTCACACTTTAAACTACAGAAAACAGCAGAGCACTTACTATGCTTTGAACAATTTAATGGTCAGCATAAAACAAGAACATAGGGCCTGCAGAGGACAGCAACAGCAATAATAAAGTATAACTACTGCAGGTTTAGCACTAAAACATCATAAAATTTCAAGAGTATTTACGTAAGTCGCATTTGCAATGGAGTCAAGCAAGTTTTCACACCAGACTTAAGTACCTTCATTTACACCTCACGCCAGAAGCTTTGAAAGTTGCAGTCCTGAGCTCTGTGATCTCTGTAATAGACTATGGTCTCATCATTTATGGCTCGGCCACAACCACAACCCTTAGACCCCTCTCAACTGCCTTAAATAAGGCATGTTGGCTCATCACTGGTGCTCATCGTCTCACCCACACATGTGACTCGTACACTCAGACCGTCTGGCTCCAACTATCAAACTGCATAAAGTTTCCCACCTGCTTCATGGCGAAAAAAATCTACCTTGGCCTTGCACCTTCTGGGGTCTCAACTCTGTTACAACACCGAATTAAGAAATGACAAAGAACCTCTGTGCACAAACACTCAGGCAAGGGTTACCCCAAAAGGCATTTGTCTGGGAAGCCAAGTTTCAAGAAAATACAAAATCACACATGCCCACACGATGGTGTTAACAACTGGTGCCTTAGGAGATCCACGCTACAGCTACTGAAAGTCCCCCACTGTCACACTTCACAGGGACAGCGCTATTTTGCTTATCAAGCGCCACTCTGGTTCAGTGGCCTCAGCCCCACCATCTCCTCTGCCCCAACAATTGGTATGTTTAAAACCAGGCTCCAGAACTGTCTCACTACCAACAGCTCCTGTGACTGCCCAACTTATCTTCTCCACTTCCTTCCTGCTTTAGTGGTCCCCCTCCCCTCCTCACTGAATTCTACCCTCACATCTTGGTATACCCAATGCTGCACTTTTCACCCCTCCCCACCCTTCCTACATTCCTTCACCCCCTTCCCTCTCCCTATGACTCTGGCACTTCTTATCTGTTGTCTATTTTCTCTGACAAATGCTGCTGGCTGCCTTGTTACAATGCTACCCTTGAATTGTATTAATTTGTACTCTGTTTGCAATGTCTACATTGTTGTAATGTCTGTCTTGATGTTCCCCATAATTTGTATTTCTCTGATGTGGAACCTTTGTAAAAGAACCAAGGCTCAAATGTATTTGTAATCCTAGACTTGATAAATAAAATAAAATAAACATTTAAATCCTGATGAAATTAGGAGCTCACAATAGAGGAATTGATTGCTCATACCTACAAACTACACAGGTAAACAGAATAAAAGGCTGATTGGACTTTTCCTTTAACTTCTGTGTGCTCCCAGGATGCACCTGGAAACAAGCCTCATCTTAGTATGCCATTCCTGGCCAAAAATTGTAAAATAAATAAAAATTATTTGCCGCTATTAAAAACTGGGTATGGAAAAAAAATAAGGAAAGGAAGGATACAAATAAAGCCTAGAATGTTCTGTTAAATAAATTTATAGATTTTCAGGTTATCTGTTTCCCAGTTAGAAAAGCATAGCATAGAAAATGAAATAGAAAAGCATAACATAGAAAGGGAAAGAGAAACATGGCTTACCAACTAACTAAATAAACTGATGGTATCCAAACAGAGGGCTCATAGATTTATGGTTAAAATCCTCTGCATATTTGGCGGATAAGTACAGTTAGTTGATGAAGTCTTGTAGGCAAACTAATGAGGGAAAATGTAAACTTTAACAAATCAGATACCAAGCAGTTCTTTAGATAATAAACTCTGTAAAGCAAAGTAACAACTGTTTAGGGCCTGATTCAGGTGCAGTACAGGCTGATTTCCACATAGACTACTGAGGTCTTTAATGCTCGCTTCTCTAGTGGCTTTTCTTCTATATCCCTAGTAGTACCACCTTCCATAGACCATCCTCTGATGAATATCAGTGAAACAAACCTGGAGATAACTAATGATCAGGTATACATTAAATAAGAGACCATAAAATAAAATACATTAGCTGGACCCAGTGGTATTTCGACAAATTTTATTAAACTAATCTTGAGAAGATCTAGTGGACCCACTAACAAATATAATTAAATTAGCTTTATTGAATTTCAAAAGGAGTAAGACACCATTGACAGAAAACATACAGTTAAAAAGGCTAAACAGAAACATTGATAACAGATTAATGTAATGAATCAGGAAATATCAAACCACTCCACCTAATCCCCTCCCCCTCCCCCCAGTTCCCTCCCCCCACAGGGTGTGCTTCAAAGGATAAACTATTGCAATGACATATATCAATTCCCAAGATGAAGTTATTAGGATCCAGGTAGTGAGCACAGGAAAACACTCAAGAAGTTGGGCAAAATAGAGGGCATGTAGTTTACCCCATTTCTTGTTGAATAAGGGAAGGCGGTGGCGAAGGCTGGCAATCATACGTTCAGTCTGAAGAGAGAAGGAAAGTTCTTGCAACCACTCAGAGTATGAAGTGCATGCTTGATCCAGCCAGTGCTTAAGAATGGTCTTCTTGACCGCCATGGAGATGAGGGCCATATGGTATCTTCTTTCTCTAATGGAAATCTGTGAGAGATTACCAAACACACAGACTTCAGGGGAAAGTAGGATGGTTAGGCCCAGAAGTGGGTCACTTCGGGCTTCAATTTGTTCCCATAAGGGGGATACCTTCTCACAGTCCCAGAAAATGTGCAAGAGGGTACCATCCGCTTTATCACATCTTGTGCAGGTGGGAGATGGGAGGCGACCCATTTTGGCTAGCTTAACAGGTGTGTAATACATATTATTCAGGATGTGATATTGAGATAATCTAAGTCAGTCTTGAGATAGATAAGTGTAGAGATCCTTCTATATGTTAGGCCAGCTAATATTAGCCTCTAGAAGCAAGGTATCCCCCACATTGGAGCCTACTGGCGAAAGAAAAGGGTGGTCGGTGAACAACCAGTGGTACAGTTTAGAAATACCATGCAGTTTGGGGGCCAATTCTAGCATTTGCATGCAAAGGGGGTGTAACCTGGAGGGTTGTGGGTAGATCAGATTGCTGTAGTAATAGGTGTTGAAGTTGATAAGCTTGGAAAATATGGGTCTGGTTCAGCTGAATTTACCCAGCAGTTCTGGAAATGTTAAAAGGGAGGATTGTGAGTAACAGTCAGTGGCCGTGATGTGTTGTGGCAGAGGGAGCCAACCCAAGGATAAGGAATGACCACCAATCTTAATATTTGGATTGAAAAAGGTAGGTTACATGTGATCTTTGGTAAGAGGGATTTTCAGGTAAGAGCAAATTTGTGAGAAAACTTTGAGAGACACCAGTTGGAGAAGAAGGGAGCTAAATCGTGTGAGAATTCCAGGGTGTAAAAAAAAATGGAATAGGGAGAGAGGTTGTTTAGAGTGAAGAGGTAGGATTCTATCTGTAACCAGATCGGAACATATTCAGATTCAGGGATGAGATGAGGGCTAATTAGCCACTTCTCACATTTGTAGAGGCGACTGGCCCAGTAATAAAGAAGGAAATTAGGAAGACGAAGACCCCCAAGGATTTTGGGAAGCCCAAGTTTAAGATAAGAGCATCTAGGTTCCTTATCCCACCAGATGAAAGAAGTAATGAGAGTGAATACGTTTGAAAAAGGAAGGGGGAGCACTACATTCAGCATGCTTATATGATAGAAAAATCTGGGAAGGATATTCATTTTGAAGATATTGATCCTACCTCATGAGGAGACAGGAAGCTCCCTCCATCTTGCTAAATCATGTCGAACAGTTACCAGAAGATCCTCAAAAGTTAATTTCACTAGTAGGGATGGGTCTGAAGTGAGGGAAATACCCAGGTATTTGAGGGAATGGGGGGACCATCTGACCCTGAAGGAGGCAACGTCTTCACTATGTAATAAAATATCTCTGGTTGCTACCTGATGTGGTACTCATGTACCTATATTATGACTACTGTGATCTACTTATTACCAAGCATGTACCACCAGTGAATGCCTGTAACACTGGTTGCTTTTTTAATCTAAGCATTATGTACTGTACTGTTTTGTTTGCTGTGATGTATTGCTGTCTTGGCGAGGTGCCTTGTAAATGAGTCTTTGACTAAAGGTCTGTAAACCGATGAGCTAATAAATAAATGAAATAAATAAATAAATTAGTACACTGGTTCAGAGGATAGATTTCTGTTTTACTTAGATTAAGTTTGTAATTAGAGTACAGGCTAAATTGACCTGTCACCCCTAAGGTCTCAGTAAAAGAAGGAACCAGATCAGACAGGTGAAGGAGGATAACAGCAGCATAGACCAAGATAGAGGAACAGGTCACCGATAGGAATGCCCTTAATAATAGGGAAGATTTGAGATGCCTGATGAGAGGTTCGAGATAAAGATTGAAAAGAAATGGAGATGAGGTCAGCCTTGGCGGGTGCCAGCATGTAGAAGGAACTAACAAATATTTTAACAAATCCCTACAATCCCTTAGGTGACTGGCAGAAAACATTGGTTATCCCTGTTTTTAAGAAAGGAGATCAGTCGGTTACATCAGTTATTGTCCCAGTAGTTTGACTTCCATTCTGGCAAAATCCATGGAATTGATCATCAAAGATAGGGTAACAGAGCACCTTACAAAAATAGCACAAATAAATACATAACTATGAATAAAAAAATAATTTTCTTCATAGCTCACGAGAGGAAGGAGAGAAGCTGAGCTACATAGCATAATTCCTAGAGCAGAACTCTGTTCCCAGGGGCAGCATTTCCCCAGTATCCCCTCTCTCTCTCTCCTAACTACAAAATGCTGGCAACAAAGACACAAATCTCTAGCTCTCACTGAGCTCTCTCTTCTGATATGGGGATGTCAGGCTAGGGAGCAGGTCCTTTTTGGTCCGTGTGTAGCAGGAGCCTTATTAATTTTGTGAGCTGAAACAGGGACAGGAGGTGTTTTTAGGCACAGAGCAGTACCACTAAAACCTTATAAAGGCATTTTTAGTGTTTTCTGGAGGTTTGGCAGCAGCGCCAAAACCGTAAGCAGGAAGCCCAGCTACTGCCAGATTCAGCCCTGTAAAGAGAACAGCTCCAGTGAGTGTTGGCTAAGAAAGGCTGAGCTACATAACAAAATCCCTAAAACAAAAATCTATTCCCCAGGAAAACATTTAATCAATAGCGATCTCTCTCTCTCTCTCTCTCTCTCTTTCCTAACTAAAAAATGCTGTGCTCTCACTAAACTCTCTCTTCGGGTGGAGGTGTGTGTGTGTGTGTGTGTGTGTGGGGAGGAGGGGTTCTGCCATGCAGGACTGTCAAGCCAGGAAGACAGATCCTTTTCGGTCCATGTTGAGTTGAAACAGGGGCAGGAGGTGTTTTTAGGTGCAGAGCAGTGTCACCAAAGGCTTATAAAGGCATTGTTAGTGTTTTCTCAAGGCTTGATAGCAGCAGCAGCAGCACAAAGACAGAAGCAGGAAGCCAAGCCACTTCCAGTTTTGGTTCTATAAAAGAGGACAGTTCCAGCAAATGCAGGCAGAAGCAGTGCATGGCAGACGCAAGCTCATCTGCTGGCATTAGCCAGGGAAGTCGGGAAGGAGGCTAGTTATTTTAGTAGGTAACTAGAAGAAGGCATGGGGTCATAATGTCACAGGACATCATGCCGCATGGTAAAATCGCGCTGCCAATACAGCACGATTCTTGCCATGTGGCATATCTCTTTTTTCTATGGGGGGCTATGCCCCACACACACCATTATAGGCTATGCCCCCAAACCCCCAATAATGATTCTCAACTCCGGGGGGTGGGGTTCAAGTTGGGGAGCGCACAAAGTTTAAAAAATAAAATAAAAGTTTCTGGGACCGGGAATCGAACCCGGTCCCAGAAGCACTGCCTAGGTTTCCTGCTACTGTAGCTTGATCCGTTGAGCCACAGTAGCTGATCGGCAGAACCTACTCCCAGCAGAGGTCTTATCCTCTGCCTGGGAGAGTGAGAATGGTGCAATACTACGTACAGCAGTATACACAGTATTGCACCATTTGCTCACTGATGCAGCACTGTACTGGGTTAGCCATGATGTCGTATGCTATTAAGCGTGCAACATTATGACCTGGTACCCTAGAAAAAAGATATTTGTTGGTCCTTAATGGTTCATATTTATATCAGCAAGAGGTACCTGACTGGTGACATTCTGAATTTACTATGTAAAGAGGGATCAATTATTAGATGCACCAGGTGCCTGTGCATGCCGAAACAAATCCACACATGACCCCACTATACATAATATATGTAACAAATGTCAAGCATATTGTGAGTTGCAGCTTTCAGACATGCAGAATGAATTAAAAATGTATCAGAAATTAACCAAACAGAATCCTTTGTGAAAGTTCTGGAAACGGACAGTGTTCTGATAAATAGATTCCATCATTATGATGGGAGAAGGGAGGAAGAGGACACGTGCCACCCAAATACAGTTGAAAGTAGAAATAGAAGGGTAAAGGAGGTTCACAACACCTCAAAGGATAATGACTGGTGTGTGGTTCAATATAACAAAAATAAGAACAAATGTAACCCCCCTGCAAATGGGGGTTCCCAAAAGACTTCCAGGAGCTTGCTTGAATGCTCCAAGCCTGAATGGTGTTTGGCGTTTAAGCCATTTATCAGTGAGTGTTTTTAGAACCTCTGGTACTGTCTCTTTAAGAGCTGTCTGCTTGCAGACATAATTAGTTTGTATGGGGGACTGTGTGTTTCTTTGATTGAGTACCACTCAAGCTGCTGCCAATTCACTCCATTTTGCAGTCACTAGGGTGCAAAGGAACCTATCTGAAAGATGTAACTGTTTGCAGAAACCATTTAGAGTGATAATGAAATTACAGTTTGTCTAACCTGCTTTCTTTTGCAGTCAGAACAGTGTCTGCCTAGTTCCCCATTCTGGTTTGAACTGCTGAACTGGACCAATCAGTGTGGGGTAAAGCTAGCTCTAAAATGGTGCCTTGGGCGAATCAGAACTTGGACTCATAATCTGAGCCAGCCACAAGAGGATTGTATGGGCAGTGACTCTGGGAGATGTAGTTTAGACTTCAGTGCCTTTTGGACCAACAGCAGCAGTCTATTGTGTGACAGCCAATCCAGTCAAGAACTGGGAGGAACTCAAAGGAAGTGCCAGTTTTGTCGGTTGGAGTTTCAGTTGAGCTTTGGCAGTGAAGAAGGAAGGAGCCCTGTGCTTTTTCAGTGTGCAGTTTTAGTCAAAAAACGTGTGTAAGGCCCAGAGTTCCGGTCTGCAGCTGTGTAACTGCTTGTTAGGACTGAATCCGTCCTGTGAAAAGAATCAAAGGATCTCTGAAGAGTAGAAACCAGGCTCACCCTGTAGAAGACTGGAGAAATTATTGAATTGCACTCGGTCTGTCAGGAACTGAATCTGCTGTGTGTTCTCCGGGTATTGTGCAGTAATTGCGATCGGGATAGAAGCAGCCTGCCTGGTATAGTACTCTCTATTTTTTACCATATAAATGTGTGAAGAGTCACTTGGAGCTCAAGAGTAGCCCTGCTGATATTGAAGGACCCTATCTTACTTGGAGGTCGTGAGTACTAATTCAGGGTCGCTCCTGTTGAAGTGCCACATTAAATCCAAATGGAATTACTGTACTGCTGACTGTTTAATTTTCCTTTCTCTGTGTGAAAGGGCCCTACCAGCTGCCACGGTTTGGACTAGCCACTAGGGCTTGGGTACCCAGGGACAGTAACTGATAGGGATAGGCCTGTGCACAGAGCCATAGGTAGATTATTAGAGTGATAAGCTAATTAACCTGATTTCCCTGTCCTTGTTATATCCCCTAAATAAATCAGAGCTGCTTGTTTCAGCAAAGTTATACTGCCTGAGGTATTTGTTCATGTTAAAGTACTGTACTGTGATTGTTGCACTGTATCTCATTTCACAGGAGGTCCCAGTGCGGAACCAGTCCTGGGGGTAAGTGTATACTGTGAAGGTAATTCTGATATATTGTGTGGGCCATTAGTGGGAAGAAGAGGGTTGCAGTGTCCCAGAGGCTGTGACCAAGTTAGTTTAACTATTGCAAACCCTGACCTCTGGGTGGAGGCACCGCCATTGGATCCAGCCCCTCAACCTGTTAGTGGCAAATCAGGCAGGGTAGTAGCCCCTGGGATAGCGCCAATCTAGGGGTTACATCTTGGAGCTCACCGCTGGGATTGTGTGTCCTCTAGTGGCCATATTTACGAACCACTGTTAAGAAAAAAATGGGTACCCGACAGAAGTGGCTGTGCACGGCTGGTGGAGTGGTGTACTGGGAGGAATCGACCCCCAAAATGCTATGCTTATCCTGGACATCCCCTGGGCATCAATGCGGACACTGTGCAGGGGTACTTTCCAAGGTGGAAGGTTTACAAAACCCTGTGGTGGTGGGTCGGCATGCTAATCTGCTCACCCACACTTTCCTGGCCTAGTAGAGTTTAAGGATCCCATAGATAGCTCCAAAGTGCCACAGACCATTACCCCAGAGGACCCTCACTGCTTGGAGAGTGATAACTAAGGAAAATAAAGACCAGGGGAATCAGCCCCCACCACTATCTGAAACTTTGAGGAGAAATTTGCTAAATGGTTGCTGGGAGAAGGAAAACTGTGGAGGACTTGAAGAAACTATTCTTGTCACCTGGGGTGTTCCTCCCCAACACCCTCTCCTGCTCCAGTGCCCGTAATGGTGGCTGAACCAATGCAGACTCCTATTTCTGCACCGCCATTAGTCACGACTCTTACCGAAGGTTGAGGATCTTCTCTGGCACCCTCCCCACCCCCAAGGGAGGATGACTGGGAGACCTGGATAGACTATGTTGCCCCCAAGTGCTAGAATGGCAATGCTCGGGCGAAAAGCAAAAGGGTTAGTGAGAGCCTCCGAGGTCCTGCCCTGGCTACCATCCGTGCTAAACGGCCAGTAACCCTGAAGCGACTGCACAGGCCTATCTTGAGGCCTTGGAGAATGTGTATGGGAGCCCAGATTCTGATGAGGACCTATGGTGGAGAGTAAGAAATGCACAACAGTACCAAGGAGTTGTTGTCTGTGTATGTCTCTCGGCTGGAAAAATTGTTGCAAGAATGCCTCAGAAAGGGTAGTTTGCCAGCGATTGAACTGGACCGAACCAGACTGGACAGAACTTTAGAGTCTGCCCCTTCTCAGAACTGCTGTTGCTTCCAGTTACGCCTGGCAAATCGACTGGAATCCCACCCTCCTATGATGAGTTAATGAGAGAAATTCGAGGAGTTGAGAAAAGGCGACCTCGGGAGGGACCTGCACCAACAGCTGTGGCTACGACCAGTGACTGAGGGTGACCCATCAAGTGAAGGTCAGGGGCAGAGGTTGACAGTCAATGAGTGCTCTGACAAGGAAAAGATATGCCACAATGGGGCGAACTGTTGAGAGAGATCCGGGAATTCAAAACAGTCCTTTATGAAGGCCACGCCTGCAAATGCAGGCCCTGACCTATATCCGACTGCATCTGCTATGGGGGTGGGGTACCCACCCATGTATCTCCTGCTGATAACAGCTCCAAACTCAATTCCTTGACCATGGAAGTGGAGAACTTGACGATGTCTCCAAATGCTTATCACGCCACAGACAGAGATGGCACCCAGGTTTCCAGTTAGTAATACCCTCCCTGGCTCCCAGTGTGGCGCTCGGCCAGCTCAAACTCCAGAAAGTATGTTTTGCTATAATTGTGGGAAAGATGGGCACATGAAAGGGAATGCCAGTCCCCAAAAGACACTGACAAAGTTGCATATAGGCTACAAGGAGGCTCGGAGAACAAATCAGTGGTTAAGAGGTGCACACAGATCCCAGTGAGGGCACCAAAAATGCTAATTCACGTCCTTTGTGGCAAGGTCAGTTGCCCAGGCCCCACTACCGCCTCTCAGACTGGTCCAGAATAGTGGGTCCCTCCATGGAGACCACTGTAAAGGTGAATGGAGTGTCTACAAAGAGCTGTATTAGACAGTGGCTCCCAAGTGACAATTATGTTCCAGGATTGGTATCAGAAGCATTTGTCAGACGTACCACTTACAACCATTAGAAGGACTGCATGTATGGGGTTAGTGAGAAGGCTACCCCTATTCGGGTATATCCAATTTGGCTGTCTTTCCCCACCTCCGTGGCTGGAGTGGCCGAACAAGTAGAGACCCTAGCCTTAGTGTGTCCCCCACTGGACTGTATGATGGTGTCCCTTTGTTGATTGGAACAAATGCTCATATGTTGGAAGGCTGGCACAGTTGTGTTATGAAAAACAGGGGTCAAAGACTAGTAGAGCTTTAAGAGTTCGGCTTTAATTAAGAAGGCCTATGAGGCACAAGAGATGCTGAAAAACAGAACCAGAGGAACCGGTGGGAATTGTATGGAAGAAGGATCCGAGTCTCTGATCCTGGCGCCAAATGCCCAGTGTACCTTACAGGAGAGGTCCGTATCAGAAAGGATGTTAAGAATAAAATATTAATGTTGGATGCACCAGGCGATGGAAAATTGCCAGAGGGACTGCTGGTCAAGCCTAGTATTTTGCCCGCTAGAGCCCATGCTTATGCCAGAAGGGTAATGGTCCAAGTTCATAATGTGTCTGAAAGAGACATTCAGTGAATAGAGGTTGCATCCTGGCTAATGTGCATTGTGCAGACACTGCAGTGCTACCAAGCAGCAAGGTTCAAGGAAGAATGACAGAGTAACGCCTGACTTGTTTGATTTATGCGCTCCCGCTGCCAGCTGAATGGAAAGTGAGGATCAGTGAGAAGCTTGCCCAGAGACCAGGTGTTTTCTTTAAAGGAATGGGATGTAGGATGCGGCAAGGAGCTGAGCACAATATCCGCTGCATGACGAAAGACCATTTCGTGAGAGGTCTCGACGTCTGGCACCTGCTGACATAGATGATGTGAGACGGCATCTGCAAGAGATGTTAGCTGCTGGTGTAATACAAGAATCCAGAAGCCCTTATGCTTCCCCATTGTGGTAGTGAGGAAAAAGAATGGAACAGTAAGGATGTGTGTGGATTATCGCACCTTAAACGGCGGACTATCCCTGATCAGTACACAATGCCCGCATTCAGGATGCTTTGGACTGCCTAAGCAGGAGCAAGTGGTTCTCTGTGCTGGATCTCCGAGTGGGTACTACCAGATCCCGATGGCCCCAGACCGTGAGAAGACGGCCTTTATCTGTCCACTTAGCTTCTATGAATTCATGAGGATGCCTCAAGAGGATTTCAGGTGCCCCAGCCACTTTTCAACGATTGATGGAGCATGCAGTGGGGACATGAACTTACTAGAGTGCCTGGTATACCTAGATGATGTTATTGTGTTTGGCAGCTCACTGGAGGAACATGAGAGCAGATTATTTAAGGTATTGGACCGACTGGAGGACTTTGGCCTTAAACTGTCCATTGATAAGTGTCAATTCTTTCAAACATCAGTAAAGTATGTGGGACACATAGTATCCACCGAGGAATAGAGACCGACCCAAGTAAAGTTGAGGCCTTGACCACCTGGCCACAGCCCAAAAATCTAAAGAACTGCAAAGATTCCTGGGATTCTGTGGTTATTATGGCGCTTCATCAAGGACTATTCAAGAGTGATTGCCCTTTACTTAACCTTACTCAAGGGTATCCCCAACCCACAAAAAATACCAAAAGTCAGCGTCCCTCAAGACTGAAAGAGTGTATTTTCATCCGATGAAGTATTTGGGGCCCGCTGGACTCTGATTGTGAGACTGCTTTCATGAGATCATATATCAACTTACCCATGCTCCAGTGCTGGCCTATGCCGATCCAAGAAAACCTTACATCCTGCACACTGATGCTAGCTTGCAAGGGTTGGGGCTGTGTTGTACCAAGAGCACGAGAATGGCCTGAGACCAGTGGCCTTTGCCAGTAGAAGCCTGACCCCATCCGAAAAGAACTATCCTGTACATAAGTTAGAGTTCCTAGCTTTGAAGTGGGCTATTGTTGACCAATTCCATGAGTACTTGTATGGGGCTAAAATACTAGTAAAACTGACAATAATCCTTTGACCTATGTGCAGACCTCAGCTAAGTTGGATGCCACTGGCCATAGGTGGCTTTCTGCATTATCTACATATGACTATGCTCTGAATACCGAGCAAGTCTGAACCACATAGATGCTGATGCTCTCCCGGAGGCCTGTTCCCAGAATGATTGGGTCCGATTGGCAGAACCTGACATTGGCACTCTGCGGAAGTTTGACAGGGAGGAACAAATGTCACAGGACGCAGTAGACTGCATGGTGGATTGCTTGGGAGCCTCTGAGGTGCATACCTGCTGCTTATTGCCACTTTTCTGCAATAGACATTGGTGCACTGCCTCAGCTGGACAATGACAGTATTGATGGGCTCAATCCCGCGATCCCATGATCAAAGCAGCTTTAGAAGCCCTCTATGCAGGAAAAGATGTGTCCAAATTCGCTCCACTGATTTGAGAACTGCACTGTTATACAAAGAAGGTCCTAAGTTGAAACTGATCAATAAACTGTTATACAGAGAAACAGTAGACAGAGGGGACAAGTAGACAAACAACAACTAGTGCTGCCCAGTGCCTTTCGAGACTCAGTACTGAGGTCCTTGCACAACCACATGGGCACCTTGGTATAGACAGAACACTTGACTTGGTGAGATCCAGATTCTATTGGCCTAAGATGGGGGCTGATGTGGAGCAACACATTCAAACTTGTAGTACGCTGCTTACAGAGAAAGCTTTTGCCCCAGAGGGCTGCCCCCTTGTTAACATCACCACCAGTGCACCCATGGAGCTGGTCTGTATTGATTTTCTGAGTTTGGAGTCAGATCAAAGAAATATCAGTAATGTGCTGGTGGTCACTGACCATTTCACGAGGTATGCCCAAGCTTTCCCACCAAGGACGAGAGCACCACTGTGGCCAAGGTACTTGTAGAAAACTTTTTTGTTCACTATGGGGCTCCACAAAGAATCCATTCTGATCAAGGAGAGACTTTGAGAGTCGTCTGATCAAAGAGATGCTTTCTCTGTGGGGAGTACGGTGGCCAGAACCACTCCTTACCATCCCAGGGGGACCACAGCCTGAACGTTTCAACAGCACTTTGCTAGATATGCTAGGCACCCTGCACCCAAAGGACAAGCCTAGATGGAGCCAACAAATTAGCACCCTGGTACATGCTTATAACTGCACCAAAAGTGATGCCACTGGATTCTCCCCCTACCGCCTGATGTTTGGAAGAGAAGCTCGACTACCAGTAGATGTGTGTTTTGGGGTCTCTCCTGATGGGGTTCAAGCTGACAACTATTTACAGTATGTGCAAAAGTTAAAGGCCCAGCTAACTCATGCGTACCAACTGGCTCAAACCATGGCTGCCAAAAGAAATCTGGCCAACAAAGAAAGGTATGATAAAAGGTGAAAGCACAGGAACTCCAGGAGGGAGATCGGTATTGCTAAGAAATCTGGGACTGCATGGCAAACACAAGATTGCTGACAGATGGCACCATCTCCTCACATTGTAGTGGGCAAACTTGATGATCTGCCAGTGTACAAAGTAAGCCTGAGAACAATCTAAAAGATGTAAAAACAATGCATAGAAATCATTTACTGCCCATTGGACAAATCCTGATTGAGTCTGAGCCCCAGAAGATGCCCCTCTGGACCAGTGACTAGAGCTGCTGCTAAGAAAAGATCAAGGAAGTCTGCACCTACAGAAGCAGAGTTAAAGTGTTCCCTGCACAAGTCCCAGTTGAGCATGACTGTCAGTCCATATCAGAAGAAAGTGAGAGTGACTTTGAATACTATCCTTCTTACTGAACTGAGTCAATTGTTTGAGGCAATCCCTAGTCAATATTGGAGACAAAGCTGGGCCTTCTGGACTGTCTAAGCCCCCAGCTTCATCCCTGGAGCCGATGCTCCCAGAAAGTGAAGTGCAAACATCAGATCAGATGAAATGGAATCATTGTGCATGGTTGAACTGTTTGAGCTTTCAGGGAGGAAAATGATGGATTAGGTCAGACTGGTGATACACCAGAACAAGAAGAGTATTTTGAGTGCCCTGACAGTCCACTGCCAGTGTCCAAGCTCTCCCTACGAGCCAAATGTTGTGGACTCAGAAACTGTAACTCCTGGAGCTGAAAGTGCCCCAAGTTCTAGCCTCTCTACCCCCATGGAGACTCCTGACAAGTGAGGACAATGCTGAAAATGAGGCTCAGAGTGCAGAGACTATAACAGTTCCCCTAGAAAGACTGGTCGAGCTGTAAAGCCTGTGGTGCACCTCAGTTATGATTCCCTTGGGAGGCCTGTGGATTTGCCTCTCAATGTTGTCCATAAAGGAGTGTATGTGTCCCCGAGCTCATTGCCCAAACTGAGCGTCAGTGCTAACTCCAAGTTACTTGTGTTGCCCTCTAAGTATGGTGCCCTTGTCCCGTCCAGCCCCAAGGTAACTGATAGGGAAGGGCCCCCTCTCTTCAGGTTTCATGTACAAGAGGTAATAACTTGAGTTATGGTACAATGTGTGTGTAATACTGTGTAAAGAGTGACGTACTGCAATGTTTCAGAAATGTGTTCTTGGTAAAATTATATATTGACTGATGATTACATGTGTGAGCCTAATGCAAATGTATATGCTTGCAGTTAAAACTTATGGGGGTACTTGCTTGACGCAGACGCAAGCTTTCCAAAGCCAGGAAGGGTGTAACCCCCTGCAAATGGGGGTTCCCAAAAGACTTCCAGGAGCTTGCTTGAATGCTCCAAGCCTGAATGGTGTTTGGCGTTTAAGCCATTTATCAGTGAGTGTTTTAGAACCTCTGGTACTGTCTCTTTAAGAGCTGTCTGCTTGCAGACATAATTAGTTTGTAGGGGGACTGTGTGTTTCTTTGATTGAGTACCACTCAAGCTGCTGCCAATTCCTCCATTTTGCAGTCACTAGGAGTGCAAAGGAACCTATCTGAAAGATGTAACTGTTTGCCAGAAACCATTTAGAGTGATAATGAAATTACAGTTTGTCTAACCTGCTTTCTTTTGCAGTCAGAACAGTGTCTGCCTAGTTCCCCATTCTGGTTTTGAACTGCTGAACTGGACCAATCAGTGTGGAATTAGCTCTCAAAATGGTGCCTTGGACGAATCAGAACTTGGACTCATAATCTGAGCCAGCCACAAGAGGATTGTATGGGCAGTGACTCTGGGAGATGTAGTTTAGACTTCAGTGCCTTTTGGACCAACAGCAGCAGTCTATTGTGAGGACAGCCAATCCAGTCAAGAACTGGGAGGAACTCAAAGGAAGTGCCGGTTTTGTCGGTTGGAGTTTCAGTTGAGCTTTGGCAGTGAAGAGGAAGGAGCCCTGTGCTTTTTCAGTCTGCAGTTTAGTCAAAAGCGTGTGTAAGGCCCAGAGTTCCAGTCTGCAGCTTGTGTAACTGCTTGTTAGGACTGAATCCGTCCTGTGAAAAGAATCAAAGGATCTCTGAAAGTAGAAACCAGGCTCACCCTGTAGAAGACTGGAGAAATTATTGAATTGCACTCGATCTGTCAGGAACTGAATCTGCTGTGTGTTCTCCGGTATTGTGCAGTAATTGCATCGGGATAGAGAAGCAGCCTGCCTGGTATAGTACTCTATTTTTTTTTACCATATAAATGTGAAGAGTCACTTGGAGCTCAAGAGTAGCCCTGCTGATATTGAAGGACCCTATCTTATTTGGAGGTCGTAGTGCCTAATTCAGGGTCGCTTCCTGTTGAATTGCCACATTAAATCCAAATGGAATTACTGTACTGCTGACTGTTTAATTTTCCTTTTCTCTGTGTGAAAGGGCCCCTACCAGCTGCCACGGTTTGGACTAGCCACTAGGGCTTGGGTACCCAGGGACAGTAATGATAGGGATAGGCCTGTGCACAGAGCCATAGGTAGATTATTAGAGTGATAAGCTAATTAACCTGATTTCCCTGTCCTTGTTATATCCCTAAATAAATCAGAGCTGCTTGTTTCAGCAAAGTTATACTGCCTGAGGTATTTAGTCATGTTAAAGTACTGTACTGTGATTGTTGCACTGTATCTCATTTCACAGGAGGTCCCAGTGCCGAACCAGTCCTGGGGTAAGTGTATACTGTGAAGGTAATTCTGATATATTGTGTGGGCCATTAGTGGGAAGAAAGGGGTTGCAGTGTCCCAGAGGGCTGTGACCAAGTTAGTTTAACTATTGCAAACCCTGACCTCTGGGTGGAGGCACCGCCATTGGATCCAGGCCCCTCAACTTGTTAGTGGCAAATCAGGCAGGGGTAGTAGCCCCTGGGATAGCGCCTGCCTAGGGGTTACACAAAAAAATAGAAGGGCTGAGATTGAAGCTATGTAGTATTAATCCCTGAGACAGAAGAAGAGCCTAGGGAATTAATGCATGGTTGGAGGGTGGTGCAATGGTGACAAAGGTCGAGTGCTTCCCACTAACTAACCATGCATTAATTCCTGGAAATGCCTCCTGTCCAGGGATTAATGTGCTTGTAACATGGCATGTGCAAGCTAGGTATTGTTTAGATACTGTTTACTTGAAAAGAAATTACACATACATTTTTTTGTATGAATAGCTATGTATTTCACAATGATGACATTCATTTTTGGAACCAGACTTGTTTATATACTTATGAATAAAATTATTCATTTTTTAACAAATGCTGGTTTCAATTCTTACACTCTTTAGAACCTTTTTCACTATTTCAAACTTTTTTACGCAGTGTATAACTTTGCAGTTCCTTCGTTTTCAACTCTTACACATTTGTTGTGTATTGTGGGACACATTACTGATTTGCATACAGTGGCACGGTACTTATACACAGAAGATTTTTAAACTATTCAGTGTAGCGACACCCCTTTGGTTTTATTATTGTTTTTTTGATAAATGCTGTTTCCTATGATATCACTGTTTGTTTGATGTGCATTTTTGTTGCCGCTCACTCTGCTACGTATTTCACTATGCTGACTGCAACGCTGACATGACGTGCCGCAAATCACTTACCTCGCTATTGCGATGCTCCTCGCATGTGTGTTTCGAGCATTCTCGTCACTTCGAATATCTATGCTAAGCTGCAGGGAGATGGAAATATTTCTACACATATGGTGCTACGCTCATTACTGGACACATTGACAAGGTGCTAAGTAACTGATCCATGTTTTTTTGTCATTGGTGAAACTACAAGTATTGTGTGATCTACTGTGTCCACTGCTTGGGTGGTGACAAGTACTGTAGATCATTTCTGGGATACATTTTCCTCTCGTAGCAATGGCAGTGTTACATAGCCATGCATATTTAGGGAATTAATGCATGGCTATAATAGTAACATGTGATGTGTTGTGACCAGTCATCTACCTTTCTGACTGTCATTACATTTACACAAGTTACAAAGTGAGCTTATCACCAGCAAATAGATGTGAACACCTTACCCAAGAGGAATTACCATCAGTAGCTGATCACAGCATGGAAACTAGATTCATCACCAGGAAAGGCAGTATGGTACTAGGGATTCTATCATTAGACATTGTGACTCCACCATATGTAACACAGATAAACACAACAGAAGGCTGTCATATTTTTCTGGTGCTAAAGTAAAAGATACAAGGAGCAGTCACTGACACTTTGAAGAAATGCAGGAAAAACCCTAGTAGCAATTTGAGAAGGAATCAGTACTGTGGGGATTGATGATAAGGACATCTCTTATGAAATACTTGAACTGGGAAGAGAAATTGAAAAAAGGGGATGTTCTGTTTTAGTTTCCAGTTTGTTGCCCATACCTAGTGGATCAAAAGGAAAAAATAAAACAATATTTTGAATCAATGTCTGAATAAATGATGCACAAAAGAAGACTTCGTGTTTATTGATCCATGGGACCTGTTCGGTAAAAACAGAAATATGTGCAGTAAAGATGGTTTACACCTAAACAAATCAGGTATGCTAGTATTAGAGAATCTTGTCAAAGATCACATGGAAAAAATCATTGACATGGAACATGAAGAAGGATGGCAGGAATATATTAATACCAGTGCAATAAGTAATACTGCACTCGCTACTAAGAACATAAGACTCTTAAAAGGACTGATTACTTCCATCAAGTGCTTACTCTGTAGTGCGAGAAGATTAAACAATAAACAGAGTGACTTTGGGGTGCTTGTTGCAACTGAGAAAGATATAGATGTGGGGCCCAATTCCCAAAGCCCCTAGAATGACACAAGGTGCCGGTGTCAAAACATAAATGATGCACCAGGAGCTATTCCAGAAAAGCAGCCTGCGCCAAACACAAGCTGCATCTGCCAAAGGAGGCTTGCACCAACCTTGTGCCACAAAATGGCTGCAACATGGTGCTAGAGGGTTTGTGGAAGATGCAGATCGCTATGTCCCCAATGTGGTATACAAAACCCTCCCAGTGGGTATAAGTCTAAGTAACATTAGACCCAGCCAGGGCTGGTCTACAAGTGCTAGATGTGTGTCCCTAGGAGGGTTATGACATTTAGTGGCAGTGTGCTCAGGTCCCCCCCAGCCCCAATCCCAGTTATTAAATTAAAAAATATACATCCCTGGTGGTCTAGCAGACCGCCAATCAGCCCCAATCTCAATTGTTAAATATAAACAAAAACAGCCATGATGGTCCAACGGGCCATAGATCAAACCTGATCCCAGTTATTAAATAAGATAAAAAACATCCTTGGTGGTCCAGCGGACTCCCCTGGCCCTGATCCCCATTTTTTACAAACTCCCAACATACCTTGTGGTCTAGTGGACCCCCCCCAACTCTGGCAGTCAGTGCCCCACCACCCTATCCCATCCTAAAGCTGGCACCCGGCACAGCCCTCCGCTTTCCACCATGGCGATGCTCCAGCTCAGTCAGCACCTGGCCATGATGGAGAGCAGAGGACTGTGCCGGGGGTGAGCAGGGTGCTGGGGCACTGACTGCCAGGGTGGGACCACTGAGATCGGAATGTTGATTTTTTTTCAATATAGATTTTTACATGCTTTTGTAGGTTTTTTCCTCCCATGCCCCCCTCGGGCCTCAACACCACCACACATGCACTTGAGGCGCAGCACGCACACTGAAGCCAGGTCATACCCTTTCACCCACCCGCACTGCCGCCCCGCCCACCTACATTACCCCACTGGACCTCCACCCAGTAGGGATGGAAGTACGAGAGGGGCAACCCACCCCTGAGAGAAGAGAGCAGCCTAACAGCTCGCTCAATCCTTCTCCTCCTGCCCCCAATGCTGGCACCCCGATGACCTGAGATCGTTCCTGAACACAGGCCACTATCACAGCAGCGAAGGCATCCAGCCACAATCCTCAGTGCCACCAGGGTGGCTCGGATATTGGGAGTTTTAAGAATGGAGATTGGGACGGGGGTCCGCTGGACCACCAGGGATGTTTTTGTCATGTTTAATAACTGGGATCAGGGCTAATCGGCAGTCCACTAAACCACCAGGGCTGTTTTTATGTATATTTAATAACTGGGATCAGGGCTGATCGACTTTCTGCCAAACCAACATGGATGTTTTGTTTATATTTAATAACTGGGATCGGGGCACGATAACCACCAGGACTGCTGTTCATGGTTTGCGGCACACCTTCCAGATGTACCGTCTGTTTAGCACAGGGCCAGGGTTGCCACAAGCTATGAGAATTTGCCACCAGGACCCTACCCCATAGTGAACTGGGCACAGGATCCCTGGCGCACTGGTGATCAGTGAAAGCTGCCTTTGGCGCAGCTTGCGCTGACCTTTGTGAATCACTCCCATGACCTTTATCGCAGAGACCTGGTAGTTATTCAGAGATGTATGGGGCAGGAACATTGCTGAATATTATTTATCTAGACTTGACAAGCAAGAGAGGAAAGGGGATGATACTGCAGTCTATGTATCCAACAGAATTATTCTTACACATATTACAGATAAAATCAGAATCATAAATATCAGCACTGAAACCATATAGCTGAAAATTACCACTAAAACAATTCTAAATATAAAATTATTGGGTTATGCGGTGAGCCACCAGATTCTAGAAACAGTGTAAATCAAACTATCATAAGGAAATGGAGATGACATGTGATATGGGTGATGTATGAGTGGGTGACCAGAATTATGGAAACATAAATTGGGCAAGCAAAGGACCGACACCAGATCAAGCAGTGAATTCTGAGAGCATGCGCTGAATTCAATTTAGAACAGCTTGTTAAACAAGCAACTCGTGGAAACAACATATTCTAAATAGTCTGAAGTGCAGAGAACATAAACATCATAGTCTGCCATGCTAGCCTTCTGCTTGGATGAAGTGACCACTGTTGTGTATACTTACAATGTCTGCTAACAGAAACATAGAAACATAGAATTTGGCGGAGATAAGGACCGCTTGGCCCACCTAGTCTGCCCTTTTCTACCTAACAGACAAGCTGCAGATCCTAGTTAACCAACAGCTTACTTCCTCCCCCCCCACTAGGACTGCCTTTTGCCTGTCCATGCATTCTTGAATTCCCCACTGTTCTTGACTCCACAACCTCCTCAGGGAGGCTGTTCCATCCATCCACAACCCTCTCTGTGAAAAAATACTTCCTCCACATTACCTGAGCCATCCCCGTCTGTCTTCAAATTAGCCTTGCTGTTCTTGCACATCTCTTTTCTGGAAGATGCTACCCTCTTGGACTTTGTTGATTCCTTGAGGTACTTGAAAGTTTCTATCATGTCCCTCTCTCCTTCTTTCCTCAAGGGTATACATATTAAGCTCCTTTAGTCTTTCTTATGTATGTCTTCTGGTGCAGACCCTGCACCATTTTGATTGCCCTCCTCTGGACAGCCTCCACTCTGTCTATGTCTTTGCAGAGATGGGGTCTCCAGAACTGCACACAGTACTCCAGATGGGGTCTCACCAGCTGTCTGTACAGAGGGATGACAACTTCCTGTTTTCTACTATTGATGCCTCTTCCTATGCATCCCAGTAGCCCCCCCAGCCTTCCTTACTGCTTTTCACATTGCTTGCCCACCTATAGGTCATCTGATATAATTACCCCCAGGTCTCTTTCTATTTTTACTGTTGTCAGTATCTCACCCTCCATTGTGTACTCTTCCCCTGGGTTTTTGTTTCCCAGGTGCATTACCTTGCACTTCTTAGCATTGAATTTAAGCTGCCACACATTTGACCATTCCTCTAACCTTGCCAAGTCTCTTCTCATCTTTCCACCCCACCCTGTGCATCAACTCTGTTGCAGATCTTAGTGTCATCTGCAGAGACATACTTTCCTTCCAGTCCTTCTGCAGTAATAACCTAAAGACATTGAAGGACCGGTCCTAATACTGAACCTGCGGTATCCCACTTAACCCTCCTTTCTTCTGAGTGGACTCATTTACTATTACTCTCAGTGTCCTATTCTCCAGCCAATTCTTTACCTAGGCTGGCTAACATTATATAATCTTTTGTGTGGGACTGTGTCAAATGCCTTGCTAAAGTCTAGGTAGGCCATGTCCACAGCCCTCCTGATCTAGTACAAGTTAGCCAGCCTGGTA
This sequence comes from Neoceratodus forsteri, assembly GCA_016271365.2. Classification (NCBI taxonomy): domain Eukaryota; kingdom Metazoa; phylum Chordata; order Ceratodontiformes; family Ceratodontidae; genus Neoceratodus; species Neoceratodus forsteri. The sequence continues at coordinate 748,088,325 of CM057453.1, forward strand.
AAAATTGGCTGAGAATAGGACACTGAGAGTAATAGTAAATAGAGTCACTCAGAGAAAAGGAGGTTACTAGTGAGAATCATGAGGTTCAGTATTAGGACCGGTCCTCTTCAATGTCTTTATAAGCGACATTGCAGGAAGGACTGGAAGAAAAATATGTCTCTTGCAGATGACACTAAGATCTGCAACAGAGCTGATGCAGGGTGGGGTGGAAAGGATGAGAAGAGAAGGTTAGAGGATTGGTCAAATGTATGGCAGCTTAGATTCAATGCTAAGAAGTGCAGGTAATGCACCTGGGAAACAAAACCCAGGGGAAAGGAACACAATGGGGTGAGATACTAACAACAAAAAATGGAAAGGGCCTGGGGTAGTCATATCAGATGACCTAAAGGTGGGCAAGCAATGTGAGAGGGCAGCAAGGAGGGCTGGGGGATACTGGGATGTATGGGAGAGGCATCACCGTAGAAAACAGGAAGTTATTATCCTCTGTACAGACAGCTGGTGAGACCCCATCTGTGTGCAGTTCGGAGACCCAGTCTCATGAAAGACATAGACAGGATGGAAGCTGTCCAGAGGAGGGCAACTAAAATGGTGCAGGTCTGCACCAGAAGACATATGAAGAGAGACTTAAGGAGCTTAATATGTATAGCCTCGAGGAAAGGAGGGAGGGGGACATGATAAAAACTTTCAAGTACCTCAAGGGAATCAAAAAGTCCAAGAGGTAGCATCTTTCAAAAAAGAGGTGTACAAGAACAGAGGGCACAATTTGAAGATAGAGGGGTGGCTCAGAGGTAATTAAGGAAGTATTTTTCACAGAGAGGGTTGTGGATGCATGGAACGGCCTTCCGGAGGAGGTTGTGGAGTCAAAATCAGAGGTGGAATTCAAGCATGTATGGGATAGTCATAAGGCAATTCTGGGGGGTGGGGGTAGGAAGAAGTAGGCTGCTGGTTAACTAGGATCTGCAGCTTATCCAGTAGGTAGGGAAATGGTCAGACTGGGTGGGCCAAGAGGTCCTTATCTGCCGTCAAATTCTATGTTTCTATGTTTCATTAGAGAGTTACTCCTCCTCCTCTTTTATCCTCCCTGTCCCTCCTGTAGATTGTGTATCCTGGTATGTTGACATCCCAGTCATGGTTCTCTGTGTACCATGTTTCTGTGACTGCCACAATATCCAGGCAACCCTCTTCCATCAATGCCACTAGTTCAGGGAGCTTGTTACTCAGATTATGGGCATTGGTACTCATCACCCTCCACTTTTTGATACCCTTACCCCTTTTAGCCCCATTTCTGTCCTTACTGCCTTTGGGTCACACCAGTATAGGTCTGCATCCCTCCAAGTGGCTGCCCAGTCCCCAATGAAGCCAAAACCCTGAGCTCCACACCAGAAAATCGTAAAAGGAAACACATAGATATAGCTATATAAAACTGCTGACACCACTGCTGTTAAAGGGGCACTGTCAGATTTGTAAGCAATTTTATGACCCCTTTGTTATCTGGGTTTATAAATATTACCGTGAAAGCAATTTAGTATCTGAGCTTCCATTTGTACTTGTTGCATTCATTTTTATAAAAAATTAATTGCAGTCATCCCGACCTGTTCCATGCTGGGCACTCCTCCCCATGGATCCTAATAGTGATACCAGTTGAATGCTGTCAAACTCGTCCATGACAGGGTTTGATGATTTTTGTGGAAAACGAACAAAATATCATTAGATATAACCTGATTCCTGCAGTCTATGTAATTTGGCAAACCAAGGGGTATTTCATAAAGAAACAGCAGCTTGAAAAGTAAAAGTGGGACTCTGCACATGCACACCAGTGGTGATTAATATAATTGACTGGACTTCCATACTGAGAGATAAGTGTTGAGAAAAGCCAGGGTGTTATTAAAAACACTATTATCTCCACATGTAATAAACATATCAAAAAGATGATAAAAAAAAATAATTAAGGGGTAACACTGAAATGGCTTAATAAAGAAAAAATTAATAAGGAAAAAGAACAGATTGTATGCTCAATATATCAAAACAAAAGCCAAAGATTCATAGGCACAATTTAAAAACATGCAGAGAAAATGCAAACATTCTATTAAAAAGGCAAAAAGAAAGTGGAATTTCAACTTGCAACCAATGCCATGAAACAAAACAGTAAACTGTTTGACAGTTATATGAATTCATTAAAGGGTTCACTATCAACCCTCTTAATCTCAAAGTGATCTTAGTTTAAAAAACACATTTTATGATTGTCATTATTCTGTAAAGATTGCTGATATAGTTGGTAGTTTGATTCTGTTCTTTTTTTCTTTAAAAAAGTGAAAAATAGACTGCCAAACATACTGGTGTTACCACACCAAAACAGGTTGTTTACATTCCTTGATCAGCTCCAACTGCATCTTTCCTGGATTTGGGAACACCCACAACACAGTCAAACAACTCATGATGCAGTGGGAGTTTACGAGGGTGTTGCATCATGAGTGACTGCACTATTTAGATGTGTTTCTAATGCTCAAGAAGTATGCAGATCCAGGATTGTAAACAAAACAAGGTTGTTTATAACTATATATTAGCTTGCATTTCTGTTCTATTAAACAAGGAGAGAGACCAAATAAACAGCAACATTAATGAATTTTAGAGAAGGTAAGCAATCATAAAATGTGGGGTTTTAACTAGAAATAACGTGATGGAAAACAGGTTGACAGTGTCCCTTTAAGGAAAACTGATACTAAATTGGACCACATTAATGGATAATGACAGTGCAGTAACCAAACCCCAAAATTACCAATGCCTTTAATAAATAGTTTTGTTCAGTTTTCTCAAAAAGTGACCTGGTTATAAGTTCACCCATCTCTAGTTCAGATGAAGGGTCACCCTAAAAGAACAGCAGATACTAATCAAAATTAATAATTTAAAACCACACGAGCACCACGTAGAGGGGTATCCTAAATGGCTAAACTCATGAATAGTAGCATCACACGTCCACTCAGAATTATATACCAGAAATCAGTTAAGGAGGGAACAGTGCCATAGAATTAGAAGATGGCCAGTGTTGTCCCTATCCATAAACAAGCATTTGTCAATGCCGAATGTTTGCTTAATGGTATTAGCATTGGAAATGCAGGAGTTAGACAGATGCAGAGTAGGAATGGCAGTGAAGTGTGGAACTTCATGCCAACCCCACCTCCACCCTGCAGAGAGGGACAGGCATTGGGGCATACGTTTGGGTCATCTCCCATAATGTTCATGCCATATCACCTCACCCTATCCTGCAGACACTGACAAGTGTTGAGGTGTGTCTTGGGGTGTTCGGCTTTACAGTCACCCCACTCCATAAGGACATATGCTGAAATGGGTGCAATATAGGAGAATGGGGTGAACTCTGGGTCTGAAGAGTCCAGGGCACACCTTGCTGCCTATGACTGGCTGCAGGGTGGGGGTGTTGGGGGTGGAATGGTATGAGCATTACAGTTGGCAATCTAAAGGCACACCCCGATGCCTCTCAGTCTGTACAGGGTGGGACGTTATGGTTGTCACAAACGCACTCAGCAGGTCGGGCCCTCTGCTCCCAAAGTGCCAACCTCTGAGCGCAGTAATGTGAACAGGTAGCAGACAGGGTAACCCTCTTGTCTGCTTGTGGGTCTGAATCACCTTTAGTCTCAAGTTCTGGGGGGGGATTCAAACTGTGAACCTTATGCTAGCGTACCCAAATGTACAGGCTCAGATAATCTGCCTCTTGAGGATGCAGATATCTTTTGCCTAAGACACCTAACCAGGTATCCAAAATGGTTTAGGAGGCAGTATAGTGCAGTGGTCTAAGGCTCTGAGCTGCAAATCTGGTGACATCCAGCAGACCAGACCTGGGTTTGAATCCCACAGCTTCCACTTGCATACTGTGTGACCCTGAACAAGTCACTTAACTTCTTTGTGCTCCCAGGTTGCTCCTGTAAAAATGATTTTAGCTTAGTGTGCTATTCCTGGTTAAACAATAAAAAAAAAAAAAATGAAACCTTAAAACTCTATAAAACACCTTAGGTATATGCTTACCTTTTCCCAGTTTAGTAACACCATCAAGCTTTGAACAGTTTTGTCAGTCTTAACCCTCTATATGTCACATGCAAAAAGAACTTCCAAGTCACAGTCTTTCAGAATATTTTACTAAAATGGATAAAAATATGTAACATGTAAACACAGAACACTATATCAAAAACCATACAATCACTTAAAAGAAAATAAAGACAACTACAAACTCCTACCAATATACAGTTAGACTTTTTCTATCTAATGTATTACCTCTGTAGTGCTTATAGTTAGATCTTGTTTCTTAAGAGACCCCAAAAAATTGTCACAAAGATAAGGCACAAATCTTAGTTTAAACTGTGTCTCTCTCTCTCACACACCCCTTCTATGATGTCATCTAGCTCCTTCTTTTAGAATATAAAAAATATACAAACAATGAGCTTCCTGTCAGGAGATATTTTAAATACTGTGACTTCAGCAAAAACTAATTTCCCAAATTATGACAGTCTTTAATCAAGCCTTTCCTTTGATCTTGTGTGGTTTCGGTTCCCAAGGCATCAAATATTTTACTACTTTTTACACCATGGTGCTATAACATATTTTTTTCCTTTAAGATGTCATGAAAGTTTATGAGCCTGTATCCTGGTAGCTGGGTCAGTTCTAATTAAGACTGGGAAACAGGAGACCTCTAATTAAGTCTCTCTAGTCTTTGAATTACCTCCTGGTTGACGGAGGACACCCTAGCACAGGATGTCTCATGTGAGATGCTCACATACCACATTCTATATTACAGATATCATAGAACAATAATAACCAGCTGGCCAAGCGTCACAATGGTTAGAAACCCTAACGCCCCGGGCATTTGTTGGTATTTGCATTACAAATTTAAAACATGGCCTTTTTGTGACCCCCACCTCATGAAAGCATTTGGGACCTCGTCTTATGAACAGTGGCACTGTGATTTTGCCAATGTGTTCTGAACTTTGAGTTTCCACAGCAACCGTGCCATTGTGCGCCAGATGTACGAAAAAACAGATTGGGCAGGATGTGAAGAATGACAGCTGTACCATTCCTAGGGAGATGTGAAGAGATGGCAATGTTGAGCATCTGTAGTGAAAATATTAAAAATGCACAAACTTCCGAGCGTACGTGGAAACTGTACAACGCATGCACGCAACACAGTCATTTAGTGGAATTATTTCACTAAATTTTCAACATAGGTATTTTGTAACCTCTGCTCATGAACACTGTCACTATGATTTTCTTAATCTGTCCCGAACATTTATTTCCCACAGCAACCACGCTATTCTGCACCAGATGAGTAAACGCATATTTCGGGCAGGATGTGAAAAATGACAGCTGTACTGTTCATAAAGAAGTCTGAAAAAATGCCAGTATTGAAAATCTGGAGTGAAAATACTACAAATTTGTGAAGTTACAAGGGTGTGTGGAAACTGCAAAATGCACGCTTGCAACACAGTCATTTTAGGGACATTTGTCACCAGATTTTCAACATAGGCATTTTAGGACCTCTGCTCATAAACAGGGTCACTGTGATTTTACATACGAACATATGAACATACGAATCTGCCAGCAGGACACACCAATCGGTCTAAGTCTGCCCGAGTGTGCAGCTAGTATCCTAGATTGCAGCTGTCCCTTCCTTCTCCCCCTCAGTTCCTCCCCCGCTTGTCCCAGCCCCTGCCCCCCTGACTCTTCCTCTTTCTTTATCCCTCCTTCTTAAAGCTATTGACTGTCCTACATGTTACCACCCCTCTGGCAGTGCATTCCAGCTAGACACCACCCTCTCCGTGAAGTAGTGCCTCCTCATTTCCCTCTTGAAATGTCCCCCGTCCAACCTTAGTCTGTGCCCCCTCATTTCTCTTCCACTCCTCAGTTTAAACACCCCTCAGTACTAGGTTTATTTACCCCTCAGGTATTTAAATCTTCAATAATATCCACCCTATCCTCCTCTCCTCCAGTGTGTACATGTTCAGCTCCTTCAGCCTAACTTCATATTCCTTTGCTTCCATCCTCTTTAACATTTTTGTTGCCTCCTTTGCACCCCTCAGTAACTTTATATGTCTTCTCAGGTATAACCTCCAGTATTACTCATAGTACTGTAGGTGCAGTCTGACCAATGATCTGTAGAAAGGTAGGATCACTTCCCTGTGTCTGGATGAGAACCCCCTTGCGATGCACCCCAGCATCCTGTTTGCCTTCGCTGCTGCTGTCCTGCACTGGGCCAAGTTGTTCATGCTCCCAGTTACCAACACCCCTAGGTCCTTCTCCTCCTCTGTGATCCCCAACCAATAGTCCCTCTTCTGGTTCTTGGCCCCGAAGTGCATCACCTTACACTTCTTTGCGTTGAATCCTAGATGCCACTCCACTGACCATGTCTGTAGTTTGGTTAGGTCCCCCTGCAGTTATTCCCATCCATCCTCTCCGTCCACCACTGCCCCCAATTTTGTATAATCTGCAAAAGACTAACCCTGCTCCCCACTCCGTGTGCTATATCGGAGATAAAGAGCCCTGATAGTACCGGGCCCAGCACTAACCCCTGCGGCACCCCACTTGTCACTGCTCTGGGTGCCAAGAGCTTCCCACCACCACCACCCCTCTGCACCCTCCTGTAACAGTTCTTTATCCGCTTAGTCAGCCCCCCACTGCCGTCAGCTCCCACCCCCAAGTCTCCCATGAGGCACTGTATCAAAGGCCTTACCGAAGTCCAAGTACAGGACATGTACCACATGGCCCCAGTCCAACTCCCTTGTCACCCAGTCATAATACTCTGTTAGGTTGGTTTGACAAGACCTCCCTGAGATGAACCCGTGTTGCCGCCCATCTTGGAGGCCATTACTCTTTAGGAATGCCACCAGCCTTTCCTTCAGTATCGCCTCCATAAGCTTGCCCACTATGGATGTGAGACTTACCGGCCGATAATTTCTGGCTTCTCCTTAGGCCCACTCTTGTTTATGGGCACCACATGGGCCACCCTCCAGTCCTGGGAGGTGTTGAACAGATCTGCCAGTGGCTCAGCCAACCGCTCCGACATCTCCCTCAGCACCCTGGGGTGGATGCATTGGGACTTGGTGCCTTGTCCACCTTACCGCCCTCAGCCCCTCTAGCACCCTACTCCCTGTGATCACTTTGTCCGTCACCTCCTCCCCCTTTCCCACCCCCCAGACCATTCTGGTAGTACCATCCCTCTCCTTAGTGAAAGCGGAAGAAGTACTCTTTAAAATTTCCACTTGCTCCTCCCCCTTTTCCTCCCAATCCCCTTCCCGTTTTATCCTAACAGTATGTTCCTTGCATGTCCTCTTTTCCCTGACATACCTAAAAAAGTCCTTCCCCCTTCCTTTATGCCCTGTTCAGACCTTAATTCCCTGGAGGCCTTAGCTTTCTTCACCCTCCTGGCCACCTCACTTGAGCAACTCCCAAAAGCCTCCTTATCCTCTCCCTTCCCCGTTCTCCTGTACTGTCGGTATGCAGCCCTCTTTGCCTTCACCCTTTGCAGCACTTCCTTGTTCAGCCAGCATGGTTTCTTGGCTCTGCTCTTCTTACTGCTGGCCCTGGTGCAGGCTACTGTGGCCTCTGGTAGCCCAGTCTTTATGACTCCCCACTTTTGTTCTGCATCCATCCCTAGCCTTATATCCTGGAGTCTCTCTTGCAGTATTGCTCCCATCCCCCCAAAGTCCACCCTAATAAAGTCCACCACCTTAGTGCCCATGCCTCCTGTCTCTCTGCCCAGCGCGAGAACGAGCCACACTATTTGGTGGTCGCTACCTGCTACTGGGTACTCCACCCTTACCTCCCTCACCACCTCCCCATTTGCCAGTACTAGGTCCAGAGTGCGACCAAGCCTTCTAGGCCCACTAACCAATTGCATCAGAAGGCCATCCTGGAATGTATCAAAGAGCACCTGCTCCCTGGTATTGCTATTGGCCGGGGTACTCCAGCCAACCCATGGTAGGTTAAATCCTCCCACTATCACTCCCCCTTCTACACACCCTCCTTATCTGCTCTGCCAACTCCCCATCCAGTTCCCCAAATTAAGCTGGTGGTCTGTACACCCTCCCAGCCTCAGCTTTCTGCCCTTGGAGTCAGGAGCTGCACCCAAAGTGCCTCTGTTCCCTCTTCTTCCCTCATCCCTATGTACTTAATCCTTCCTCACATAGAGTGTAACCCCCTTCCAACCGGGCCGTCCTCCTGTATATCCTGTGTCCGGCATTGCCAAGTCCCAATCATGGTACTTTGTAGCTCAAGTCTCTGTCACTGCAGCAGTGTCCACCTTCCCTCTGAAAGGGCACCTGAAGCTCTACAGTTTTGTTCCCCAGGCTTCTTGCGTTGAGAGAGACCACCTTCCACCCGTACCCCTCCTTCTCCTCACTGTTCTCCTCCTTGGCCTGTGTCCCTCCTCCCGGTAGTCTGCACACTTTCTTCTCCTTACTCCTACTGGGTGGTGGTGCCTTCTGTATTATATTCAGACCACTCTGCCCGCCCCCTCCCAGGGTTATTAGGCCTCCGCCTTTACCTATATCAAGGGGTGTGAGCTCATTAGGCTCCCCTCTCCGGACCTTTTGCACCAACCTCAGTCTTTTGACCCCCCCCCCACTAGTTTAAATCCACTTTAGTAGAGATATACCCTTCTAATCCTGCCTTTAATACTCCCCTTCCCTTCCTGCTCAAGTGTAGCCTATCCCCCGCACAAGTCACTATTCCTCCAGACTCTACTCCAGTTAGTCACTAACCCATAATTTTTGGTGTGGCACCAATCCCTCATCCACTCATTGAACTCCTCAATCCTACCCTTCCTTCCTATGCTTGCACATGGTACTGGGAGTACCTCTGAGAATGCCACCGACTCCCCCGGCCCTTCACACTGCCTGCCCAACTACTTGAACCTCCCCCTCACCACTTCTACAGTCTCCCCCGCCAAGTCGTTTGTACCCACATGCAACACTAAATGAAGTTTCTTCCTCCCCCTCGCTGCACAGTTGAGCAGTGTCTGCCCTGCCCCTCCTGCAGTCAACTTAGGGATAGCTTCATCTCAAATATGGCTATGCCTTTCCCCGCTATCTCACCCCTTTCAGTATAGAATCCCCCAGGATGAGTACCCCCCCGTCCCTTACCACCATTTCCCTTCTAATGCCCCTTCCACCACCCAGTATTTCATTCTTCCTGCCCTTACCCCGCCAGCTGCACCCTCTGTAACTTCTGTATCTGTACCCACTACTTCCGCCTCACGCCTTTTCTCTGCCTCATTCCTCCCATCCCTCTAGATCCTTCCCAGCCTGACTTCTTCCTACTGGGCTTCCCATGTCAACCTCTGTTCCTCACCTTCCTACCTGTTCCCCTCCGTGCCACCCCTGGTCCTCTTTACCCGCAGCCATCTGCTCTTTCCCTAGTACTCCTAGTGGTCTCTTCCTTCCCTAAAGACCCCCCTTGCCTCCAGCACACCATCCCTTCTCCTCTCTTTTCTGCTAGGGCCTCTGATACTGGGGTCAGTTTCAGTCCCTAGTTATTCTTCCTCCGTCTCCCCTTGTCATCCCTATTCCCTCCCCAAGCCAGGAAGCCTATCATACTCATCTGCCCTGCCACTAGACTCCTCCCTAACCTCTACAGTTCCTCCCTCAAACTAGCCAGTTGTCTACAAACCATACACCTCCCCCATCCTCCAAGCCCAGTCCAGGATCATGGCAGATCCACACCCTGTACACCTCACCACCCTTCCAAAGATACCCGCCCTATTGACATGCGGCACCTGCCCCATTTTGGCCCCCATGTTATGTTACAGGCTCTTACTCCCGGTTTCTGTAGCCTACTACTGCTGTTAGACCCCTATTTACTCAACTTTCTGTCCCTCCCCCCCCACACACACACACTAGGCCCCCTACTGCCCCCTTGCCGACCGGGTTAATTCAGTCTCAAATCTCATCCATTTAGATACTGTATTACTGTAGCAATCCTAAAGCCTCCTTGTCCATTTTTCACCCCTCAGCTACCATACTTTTTGTTTTCAGCTCTCATTTAATTTCACTTAGCCAGTTAGAAATCCTTTTACACTCCAAGTATTACTCAGCTCAGTTAGAGAAACAGAACATATAAATTTGTATTATTACAGCAATCCTAACAGTATAGCTCAGTTAGAGAAATAAACAGAACAACTAAATCTGTATTAATGCAGCAATCCTAAAAGTATCCAATCATTGCTTTGTCTCCACCCCAGAGACCCTGCTGTAATATAGGACCACAGAGGACACTGGGTGGGAGGTGGGCAACTCTAATGTCCCGGCAGAGCTCCATTGAGCTTGCTCACTCCCCCTCTCTCACTCGCTTGTTCTATTTCTCCCGGCACTTGCAAGCTGCCGTTTTGTACTGGGCTCCTGCCTGTGTTTGCGCCTTTTTCTGCCCACAAAGAAATCCGCAGCAGTCCCAACAGAGCTCCGTTGAGCTTGCTCACTCCCCCTCTCTCACTTACTCGATCTTAACCTGTTCCAAACACTGATTTCCAACAGTGACCGCGCTATTCTATGCCGGAAGTGCAAAAACACATTTTGGCCAGGATGTAAAAAATGTTCATAAGGAGGTGTGAAAAAATGCCTGTGTTGAAAATCTGGTGTGAAAATATTACAAATTTGCGAAGTTACAAGGGTACATGGAAACTGTGCAACACACTCTTGTAACACAGTCATTTTATGGACTTTCGTCACCAAATTTTCAACACAGGCATTTTAGGACCTCTGCTCAAGAACAGTGTCACTGTGATTTTCTTAATGTCCCAAAACTGATTTCCCACAGCGGCGCTATTCTGTGCTGAAAGTGCAAAACACATTTCAGCCAGGATGTAAAATGACAGCTGTACTGTTCATAAGGAGGTGCAGGAAAATGCAGTGTTGAAAATCTGGAGTGAAAATATTGCAGATTCACGGAAGTTATGCGTGTGCATAGCAGCTGCATAAGCGTGCTTATAAAACAGTAATTTTTGAGTTTTTCACCAAATTTACAGCTTAGGCTTTTGAGAGCCTGCCTCATGAACAGTGTCACTGTCATTTTGTAAATCGGTCCCAAAAGGTGATTCTGAGCAGTGACCGTGAAATCACCTTCGGGACCGAACAACGGTATGATAGTGACTGAATTCATGAGGAGGAGTCCCAATAACCCCATATTGAAAATTTGTTGTCAAAATTCCCAAAAATGCCCGAGATATGCACTAAAGTTGAAAAAGAAACTATTTGTCATTATACAGCTTACCGGCATTTCTTCAGTTCGGTCGGCTTTGAAGAGTGCAGACGTGTTCCCGGTCCACTGAAGATCATCGCGCCAGTCTCCAGAGATAAGTATGGGGTGAGGGTGGGGTGTGGGGAGGTAGAGTATGCAGATTGGGTGAGGATCATCGGAGACTTTGAGGGACCGTTTTCTTGTTTTACAGGTGTAAAAAAAAGAAAACAGACAACGCAGGTCAGTCTTCTTTTTTTACAGATATGTTTGGCACACTAGGTGTGCTTCCAGTGTGCCACCGGCATTTGTGGGGAGGGGGACTGCAGCCAACGGGGATAAAGCCCCTTGTCAGCACAGAAATGGGTGGGGGGCGCATGATGCCGAGGGGGATTGGGCGCCCCCTCAGTACAGGCAAAAGATGACTGTGGGGCCATTATGCTGACCAGTTGGCAAATTAAACTGGGAAGGGAGGCTGAAGCCGATCGAGTGTGATCCCAGTCTACAAGAAAGACTCTTTTGTGGGGGCGCATGATGCCGAGGGGATTAGGCACCCCTTCGGCACACAACAAATTGGGGGGAGACATTATGCTGATGGGGAGTGGGCTCTCTGTCAGCAAATGAACTGGGTTGGGGGCATGCCGATAGGGGGATTGGCCACCCCCGTTGGCCTTCATGGGGCTGTGAGGTGGTGGCAAGCGCCGCCATGCTTACAAAAATTATTACACTATGCAAGGTACCATCCTGCAATGATGGGTCACTCCCTCATTGCAGCGGAGTGGCTGACGCTGCAGTGACGAGGCGGCTCATCATTGCAGTGCGAAATCGTTTTAACTTGGTGCACTTTTTGAAACCAGTGTCATCAACACAGTGTGCCTGCATTGGTCCACCAGTGCCAAGCCCCCAAATGCAGTGCGCTGTTGGCTGCCACAGTGCAGCACCTCCAGAACCTGCTTCTCCTGTTGTCAAGATAAGCTTTCATGCATGCGCAAGCAAACATAAAAAGGCAACAAATGAGCTCTACAGAACTGTCACCCAGTCACCTTTACCTCAGTCCCCAGCAACATTCTGGACTCTATATAAGAAAATATATGATCAATAACCACATATGTGAAAACAACAAAATAGACATGGAACAGCGTGGTTTTACAACTGTATGCTCTTGCATAACTAATCTGTTATGTTTCTGTGGAAAAGTTAGGCACTGGCCCAGTGGCGCTGAGGGTTGAGGCGCTGGGTGCCACACCTCGTGCTACGCCGGTGACCCGGGTTCGGGAATGGACTCTGGTGGACGGGGGTCGGCAGGGAGAGGAGGATCGGCGTCCCAATGGATGCTCCTCTTCCCTCAGGGTGGGAGACCAGAGACATCTGCGTTCTGCATCCCTCCATAGCGGTGGAAGCTGTATGTGTTAGGAAGGATGGATGCAGCTCCGTTTACGGGCAGAGAACACCGGCCCGAGCGCATGAGCTCGGCGTGCATCAGCAAGCCACCACTCAGGGACGTCGTCCTGGCGCTCGACGTCTCAGAGGTAGGGGAACTAGGGAGAAAAACGGAAAACGTCTCTTGGCAGTCCTGGATGAAAGCCGCTCCGGTTCCATCCAGACCACCAAGAGGACAGACCCCACTGTGCAGGAGGAGAGAGGAGGCACTCTAGGGGCAGATCCCATGGAGGTGAAATGGGGAAAAATGAGTGGACAGAAGGAGTGGGCTCCGACAGCAAGACAGGAGAGATGAAGAAATAAAAAAAAAAAAAAAAAAAAAGTTAGGCAGTGGATAATAAATCTTCAGTAGACATCCTCTTTTTAGACTTCTGTAAGGCTTTCAGCACTTTCCCACTTTGTGCAATGATTGAGAACATTTTGAAGCTCAACATAAATAACATAAATAACAGAGACAACAGGGATAATTGGATATCAGACCACTCCCAAAGAGTCTTTGTTAATGACTGTCAGAAAAGGGGATTGTGACAATTGGAGTGCCCGGAGTCCATTTTGGGTCCAATAATTTTTCAAATCATTATTTCAGATACGAATTCATCAGTTATGAACTGGAGCACAAAGTACACTGATGACTTGAAGTTAGGTGGACCATACAATACCAGAGAGCAAATTGAGAGAATACAGAAATATCTTGATAACATCACCAAGTGGGCTTATAATGGGGGTATGAAATGTAACCTACAAAAATGCTGTGTATTGCACCTTGGGAGAAACTCTATAGCACACCAGTATTTCTCATACAATGCAATAATGAAAATAAAAGAAAATGAGAGACCTTGGTGTCATCATTAGTAATAAACTTTAACAAGACAACAATACCCTTCAGCTATTTCCAGTGCTAACAGGGCACTAGGTGCAATAGGAAAGAATATTAACAGCTATGAGTCAGAGTTGCTGATGCCATTGTATAGGTCTTATGTTAGACCTCTGTTAAACAGTGGGAGCAAAATGTAGTGTCCATACAAAACATCAAACATACATCGAGTCAAAAGGGTGCAGTGCAGAGCGATAAAACTAACTGACATCAAGGACCTGACAAACAATTATAGACGTAAAGAACTGAAACTCATATCCTTAGAAGACAGCTGAATTACAGGTGACATAGTATTACTCATGAACGACATGATGAGAGAGTCACGTCTACTGTGCAAATTAAGCATAGACTTTAAAGATGTGGGCACAATTACCTTTGGTCATCTATTACAAATAGTCATGTGGGTCCTGTATAAACAAAAGAAGTACTTTTATACGCAATGCATCGTAAATCCATTGAACATTATGGTGGAAAATATTATCAGAAAAAACAAAACCAAATTCAAAAATAAACTTGATATAAACATATTTCTAGTGAGTTAAACTTGAAACATTATGAATCACAACAGGAGATAATTATGGGCATCCCACCTTTTCAGCTCCTCGCTTCTTTAGCAAACTTTAATGAACATGTTTTTCATAAAATATGATCACGTTACTTATTTTATTTCATTTTATGAACCTGTCAGTAAATCACTTGACTGCAGGGCCGGATTAAGGGGGGGACAAATGGGGCAAATGCCCCAGGCCCCCTGCCATAGACTGGCCCCCCCAGTAGTCGGAAGTGAGGAGACACTTTGTAGGTGGACTGGTGGTTTGTAAATCATGTCACCTCCCCTTGCCGCAGCGCCGAGTCAACCTCCCCATAGGCCGCCCCGCATTGTTCCCTTAAAAACGCTGTGAAAGCAGCGTGACTGAAGGAAGCACATTTGTTAAATAAAATAAGAAAAACACACAAGCCCCTGCCACAGATAGGCCCCGGCAAGCCTACATTGCAGATTTCTCTCGCTCCCCTTCCCTCAGGTGGTACAGTACTGGTAAGGATTTGTAATAAATCATGCCTCCCCGCATGAGTCAAGCATGAATCAACCCCGGGCTTGCTCCATAAAACAAAACAAACAAAAAAAATGACTTTGGGAGGCTTTCTTTAATTAAAAGAAAACAAAAACACAACCCCCGGACCCTCCTGCTACAGATAGCCCCAGCAAGCCAACATTGCAGAAGATTTCTCATTCCCCCCCACCACCATCCTCCTCCGTTATTTGCAGCCTGCAGCTGGGTCAGGTGACTTGCTAGAAAACAAACTGGCACTGTGTGGCACAAAAGTGAAGAAGGCTAACTATGCAAACACCGTGATCTACCTCCTTAGGATACTGACAGGTTTTCCACTTTTTGAGTCTGGGACTGGACCTGGACGAGTGCAAGTTGCGACCAGACCTGGGCTGCTGCTGCATGTCCTGAGGCGGCGCCAGAACCAGGAGCTTTCGCACACAATCCATCTGGGCAGCATTTTTGAAACCACTCTTTCTTGGCGGTTTTGAGGCTCAGCATGCACTTTGCCAGCGGCAGCACCTGCACTAGCTATCTGAGCGCCCACGGCCACTCTATCGCTAACAGCATGATTAATCGATGCACTGTTCTAAACTGCCTGCTGCTGCTAAACTAAAGAGTTTCAAAGGGGCGCCAAGCAACAAGCAGACAGCTTTAGTTCAGTAAGTGGCTTAGAAAGTTGATATCTGTATTTATTATTATGCTCAGAAAATTGATCTGAGCTTTTTCAAAGAAGAGATAAAGGGATGTGGGTGTGTGTGTATACATGCATGGATCCTCTAACTCTGAAATAAATGGAATTAATCATTCCTTTGATATCCCATGAGCAGATAAAGGTATGACATCAGTCTGTTTATTTGGAGTCATAGCATTTGTATATTGAACTGCACACTTCTGTACAATGGGTACATACAGTAACTTACTGTTGTTTGGAGTAGGATGCATACCTCTTAATAAAGCACTGTTTATTTTTATTTAATTTATTTCCTTAAAATAAACTTGTGATTAAAGAGGTTACTTAAAGATTACTTTGCTTTTCTGAACAGGGTCTAGAGGAGAGCGACTTCAATAAAAGCCCCAAAACTCACCACAGAGCATCTAGACCCCCAGAGCATCTGGAGCCTGGCGGGCCTTCATGTCTTGTACAGTACAGTAAATATAACATTGCAGACTATGACAACATGACAAGTGTTGTACTTCAAGTTACTTTTTTCTCCTGTGAATAATAGGGGTAGTCTCCCCATACGGTGGTTGTTATGGTTAATAAACAATGTGCTCAGTAAATGTTGAGCAAAATAAAACATTTTGGTATGAAAAGTTGGGCGTTTTACATGGCCACCCAAGTTGTGAGTGTCCCAGGCCCCCCAAGGCTTGATCTGGCCCTGCTTGACTGAGTTGTACCAGTGAATATAGTACTCCTGAATTTTTTAAAAGCCTTTAATTTGGTCCTGCACAGTGGAGTTATAACCAAACTAAGAGAGTAGGTACAAACCGTCACTTCTTAAATAGGGCTGAGAAATGGTGTTGGCGGTCAGACTTAAAGAGATGCTGATGCCTCACAGAAAACTTTGAAAACATGATATTTAGGTACAGTTTAGCTTGTATTCCATATATATTCTATAGATTTCTCCTCTACATCATTTATTACTGAGAAAATTTGCATGACTACATGATCTTTATACCTTTGAGTTCATCTGCCTTTTTAGCTTACTCCCTACTTCAAGTCATAATCCTCTGTTGTGATATCACAATCTGTTGATATGGAAGTAACTGTGATGTCACAAGCAGTGTATTATGACTTCCGGTAGGGAGAAAGCAACAAGAATAGATGAACTCTCCAGAAGCAAAGATCCTGTTTTCATGCAGATTAAACCAGCAATAAATAACGGGGAGGAGGAATACAGAGCTAATGTAAAATACAAGCTAAACTGTGTCTAATATTATGCTTTGTTAAACTTCTGAAGGCGTCTGCTGCTCTTTAAGGGGCATATAAAGTCAGAGACTAATATAACCAGTAAATGTCCACAGGATAGGGGTTGGGACCAGCGCTGTTCAATATTTTCAGCAGAGAAATGGCTGCTTGTGTCAGTGGATGGTTTCAAAAATTTGCCAACAGTTCCAAAATTTGATATACAGTGCAGTTGACACCCAGGAAAACTATGGCGTCTTGCAAAAGAACATACTATAGACACAGACAGAGTCTGAGCAGATAAATGGGAGATATTCTTCGGTATAGAAAAATGCGCAGTTTATTCATATGGACAGTAGGAACCTTAAATGTACATATTATATAAAGGGTAGGGAAGTAGGTGAAGGTACTGAGGAAAAGGACCTGGAAATTACAGTCACTAACAACTTTTCGAGTACTATGCCCTGCTCCACCTTTACAAATAAAGTGAGAAGGATACTAAGATGCAAAATGCGGCACTTTGTATCTCGAAATAGAGACAGGATTATGTCTTTGTATCTCAAAATAGAGAGTCCATACCTTGACTATGGTTCCCAGTTCTGGTCTTGTTTGCTAGAAAAAGATAAGAAATTTATGGAAAGCATACAGATGAGAGCTTCAAAATAGGTCTGGGGCCTGGAGGATAGGTTCTGTGAGGGCAGACTAAAACAGCTAAACCTAATGACTTTGGAGACTAGGAAAACTAAGGAGATCTAGCATGTGATATCTGACATGATCCCAACCTTATGTGATCTATGGTCACGAATTAAGAACTAAAGATTTAGAAACATAGAGTTGATGGCAGATAAGGACAACGTGGCCCATCCAGTCTGCCCATTTCTTTTTCTGTCTTGTAAATGCGCCATCGGCCTTTACTCTGTCAATGGCCTATCTATTCATAGTCATTTGTATTGCTTCCTTATGCCTTTCCCATGCCTGTTTGAAGCCCTGCATTGTATTCATATCCACCACTTCCTGAGGTAGGCCGTTCCATGCATCCATCACCCTTTCTGTGAAAAAGAACTTCCTCACATTACCCTTAATCAGCCTCCTTCTAATCTCATGCTGTGTCCTCTTGTCCTGCTATTTTTATGTTTGCTTGTACGAATGTGCAAGAAACATAGTGCCATCATTGGAATTTTCGGGGGTGTGGCAGCTCTCTTCCAATTCAGTCAGTGTGTTGGCAGGCGTGGCCGCAGTTCTCCAGTGCCTGCTGGAGCTGTCTATGACAGCTCCAAAATGCAGTGGAGTACAGTTGAAAGGGGGAGCTACGCTTCAGTGAGCAGCGATAAGATATCGCCAGCTCATGAGCACTCCCCCTGCACACACACACACACAGGCATGCATACCACGTGCTCGCCCCCCCCCCACGCATCCACTGTGTAGCTGTCGGCGGTGCCTAATCTCCCGTCAGCTGTGCTGCGCCCCAAGCACAGTTACATATGCCACGGCTGGGTGGCCACCCAGTGTGGCCGCACGATGTATAGCCGATGAGGGTGCCCAATCCACCATCAGCTCCACTGTCTCCCCAGTACAGGGTGCCATGCTGGGAGCCCACCCCAGCGTGGCAACAATGCTGTGCCAACAGGGGTGCCCAATCCCATCGGCTCCACTTCCCCCCCACCCCACCAGCTGTCCTTGTGCCATGCTGGGAGCACCGCCAGCGTGGCAAACATCCTGTCGTCATGTAAACAAAAAAAAACTGTAACTTAAAACGGTCCCTTGCAGTCTCTGCCCACCGCACCCACCCACTGCACACCTGCCTCCACCACACCCCCTCACCCCAATTCCTCCGGACTCTGGCGCGATGATCTTCGTGGACCGGGAATATGTCTGCACTCTTCTAAGCCGAACGCGAACTGAGGAAATGCAAGTAAGCTGTATAATGTAATGAATAGGCTTTTTTCAACTTTGCTGCTTATCTCAGCCATTTTTTGGAATTTTTGCACCAAATTTTCAACATGGGGTTTTTGGGACCCCTTCTCATGAATGCTGTCACTTTCATGGCGTTCATCAGGCTCGAAGGGTGATTTTGCAGTCACTGCACAAAATCACCTTTCGGGACCGAGTAACAAAACAACACTGCCACTGTTCATAAGGTGGGCTCTCAAAAAGCCTATGTTGAAAATTTGGTCGAAAAATTCCTAAAAATGACTGTTTTGCGAGCATGCATTGTGCAGTTCCTACGCACGCTTGTAAGTTCGCGAATTTTCAATATTTGCACTCAGATTTTCAACATTGCCATTTTACCACACCTCCTTATGAGCAGTACAGCTGTCATTTTTCACATCTTGCCCAAAACATGTTTCCACCCATGTAGCGCACAATGGCGCAGTTGGTGTGCGAAATCAATGTATGGGACACATTAAGAAAATCAGAGTGACACTGTTCATGAGCTGAGGTCTTAAAATGGCTATGTTGAAAATTTGGTGAAAAAATTCCTAAAAATGACTGTTATACGAATGCGTTGTGCAGTTCCTACGCACACTCGTAAGTTTGCGAATTTTCTATATTTTCATTCCAGATTTTCCACATTGCCATTTTATTACACTTCCTTATGAACAGTACAGCTGCCATTTTTCACATGTCGCCCCAAATGTGTTTCCGCACATGTAGCGCACAATGGTGCAGTCGGTGTGCGAAAGCAATGTTTGGGACAGATTAAGGAAATCACAGTTACACTACTCATAAGCAGATGTCTTAAAATGGCTATGTTGAAAATTTGGTGACAAAAGTCCATAAAATGACTGTGTTACAAGTGAGCATTGTGCAGTTTCCACGCACCCTCATAAGTTCATGACTTTGTAATAGTTTCAGTCCAGATTTTCACCAGTGGCATTTTTCCACACTTCCTTATGAACAGTACAGCTGTCATTTTTCACAACATGGCCGAAATGTGTTTCAGCACAGAGATGCATTGTGGGAAATCATTGTTCGGGACAGATAAAGGAAATTACAGTGACACTGTTCATGATCGGAGGTCCCAAAATGCCTGTGTTGACAATCTGCTGTAAAAAATCTCCAACCTAATTACATTACGGGTTTGCGTTGCAGTTTCTATGCACGCTGATGACTTCACATGTTTTTTTAATATTTTGACTGCAGATTTGCAACATTGCCATTTTTTTACTCCTCCCCATGAACAGTATAGCTGTCATTTTTCACATCCTGTTCGGAACGTGTTTTTGCACCTGTAGTGCTAAATGCCGTAGTCGCTGTGCATAAGCAGCTTTCGGCTAACAAACTGATATTGCCACTGTTCATGAGGTAGGGGTCACAAAAAAACTATGTTGAAAATTTGGAGTGAAAATACCAATGAATGCCAGAGGTGTTAGGGTTTCCAACCATAACGTCCCACCCTGTAGAGAATGACAGGCATCAGGGGTGTGACTTGGGATTCTTGCCTATAATGCACATACCATTCCACATCCTGCAGCCAGTGAGAGGCATCGAGGTATGCCTTGGACTCTTCAGCCCCAAAGTTCACCCCATTCTCCTATACCGCACCCATCTTACCGTATTTCCTGATGGAATGGGGTGTACATAAGCTCCAAAGACCCCAAGGCACATCGTGACACTTGTCAGTGTCTGCAGGGTAGGGTGTGGTGAAATGGCATGGCCGTTATGCCTGATGACCCAAAGGCGCACCCCAATGCCTGTCAGTCTCTGCAGGGTGGTGGTGGGGTTGGCTTCAGTTCAATACTTCACTGCCATTTCTATTATGCAGCTCTGTGACTTCTACACTACCAATGCCAATGCCAACAAGCAAACATTCGGCATTGACAAATGCTTGTTCTTATATTGAAACATGTTAGACTCTTTCACCTTGTTAATGCCCTTAAGGTGTTTGAATGTTTCAATCACATCACCTGTCTCCCTCCTTTGCTCTAGGGTATACATATTGAGCTCTGTTAATCTGTCCTCGTATGTTTTTTGATGCAGTTCCTGCACCATTTTGGTTGCCCTTCTCTGGACTGCCTTAATTTGGTTAATGTCCTTGTGAAGGTATGACCTCCGGTACTGCATGCACTACTCCAGATGGGGCCTAGCCAGTGTCTTGTAAAGAGGGATTATTACCTCCCTCTTCCGACTTGTGATACCCCTACTAATACACCCTAACATCCCTCTAGCCTTACCTACTGCTTTAGTGGTCTGTCTGGATGATTTCAGGTCATCGGTGATGATGATGATGCCCAAGTCTCTTTCTTCCCTTGTGACTGCCAACAACTCCCCTCCCAGCCTATAGGTGGCTTCAAGGTTTCTCTTCCCTATGTGCCACTCTTCTGACCATTTTGCTAGTTTATCCAGATCTCTTCTCATTCTGCCCACCCAATCTGGATCATCTACTCTGTTGTAGATCTTGGTGTCATCTGCAAACAGACAAACCTTACCCTCCAGTCCATCTGCAATGTCACTGATGAAGATATTGAAGAGGACTGACTCCAGGACTGATCTCTGAGGTATCCCACTTGTGATTTGCATCTCTTCTGACTGTATACCGTTTATCACCACTCTCTGTTTTCTGCCCGTCAAACAGTTTGCCACCCAGTTGACCAATGTCTAACCCACCCTGAGCCTACCCAGCTTATTAATCAGTCTTCTATGTGGAAGAGTATCGAAAGCTTTGCTGAAGTCAAGGTAGGCGACATCAACTGCTCCCTGTTGGTCCAACACTCTGGTTACCCAGTCAAAGAAATCTATGAGATTAGTTTGACAGGACCTTCCTTTTGTAAACCCATGCTGTCTTGGATCCTGTGCTCCTATGGATTCCAGGTGTTGCACTATCCTTTCCTTAAGGAGTGCTTCCATAATCTTGCTCACTACTGAGGTAAGACTGACTGATCTGTAGTTCCCTGCATCCTCCCTGCTATCAGTTTTGTGAAGTGGGATCACATGAGCCCTTTTCGAGTTTTCTTGGGCCTCTCCTGTGCTCAGAGACTCACTAAACAGTTCTGATAATGGCTCTGCTAGTTCCACCCTTAGCTCCTTTAGTACCCTGGGATGTATTGCCATCAGGTCCCATTGCCTTGTCCACTCTGAGCTTATCAAGCTCTTGTAGGACCCTTTCTTTTGTGAAGGGACTAGTGCTCACCTTCCTCCCCCCGTATCCATGGTGCTGAGCTGTGGGCCCTGCCCTGCCTTCTCTTCAGTAAATACTGAGCAAAAGTATCTGTTTAGGATAGATGCTTTTACAAGGTCCTCCTCCTCACATGCCCGCTTATTTCCTTTGATTTTAGCACTACCCCCTCTGGACTTTCTTCTTTTACTAATGTGTCTGTAGAAAGTCTTGGCACCTTCTTTTACTGTTTGTGCTAGTGTCTCCTTGGTTTGAGCCTTTGCCTGCCTTACTGCCTTCCCTGCTTCCCTTAGGGAAGTTTGGTATGCCTCCCTATCTTCATCCCGCTGTGTTCCCTTATATTTCCTGAAGGCCAGCCTTTTGGCTCTGACCTTTTCTGCTACTGTTTTTGAGAACCAAAGTGGTTTCCTTCTTCTTTTGCACTTTTCTCTCTAACACAATGGGATGTTGCTTCAAGTATTGCATCCTTAATGCTTGCCCACTTTGCTTGTACCCCCTCACCTGTATTTCTTTTTGCCATGGCTAGTTTAACTCTGTTGGCCACCTTATCAAAGTCTGCTCCTCTGAAGTCCCATATTTTTGCCTTGGAATGGGGTGATTTAGTTGTAGTGGCCAAATTGAACCATACTATGTGATGGTCACTGGCCCCCAGGTGACCTTCTACCTGGACATGTGTGATTCTTTCCTTGTAGGTCAGTACTAGATCTAGGATAGACCTGTCTCTTGTGGGTTGTTTTACCAGTTGTTTGAGGCCTTCCCCTTGCAGGGAATCTGCCATGTGTCTAGTTCTGGCAGATGTTCTTGCTAGTGTTGACCAATCTGTGTCTCGCATGTTGAAGTCTCCCATTATCACAACCTCCCCTTTAGCTGTAATGTTTTGTATATCTTCTAACAGTGATGTGTCTGTGTCCTTCCTTTCCCTGGTCTGAGGGCCTGTAGACAACCCCAGTTCTTACGGCTGTCTCATTTGCTGTTTCCAGGGTAACCCACAGTTCTTCTGGCTCCTTATGTGTATTCTGAATTTCTGTAGCTGTGATATTTTCATTGACATACAGGGTCACTCCACCACCCCCCTTTGCACCTCGGCCTCTTCTGAACAGTACATAGCCAGGTACTGAAGTCTCCCAAGTGTGGTTACTGGTAAACCACGTCTCGCTAATTGCTACTATGTCCAGTTTAGCCTCTGTCATTATTGCCTGCAGGTCTGGGATCTTGTTTCCCAGACTGCGAGCATTTGTGTACATGATTTTCCATTGGCCAGATTTCGGTGTGTTAGTTGGGTGAGGTCTGGCATTTCCCTTGTGAGTCGTATGGGGAGCTGGACCTTTTTCCTTACCTGGTGATGTAAATGAACTGCAAACATGCTGAACTCCTGTTTGACCACTAGCTGAGAGGGGAGGGGGTGTTCTTCCTGTTCGACGTATGGGGTGCTGCACCCATCTCACCATTTGCTAGTTTAAATATTCTGCAAAGACATCAAACTTCTGCCCCAATCCACTGACTCCCTCCTTAGTCAGATGCAGTCCATCAAATTTAAAGAACTTTCACTCCCAAAACTGTTGCCAGTTCCCTACAAATTTGTGTCCTTTTTCCTGGCACCAGCCCTTGAGCCACATGTTTAGCTCCCCTCTTTCCCCTTCTCTGACCTTCCGTCCATCTGCCCCCCCTCTCCCAGACTGGTAGGATCTCGGAGAAGGAGATGCCGGATGAAATGGATGATAATTTGTCACTCAGCCTGGTCAGGTGTTCCTTGGTCTGCACAACTGACTGGCTGGAGGAGATCATTAGCCCCTATGTGTACCAGAACATCAGTGTTTTCTCCTGCTTCAAGAACAATTTTAGCAATACGGTCAGTGTCGCTCCACACTGATGTACCTGGGAGACATTTGACCATTACCCCTGGCTGGAGGTGGGTATCAACTCCCCGAATCATGGAGTCTCCTATGATCAGAAGTTTTTTGGATTTCCTTTTTGCTTTTTTTGTTTTGGTTCCTGTTTTGGGCGAGTTTTGTTGTGCTAGCTCCTGTGCTGCAGTGTTCTGCTGTGCAGTGTCCTCTGCCCCTTTGTTTGATTTCAAAGATAGAGGCAGATACCTGTTTGTAGTTTTTATATGGTTTGTGGAGGTAATATGTTGAAGAGCACCGAGTGATGGGGCACCCAATTTGCCCTTCCTAACCACCTGCCAATCTCCCGGACCAACTACCCTCTGTGGTCGAGGTGCTTCTGTTGGATGTTGGGGAAATGGTGGGTAGTTCTTATAATATATTTCCTCTTGAATATGAAATTTGAGATGTGCAGTCTCTACCCATGCTGCCTGGAGCTGAGCCCTAATATCTCCAGTGGCCCAGCATGTAGGACAGTGTCCTAAATCCTGTAAAACTGCCCTTCTAAAAAGTGTTCCACAGTACCTGCAGTTATTGCTATCCATTCCAGATAAGTTGCTGGGTTTATAACCTGGTCAGAGTAATTAGAAGGAAGAAAGTGAAAGCAAAAGTTTGATTTTGTGTTTTGTTTGTTTGTTTTTGTATAACTTGCAGGGCCACTGGTGTTCTGCGGCAGCATTTTCTGATTTCTGCGGCATGATTTATTCATTTCTCTGGCAGAATGCAGTTGTGTCATTGGCTAAATATGATGTATGACATCATATGCTGAGCATAGTGGAGGGGCTTCAGGATAAATGAGGTGGGAAAGAAAGCCTGACACTATGGAAAAACAGTATATTTATATGAAAATTCACCAAAAACGATGAATTCTGCGGCACTATATATATTCTGCGGCATGATGCAAATTCTGCGGCAAATTCCGCAACTGCAGAACCGCAGAATTCCAGGGGTCTTGATAACTTATTATAACAAATTAACGTACTAGTGCCCCTATAAATGAGGTCACCGTGTGGATACCCCACTGATCCGCTCCTTCTTGCTTTGCCACAGGAAATGTCATGACTGTGCTACCCTATAAAAGGAGTGTAGTTTGGGGTGGTTAGGGATGGGGATGGGTGGCTGGGCCCTTCCCCTGCCGAAAAAGAAGAACCATGGGTGAAAGAAACAAGGAAGTAAGAGCAGAAACAATCAGTCAGCAGCAAATGCAGTAATCCTGAAAGCTTATCCTAATGATAGATAAAACTGTAAAACCTGTAAAGCACCACCTGTAATAATTTCACAGAAGATATACCCTGTAAGAAACACTTTGCTACAGAGAAAAATAAAGCAGTAACAGAAGATACACCTTGCAAAAAACCATTTGAATCAGAATATTACAGCAGTAATCTGTTAGCACACACCTGTAGGCACACTGTGTAATAATGCAGCAGAAGGTATACCCAGCAACAACAATTTGAATCAGAGAAAAATAAAGCAATACAATGTTAGCAACAAACAGTATCAATCCCTGTGAGTACAAAATAAAAAAAAAGCAACACACAGTAAATCTGCCTAGCCAAAAGAAGTCATAATCCTTTCCCTTGCTCTGGTAAGGTTTTTTGTTATGTCCTTTCAAGCAACCTAGAAGGAAAGAGCTCAAGTGAAGTTGGGTGCCTTGGCCAGCAAACCTAGTCTTCTACATTAGAGGGCATATTAAACTAATTAAAGCTACAAACTTTAGAACAAATAAACGGAAGCACTTCTTCACTCAAAGAATAGTGGGAATGTGGAATACCCTTCCACAACAAATTGTCAAGACCGATAGTAAACATAAGTTCAAAAGCAGACTAGATGAACTTCTTCTGTTGGGTCACAATTTGAAGAGCTACCACTGAGAAGCGAGGAGGTAGTCTCAAGGGACGTCATGTTCTCCTTCTGCCTCACATACCATAGTAAACCCTAGTAAAAGATTCAGAAACCTGGGGTAGGGGAAAAATTACTGGGTGGGTTGGAATTCAGTTAAATGACAGAACACCGAGGGTGGTACTGTATGGGAAGTTCTCAGTAGTCAGGTGGTCACTAGTGTGGTTCCACAAGGATTGGTCTTCGGACAGATCCTCTTCAACATCTTTATCAGTGACATAGAGGTTAGAATACACGGCAAGATATGCCTCTTCACAGATAATACTAAGATCTGTGGTCAGGTGGATTGTTACAAGGATGTCAAAATTATGATGAGGAGCTGGGTAGGTTAGACAGGTGGTCAAAAGTAATGTAGTTATGACAACACCAAAACGTGCAAGGTGTTGCACATAAGAGTGAAGAATTCTAGCACTGACTG
Source organism: Neoceratodus forsteri (assembly GCA_016271365.2). Classification (NCBI taxonomy): domain Eukaryota; kingdom Metazoa; phylum Chordata; order Ceratodontiformes; family Ceratodontidae; genus Neoceratodus; species Neoceratodus forsteri. Next base: position 748,114,145 of record CM057453.1, read on the forward strand.
CACAGAGGGGGAGGTAATGGTGGAAAACACTGTTGAGGAAAAGGACTTGGGATTTGTAATTTCAAACAGTCTGAAGACATCAGAATATTGTACAATGGTGGTAGAAAGGGCAAATAGGATAATAAAGTGCATGGGTGTGGCGGCAGCAAGCAAAGGTGCTGTTCGCACTGTATAGGTTACTGGTTCATCCTCACCAAGTGCACAATTTTTGAGGCTTCATTTAAAGAAGAACAGAGACAGAGTGGAGGCTGTGCAGAGGAGGGTGACCTAGATGATCCAGGGATAGCAGGAAAGAACTTAGGAAGAGAGGAAGGCAGATGTAAACATATACACACTGAAGGCAAGAAGGGAGTAAATGGACATGATTAAAACATACAAATACCTCCATGGCGTAAATAAGGTGGATGGGGGAATTCTTCAGACTGAATGAGAACACAAGCAACAGGGCAACTCCATGAAACTGACAGAGAACAGATTTAAGAGAGATACCAGGAAGTGCTTTTTCAAGGAAGAAGTGCTTGAAGGGTGGAACATTCTGCTGAAGGAGATGGTCTGTGTAAAATCGCATGCTGAAGGAAGTGGTCTGGGTGAAATCGCATGCCAAAGGAGGTGACTGGGTGAAGTCAGCATGGGGGATTCAGACATGGGTGGGACAAATACATACGAGTGGGGAAGACCATGTCAGAAAGGGAGGGGACAGGACAGTGGTGATGAGCCATTAGGCTTCTTTTATAATATTAGATAGATAAGCGAGGGAGGGGGCGGGGCAGGCACAATGGGCCATACGGCCTTTTTCTGTCAAATGCTATGTTTCTTTGATAAGTAAGACTAAAAGATGTATTGTCTCAATATAGCAGGACATTTGGATGTGCTGAACCTACCCACTAGTGCTAGCCAGGGTAACAAATGTACCCGGGTCCTCCACTCTGCACACTCAGTGACAAAAAATGGCATATACGCTTACAGTACTAAAGAGATTTGAATATAAAGCCCACTAAATGATTAAGAGTGAACGGTACAGTTTTTGCAAAAATCTGAACAAATCTTTGGGAGCAGTAGCAGCAGTGTAACCTTAATGTAGTCAGAGTCTATGGTGCTTTTTCCTTTCCTTATCAACCCCAGCTATCACTGGAAGGAAAAAGCAACAATTTCTTTATCAGATTCATTCTCTTCCGGTCTTCAACATGTAATAACAAGTACATAGGAATGTTGTTGATTTTTAAAACTGCTAGTTGTTCAGCATATCCAGAGAGAGGCGTAGCTGTGGTCTGAGATCCTGTGTCACCAGTGGTATGGAATATCCTTTCTGGTGGCACACTGGTAGACAGACAGTCAAGGTAATGAGCAGCACCAAGAGCTAGAGGTTGCCAAAGGGATCTGTTAGCCCTGCTGTACATCAGAGGATCAACCTCAGGGTTGTGGTCTCTGGATTCATGCAGGTATACAGTAGGTATTCTTTTGGCACGCGAGTCCAAACGGTCTCATACAGCAAGATAAGACTCATAGTTGGGTGTGTGGCTTAATGGAGGGATGCAGTAAACAATCTTTCAGCACAGCCTTCTTATACTGTCTTGCTGCTGTGACTGTTTTCACAATCTGACTTGAAGGAGTCCAGATATTTTTATGGTTTATGTGATTATCAGCAGCTTCAGCTGTAGCACTTGTCACATTCCTTTGGAATATTACACCCGCTGCCTGAGACCTGTTCCCAGTTAAGTTAGGGCATTTAATTAAGATATTTTTGGCCAGATGCACTTCTGCAATAAAGTGTGCACTATATTCATGTATACAGTAATTCTTTGCCCCAGAAAGGCTGATTGCCACTGGAACAAGAGATTTTGTGTATGGTAATATCTGTTTTTTTTTTATCACTCTATATAAATCTGTATAAACAATAAAAATGGTAATAAATAAAAGTTTTATGTTTTACTTTGAAAGAAAAACAAAACAAGTGGCTGTCATGATGCACTAATAGAAAAGGGAAAGGGGAAATTGTTTAACCAGGAGAGGCACACTAAGCCAAAGCTTGTTTCCAGGGGCAACCTGGGAGCGCAAGGAAGTTAAGTGATTTGCTCAGGGTCACACAGTATGCAAGTGGGGTTGTGGGATTCAAACCCAGGTATCTAGGTTTGTAGCTCAGAGCCTTAAACCACTGTGCTGTACTGCCTCCACATGAAATACAGCACTTTGTGGAAAATTAGAAACCCAGTACTAAGCATATGAGTGATGAATTTCAGCCAGCAACACAATATGCACTCACAGTGGTAATATTCTTTCTGAAATATATATGTTCTTGACTAGTATGACATTATAGGCATGTCACATCACTGGTAATAAAGCAGATGAGTCTTCAAATGGTAAGGTGGAAAATGGAACCTTGCAAGAAGTAATTTTGGGTGATGTGGCTCAGAGACCTGGTGGAACACTCAAGTTACTGAGAAGCATTTTGCACTTGTCAGCCAACTAGATATACCCTGCAAGCATGGTGTGAGGGGCCCAGGCACTTAGTATATGAAGTGAGGCCCATGATAGGCCCAAAGCTGCCGTTTGTCCAGTACTAATTAACTGCTTTGGACTTTATGACTAGGGATTACTTAGAATTGTTGAACCTCGTCCAATTAATTAATAAGCAGATAGGCAGAAACATTTGTCCCAAAGATTGCCTGTCAACAAGCTGATTTTTATTTTGCTTGGAGGTCTGGTGTTGAGTTACATGCTACCTTCGTAATCAATAGCCAAGGGAACTGCCGTGGCCAGTTGTCAGTTTGTGAACAGACATTGTTGAGCCATTGCTGAATGCCTGACAGCAGATATTCTCTCAGATTCTAGAATCCGTTGCTGTTTGTCCTCACCATCACCATTACTTATCTTCCACTTCATTTATCTTTCTTAGGTCATCAAGGATCCACCACCTCCACCCCCACCTCCAAAAGAGGTAAGTGGATGCTCTCTACTGGTTAAACATATGTTAGCCCAGGGCGTGAGCTGTTCTGAAGAAAACTGTTCTGATAATATGTGCAATATAGTATGTGTGGCAAGCTATGTGTAAGATTAACTGTGCCTTTAATAGTTAACTGATATCAGTCAGTTAGCTCGTGTACAAAAAGGAATGACTGGCTGATGTGGGTCAGTTAACGCTCAAGACTGAAGGTTATGGCATTTAATCAACCACAGAAGCCAGTTATTCTGAGCATACTCTGGAAAACTGAATGTTTTAACTATTATACAACAAGGAGTTTTGAAACCAGGAGCCAGATTCGCAAAACACTGCCCGGGTGCAAACCCAGTTTGCCCAGAGTTGGTATTCACAAAGCCAAGTTTGCCCAAGTAAACTGTGTTTGTGCCAGGGCAAAGTTGTGAGAGGGGCCGCATATCCCTGCAACCCCTGGTGGTCTAGGTTCCCTACCCCACTCCCCACCCTATCCAGTGTGACCCACCAGCCCGCTTCCCCATGTTAATCCATGATTGGTGACCAGCACAGCCTACCTCTTACCACCGCGGCTGGCCACCGAGCCGAGCCCTCCTGGAGCATGTGCAGTCTACAGTATGGCTCAGTGACTCACTACATGAGCCATGCCTGGAGACTGCAAGCTCCATGAGGGCTCAGTCGGGTGGCAAGTCGCAGTGGTGAGAGGTGGCTGTGCTGGTCACCAATCACAGATTGGGATGGGGGAGGGGTGGTGGGTCACACTGGACAGGGTGGGAGAGTGGGGAGAGACCTAGACTACCATGAAATAAGGGTTTTCGCGTTCGGGCATGGCAATCAGTGACCGGGGGACCACTACACTATGGAAACATGTCTAATATGGTTGGCGATTGGGACAGAGAAGGGCACCATTGCTCTATGTAAATTTTTCTAGCATGTGGTGACCGGAGGGCCACTACACTATGGCCACTGTTCTGGGATGGGTCGGTGATCTGGGCGGGGGAGGGCACCACTACACTTTGGAAACAAATCTAATAGCCCGTGGCAGGGGAAGGCACCACTACAGTATGGAAGGGGATATTTGCCATGCAGTCGGTGACTGGGGAGGGTGGAGGGACCACTACACTTCGGAAAGGGAACATTTATTTATTTATTTATTGCATTCTCAGATTAGACACCTTTGAGTTGAAAGCTCTTTACATAGGTTACATGTCGGAGGATTACATAAGCAGGTTACAAGGTAGCTACCAACAGGCGGTATACACTTACAAGAAAGTCAGTGTAAGGAATGATACAAGACAGATCACAGTGAACAGTACATATTGAGGACATCAGGTGACAGGTTTAAATGGCACTGTACAGTGAAAGCCAGTGCAAGAACTTAATACATAATTTAGACAGACAATCAGAGACAGTATTAAATAACAGCAATAATATTGAGAACCAGCCCATAAGGCCTAGTCAGAAATGTGTGTGGGGGGTATGGGTTGATGAGGTAAGGGAGGGATGGAGGAGATGGGAGAGGGTAAAGGAAGGTGGGGAGGAAGGTATGGGAGAGGATGGAAGGAGGTGAGAGAGAGAGAGAGAGAGGAGGGAGGAGGGGGGGTGGATGAGTTGAGGGGGCAAGGAAGAAGTGCATTTAGGCCAACTACACAAAGAGAAGGCTGGAGTCAGACAGGATTTTGAGTGCCATTAGAAAACACGCTGCAAGGGGTACAGCTAGTGGAAGCAGTCACAGCTGGCATTAGTTACTAGGTGTTGCCGTAGCTTACGTTTAAAGGAGCCCAGCATGACTGAAGAGGTTATGTCATTATATAGAGAGTTGAGCCAGAGGGGAGCCCTATAAGCGAAGGACCTTTGATCTAGGGAGGAGCGGCAGCGGGGGATCTTGAAGATCTGGATGTCAGAGCTTCTGGTCTGACATGGGTTGCAGTAGGGAGTAAGAAGCTTCTGAACCCCAGGGGCACCAGACCTAGGTTTACTTTTTTAGCAAGCAGGCAAGTTTGATAAATAATTCTGCTTTTGTACTGGAGCCAGTTTGCCTGAGTATACAGGTCACAAGTGTGAGCAAGATACGCAGCTCTGGTAAGGAGCTGGCAGACTTTGTTTAGTGCTGTTTTGATATGATGGAAGAACGTTGTTAGTGGCAGACCCATAGATAAGCAACCCATAGTCTATAAGTGAGACAACCGAGCTGTGTATAGCTAGATTCCGAGCTTCCGAAGTCAGACTGTGTTTGTGCCTGTAGAGTAGCCCAATCTGCATATTGACTGTTTTGGCAACATTGTCAATCTGAAGAGTATAGGACAGAGTGCTGTCAATAGTAATACCCAGGTATTTAAAATGCTGAACTAACTCCAACAGAGAGTCCACATCATTAGTGATGGTAAGTGGGAAGGACTTAAACCTGTTTAGGGAGCTTGAGAAAAGCATAGTTTTTATCTTTTTATAGTTGATTATAAGCTTGTGGTCTCTGAACCAGTTCTCTACATTGGCAAAGCTAAGTTGTAGCTGGTTCTCGAGAGACTTGGGCTCAGGATTGCTGGTATAGATAACTGCATCATCAGTGTATAGCAGAATATGGTCCTGGCAGGAGTTAGGGAGTTTGTTCAGGAAGATACTAAATGGGAGAGGTCCCAAGATGGACCCTTGTGGGACTCACGAGCAGGCAGGTCTACTATCAGAGAGGACATCACCAATCTTCACCTGCTCTGAGAGGTTGGCGATTGTGGAGGGGGGGAGGGACCTTGGACTACCAGGAAATGCATTACTTTATTCGGGGAAGGGATCGGAGACCAGGAGGGACCACTGCACCATGGAAACATTCTTTTACATGAGTTGGTGATGGCGGGGGAGGGAACCTGGACTTTATTGTCATTGGGAATGGCAGTCGGAGGATGGGGGGGCACTATGCTAGGGGACTGCAGCTG